>PVIA01000002.1:649516-1387579 GCA_004024845.1 Tonatia bakeri
CAGCCTTTTTGTGCCAAAAGACCTTGTAGCGAGGGAATGTTCATCATTATTCTCAAGAAGGGGGTGGGGGAAGAGAACTCCTTCTGGTATCTACCCACACAGAAAATTTTTGGACTTCTTACCATGGAAATATGAACTTAGAGGAAAGGAACAGACCCTTGGGGACTTCCATCCAGAGCCTTTCTGAAAGGGAAATGCCGAGGAGCACATCCAGAAAGGAAGAGACTGGCAAATGGATTTGTGCAGACACCAGATGTGTCTCCACAAGCTGAACTTACTCACTGGGGAGTCGGGCTTATCACCACTCTTGACTGCTCCCAGCCCATGGCCCACTTGTCAAGCCCCAGCAGAGCCCACAGTTAATTGAAACATCACATTGCTGCACCCATCCCTGCTCAAAACACGCAAAACTCCTGCAGCATCCTCAGCCTCTCAGACAGTCTCATTTGAGTTGCCCTGCTTAAAATCTTTGATCCCTCAGGGCCAGGACTGGGACACTGGACACACTTTGAGGCCTTCGTTATTCTGAAGCCAAATTCCTTCACCCCAGAATAAATCTCCAACTTTCTAAAGTCTCATGAAATAGGACTGGGTGGGGTAACCTTGGGAGAGTGCTAATTAACTTTCCTTGTATGTAATTGCTCCCTATTTCTTTTTCCTTCAGAGGAGAATTCACGACAGCATTTGCACAAAGTCATATGGAAAATACTGAACTCAACATCCATTCCTTTCCCTTTACAAACATCAGCCCATGCTGATCACAGGGGGTGGAGCTGCAGCTGTACTCCAAAAACACCTACCAATTTGGCAACGTGCTTTCTCCAGGTCCACGGTGCACATATGCTCCAGGTTCAAGATAAATTAGAGAGAGTGGAAAAGAAACCACAAAACATGTATGCCTTCCCCAGTTCCAGGGCTGCTCCAGCTCCATTGTGTGTTTAGGACTACACAATCTTTTAATCTAAATGGGGGTGGGGGACTGGATGAAAGACAGTGGAGGGGTTATCCAAAGAACATAGATGCATACTATGGACACAGCCGTGTGGTGACAGCCAGAGGGAAGGAGAGGTGAGGACAGGTGGAAGGTGGGCAAAGGGGTGGAGGGGAATGGGGACATCTGTAATAGTGTAAAGGTGAAAATAAAGTAAAAAAAAAATTAAATGATCATGTGAAGACTTAAAATATGTTCACCTACAGATAGAGATCAATAGTTCTTGAAAATATAACTCATAAGGACTGAAAAGGGGGATTGTTCTCAAATTAAAGGCACCAGAAAAGTGCCTTTTTTATGTTTTTAATATTTTTCATGGAGAGGACTTAGGTGAGAATGTCTGAAGGCCTGAGTTCCTGGCCCAACTTTGCTTCTGACTAGTCATCACAGAACTTTTCTGGATACGAAGATCTCATAGGAAACATGAAGCTGGTTAACTCATTGGTTACTGAGACTCCTCGTACACTGAGAAGTTCATGACACATATTCTTCACATGAATATTGAAATATCCAGTTATTCACGGCCATTCAAACTGACCTTTGCCCACTGCCAAGCCTACTGCAGCCAAGGCTGTGCCAACTACCCTGCCAAGAGGGGCATCTGGCCTCTGAGAGTTGGGATTCTCTGTGTTCCTCAACCCCACAGGCTGTCCCTTTTACTGCTAATTGCCCGCTTCTCTTCTTCTCCCTGTTAGTACAGATCCCTCAGTGTTAACTTTCTAGTTGATTCAGCCAAAAGTCACCTGGCAGACGTGCATCTGGGAGGAATGCCATGCATGGAACAATAGAACGTCAGCTCATCAAAAAGCCTCAGAAACTATCAGGATGAGCGGCCTCTAACTTCTCAAGGGGATACAGAAGAAGACCCATTAGAATTGTAGGAAAATATTAGATCAACTTTTAAGATTTATTTTATTGTAACTCTTAAATTTCCATCTTAAGGGTATGTTTTAGAATGTACTTAATATATTAGAATCTTATAGATTCATATTATTTATAAATTAGTATACATTTTGAAGCATACATGATAAACTTTTTGTTGTTACTGATAGGAGTATGTGAGTTAAAAAGTTCAAGGATCACTGACAACAGTATGGTGGTTACCAGAGAAGAAGAGGGGTGGAGGGAGGAAGAAAAGGATAAAGGGGGTCAAATATATAGTGATGGAAAGAGACTAGACTTAGGGTGGTGAACACACAATGCAATATACAGATGACATATTATAGAATTAAACACTTGAAACCTATATATTGTTATTAACCAATGTCATCTCAATGAGTTTTGTCAAAGTTCAAAGGTTAATCATACACGGCTTCAGACTAAGTTCTGTCCAATATCTACTTTTGTAAATAGTGCTTTATTGGAACACAGTCACACTCCCTTGTTTCCACGGCATCTGTTACTGTTTCCAAACTATAATGGCAGAGTTCAGTAGCTACAGCAGAGATGGTATGACCCACAAGCCCTACAATATTTATTATCTGGCCCTGTACAAAAAAATTCACTGACCCTGGATCTAGACTAACAACCTCATTTTTGTAGATGAAGTAATCGAAACCCAGCAATGTCAACTAAATTGGCAAAGCAGGACTTTTCAAAACATTCTTCAGCTAATGCTTTGTGCATGATATCAACTGTCATCTCCATATCTTGTGCTCTTGCAAGTCTCTTGACATCCAAACTAAAATATTACTAGACTAAAATTCCATTTTACCCACAAAGGCCGTATCTACCTGAGCTCACTGCTTACTTTGCCGCTGTGTCTCGTCCCCCTTTGCTGGGTTGTGTCAGCCTCCCTGAGCCACAGCACTGACCTGCTCCTGCCAAAAGATGCCACGACACTGCTCATCCTCTGTTTAGCCTAAGCAGAAAATCATCTGTTTTCTTTGGTACTCTCTAATTAGTACACTGTATTTCTTAAAACACTTGGAAATGCAGTAACCAATAACATGTTTAATTATTTGGAATATCAGGCAAGAGTGCTCGTACTGGTCAGATAAATCAGTCAGAACTCTCCAACTGTGGAATCATCAAGGGGTTGCACTCTGCCCACCCAGGGTCCACTTCCTCAAGCACGTGAACTTTCTAGTCAGTGTCGCTAAGACAAGCAGGTGCTAGTATGGAAGGTCATCCTCATGAAGGGGAATTAGTCTCAGACTGAGTTTCATGATGGGATTACTTAAGTTAGTGGCTCTCTAATGTTGGTCCAACACCAGCAGTAGCAGCATCGGATAGAAACTTGTCAGAAATGTTAATTCTCAGGTCCGGTCTTAAAACTACGGAATCAGAAATTCTGCGGTGGTGGGGGGGTGGCACAGAAATCTGTGTTTTAACAAGTTGTCCTGTCGATTCTGATACTTGCTCCAGCTTGAAAACCACTGATTTAAGGAATTTGGCTTCAAAGCCAATGACCAGGAGTGCCCCTGTGCAGTCTCAGTCCTGCCAGTCTTCACCGCGGCCTTACCTCATTTTGCACTGTGGGCTCACTGCATTTTTTTAGTGCTTATCGAAGACCTCCTAAATATAAACCTCTGTGTAAAAATGGATTGTGTACCTCTATCTCTGCGAACACTTAACCAGTACTATGGAGTTCACAGGCTGATGCAGGAAATAAGATTTTTCATGAAAAAAAAAATCACATGCAAACAAAGATGAAAATCCAGTCAAGCATTTTGAAGGAAAGGAATAAGAGTTGTTACATGAATGTTTCATGAATGAACTTGACTTAAATGGGGATAGTTCCCTGGGGAACTGAGATTTGAACTAATCTATCTGCAAGATAAGACACAAAACGGGAGAGAGCATTGTCCACTAAAAAAGAAAAGTATGTGCAACGGTCCAGTAGCAGAAGGAGAGTGAGATTCTGAAGAACTGAAAGCAGATCCATGGGGCTGGAGTGCAAAGTGGGGGTGAATGTGGTATAAGAGGAGATGAGGAAGTGGGATGCACCCACTCGAAAGATTTTGTTAATGGTTCTAACAGTTAGATCACTCTGGCTGCTGTGTGGAAAACTGCAAGGAAGCTAGAATGGAGTAAACTTTGTAGGTGCATGGGCCAGACATGAGGGTAAATTAGTCCAAGGAGAAGTAGAGAGAAGTAAACAGATTTTAGAAGATATTCAAGCACTAACAATATAGAAAACTTGGTGTCATGGAATGTGAGAAAGAAGAAGTTGTCAAGGAAGCTTCCTTAGCTTCTAATGTAAGAAACTGGATAACTTCTCTCAGACAGAGAGAACACTGAAAGAGGAGCAAGTAGGGTAGAATTGGGGTAGTTATCAGAAGTCTGTGATGTCTTTTTTGAATGGATGTGTTGGGGGTTCCTTTGATATTAACCAATGCAGAGTTCACGTAGACAATAGTAAAGTTGGTCTGGGGTGCAGAAGATCTGAGCTGAGCATACAAAATTGACACTCACAGGCACATAGATGAGAATTAAAGCTACAGGTTCACATGACACCTCCCAGGGAGAGTGAGAAAGAAGAGGGCCGGCCTGAGAAAGATAAATGCTGTGCGGTTGCACCTTTATGTGGAATATAAAAAAGCTGAAGTCATAGAAACAGAGGGCAAACTGGTGGAAGCCAAGATGGGGAGAAGGGGAGATATTGGTCAGAGGGTAGAAACTTCCAGTTCGAAGATGAAAAACTTCTAGGGATCTAGAAGCAAGGAGAGGAGCGGAAAGATTACAAGTGAAACAAAGTTAAGGGAATTTCTCCATTCAATTTGTTTAAATACTCTTTATGATCAGCTAATATAAATGCAGGGAAAATATAACATTTTATGTAATCACTATTTAAAGTAATTTTTTGCTTCAACTATTTGCCTTAGAAAATGCATTGTTCAAATAACTGAAATAAAGATCATTAGGGTTATGGAAACTGCTATTCTTAAACTTATGTAAATATTGGTAATATAATAGAAGCATATTTAAGTTATGTTCTCATTATATTAATTATGTCATTTATGATTATTGTATAATAACTAGAAAATAAGGAAAATGATAAAGGAATATACAAAAAATAAAGGATGGTCATAATTTCATGCATAATAAAAAAAGATGAAAAAATTCTAGGGACCTAATGTACAGCATGGTGACTATAATTAACAATATTGTATTATATACTTGAAAGTTACTAGGAAAGTATTAAATGTTCTCGTCATTTACACCCACAGACACACGTACACCAAAGTGAACTGCGTGGAGGGAGGCATGTGTTAACTAACCTCATTGTGGTAATCATTTTGCAATAGGTATGTGTATCGGATCATGTTGTATACCTTAAAAATTACACAATATAATGTCAATTATATATCAATAAAAGTGGGGGCCTAAACCAATTCTTCAGGAAATACATGAAGTCAAGTATGTGAGGGAGAGCTTCCTCTCAGGGATGACTAAGAAGACTAGAGAGGCTGTGGGAACAAGGAAAACAAAGCAACACACAGATCAGCGGAAGAAAATGCTTTTGGCGGGGAGGAGCTGGTGAAGATCTCTACTCCCAGGGTAGAGCTCCAGGCAGAATCGCATTTTAAGAGACATAGCAATAAACAGGACCCTTGGCAAGAAATGTGTTAAAACTGGAAAAATCATCAGAATTTTGTTCAGGAAAAAAAGACTCTGCCCTGTAAGACTTTATTTCTCATTTTGGAGATACCAATCTTTCCAGCATTGATATAGTAATTAAAATCTAGTCAAATAGAAATAAATACTGGACCAAATTTTCCCTGTTTATTAAGGGACCTGAAGAAACCACTAAGGACAGCAATAGAAGGCTTTCTTGGTGCTGGCTAAGACAGCAAATACAACCCTCTCAGCTCTAAAACCATGCCATAGGGGAATGACATCAAGTAAATATCAATATGACTCATCCTCAATCAGCTCAGGCGAGGGGTAACACAACACAGGATATGTGCAGATAATGGAAATCATGTAAAAGCAGTAATTGGCACAATAGACAAGTTACTGCTTTGTATTTACAAATTCATTTTAACAACAGCTTCTACGACTTCCCACTTGGTCTGTTGAATAGTACCTCATACCATCAAATCTAGTCTATACCCAAAGAATTGACTCAAGTAGTTGTACCACCTTAGCAAGACAATACATGTCAGGTAGGGCCAGAGGCCAGAGGCTATCTGCCAGGACAAGGCTTATGTCCTATTCTTCTTTGAGTTTCCTGGTAATGCAAACAAAAGTTAGAATATGAGCATATGTAAAAGGCAAGCTAGTTATTGACTGACAAGGGATATGAGGGAGTGCTGTATACATATAACAAGTATTTGAACTGTATGCTTAGGATTTGTATACTTTATCATATATATGTCATACTTCACTAAATATAAAATAAAATAAACATGAACAGAAATATTTGATTTCAATAAGTTTACTCTGAATTGCCTGACCTGAGGCTGTCACCAGGTGCACTAAACCATTAACTTCATTTTAACTTTATTTTGCATAATTCTTTGACAAGAATGGGCAGGGTGGGAGGGTGCAGGAGGGAGTGGTTGGCCCTGGAGGCCTGAGCCTGTCACTCACATCTTCTGTGCTGGCACTTAAGATATATCAGTCACATTTGATCATCACAGAAATTCAATGAAGCAGTTATTATTCTGATTTCACAGATAAGAAAACAGACTCACAGAGGTTTAAAAAGTTCCTATATCTATCTGAGACCAGAAACAGTGGTCTTTTCAAAAGTTTAACATGAAATAAAGAAATATTGCCCAGAAAGCAATATGACCAAGTGGCAAGCTCCAACAGTAGCCTCAAGTTTTAAGGTCAGGACACAAGAAAGACCATTAAGGAGGAAGGTGGAAAACAGGAAAGGACCCAGACTGTGGAAACAAAGCTTGCGTGTGTATGGGAAGCTTGGTGGAAATTGTTACACATAGCACATTTTTTGAAAAGTGAGGCATGAGGAAAGAAGATACAAATAAAGGATTTTAACTGTTTAAAGATGAGTATCAGTATAATTTTAGCCACTTTTAAACCCGAAGGAGACAGCCTAAATAGAAATGTGTTTTATTTTTAGACAAATTTTCCCCAGCTATTTTAAAAATTATTATTATACAATTAATTTGAAACAAGTGTGCCATGTCATTAAATTTGCTTACTGTATCACTCTTTTTAAGTGTGCTTCCTTGGATCTGGCCAGTTGCTGAACTCTCATCAATTCTAATATCTTTCCTTTTTTATCATCTAAAAATAATGACAATTTATAATCCTCTTTCTTTCTAATTTTTATGCCTCGTTTATTTTACTTGACTTATTACGTAGGCTAGACTTTCTACTTCAATGTTGAATATTAGTAGTGATAATATATATACTTTTCTTTAATGGAAATGCTTCTAACTTCACACTTGTGTTCTTCTTTCCTGTATTTTAACCTCTCTAATGTCCTTCCTCTTTCTTTACTTTCATTATAGTTGTCTTTACCTTGTGGGAAAAAATGTTTTAATGATTATTAAGTTTCTGATTTTTTCCTGGGCATGGAAAATAAAGGACAGAGGGGCTGGGGACTCAGAGCAGCTGAATTCAGAGGATCCCCACAGCACAGATGGGACAGAAGCTACACATAAGCACATCCCCACTACCACCCAAGCAGAAGCGGCAAAAGCTCGCCTTCCAAAGAGTGCTGATGTCAGGGTGAGAATCCAGAGGTCCTGTGTGCCATATCCACATACAAGTGCCAGGGAACCAGTGGCAGCCCTGGCTTCAGATAAATGATCAGGGCACTGATTTGTCTTTTTACTACCATGTACAGAGGTCAACAGGCATTTTCATATGGACCATATTTTTTGAATCAGTAGACAAAAGAAACCTAATACTAAAAAGATGATTCCTGTCTTATGAAACCTGCCCTTAGGAATTAAAATCTGTTTTCACCCTTTTTCTTTCAGATATGTTATTAATACTAAGTAATTTTTTACTGGCCAATGACATCAACATTAAGATCCTACTAGAGGCTTTGATAAGTCAGCAGCATCCCCCTCACCAAGGAAGGTAGTCTTTAGCCACCCTGTCTTCTGACCTCCCATCCCTTGCATCCTTATAGCCGGTGGAGGCTGACAGAAACGCCATCAGCCTACATCAGAGTCACAGTTTTGTGTTAAGAACAGAAATGAACTCTTTCACAAGCTCTAATGGTTTGGTACTTACTAATACATTTAAAATACTCAAAATGTGTATGTCTACATGAGGAAATTGGATATAAGTACACTGTAATTTTAAATAAATCTAATGATTTTCTTGATTCTGCTGAGATCCTTTGTGCACATGTCGAGACTGCACTATCCAAGAATCCACAGATTTGACTAACCCTAAATAGAACCTGATCACCAGCTACCCTGGGTTCTCCTGGGAAAGCTGTGCAGCTGTGAGTCAGACAGCACCACAGACATACATCTGACAATACTCTAAAAATAAACTCCTTTCTGAAAACCATGACTGCATTGTAGTGTCATGATGATACCACTGAGGGACACCGTCCATGAGAGGGGAGCATTCCCATCCCACACTTCGCCTTCCAGCACCAGCCTGCAGAAACAGACAAGGAACTCAGAGCTGAGAACTTCACTTGAAGTAGAGGCCAGTTTTTGAGATCTTAAATTGCGAAAGAGAAAAAAAGGGGGGGGATCAAACTATACCCATGGGAGTAAGAACACAAGAATAATAATGGGAACAAATGAAGCATTTAATACAAAAGAAACATCGATGAAGAGAGATTGTTATTCCACAAGCAGGTGCTAAAGTGAAGATGCAAGCTTAATGGGTATTCCTGGAGAGTCATTTTCTACGACCAGGTTTGGTCCCTGATACTTCTCACTAGTAGTGTTTTCTTTCTGAGTCATGACTTTACTTTGACAGCAATAGTCACAACCAAAATATTTAAGAAGATTACCATTTGAAGAAGAACAAAACTTCCCTTTATCAAAACTATTTCCTCATCTTGGGAACCTTTAAAGTTTAGCAAGTTGAATTTTGATGTAACTCTTACGTGTATATTGTGACCAATGGAGCTGAGTTCCTCACAGATTTAAAGTATTATTATAAGGAATAAAATTTTTTTTTACAAATCCCCTTACATCTGCTCCCTAAGATATTCACTCACTCTTACCAGAAACAGTCAAATGACAACTAAGCATGATATTTACAAGTCTAGTAGCGAGAAAAAGAAAGTCAGTCTGTTCCAAGAAATCTGACAGCTTACCTCCTCCTGGGCTCAGCTCCTTAATTTACTAATTCACAGTCAAATCAGCAAACCATGGTTCAAAGGCCAAATCCATCCCACAGACTGTTTTTGTACAGCCCACAAAAAGCTAAAGACAGCTTCGCATTTTTCAACAGTACGGAAAAAAGAAACAAAAGATGAATACTTTTGTGACACAAATTTGTGACACAAGTTATATAAAAGTGCAATTGCAGTGACCTTAAAGTTTTATTGGAAGACAACCACACTGACTCATGGACTTATAACCTAGGGCTGCTTTACGCAACAAAGGCCAAGTGGAGTAGCTCTGACAGAGACCACATAACCTGCAAAGACTGAAATATTCACTCTTTGGTCCTTAGTGGGAAAAGTTTGCCATCTCCTACACTGTATAAAATCTGGCCATCACCATCCTATAAATTGAACACTTTATACTACATAATGTACACATACCATCCAAATACAAGATCATTATATGAAAAAAGGACAAAAGCAACTGTTTGTACTGGATTTTGTGGGGCAGCCTTTATTTTCAATGTCCTGCCTTGTCTGCATGTCATGTTCTAATGTTTAAGGAATGCCAATATTTAAGCTTTCAGAACTTCAAAATCTTCAGATTCCCTCTTGCACATGGTAGGGATAAAATTCTTGATCAGAGAGCACATGCCCAGTTTGGGCTGGAAATAGACTGAGACTTTGGTGCTCCTTATGATTGCATTTAACCTGAAGAAAATAATCTAATAGAAAGGTGCAGTCAAAGAAGTTACCCCTCTCCAGAAAACCCAGCCAAACACATCTTTCCTCTTAGGTTAGGAGAAACCTTCAGCCTGCTCCATTCACAGTTTCTTGGGTGACTGGAAATGTTTCTCAACTAAATTTCCTCCTCAGAGAGTTGAAACATTTACAATTATTAAAATATTTATTTACAAGCAGTTTTTAAATCTTTTCAGGTTTATCAGAGTGAGCCAGATCAGGAACCTGCTAAAGAGAATGATCTAGAATGTGCAATGACAGCCACGATATCAAGAAACCTCATTTGATATGAATAGAAGCCCGAATGCTTTACAAAAAGGACTGGCACTTCTGAAGCAGCACTCCGAAATGTTTAGGGGTTGATGACATCCTTGTAAACCCGCGTTATCAACCCCCCTGGTGAGTTTCACCGAAGAGGCAGCTGGAGGCAGGAACAGGCCTGCTGGAGGAGTTCATTATCCAATCATGTTTTAAAGGTAGCGGGCCCGTTAATTTTTATCAGGTGTCTAAAATAATTAAATGGGGTATGGTCAAAGAGGGGAGGGTCTTACTTAGGCTTCAAGAGGGAATCGTTTATTATGGTCTCATAATTCTCCGACTAAACAGCAAAAAATACATCTGGGCCCGCTCCGCTCACGAAGCAGGGTCCGTGCAATGCGTGATGAATAAAAGGCAGGCACCTGGTCCCAAGAGGCTTGCGTACTCGTGTGCGACTCAAAGCCGAACTTCACACAAACAATTTCATCTCCAAATAAAACTATTATGCAACATTATGAAAGGAGGAAAAAAATAACATACACTGAAATTATTCAGGACTCCGAGGAGACCCAAATGTACTTTTCTTGAAAGGTTCTTAGTTGATTTTGCTGATGAAGCAAACGGCTCTACTCCGTAAACTCCAGCACGTTGGAGAATGAAGCGGAAATCACCGCACTTTCTTCTCCATCTGTAGAAGAGATAACTGAAGGGGACGAGTTCTGCACCTAATGCGGTGACGGACCCTAAAGACACCTAGTATCAGGAAGAATGGCATCTGAGAAGGCTGAGCATTGTGTGTGGGGGGGGTGGGGCTGTGGGGACTCCCGGACAAGCTGAGCAGGAGAGATCGCCAGAATCCGTCCACAGCAAGAGAGAGACTGAAACTGGCAAGACTTTTCTGAAACCCTGCCCACAGAATTAGCAAGGTCTTCTAACCCAGTGTTTGTACACATTTTTTTCTGTGGCCAAGGGGCAAGTTTAAGGAACATAGTGATAAAAGAATGTGTGTGATCGAATATCTCAAAGGAATATGTCTTTACCAACAAAACTGTGTTTTCTACGCAGCAACTTAGATTCTTCCAGTCAGTTTTAAAACTTTCACCCAGTTTTCATCATCATCAAAAGCATCCACTTAAGTGAGAGCAGCCCAAGGGATTATGGTCTGTGGTCTTGAGAAAAACCTAAGGAGTAGCTCCTGGAAGAACAGATCACTGGGGCTCACTACACTCTTCCAGCTGAGGAGAACGTGGCACCTGGCCTTTCTGTGCTGTCGTCACCTTCTCTCACCACCTTTTCTCACCAAGCTAGGTCACAAAAGGTGAGCAGGCAGCCACGCTCCTCTAGTCTACATACACCACAGACTTAAGTCTCACCACTGGTCAGGAGAACAAATTCTCAGTGCCCCACAGGGCCTGTGGCAATTCGGTTTTGGTAGGCATTTCTGGACTTACATGGTAACTTAGGGTTGATACACTTAATAATCATTTCTGTTTTATACAACTAATTGCCTCTATATCTGTCTCTACATCCTTAGGTGCCATTGCAATTTTTTTCTTTCTTTTTTGAAATATGAGCACTCATTCAAACTGACTTCACAGCCATAACTTACGGAACAGACAGTCACTGATCTCAGCTGCCTGGTTGTGTCCTGGTTGGTGTACTTCCTTCTTTTCTAAAGGGAATTTTCTCTGAAGAAAAAATATCACTTTTAGATGGCTTGTTACAGAACTTCTTTTGAAAGGGAGTTTTCTTGGGAAATTATGTGAATGCAGTGGTGAAGTTCTTACAGAGTAATAATTATGCTCTTCAATACATGTTTTAAACATTTACAAAGGATGTAGAGAAAATCATCTGTGTGGAGATTGTTTTGGGGACACTTTAATTAAAAAAAAAAAAACTTTTGTTAATAAGGTTCATTTTGGCCCTGGCCGGTGGGGCTAAGTTGGTGGAAGTGTTGTCCCATAAAGCAAAAGGTTGCAGGTTTGATTCCTGGTCAGGCACATGCCTAGGTTGCAGTTTGGGTCCCTGGTCAGGGCACAAAAAAATGCAGCCAGTCGCTGTTTGTCACACTAATGTTTCCCTCCCTCTCTCTCTCCCTCCCATACCTCTCTCTTAAAATAATAATACTAATAAATACATAAAGTAAAATTGATTTGGGGGTCTGCCACACTACCTAGCCATTTAAATTCTTAAGGCTCTCATGAAATAAATTAGATAACATCATTGCATTCTATCATGCTGAGAATAAACATAAACCTAAAAGTATTTTTATACTAAAATTAGGAATAAGGTGTGCTCTACTAAGACCAAAAAGTAATCTATTTACGCCGATAAAATAGAAGGTAAATATAAACATATAAGGCATTTTATTATGAAATTTTACTATGAAAAGGGGTCTTTTTCATAGGCAGCTCATGCAGGATCTCTCAAAATGTGATCCAATTAAAAAAATTGATTTTATTCACAAAAACTTATAAATGCAACCACTCTGGAGCCCTTAAGTTGCTTGAATATGATACTTTTATATATGCATTGATTAGTATATCAAAATATGTCAGATACATTAATGTTCTATGCATTTCTTAGACATTAGGCAATTATCTTAACATGGAATTTACAGGTAACAAAACTGAAGGTCACCCGAATGACTATTGTTTGAATACCACATGCATTTACAACCGACTTTATACTTTGTAGAATTTGCTTCCAGTGAATCCTTACTCTGTTGGAAAAAGAGATCTAGTCAAGTACATTCATTCCTTTAAATATATTTTCGGTTTTAGTTCCTTTTCCCTCCTTTCCCTCACCCAACTCCTTTCAATTTTAATGTATTCTTTCTTTGTGGCTGCATTTGATTTTAAACAACTTCTCAGGAAAACTGTGTTCATGTGAAACTAGAGAGTCAAAGAGCTCTCGCACTGGAATAGGCAGGTCCCGTCTGCAGGTGCAGAGCTCTGGAGCCGGGGAAGGGGCCTAACTCAGTAAGTCTCGGGAAGGGGCTTCCTTACTTACATGTGTGACTGGGGTGTAGCGCCTCACTTCACTCTCTTCATTTAGTTCATGCTAAAGGTTATCGGTGTTGTTTTCTTTTCCAAAAACAATTATAAAAGGATTTTACGTTCACTCTAGCTCACTTATTGCACATAAGTAATCACCAGGAAATTTAATGTTATTCTATAAAAGTAATTAATCCAAATAGTTACTTCCAAATTATCTGCCCAGTTCTAAGTCTATATGCAAATTGAAACATGCCAAATATTGGCCTTAAATGTCAATATCTGTCCTACATACACAACTCTGAGCACTGAAGCTGTGGCTTAAGAACAAATGACATTTGGTGCCAAAGCCTTGGGACTATTCCTTTTTCTTCTTTTTTCAAATTTCTCACTCTTATCTTTTCTCTCTCCCCTACCATTCATAGAGCATCAGGAACTTTGAGAGTTTTCTATTATAGGTGTAATCTCTGAAAGGAGAAATTTACACAATGTTACCTATTTGGGTAGTATTTATTTTAAACTGATTTTTTTCCTATGGGATATTCTGGCTTTATGATTGAGACACACCTTGGAAATGCAAAAGTTAGCATCTGAGCAGCCTCTTTACAGTCCACAGTTTCTAACACGCAGCTTCCCGTCTCTGGAGGGAGAGAACAGCAGCGCTGTGTTCCGTCACCAGCCAACACAATCAACCCGACTGCTCTCAGACGGTTGGTTCATACTGTGACCGATCGATCATCTTGGTGCAAGTCCTATTTACGGCTGTGGACTCTTCTGCTTAAACAACGTACTTCCTTGACATAAACAGGATCTCCTTACCCTGGCCCAGCAGAAGCTAGATGTCTTTTTAGAACATGCCTTTCTCTCCCATAGAGCAAGAGTGAACCTGAACGTTGGCAATGGGCACCATTTTGTAAAACTAGGCCTTGGCATTGCTCCAAAATTCATGATATCTTGGGAACCAGGTGTGCGGCCAAAAATAACCGCTTTCATTTCTATAACACTTAAAGTCAACAAAACTCATTTACATACATTATTTCATTTGATTCTAACAATAATCCTGTGAGGTAGGCAGGACAGAAACTTTTATTGCTATATTTCAGGTAAGGAAACCAAGATTCAAATGTTACCATTGTTATTTTAAAACAATGGAAACTAACAGGGAATAGGGTGTGTGGGGCAATGTAATTTCATATGCATTGCCACAACGGTATTGACAACAACATTGCAAGGAAGTCAGACAAACACTATTATACCAGTATTTCAGATGAAGGAACAAGTAAATAAACGTTACCTTTATTAGTATTTCTGCTAATAAATATATCTACAGAGCTTTGGGCAGGAACTCTCCCCTCAGTAGCTGCCCCTCCTCGTGGGCAGCTAAGTGGAGAGGACAGACGGGAGCTTCCTGTGGCGGTTCTGCTTGCAAGCTCTGACTCCACCCTCTCCTCCCACTCACTCCCAAACCCACCGGTGAGCCTCAACACAGCTGTGAGAACAATTCAATTAGACATATTTTTATTGATAATTTGAATAAAGATAATATAAATAACATTACTGAACTTTTGGAAAATAGAAAAAGAAAAAAACCACCAAGAAGTCCCATGACCCTAACTAAACCTCCATTGTTAGTATTAGGTTAAGTTTCCTGTAGCTGTTTTTTTTTTTACTCTATGCATCTGCCTTTCTCCTATTTATAATTAAAAGACAAATTTGTATACATTTTAATTTTGCATTTTCAGTTAATTGTATTCCAAGGTGTTTATCTTGTCACTGCCCTATTCTTTTTAATGGCCATTTATTCTATTAAGCAAATAAAACATCATTAATTTACCACGACTCTATTGTTAGACACATGCTGTTTCTGCTACATCATCACTGTAGCTTTCCCATATTTCAGATTGCTCCGCAGGACAGATTCCCAGAAGTGGGACTGGGGGACCAAAGAGCACAAACATTCTTCTGGCTCTCCATAATGCCCATCCACTTTCCTAAGGATTTGTCCTAATTGAAACTGCCAACAACAAAATATAAGAGATCCAGTCGATTAGGATATAATTATTGTTTTAATTTTTTGTTTCATTTCTTATTGCTCTATTATATAAATTTGTATATTACTAGTCATTAGTACATTTCAACATTGTATCTTCAAATATTCTCTATATGAATGATATGTTCATGCCAATGATTTTGACACTACCATTTCATTGAACAGTTAAAACCATTAGTTCCCAGTGCAGAAAAGTAAAAACATAATTAGGAAAAATGACTTCTAAAGTTAGAGTTTAGTAATTTAGAAGTTCTTCCTCCAGTGTTCCTCTCACTCACACAGCTAACACAGGCTGGCTCGCGCACGTGAGATGTGAAATGCAATGGAACATCACATTATGCCCCCAAATGATCCTAGACTAAAACATTTGCCCTATCTTTACACTTGCCTGCTATTCTCATGAATTAGCACAAAAAGGGTACATGTGCTGCATCATGGGATCAAACCCAGTTCCCTCAGACCGACTGGGCTGACTTAATTTGGGTAAATCAAGTAAATGTCCTGAGCCTGTGTCGTCATTTGTAAAATGGAATAATATATATGAATCCCTATGTATGTCTGTTGGAAAAACTGGGGAGGTAAGCATGTATATGTGTATATTAAAATGTGAAAAATGATCAATTTTGGCTTGGTTTTGAAAGAATTTGAAGCTCTAAGAATTCCTCATAAGATAATACTTGACACTCTAAGGGTCAAGACAGATTCTCATTTTCTACACTAAGGAGAAATAGCTGAGACATGCAAGGAATAGATCATATATTTTCTTCTATGTTTGAAGTTCAATATTCTTAAGAGATTTTTAAAATCTACCAACCCTTATTGTAAAGCTGACAAAGACTAGAAGCACTGGATGACTACGGTTTTGAACAGTAAATGTTTCTTCTTAGTTCTAGACGCCCATGGAACAGAAACCGCAGGATCTCCAATCTCTGTTGTGATTCATGGCACAGTCGGCATTCAATAAATGTATCTTCACTGAATACGAAAACTAATTAGGGCAGAGTAACTACAAGGTTTTGACTCCTTTTCAGGCTGGGTAAACAGGCCGAATGGAGGAACTTAGTTTGCTGAAGACATCTGTTTGAGGAGGAGTAGGAGTTAAATGACCTAGCTTACTAGTGTAAAAACAAGGCACAAATTTAAACACCAAATGTACGTGCTCTGCTTAACAATAGCGTTAAAGGCCTCACTCTATTGCCCTGGGCCGTCCAAAACATATTTATGCAAAGCACGAGAGGAACTAGATTGTGTTTGAAATTCCACCACTGTATCCTCAATATTCTTCAAGAAGCAAATCACTGAGCTTCATCAGAACAGCCGAAGATTTTCATTTAAAAGGAAGACGACCTAGTGAAACAAATGCATCTGTACCAAGGACAGTGAAAGGATGTAGTCCACTGACATGTTCCAACATTTTAAGGAAAGCTATTATTTCAAGCACATGTCAAGATGATGGGGAGGGGGGTAATGAATTACAGAATAACCGGTGTTTATGCCTGAGAGGTCCCTAGGCTGCTCTGTACCTCCTGGAAATTGTTTATGTGCATGAGTCCTGTGATCATGGGGCTATGATTAGCGGATGCTGACAGTGTGACAGCAGAGGAAGGCATGAATCACTGCAGCTCCATGTCCGAGAAAGCTGAGCAAGATCTGCTCTGCCTCAGAGATGGGCTGCCTTTTCCACATTCTGCCTAAGTTCTGTGGACCAGGAGCGACAGAACAGGATGGGAAAGACCGGCAGGACCGATGTGGGCTGAATTTCACCATTTGAGGGAATTTCACTTTTTCATATCATTATCATTCAGGAAATGGCAATTTCTTAATTTGTACCTAACAGCTAATAATCTTCCACCATTCTTTCCATATTGATCCATTGATTTCTTTCTCACTGAGCTCCCCAAAGTGCCATCACTGCATTTCTGACATGGCTCTGTTAGTAGGAACACATTCATTTCTCTTTGTTCTGTGCTTCTTCTGCTTCAAGAATCCAAGCTACTGAGTGCCACCAGTCAAGAGAAGGTAAATAGAATTTGGTGAATTTTCCAAATTTCCAGGGATTACCCACCCATGGATTTGACTGGGTGACTGAGTAATAATAAATACGTGGTGGCAGTAGAGATATTCTGTCATCGTCTGGGAACGGTAGAAAAAGGTCTTTCCCAAACCCAGGTAGAGATGTGCCTCTTTGGCAATGTCTATACAATATTGCTTGGTTGAGATATTTTACCTGTCTTTAGTCACAAAAACAAATGAGTCACAGCTGAAGCAAGTAACTAGAAAAAAGTGGTATGCAAAACTGCCTGAATAAGTCACAAGATACTAGTTTGCTTCAAGTATTGGCATTGTAGGCAGCCCTTTGTATCTGTGGGTTTTGCATCCACAGGTTAACCAACTATGAACCAAAAATATTTGGAAAAAAGTTACATTGTGGCTGATGTGTAGCTAGGACTACAATGGTTGCGCAGTACTGAACATGTACAGATTTTCTTTTTGTCGTTATTCCCTAAAGAATATGGTATAACAACTGTGTATATAACATTTACATTGTGCTAGCTATTATAGTCTAGAGATGATTTAAAGTATACAGAAGGATGTGCATAGGTTATATGCAAATACTATGCCACTTTATGTAAGGGATTTGAATATCTGTGGACTTTGGTATCCACAGGAGTCCTGCAACCAATCCCCTGCAGACAGTAAGGGATGATTTTATTTAATTGGAAAAGACTGAAGCTCTGAATCCCTTGAATTTGGTATGTCTGACCTTTGAGTATGGCATAGCCATTCCATACATCACTGTCCATTTAAGAGATGTTCTTGAACAAAAGTGGACATGCTCACTGTCATGGACACAAGGGTAGGATTTGGAAACAGCCTTGTCTTGTCTTCCTGTGGGTCCTCTCCCATCCAGGTCTGAAAAGCCGACCCAAGTCTAACTGTGGACGGCATGTTGGGGAAGACCAGTTAACTCCAGGTAACCAAGAAGAAAACACCCTCAGGATAACATGAGATGGGACATTTAAAGAGAGCTGATGTCATCTTCTGATGTCTTTCCAGTGATTTCCTTAGAAGAAATCAGTCCACGATCACTCACATAGAACCAGAAAAAAAAAAAACCTGGGGTTAGACAAGGGCCTTTATCCACAGCTGAAACTGATGAGGCCTCCTGGCAATACCCCAAAGAGTTTGGTTTCCTGTCTTCTCAAAGTCCTGACCTCCAGTATTTAAGGAACCAATAACATTTTCTCATTTCTGGAGTTATTTTTCTCATGCAACCCATGGCAGCTGTTTGCCAGCTCAGCACTCAGACTAATTTGTTACAGAAAACGGGGTTAATGTGTGTTTACTGAGGTCTAAAGATGAGCATAAGGCCTAAATCCATGTTATGTGCAACCAAACAAGGTGTGTATTTTCATCAAGTATGTGTGTGGTGAAGCTAGAACCTTGAGATTCAGAACATTTAACTTCTAGATGTCTCTCAGTTTCTCATGTGTTGTTTTGTTTTTCCTTGGAAAATTAGATGACAAAACAATATTCTAATAATGATTGAAGTTTTATTTAAAAACGCTCTGAAAATAAATACAATTTCTGTAGTATCTACCTACAAGCTATTTAAATATAATTTTCTTCTATACTTGTAGTAACTATGAGATTTATAAACATAGCTTTAGCAGCCTTGCACACTGGTTTTGAGGACTGAAAACTTCTGCCCAGAAAATGGGAAAGAAAGGACGTATACATATATTGTGTTCATTTCTTCAAATACTAACACTTTGCAAGTACTCAGCTCACATATATCATGTTAGTATCTGCTCTGACTTGAAAAAAAAGTGGCTTTCAATTACAAGGGGAAAAAGCTGATATTTGGCTGTCCTATTGACAGCTAAAATCCACTGGAAGCCACATACATTCACTTCCTTAAAAAAGCATTTCCAGGAACTCTCTCAAAAGAACCAGAAAGCTTCCCTAGCCGCAGCCAGCACATCGCTCCCTTGTCCTGCTAGGGGGTTTGTAGCACCAGTGATGGGGGAAAGGCATTGAGCTGTGGCAACATTTTCTCAAGTCTGAAACTTTCTCAGCTATTGGAGTTTGGGCCCCATGACATGTTTTGGTGCATGATTATTTTATATTTATACACACATACACACACACACACACACACATCTCCTTGGCCAAATGCAACTTCTGGTTTCTAAGAAGGGTGAAGGCTGGAAGAGCACAGTAAAAAGGATCATCAGACTTCTTGGATATCAAAGAGTGCTCACAAAACCACATTTTGATGAGTTGAGTGTAAATGAATCAGAAACTTATGGTTCACATTTCTCCAAAAACTCACATGGATTTAAAAAAGAAATAAATGGGGGGAAAATGTCCCCAACACAATGCATTTGGAATACTGCCCACCAACATTTAAAAGAAAATAATTCAGTACTTGAAGCAAAAAGAGGGAATGTGCCCAGACTGGGTCTCGGTATGGGCACGTATCTCAGCTGTCCCAGACTAGCATGACTACAGTCAGGGACCCACTTCCTATGACCCAAACTAATTTAATTTAAACACAAAACACACTTTTTAAAACTTAAAATAGTAAACATTTCCTTAATTGCTTAACATTTTCTTTAAGAATAAAAGCTAAAAGACACCAAAGACGATGTATAAAATAAAACATAATACATTATTCTCTGCCTTAAAAAACTAATTTTTTCCAACAAATATTTATTGAGCACCTAGTATGTGCCAGGCACTATTCTGAGTTCAAGGGATTCACTAGTAAATATGGCAGATGAGGCTCCGTATTTATGAAATTTATGGTGACAAGAAACCTTCCCTGTCATGTTACTACTGTGAAGCAACTCTTTAGCTATTGTCAAAAACTTGGATTTGGACATCTGGATGACTAACTCTGGGTATGTCCTGAACATCTGGGGAAGAGGGAGGAACAAAAAGTCCCAAAGGGCCCCAGTTGGACATTATGGTAGGCAGGCCTCACGCTTCCTTGGGTTGGCTTTCTGGCAAAGACGTTCTGAACACAAGGATGTAAACTCAGCTTATTTTCCCAGAGAAGCTGATGTTACAGAACTTACGATCTTTTTCAAGGGTCCCATTTTAATCAGCTATAAATGATACAACCATACCTTATAGAGCACAGATCTTTAACCAAATAGAGAGCAATTCAACAGGGCAAGTACTCAGATAGTATTTTATTTATTTCTAGCTGAAGAGTGCTGCTATGAGAAACAAGGGGTGAGATCACAGGGCCTAAGCAATAGCTTCAAGTGTAGCCCAGCACTTACATGCCCTGGCCTACACATGTACCACCTAACTGCAGATGGAATGTAAGGTGGATCTACAACTTCTGAGGACTGTGCACAGCCTCTATCTTCAACCACACACAGCAATCCAACACCACTGCTGCTCCAGTCCTGACCTCCTGATCGCCCCACTTCCTCTTCATATGGCTCCATCAGCAGCTACACAGCCCTTACCCAAATAGGTGCCCCACTTCCTCACTCCCAGCATCCTTCACCTCAGCCTCTTACATTTCCTTCACTATTATATCCCCAGTGCCTGCCCCAATACCCCAGTGCCTGCCCCTAAGTCATAGTAAGTAAAACATTCTTTGTTGGTTGGTTGGATGGATGGATGGATGGATGGATGGATGATGGGCATGCTTCCCTATAAGCACTCCTGACCTGAGTCTCCTGGTCTTTGAGAGACTAATGCCTTCCTGACGACTCCTGGTGAAAAGCTCTGCCAGATCCCCCCATTAGTAAATCCCTGATAAAAGTCAACACAAGTGGACTTGACTGTCAAAGAGATCAGAGTTCAAATTCTAGTTCTGCTTATTAGCTCTATTATCTGCTGGCTCTACTATAATTCCTGTACATCTTTGGGCTTCAAGGCCTCGTATTATGCCTAGCTCCTCGCGGTGTGGAGGGTGGCATGAGATGAGCTCCATGAAGCACCAGGCACATGCTAAACAATCCCTCTCCACTCAGCCATTTTCTAAGGTAAATCCAAGTCAATTAAGCTGGGAAAAAAGAATCAACCATGTACAATTAAATTTTACTTATGAACTCCTGAGGATGAGGGCTGGGAACAGCAGAGAGAATGGCTAAGAGGCCTCAAGAAAACAGTTGTCAGCATTTTCTTGACAACAGTTTTAGGTGGGTCAACAGGGAGCCCACTGTACAGGAGCCGGAAAAGGGAGGCAGGGTTGGGGAATGAAAATAATGCATTAAAGAAAACTTTGTATAAACAAAGATTTTTGTACTAAAAATATTATATAAATTAATCCTTACCAATATTTGCTATGTAGGTTGGCACTAGCCTCCTCATCCTACCCATATGTCAAGAGGGCAAGGCCTCATGAGAGCTCAGGAGGGTCACCATGAAGAAGAACACTTGGTGGACAGTGGGGCCAGGGATTTGCAATGAACTGCAGCTCGTGTGTGGGTTGCATAGAATCTAGTTTCGTAGAATCTAGTTGCAACCAAACTGGACTTCACAAAATGGTCAGGTGGGCCAAAAAGTTTCCTTTAAAGAAACTGAATTGAAGATAATACCAATAATATGAGGATCAGCAAACAACAAGAAACTGGCAAAACCAACACTTCTTCTCCAAGTAATAGTTCTTCATCATCCACGTTATGAGAAAAAAAACTGCACGGGTCTCATCAGAGCTGACATATCAAATCACACTGCTCTCATTAAAAATATTATTAATAATAGTTATCAGGGACAAAAAGGTCTATTGTATCAATGAACTATTTAAATAAAAATAATTCTCAAAACATTGTTTATTGTATATGCTTTACAAAATATATATTTTGATGCAGTAGAACATGCCTGTGTTTTATCCATAAATAAGCGACATACATGGGAGGCACCCGCTCAAGGCTTTTTACTGACGGGGGTTTCCCCTGGTAAGTTGGGAGAGATCCTGCCCTCAAAGGCAGTTTGTACATGTGCATGTGGCAGGAAATCACCTGGCTGGAACCGGCAGAGCTCTGCAAGTATGAGTCAGTGTCTAGGTCACTGGAGGTCTCCGAAGGCAAGGCTGAGGGGCAGGATCCAAGGCTCCACGCCGGCGGGTGCCCCAGAGCACCCACCGGGTTGGCAGCTGGGAGTGGGACCCGGGCAGGAAGAGCGGCCCATGTAAAGATCTACTAACATTTGTGCACATTTATGGTCCTGTTTATGCCCTGTTTATAGTCCTTACTCAAGAAGAATATTTTGAGGAGGAGGTTGAAAGAAAAATGGAATTTGGCTTTTTGAACAGGAAGAGGGAACTTTCAAAGGCAGCCAGCAGGCCAGGGAACGGCAACAAGATAGGATCTGAAGATAAGACTACGTAAAGGACAGTGGGGTAAGATGACTCAACCAAGGGCAGAGATGCAGAATGAAATGAATTATTCTAGTGAGGGAAAACAGGGAAGGAAACTCCCTGGATGCCAAGATTCTCAGTTGCAGACATAACAAGGAATAAAGAGATGTTAAACAATGGCCAGAAAGAATGCAGGGAAAGAGGGGTGGGGGGTGCTCTGGATTCAGCCTGACTCAGGGAATGCAAACAGCATGTGCCATTTTGGAAGCTGGCTGGGCCCTCCGAGAAGGTGCTTCCTTGGGAGTGAGTGCCACCGGGAAACCCAGTACACAACGAATCTGAGAGGAAAGAGGACGATGTTTTTGCTTCATCAAGCTTCCTACCTTTCCCCTTCCTCCACGTGCTTGGGCATGTTTAGTAGTGGGCTATGAGGAACAGGAGGGTGGTGGTCATGTTCACTGAGGGGATGAAAAAGGAAATAACACCAAGAGGATGAGAAAAGGGAGCAGTAAAAATAAAGATGACAAAAGGAAGTAACTGATGATGGAAATTGGAACAAAAGTACAAGTTCACATTAAAAAGAACAATTAAAACAAACAAGGGATGAGGAAAATAATGGGACTGAGGAGTTAAATCATATGAAAAAGATATGAATAAGTCAGCCAGAATTATAATATGTGGTAAAGTCAAATTTCACTTATATGACTCAAGAAATAAAGCTTGGAGTCTGATGGTGACTGGTGGCCGAGGGAAGGGGCGGGGTGGGGTGGGCGTGGTCCCAACCCCTCATTCTGGGAACGATAAAACCAATTCCCACCAATCCACAGAAGGCAACCAGCATGCTCTGGGGCAAAGAGGAGCATCTGAGCCTCCCGGCATCCAGGCCAAGGGTCTCTTCTTATCCTCTTGTCAGGTAAACATTCAGCCATATTTCCCAAGGCTATGTCTTCAGATCAAGGGACCTTGAGACAGCCAGCTGGTTGAGTTCCCAATCCATGAGATAGCCTGAAAATGAAGGAAAGGAATTGATAATGAGGGTGGAGGAAAAGATATTAAATGTGTGACGACATGGAAGGCCCAGACCAGGAGAAACTCAGTATGAGCAGCCGTCCTCCGCAGCGCCCTGCCTCACAACGCCGAGTGGCAGGCAGCGAGTGGGCTCGGATCCAGGCGCCCGCACATCCTCCCCTGCCTCGCCAGGAGCAAACATGTCAGCTAATGCCCAGCTTTGGAGGAGGGAAGCCTTCTGTTCACCAACTGCAATTCTTGGAACAAACACAGCAATTTACTTCCAATCTGGAAAAAAATGGGCTAGGTAAGTTGGGAATTGAGGTGATATTTAATAATGGAATTCTTCATTCAGGGAGTTCCATAATGAGTTTTAACAGCCCTATCATCACCATGACTGATACATAAACTGCATTTTTAAGTTCCCAAAGGAAAAAAGGACAAGTAGGCAAGAAGTAAAAACTATTGTGTCTTTAAAAAACAAAACACAGACCTTCACTTTCTAATTGTTTTATGTTAAGCTGATTGTTAAATACTAAAAACATACTGACTTAACGACAGTGAGAAAACTGCTTTTGGTGCCTAAGCTTTTCTTAAATGTTAAAGCTAATCACTTCTCTCTTACTAAGATCAAATAAAATGTGCAGGAGCAATATATCTTATGTAAATTTTCCCACTCTTCAGCTAACATGGAAAAATTATACAGATTTTATATTAAACATAGCTTGATTTCCCCCCTAATTTTTGTATCATAATATTTTACAAAGGTTAATTAGATAAGAGTAAGCTGAAAGAAAAATGTATGAGGGACACAAAGCGTGTGTGAAGAAGGTGACGCTCATACGCTGGCTGAGGTCCTTGGATAGACTCTCCCCTTTGCTCTCGGTCGTTGATGCATCAGTGTGGATGCCACCAAATGTGGCTGTCTGCGCTTAATACTGAGAAAATCCTCCCCCGCTCCGTTCTCTTTCAGTTCTTCTCATTGCACCAACTACAGACTCTCAGTCCAGGCGACTATGGCCTTAGCGTCTCAAACAGTTGCTTTTTTCCCCTTTTAATTTCAAAGAAAATGTAGCCCTCATCCTCAGTTCATTCTGCAGGTATATTCGTCATTTTGGGCTGCCATAAAATACCAGAGACTGGGTAGTTTAAACAACAGGAATTTATTTCTCATAGTTCTGAGGGCTGGAAGGTCCAAGATCAAGATGCTGGCAGATTACGTGCAGTGAGGGCTCTCTTCCTCAGCTGTGGACAACTGCCTTCTCACCGTGTCCTCACATGGCCTTTCTTTGTGCGTGCTCGTGGAGAGAGAGAGAGCTTTGGAGTCTCTTCCTCTTATAAGAATCGGCATCATGACCTCCTGCGAACTTAATGACCTCTCAAAGGCCCTGCTTTCCAATACCATCATATTGGGGGTTAGGGCTTCAATAAATGAATTGGGGGACACAAATTTCCAGTCTATAACAGCAGGCAACACTTACTAGTTTGAATTTAGTACTTTTTTCATAATAGTTACTTTTGTAGTTAACTTATATTTCTAGCAAACAATAGACTTCTATTTAAAGTATTGAATAGTTACTTTTAAAATGTATTGTCAAAAAGTGAATTAACATAGAGAAAAATCTTGAGTAAAATATAATAAAGGGCATATGAAGGTATGACAAAGATCATGAAGGTGGTAGAAAAATGACCAGTGGTCCTAGAAAGCCATGGGAGGAAGTCACTCTCAGCTTGGACAGTCTAAATGGAGAAATCCAAAGAGACGCATGCCTCTCACTTAACTCTGTAGCAGGGTGTAGCCTCCTAGACATAAGTTACACACATGGAGGAAAACACAAGACCATTTGGGCAAAATTCAGATACCTAGTAACCTAAGACAGAGCTATAAAACTGCTCCAAATATGAAGAAAACTTGTTTTTCAGCAATTTCTCATCACTAGGCGACCTTCCCAGTAGGTTTGGAAAATAGAAAAATATTCCAAAATGGATGATGAAGTAGACAAATATTCACTAAGAGCCTCTCCCTTGGAAAAGTTCATGTGTTAATCAGGAGAGCTTCACCCTGCATATCCATGGCTATCTTTCTTATTTTATTAAATCTATTGGGGTGACATTGGTTAAAAGGATCATACAGGGTTCCAGTGTACATTTCCATGACACAAGATTTGTATATTGCATTGTGTGCCCACCACCCAAAGTGAATGGCTTTCAACATTAAAGGGAGCTTCCTTTCTCACCGCCACCAAGTCTGCAGTGAGTCTCGCAGCTCTCCAGGACAGCCCTCTTCCAGCCTGTGACTGAGGAGGAATCAGGCTGCTCTTATCCCGTGGCTCTGTAATTCTAACCCAGGCTTCCCAGGCCAGCTTGCAAGGGAAGGAAGCACTTGAAGGCTGCAGAAGCACTTCCCTCTGCCTCCACTTAGAAGTCACAAACGTCATTTCTGCCCATGGTCCATTGGCCGGAAATGGCTGGGGGATGTTATCTCCCAGGTGCCCAAGGGAGAGAGGAAAACACAACACTGGGGAGCATCTAGGTAATATAAACAGGTACACAAGCACTCACTTTGAACTGCATCATGAATTAGCTGAAGAATCAGTGAAGAATTTAGAAAATGTATCTGAGAGCATGAAATACTTGCTCTTCTTTTTTTTTTAAAGATTTTATTTATTTATAATTAGAGAGGGAAGGGAGAGGGAGAGAGAGAGAAACATCAATGTGCGGTTGCTGGGGGACCTGGCCTGCAACCTAGGCATGTGCCCTGACTGGGAATCGAACCTGCGATGCCTGGTTCGCAGCCCGCGCTCAATCCACTGAGCTACGCCAGCCAGGGCTGAAATACTTGCTCTTCTATATTTTTTTCAGAATAATCCTTCCAGAAAGCCTTTGTTCCCAATCAAAAGTAACCAAATTTTCCTTCAGTCTCCTTGGGCAGAGCTGCATACTTGGGCAGATGCCTCATGTGTAAATCACCAATACTAATTACCAACCACTCCCTGATTAAAGAGAAACTTGAGTTTTCTTTCTTGAATAAAGGTTGGTAAGGGGTTTCCAAAAATAACAGAACTATTTCTTTTCCAAATAACTTGCTGATAACTCTGCTTGGAATCAGAGGGGAGGTAATTCAATGAGTGACGATTCTCCATGGCTTGATCATGTCTTGGGTCTTTACACTTCCATTCCACAATCTCCCTGACACCTTTCTACAATGAGTGTTTCTGTTCCCAAAGACTCCTTCCCTGAGTTGGCCTGCAACACTTTAATCTTGACCCAAAAGCCCCCGGGACTCATTGGAGCTGGAGGATTTGTCTACGGGGTGGAGTCCACCTGTAGGAGAATGACTGGGGTCACTGCCACAAGAGGAGAGCAAATAGCACTAACACCACTAGTGAGACTCAAAATTTCCATTTTTACTTTCCCACTGTATCCTGTTTCTTGGAAACATGGAGGAAAGACACATCCCACCAAAATAATGTGGTCTTGCTACATTGTTCATTTATTTGGCTTCGCTTAAGCAATTATGAGGTAAAGATGGAGAAATGCTTTGAGTCCTAATTTTACCGAGACTGTCTAAACTACTGGTGACTCCAGGAGCCTAAATACCTAGGTGATTAGGGCAGCCCTAGTCCCACACACAGGAAAATGTGGAGGCAGTATAAGATTCACAAGGCTGGTGGTGAAACACACAGTATGGTGGATCTCAAGTGATGCCTAGAAATGCCCAGTCCTTTGTGGAAGGTCCATAATCTGAAATCCTGTTCTGGGAGTGGGGTGAGGGTTGAGGATCACCTTCTGTTTTAGCCACTCTGTACTTCCTTTTCTCCATCTATGAATTGGCCATTAAAAAAATACCCAGGTCAAATGGTGGCTGTGAGGGTTCAGTGACGCCATATTCACTAGTACAGTGCTCAGCAGTGATAAGCCCCTGGTAGGACTGTATGAGATGGAGTGTATTCCTGAGCTGTGGGATGCAGGGTAAGGATTATACAGAAGCTAGTAAATTTATTCTTTGTTCCCCTTGTTCCTAACTCTATTTCTCAACTCATGCCCAGGCTTCTCATTCCAGAGTGTCTGCTCTTAAAATCCAGTCATTCCACTGAGCTTAGTGAGAGAGCTACACTTTTCCGTGATTCAGAGAAGCAAATGAAAAACAGAAAAGGAGTAAATAAAATTGGATTCAACCTAGACAAGACAGCCAAGAATTACATGATCCAGCCCTAACAGAGTTCTTCCTCCTATACTGCGATCTTCCCCTCTGATAGAAAGGCCCCTACTGTGGCATATCATCAGTAGTTTTGAAATGCAAGTAAGATGGAATGCAGAGGCCACAATCCTGTCCATACATGACCTGAAGCTTCTGTTTGACCCAACCTCTTCAGAGGAAAAGGGAATGTTGCATCAAACTAAATGTGCCGGGACCTAGACCTTTAATTATCCAGCTTCACCGTCCTAAAGAAGGCTGCCACTAATTTAAAATTGTCTGGCTATTGCCAGCACAAGTAACATTTGCAAGAGAGTACAGCAATCCCAAAATGGGCCATAATAATCAAGGTCTATGCTATTTAATGTCCCCAAATAACTAAACTGAGACACAAATCACCTTATTTCCATTCTGTGGGACCGAATGGAAATAAGGTCCCACAGACTCTCATTGAAGTAAACTCTCATTGATGCAGACTGCAGGCTCTCTACAAGACCTTCTATTAACTAGCAACCCACTTGGTTACTTCCATGCTAATAACTATTGATCCCAAGGAAAACTTGCTCAGAGAGCACAATGCACTCAGAAATTTCCAGCAAGAACTGTATAATAATACCTACGCTCTGAGCAGAAAGTTTCATTTTGTATATGTTTACAAAGCCCTGTTTGGAGTTCTTGGTGCCTCCAACAACTTTGAATACAAATCATGGCTCTTGACAGAGTGAGTACCTAGCATACAACCAACCAAAAGGCACAACATGTCTCACTAATCATTTATTTCTAATGATAAAAAGTAATCACTTTTAAAAAAGTAATGCTAACTCATTGTAGAAATTTCAGAGAATGTGATAAGAAGCTCAAAAATTTGTAATCCTACTATGCAGAGAATCACCGTCCACATGTCGGCATGATTTCCTTCTGTCATGAGTTGTGACCTGAGTAGCTGACGCCGGGCAGACAACTGGGTGTACTGCTCTGGACACTTAACGTTACACCATTAGCACAGTCATTACAAATCACCTGTGAAGAACATTATTACAGCTTCATTTCTTTACATTAGAAAGCTCTGCTACTATTTACTTTTTCATTCTCTTAAAGTTATACCTTTATGCTCTTTCCAGGTTCTATGCTCTACAAGCAATGCCGTGTTTAACATCTTTGCACATACATTTCTATAGCATTTTAAACTATATCCTTAGGATAAACTTTCAGACATCAAATTACTGAGGCAGAGCATGTGAACATTTTACTTAGAAGTATTTGTTTATAACATGTAGCACACATACGGAGTCATACTTGTCCTACTTATTTTTAGTTTACAATTAGTTTAAACTAATTTAGTTTAGCAATTATATTTAGCTGTTTAACACAGGGAAAAAATCAGATATTTGAAGTTAAGTTTTAGTCCCCTATAAAATGGGATGATCCATACACAAGATTATTTTTAGGTATTTCTCCAGCTACAAGGACTAATTACTTATATGTTTCATTAATATTGTGTATAATTAGGAATTCACCTGATTATAAGTCTGAGCACTAAGGTAAGATTAAGGGATGAAGTAGGTTCAGGGATGGAAGTAGGGAATGGTGAAGATGCAAGCAGGAACCCCAAACTCTACCCCGATAAAGCAACCCAGCATCTGCACCACCTGGTCAAACAGTATCCCAGCACCCAACTCCTGCTGTGTAGGATGTGTTGACAGAGGGACAGAAGAGGAAAGGCAGACTTCCTCTCTCCAGATAAAGGGCCACTAGGCCAGAGACATGTGGGTCTTCTATTGAGGGTCTCCATTGCTTCCAGAGACCCCTCCTACTCACAGCCCCTCTACCACTGAAGGAAAGATTTACAACCCCAGACGCTAGCTGCAGAACATCCATGCAGCTTCCCTCTCTGCTCACCGAACCCCCACCCTTGTGCATTTAACACACAAGTAATCAATCAGGTGACAATTTCTAAATGTTTGTGGAAGTTCTGTACAAGTTCAACAGGTATGTCAGGCATGTGGGGAGGCAATCTCTTCCACTGGGATTCCCTAAACTCACCTGTTTGAATAATGGAACAGTTTGTTTGCTCCTTGCTTTTATCCATTTGTTCATTTCTCATTTTGTTCTTAAATTCAAAAAATATTTGTTGAATCTTGTCTACCACCATGCAGCAGCTACTGTAGGCACAGAGAGCTCAACAGTGGGTGCAATGACTGCCTCACCCCAATAAGGCTTGTGGTCTAATCAAAGAGACAAGCAATCAAACCAGCAACAGCAGCACAGAGGGAATGCAGGACTCCAGAGAGATGTCAGAGGAAAGAGATGCTAAACAGGGCAACCCAGAATGTGCAATGGGACACAGGCAGAAGGGAAGAGTCGCAGGGTGGAAAGAGATGCAGAGAGAAAATAGTCCAGGCAGGGGGTGCAGGGCGTGTGCTGAGAGGGCAGTGATAGCCACTGCCCAAGAGACCAGGCTGAGTTCGACCAGGACTCAACTCCTACTTACAATCAGGAAAACGAGAAGACATTAGAGAAGAAAAGTGGGTCCACACACTTCTGCTGTGGGCCTACACACCAGCCTGATGCTGGGGCTTCCCAGTAAGCTTTCCTTTCAGTGCTCAGTGTATATATATTCCCGTGTGTAAATGTGTGTGTTCTAGATAGTACCAACACTGACACAGATGTACTAGTAACCCATGGGTTTAAAGAGAAAAGTTTTGACTTCATTGCTATTTCCCTACAAATTTGGCTGAAGACCAATATGTGAACTGCATTAAATAAATGATCAGGGCTAGGGGAAATAAAACAGCCAAGTTCATTACTCTGCCTCTCGACTGAGAGGATACACCCCCCTATTGAATCACTTTAAGGCAGAGCAGCAAATCCCATTATTTGTGAGCATAGAGTCAATTCCTGAGCAAAGATGAATAGTGAATGAAGGAGATTATGCTGAAAATTAATATGCTGCTGTATGGTAGCCATAGGCGGAAGCCCTTAGCAATCAATGGGGTTAGTAAGGTCCAATCAAGGACAAAATATGGTGTGATTACATCTTTATTACCTTAACTCTCCCAAGACAACAAAATCCCTCTCCTCGATGCCTCTCCTTCCATCTCGCTGACTGAGCCACATTAATAGGTATCAGAATAGTCCTTATGTTTTTCCTATCAAATCTGTTAAGAGGGGGAGAAGGTTCCTGTTGTTAATTGCGGGGGATCGCCCACTCTTTGTTTTAAGGAAAGTTTAAACAAAATGATCACCCACTCTGAGGCTTTAAACAAAGTTCAAACAGAACAAAGTTCTCTTGCCAAGGTTGAAGGCAAATTTCCTCTGTCCAGATGGCTTCCTCAGGCAGGCCAGCCTGAGAATCAAGACTCTCAACCCTGCTGCCTTTTAACATTGCTCCTTGATTATTGCTAACGATCCCCAGCTGTCCGGTCCGGCCACATCTGCCTGTGACTGTGACGAAGGACTTCCCCCACAGCAACACAGGTGGGGTCCTGGGTGATGGGACCATGAACTGGGACAGGATTAGAAATTAATTTCTACATGAACCTTCAGGAAACACTTGAGGATCCCTTTTGATGTCAGGTAAATAAACTCACTGATGGGAAATGCCATTAATTCTAGCAAATCCACCAAGAATCTAAGAATGTGGCCGTCACAGTTGGCCAGTCACTTTCCCTATTGACCAGCCACACAGTGATCTGGGCACCGGCCCCGATGGGGGTGGAGGCCATGAGAATTCTGAGTGTGTTCTATCAAAGGGCTCACTCGCTCCACTCTCTCCTCCCCAGCTGTGCACTTTACGCAAGCCCATCGCCAGTCAGGCACACTCACTTTTGATCTGCACCATACACCAGCGGGTCACGTCCACGTCCTGTGTTGATTTATTGCTTCCTCTCCTTTTCCTGTGTGTCCTGCAAACTTCTAGCTATGTAAGCCAGGGTTCCCAGAAGTCTTGATACACAAGCCTGCCCCGAGGTCTATTCAATGCAGGCATTAAAAGTGCTTTTTGATGATCTCACTCCATGGGGCGCACTACAGTTTTACTACTTAAACCCACTTCATCTATTTTTCCTAAATTCCCTTTCTCTGCCCTGGACTCTCCCATCCCCAGATCCTATTCCTTGTGGAAAGCAAGCCCACTATCTTTAGCCTAAAATCAAACATAAAAATCCAAACTTAGAAGGATTTTTTATTTGCCGTTTCTTTGTTTTACTGCATGTTAGGATATTATCAAGGTTTGCTTTTAAAATTCAAATTTTTGGCACAGAAGCTTGTGCTCTCTGATTGAGCCAGGAAGTTCATGTCACAAGGCTAACAAGGGGGACAGAGGGGTGCAGTGGTGGGATGATGGCAGGCTTTGCATTCGGACCCGGAAGGAGATTCTGTTCCTTTGATTACTTGCCTTCTGACACTGGCCATATTTGGTGGCATAGCTGAGCCTTTGGCCTTGTCACCTGTGAAACGAGAAGAAGTGCTCTGGTTTTTGTGGATATTGTGGGGATTAGAGATAATATCTGTAAAGCTTCTAGCTCACTGCCTGGCACAGAATGGACATTATGGGAACGATCATATTATTAGTTGTCAAAAGGTCCTAATGGTTAGTTGAAGTGTGAGCTAATTTCTTCCTAATAAGCAGCTATTTTGTCCACAAGGAAATGATGTGGGGGAAGAGTAGATGGCTCAGTTCAAAAGAAAAAATTACCAGCAGATACCGAACGGTGGGGGCCCAGGTCTACTCACACACAGTGGTCCTGGGGGTGGGGGAGCACCTCCACAGTCCCCCCACACTAACGTCCAGTCTTTATGCCTTAGGACAGGACACCAGGCACAATTCCGCATCTACTTCCGATTACAACTAAACTGCATACCAGGCTGGCAAGGGTAGAATAACACCTTCCAAACTTGATCAAAGATTGGTGCCTAGAGCCCACCTGGGAACAGGTGTAGCATACAAATATCACCATCCTGCCCCAAAAAGGAAATCCTAAAATGAGGCTCCCTCATTTATACCTCCAAGTTTGTATTGGCTTTGGCCCCCTCCTTCTAACAAAACCTCACTGCCCGTGATGGAAACACTTGACTGTCTTCTTGCCCGTTGGTATAATGCCTTTATCCTGTCTGTCCTACACATGTCCTAGAGTGAGAGCAATTAGAAGCAGGGCCTAAACACTGTCCAGGGCCTTCATTAGCAACAGACTGTAAAAAGGCTTTTTGACAAAGGGAGAGCAGTGTGGAAGCAGGAAGCCTCACTCTCCCACATTGTCCCAGGAAACACAAGATAAGCTCTTCGGGGCCCCCTAATCAATGCTGTATTAATGAAGTGTGTCTTACAACATTAGAGGCAATTCTAAAGAAGTAGTTTTTCCTGCTACAGAGACGGCTGAACAATCAGGGCTATCACATCCGGAGGACAATCCAGCACAAAGAAAGGAGCAAGCAAAGAAAGTTTAAAAGCAGCTTGTTCTTCATACGACACAATACCTCCTGTATGCATGGCCACAATCAAGTATGCTCTGGATTTCCAGACTTTCTTCAAGTTCTCAACATCACCCATCTTTACAGAGGTTTTAATGAAGTTTGACTCCATCAGTGCATAGGTATGTTCCCCTCCTTGAAGGTAAAGCAGAATGATCACAGGTTCTTCTCCCAACTCTGCATCATTGAGCCCCAAGAAATCTGCATTCTGTTCAAAAGAACAGCAATGTGACATTAAGTTTTTGTGAGTATAAATATTATGCAATGATGAACCAACAGTGGTAATAAGTCGTGTAACGCAAGCGAAACAGCAACAGCTGCAGCCCGGAATGGGCGGTGAGGAGCCATACCCAGAAATCAGTAACAGTCTTCGTGCTGAACCGAGGAAGTGGAAGCACACTGGGCCGTCCCTGAGAAACCCCCCTATGACCTCTGTTGAGAGAAGGTCTGCCCCTCTCAACAACAAACATGAAATCAAAGAGTGGTAGTATGAAGACTGTTTTGATCCACTTTGCTTTCCAGCGTGGCCCTGGGTGCCATCCTGCCGGGCCAGCCTCTTTGCGAGTCCTGGCACTGTCAGTGATTTCAGCCACTGCATCAGAGTGCACAGTCCTGCATATGTGCAGGTCCTTACTGAGGTATGGCCAGAGACCAGTCTTGCCGTATTGTTCCCAGCATCTGCTCTGGGGCCCCCGGACCGAGGTCAGCATGGCTGGGTGGGAAGTCTGCTGGGTGATGTCCTATCCAAGGTTACAGAGACCCGGAGGTCACAACAATGGGCTTACGAGTACAACATTCATCTTCTCCTCTGTCAGTTATGGTGAAGTGGGGGGCTTCTTTGGGTCAAATGTTGAAGATAAGATCAATTAGGCATGGCAAAGTTTGGAGGAGAAAGGTTCTCCCCTGCAGAACTTACTTAGGCTGTGGCTAGCACAACGCAATGGCAAAGGGAGTTACATTTACTTATTTTTTTATTTTACTTCTTTTACTCATTTTTAAAAAATCTTTAAAGGCAATGATTAAAACGTATTGATTACAGATAAATTTGGTTTCATCAGCTTTAGGGGAAAAAATTGATCATGTAACAGGCAAGCAATAAATACTAGACCTTTTGATAACATCACATTTTAAAGCCATTTATCTTTTACTTTTTGAGCTATTAAATATGCAAATCATGTTGTATCCACTGGTTTAGTAATTTCTTCTAAAGACCGGGTAAATGAACTTACAGGCAAGAAACTGGCATGCTTCTTGTTGTACACGCGTGAAAACCCCATTTGCATGCAGAGTGACAGTGTAGGTGTGACCAGGGCAGCAGTCTGGGCTGCCGCTGGCCGCAGAAGACACAGCGCCGGCTGCATTGGGTGACGCACGTGCACTCATACCTGGGCCGGGGGTGTGAGGACAGATGAAGAGTTTCAGACCCAGACCAAAAAAAGAAAATAAAGAAATTTTCCCATCAAAAGTAGAACTGAAAGTCCTTACGCAGCAAGTTTCCTTCCTCCTTCACCCCAGTGCTCCCTTGGTCATTTGAATTGTGTGGACAATACATTGGTCTTTGGGCCTACAAGTGATGTTCCTCCTATAAAAAAAATGGAGCTGATAATCTAATGGTAATGACTGTCAGCAGCACTTACTGGGATAAGTTAACATAGCACTTGAGACTGCCTCTGCTGGCAAGTGCCTCTTTGGTGGTCTATACAGTTGGAAGTGAAAATAGACCAGAGTAGAGGGAGGGAAGAGAGGTCACAGGCAATTCTTATTCAAAAATGCCCTGCCCCACCCCCAGGAAATCCTACTTTATAATAAAACCTTCCCATAAACTCGATTTCCCCATCTCTTCCATTCCTTTTTCTTCTCTTCCTTTTCTTTTCCTCTCTTCCTTTTCCTTTTCCTCTTTCCTTTGGTACCACCCAACAGACCTGAAATGACTTCAAATCAATCCAAAAGCAAAACTTAAAAATATAAATTACGTTAGCAGTTCAAAGGCAGAGGTAACACAGATTAGAATAGAAAGTTGAGCCATAGGGAAATCGAGACTTCATGTAGGCAGGCTGAAGATCTCACGTTTATGTGAGTTGAGGTTCAGGGTTTTTTTTTTTAATAAAATCCATGGTATAAAAAATAAAAAAGGAAATTCAATTGTATGTTTTTTTGTTGTTTGTGTCAGCACTAGAAAAAAAGGGAAACTAATTCTACTCCTCAAACTGTGCCTGACTTGCTCTGCCCTTCAGTGAAACTGCTTTCACCTACCAAATAAGATGTATACCTGTTCCATATTTTATAGTAATGGGTGTACTTAGAAGTCGCTGGTATTTCATATAAAGAACTCATGATGCAAGCAGTAGATCTTTCTCATGGTGGTTTGAAACAAAGAAGCACAGCCTGGATATCAAATATGTATAATCAAATATGTAACCCATTTATAAAGTAAAAGATCAGATTCTGCCTCAGTAAAATCTGGGCCTGTGTGATTGCTACTGAGGTTTTGTGTGTGTGTGTTTATTTTGCCACAATTATGTGCTAGAGTAGGATTGCAACACCATCTCATTACTCTGGTGAAGATTTAATAGAGGCAAATTATTCTACAAGTAATTTATGGGAGCACGTTTATCCATTTCACATTTTGAGAAGATTTTAAGTAGCTACTCAAGAAAATAACTAGCCCCAAAACATAGAAAGGGTCCATTCCAGATTCCCATCTTTAAATCTTTCTAAATCTTAAGTGGAAACTTTCTGGTAGTAACAGTTTATAAAGCAAATAAATAAACAAAACTCTTTGGTGGTCTATTTTTATATCAAATCTATGCAGAACAATAACATTCAATAGTGAATAACCAAATCTAAATCCTTGATATTTATCTGCCTTGAAAACAGTTGGCACTTCATTTGTTCTGTTATTGTTTGATCCTTTATAACTAAGATTGTTATTGTAGTAATGGATATTATAAATTATTATTATAATTTATTTCATATTATTAAGTATATGCACATACCACAGAGCTACTTAATTATCAAAATAATAAGATATGAAACAGGAATAATAAATAAAACTAGTATAAAGAACACAAATTATGAATTGAAGACAATCTGATGATTTACTAAGAAAATCAATTAGAATGGTAACACAAGTAATAAGGTAGTTTAAAAAACTGAATACTAGAATACTATCCAAAACCTGCTAAGTTCCCTATATATTTTAGGCAATTACTATGGAGAAAAATGTAATGGGAAAAACTTTTCCTTTCCTGATTGCAGTAACTGATAATCAAATGCAGAGAAACCACTAATCAACTGCATAACTATACTAATCAATAATAAGTTTATTTATTCATGAATGTGAATTGGGTACCATGGGTTACCACATATTTGTAGAAAATGTGAACCAGAAAGAGAAGTTGGTGATTTAGACAGTCAATTTCAGACATTATCCAAGCACACAGAGCAAAAATAAAGAAGGAAATCTGAAAGAAAAGATTGTTAGTGGGAGGTTACATCCAACAAGTCCCCTTCCATTGTTAAGGAAAATCTATATAATATATAATCAAAAGAAATAATAAAGTTAACTTTCACCAAGCGGAGGAAAATCACAAGTCCTAAGAATGAAAGAATCCTCGAAGAGAGGAACAAGAAGAAGGAAAAAAAGATCCTCACCTAGACACAACATTGTGAAGTTTAAAATTCTTTAGATAAAGAGAAAATTCTAGTGTCTTCCATAGATTACCTGCCAGAAATTAGAATCACACAGTCCCCAGACTTCTCATCACTAAATGCTCAAAGAGGAGACAATGCCTTCCATTATGTAAGAGAAATTTAGTTGACTCTAAAATGGCTGTGCCCTGCCAAGGTGTCAATCAAGGCATCAAGGCATTTTCAAACGTGCAAGAACCAAACATTCTACCATCCAAGAATCCCATACAAATACATTACTCGAGGAAGTATAACAGCAATACCAACAAATAACTTGGAGAAAGAGAATGATGAGAATTTTTTTAAAGGTGGCATCTGAATGTGGGGCAGAAGGAATAAAAATAAGCTAAAAATAATTAAAGGAGGGCCCACTGGACCTTGACACTTAAGACCTTTGTCTAATGTGAGCAACAAGATTTTTAGAGACAGGATTACCTTTCCTTCAAAATGAGCCCAATCACATGACTTAGTTCTTGCTGTTTTTAGGGGCTTAAACTTTTAGAAGTCTTTAGAGCAATAGCAGGGGAGCTTGATTTAATTAAAGAAAAAATACAAATGACATAAACTTTGACAATTTAGAAATGATAAAAATCAGAAGTTAAAGCAGGAAAGGGAAGTGAGAGGTAGTAAAATGCTCTTGACTCCTCAGGGGATACAACACGCATTAGAAAATGATGAAGCAGGAACGTCTAAATGCGACTACGTTAGGTAATGAAACAGTGGGTTTACTTTATCAGCATGGCCAGATGAGAATATGGCTCTGTTCCTTTCCTGATTATAAGAAAACCTGAAGGGAATGGAAAAGGTGTAAGTCCATTAAATCAAGAAGAACTAACTGGAAGGGAAGTAGGAGAGATAGCCAAAAGGTTCTGGAAAAGGAATGGAGAAGTATTGATAAATTAAAATGGAAAGGAAGGAACCCAAATCTAGAATTCATGGGGAGGAGGCTGGTACCCAGGAGGAAGCAGGACATCCCAGGTGTGAACCGGTGTGACAGAGAGCAGGAGTGAGGAAAATGGTGAAAACAGAAAGACCAGTTGGAGGTCTTAATCTGGAAGAGGTGCCCACTCACATCCTAATCCATATTCCACACTCCTGGGCCCAAACTGACAGCAACACCTTACCTCTGGAACCTTCCCCCCAAAACTGTAGGGTTCTTCACTAAAGAAATTAAATAAACTCTCTGAGAACTCGGGAAGCTAACGTGAAGTTCTCTGCATTCTAATACGTGAGCAGCATCTAGAGTAACAGGCGGCTCCCCACCCTTCCTGTCTGAAGTAAACAAGCCTCTCCATCCACAGAACTGCCCAACAGCCTTTTGACACGGCCCCCACAGCCTCCAGCTCATGTGTGAATGCACAGAAAAATGGACAGATGAGATGCAACTACAAGACAGAGGAAAGACATTAAAATCAACTCTTGTAAACTGACCGCCGGGGAACCGGAAAACTCTAACAGATTGTGATTGACAATGAATCTTCAGTAAGTATTCTGAGATTTTTAACTTTTTACTAAGTATAAAATACATACAAAAATAAACAGATTAGTGTATAACTCAGAGTCAGGTCACATATCAAACAATACATCTACTAAGTACTATGGAGACCATCCAGATTTTTAAAATACAGTTACATATATTACCAGGACCTCAGAAACCACCTTCGCACCCCTGTCTAGTCACTGCTTCCTCTCTTCTCTGTAAAGGAACCTGATCCCAAACATCATAGATTTGTTTTGTCTGGATCTGGATCTTACATAAACGGAAGCACACAATAGGCATGTTTCTGGTTTCTTGTGCTCCCCGTTGTGTTCATGAGATTCATCTGTGAATTCAGTAGACTCTTGTTCTCGCCCTCGCAGAGCTCACACCCGAGTGTGAGGGCGCTTTCAACAACAAGCAGGTAAGCAGAGCAACTGGCAACAAAACTGTCAGACACACAACCAGCGGAGTTTGCAATAGAGAGGGACTAGGTAGCTCCTTTAGATTCAATGAGCAGAAAATGACATTTAAGCTGAGATGTGACAAGAAAAACCAATCACGATAAGGATAGAGTCATAGATGCAGAGTAGCTAGTGCAGAGAACTTAAAAATCTCCCCTCTCTCTCCCTCTCTCTCACTTTCTCTCCTTACACACATCACATCCCGATAAGAAAAAGTCGAAACAATAAAACTGGGCAAGTGGATGGGATAATCATTGCACAAAAGAAGATACCCAATAAATATATCAACATCTAAACATCCAATAAATGTATAGAATGTGTGCAACCACATTAGTAATCAATAAAATTTATAATTTTAGCTAACAGAAAAGTGAAAAAGAAAAACACCCACCACTGATTTTTACTGATGGTTGGGAAGGACATGAAAAAACGAGACCTCTCATATGCTGCTGGAAGGATTACAAATTGGTACAACCATTTTGGAATAGTGTTTGCCATTCCCTTCCAAAGTTGAATTTAAGCATATCCTCCGACCCAGAAATTTCATTTCTATTTATATATCCAACAGAAATTTGTCATGTGTGCACCAAAACACATTTTTAAAAATGTAGCATTGTTTGTAAAAAAAAAAAAATGGAAGCAAACAATTGACCAGAAACAGAGAATAAATAAATTATAGGATAGTCATACAATGCAATATTGGATTGCAGTGAGTGAATGAGCTACCGCTACACATACTGAAATAGCCTACCTGAAAAATCCCCTTTTTGTTCTTGGATCTGGGCATTCTGCCTCCTGCCCATTGTATCCTGGCTCTGGGGCACAGGGAACCACATAGATGTCCCCTTTTTTTAAAATTTTCTTATTTATTGATGGGAGACAGACAGACAGACATCGATTTGTTGTTCCATTTATTTATGCATTAATTTGCTACTTCTTATATGTGAGATGATCAAGAATCAAACTGACAAACTTGGTGTTACGGAACGACACTCCAACCAACTGAGCTCCCCGGTCAGGGCTAACATCCCCTTCTTTCCTTGCCTGCTCACTAACAGCTGGTAACATCTTCACACTTGGATTCCTCGGTTTTCTGCTTGGTGACACTGACATGGAGTGTCAGTATTCCAAAATGGGTTAGCCAAAAAGTTCATTTGATTTTTTTTTTCTGTAAGATGGCTCTAGTAGCACTTACTGCTTTTTAACTTCATTCAAAACAATTTTGTTAGACTGTATTGTGACAGCTGTCATATCAGCATGTGTTTTTTAAAATACTTACCAAAATTGGTGAATTTTTGTGTAATCATTTTGATATTGAAGATGGAATAAGCAACATTTCTGTCATATTATGCTTTATTATTTCAGGAAAGGTAAAACTGTACATGAAAAACAAAGAAAGACTTGTGCAGTGTGTGGAGAAGGAGCTGTGACTGATCGAATGTGTCTAGAGTGGTCCTCGAAGTTCGTGCTGGAGACTTCTTGTTGGGCAATGCTCCACGGTTGGGTAGAACGTTTGAGGTTGATAGTGATCAGATCAAGACATTGATTGAGAACAATCAATGCTATACCACGCTGTATGTAGATGACAAGTCAAAATATAAAAATCAATAAAGTTTTTGGTGAAAATGAAGAATATGTCTTTTATTTTATGGAAAAAACCATACAGACTCTTTGGCCAACCCGACAGCTGGGCGTGAGGGTGAGGAGGAAGGGAGATGGTCCCTGTCAGGACTGCCTATGTCCTCCACTGTTGCCAGCACCTAACCCAACGCCGGACATGGAGAAGGAGCTCCATAAATACTCATTGAATGAAAGAATGAACGTTCTATCCTTGTCGTCCCTATGAGATCCCTTTGGGGTTCATGGAAACCAAGTTGACTGGAGAACCGCATGGACTGTGTGTGGGGCTGAACACAGCAATCTTTCGGGTAGTCTCAACTGACCTTTAATACATTGCTTTGCTAATTTGGCACACAACCTCCCTCCTAAAATTTTTTTACTCTCACTTGTATTTCCAATTTAAATTTGTCAAATTTAAATATAAGATAGGCAGCTTGCTTTTCCTAAGCGAGGATGAATTAAATCTGGTTTCACTTGGTTTGCAGTTACAAATGGCAACTTCCCACAACTCTGCTTAGGAGGATGTGCTTAGGCCCCTATATACATAAAATTTAATCAAGAATTTGAAGAAATCCTTACTCCCACAGGACTTTCTTACCACCTAGATGTTACCCTTCCCTTTTTGTGTAAGGCAGACTAAGGGTTAGGTATATTGAGGATCAGGATAAGTTCAAAGAAAGAAATCTACCTGGAAATCCAACTGTAGAATTAAGTTAAATGAAGAAGAGCTAATTAACAAATAAATGGCATGGCTTGCTAGCTCCTTGGTTAGATGGCAATCTTCCCATAGACAAAGTTCTTACAATAATATCTGTCAGCTACTGTATATTGAAAATATATGATGTGCCAGGCAGTTGGTTCACCCTTACCTAGTTGAATAAAGGGAGGGTAAATTCATTTCATCAGGGTACTAGATCAAGCCTGAGGGAATTCAGTTCACTTTATACGGAATAGGTAAATCAATGGTTGGTGCCCTGATGTGAACTAAAATCAGAATGACTGATTTCCCCTTGTCCTTGCTAGAACTACTTTGCCATAAAGTTTGCTATTGGAAAATAGTCCTGAAATTCTGAACTGAATGTAAGACTTAATGTCCTGCCTTCTAGTGACTTACCATCCTGAGTGAGGATAACAAATTGATAAATTCATTTTAGAATGCTAAGGACTACGGAAGGAAGAAATGCCAAGATGGAATCCTAAGCTTATCCAAAAGTGTAATATCTAAACTGAGTTCCTGAAGGAGGAATAGGAGTCTGAAAGGAACTCCTCCCAATCAGAGGGCCAGCACGTGCCAGACTAGCTGTGGGAAAGGGCACCCTGCGTTAAGGGAACCGAAAGCATTTGGTGTTGGCTAGAATGCTGAGCATATACAGCTATAGCAAGGCTTGATGTTGAGAAGCAAAGAGTCCAGACAGTGAAAACTCTGTACACTGAGCTGTGCAGTTTGGCACTCATCCTGTGAGTGGAGGGGAGTCACTGAAGAATTTAAATCCAGAGAGTGACTGGTCAGATTTGTGTTTAGAAAAATCACTTTTGAGGGGTGATACTAGGTATAGGGGTAGGTAGTGGATGCAAAAAGATTACGGTGATGGTGATGGTATCATAAGCCAAATTAGAAGCAACATGAATGAAGGAAAGAAAAGAAAAAAATCCAGAGGAGAAGGAAATGCAAAAAAAATTAAAGGTGGCTCCCAGGTTGCCAGATTACCATTCAGGAAGAGAATATTGCACTTTACAATACATGATCAAGGAAGTTTCTAAGTCATGAAATATATATTTGTTTTTTAAGACTCCAGATTCTGTTGGTTGCAGGGTTTTTTAGGGGCTTGACTATAGTTACCAGAAAGCTGTACACTCGGTTCTCATAGCATAGAATTTATGGACTTAGTTCATTTCATCTAAGGAAAAGGGACTTGAAAGGAAGTTAACAAGAGGCACAAAATGACTACAGTCTAAAGAGAGGACTAGAAAAAGGAGAATTCAATGTGGTCAGCCTGAAGTATACAGCATCCTAGCAAGGAAGCAAAGGAAAAAATTGAGTATTAGTGTCCGTGAAATGTCACCAAGTTAGGCACCACAGATGGGCAAAGATTCGCAACAGGATGTGCGGCCAGACAATCACATTGGAGAGGATGGGGTGATTTGCAGAGAAAGTTATTGAGCAGAAGTAAAGGAGAGGACAACATAAACCCGCAGATGCCGTACTTTAGAAGGCTGGCTCAGACACATCTCAGGGATAATGAAAACTAATTCCTATTTGCTGTTAGTGAATTGATGAAAAAAATTAGAGATCCTTTTCAGTCAGCCTGCAGAACTCCCCTGTCTTCTGAGGAAGGCTGCAGGTCCACCCCAAAGCGACTGCTTTGCAGACTGAGCTAGGCCAAGGACCAGCACTCTGAACTAACTCTGAACCTTCCAGAGGCCCTCAAGGAGAGCACCAACAAACAGACAATCACCGTTGTCTAAAAGCCTTCGTCCTTGAAGCCTGCCGCTTTCTTCTAATAAGATAGGCCAGACCAAGGAAGCAGAATCCTTTTTTTGCTTAGAAGGGGTATCCTGAAATCTTGAGAAGTTTTCCAGTTGGGCTTTTAAAATCCCTACAGGTCAGAAGATGTATTTTTAATCATCTTCAAGTGCTCTACAATATCTTTTTTTTCCATTTTGCATTTTTACCTTAACAATGATTATTAAAAACTAATATAAACATATTTCGGATTAATTTAATGGCCTCCTTAAAAACCCAGTACTGCCCTATAATGCTGGTGCTGAGTTTATTCTAGTTTAGTCATGGTAGTGGCAAGCAGTACTTCATGTCTTGGGCTGGGGCTAGGTAGGTGGGGGAGTATTCAAAGAAGTGATTCTCCAGGTGGAATACTGCAAAGGACTCTAGTAATGCTGGAACACTGAGGTAGTACTAAGGTATCAGAAGTGGCTATGTAGATAATATTTCAAATGCTAAAGTAATCTAAGACAATGCTGAGAAGGCAGTCAGGAAGAAAGAGCGGTATCCTGCTCTGATAAATGACAAGACACACTGACTTCGGTCAGAAATGCCCCAGAGGAGAACCCAGGGAACCCAGACAAGGCAAGCAGGAGAAACGGCGAAGAAGAACACAGTGAGGTGGCTGCCAGGCCGAGGGCCGGGTAAGGAGGGGGACAGGCAGCTACAGTTCAGGACGAACAGGGGAATGAGAGAGGAAGGCGCTTGCGAGGCCTTAAATACCTGGTAGGGACTTTGTCTTTAAGTCCTTCAAGAAGGTGGGTTTTGACTTGATTCTTTTTTCTCCTGAGCTTCTGCATTCTTAGTGGTTCTCCTGTGCTGTGCATTCTATAATACCTACATTTGAGTTGCTTTTCTTGCAATATATTCTTAAGGCCAAGTAACTGTTCTTTTTTTGTTTTGTTTATAAGACTTTTATGCTTTGTCAGGTTCTGCTTGTGTAATGAGGAAAAACATACACCTTAAGGGCATTCTCAGGCCAACATCTCACTTACTCACCAAACATTTCCTGAGCATCTATTCAGTGCCAGCCCCTAGGAAACAGCAGAGAACAAGAATGGCTCAGCCCTGCCTGTGTGCAGCTCTCCACCATCTAGTAACTAACTAATGAATTGATGCTGCTGGACCATGCTTAAAAGTTCCTCCCTATCCTGATACTGCACTTAATTTTTAAATAAAAGTCATAAAATACATGCCAACGTAGTCAAACTAGTGCTGTAGTGCCTCCCTATTCTAAGTGTGGCTCATGTTGCATCAAAAGCAGCAGCAGCAGCTCCTGGGAGCTTCTTAGAAATGCAGAATCCAGGTTCCCCCCTAGAACTGCTGAATCAGAATCTGCATTCTTACACCCAAGTCAGGCCGCACAGATGGGGACAGATGCATGTTAACATCCCAGAAGCATTGTTCTGTTAACATTTTTTAATAGAAATGGCTGTGTTTTACTCATGAAGATAAATCTGTAAATACTTTGTGTGTATTATTTAGAAATAATAATTTAGATTTGATAATAGTTTCTCTGGATGAACACTATTTCAGTGGGCCTTGGGCTGGCCCAGAAAAGTGTGTCTGGTTAATAGTCTAAAAATAAAATCTCAAGTTCCTTTTATAACTTCTGCATTTCACAGACTTAGTTTTTAACTTTTACTTCCAAATGGCCTATTAGAGGGGGAATAGTCTCTATCACTGTGACTTTCTTGAAAACTTTCTAAAGTCTTTAGCCTTGGAACTCAGGTATTTAGAATACTTACTGAGAGTTCTTAAAAAGTAATCATCACAAATCTGATTGTTTACCAATACACACCTCGCAGATGAAATCTTCAAAAATTAAGAATGTATCTATCACAAACGTTTTCTACCAATTATATTAAAGATATGTATCCTTATTATCAGCTACAAAGATAGTCGTGGGAGTCAATGAGAAATTTACATAGGTGGAAGTGCATGTGTGTCTGTGTGTGTAGAGAGAGACAGAGAGAAAGCAATTTCGTTTGCCAAGCAATGCTACATGAACTATTTCAGGATTCTCCTTACTGCACAAGCAACAAGAAAATAGAAATTTATTTGGAAAACAGTAGGACAATTCTAATCCCTTCACTACTTCCCAATCCCACTCTTTTTCCTCAGGGCTTTCTCCCCACTTGTCCACGCACCCATAGGGCCTCTCTTCTCCCTGGCTGTCTAAATCTCTGATTATCCAAAGTTTTTATTCTTTCTTCCCCGGATTTCCATGACTAACATTCCCATACAGCATCACACAGGAACCAACACTTTGATACATTCAGCTTTAGATTTTTTGCTGCTAAATTTAAGCTCTAAAAGGCAGACTTTAAATTACAGATAAAAGAAAACCCTGAGCACATAATAGGCACCCAATAAATGCTCATTAGTTGATTGGCCGCAGTGTAAAACAAGGATTTAAAAAAAAAAAGCCTTCATGTTACTTAACTCAAATGAAGCTGAAAATACTTATAATTAATAAGATTTGCAATGGGCACCTGGCCTAAAGTGAAGAAGCTTAGGGGTTTCACAGTATTTGGTTACTCTTTTTTCTGCTCAGTTTCCCCTGCAAATTAGCTAAAGAACTAAAACAACTTAGGAAAGGTTCTTTTTTAAGTGTTTCTGTACCCACAAATCTTATCAGTATTAGTAACAATCTTATGAGAACAATCAAATGGAAGCTATAAATAAAAGGAACACAGTCTAATAAGAATTCACAGGCTCAGGCTGACATCGAAGAAGACATAGCTCAACTTGAAACTTTGTCTACACATGACTCCTTGGTTGACCCCCAAAAGCCCAAAATTAATTTTAAATTTTCCCATCCTCTATTATTTTCTTGTCATTGTATAAATTTCATGCCAAACCTTCAAACTCCACAAAAAGTCCCATCTCTTCTATCAAGCTTTCTTCTATTACAGAAAACCGCACCACCTCTCTCTTCGACAAACTGTGACTAGACTGAGATTTTAAACTACCTCAGAGAACATGTGTTCTCACAAATGCATTGTGCTTGTGTCTTTCCTCCCCAACTAGACTACAACATTTGTGGTTTATCTCAGCAGAGCGAGGCGTATCAACACACTAGCAAAATGTGTGAGTCAAACAGAACACTTCCAGACACAGTGACTAAAGAAACATAATTATTTACTCAAGTATAGTAAGATAGAAATTATTTTGTATCTCAGACACATTTAGGGCCATAGATTTTTCTGAAACTAGTCAGGCATCAACTTAAGACATGCCACCTTCTATGTTGAAGCCTCAGCTTAAGGAAGGCACATGACCTCCACTTGCAGAGCTGACCCAAAAAGTCTAATAAATTCAGCTCAGTTTCCAAATCAAATGCCAAATCCTTCTATGTTGGCCAGTGCTCACAAACCATAAAAGAACCATCAGTCTATCACACATGACGGAAGAATTTTTAAAGTTCCTGGAATAAGTGTTACTCTGAGTATATTTTTTCTTGTCCTATGGAAAAACAGCACAAGACTCAATTTTATTAGAAAACTGTAATGTTCCAAATTTCACCACAGTCAACTCATCCTTAGCACCCAGACACTGTCCCATACCCCTCTTCCTGCCACTTCCACTCGCCAGTTCCCAGAGATAAAAAAAAAAAAAAAAAGAACCTCACCAAAGTTCTGCTGACGTCAATGGGGCATTTGCGTGTAAAGACAGACTGCTGGATGAACTGAAGACCGTGGTGTTGTAACTTTTCTTCAGGCCCCAGTTGTTCAAAGAAACCTCACTCCTAAAGGGAAGTGCCAGAAAACCCAGAACTCTATTTCAAGGAAAAAGCATCAAATAAATATTAAAATAACTGAACGTGCTTCAGAGTATCTTCTTTTTAAATGAGAAGACAATTTTAAAAATTGTACTGAACTGATTTATTAAAATGTAACACTACAGTATAGGCAACAAACTGTAGGTGCGCAGCTCACTGAACTGTCACAGAGTAAGCACACCCGTGTCATCACCGCCCGCCTCAAGAAACGGCGTGTCTCTGGCACTGCCACAGGCTCCCTCGCGCCCATCCGCACACTGCCCACAGCCCCCCAAATATTGTAAGTGAACTTACAATAAATACCATTGACCAGTTTTCCTGTGAGGGAAAACATTTTTAATTTCTGCACGTTATTTATTTGGGTAAAGGAAGAAGAAAAGACTAAAACATACCTTCAGGAGTATTTTGCACTCCTCTGTAAAGGAAAGCTGTGCTTCCAAGTACATTCAGCTTGAAGTTTGCATTCATATCTTGGCAATGTCCCAAACCTCATAGTAATAAGAAATGGCAACCATATCTCATTAAGGAAAAATAGGTAAAAAAAAAAAAAGCATAAATAAGGAAATACAAAGATCTACAATTCCTTATATTTGGGACTTATGCTTTTTTTTCTTCAATGTTTTACTTATGCCAAATGCCATATGCGAATCTAAATTCTCATAGGGTTTTGCAACCAATCAGAAATTTAGTGCTGGACCTTTAGATATCTATGAAAAGCTACTTGTTCAAAATAATAAATTCATATTTATTGAGAAATAAAAATACAACATGTTGAATTTTGTGCTATATGGTGGGGGAGTGAATAATTTTAAAAAACTGCATTAAAGACAAAGATCCTTGATCTCAAACATTTATGATCTAGAGTGACAGGTATATACAGTGTTCTGCCTTCTTGTTAAATATGGCATGAAATGGCTGAATAAAGCTTTTAATACAACTTTAAAGCATGGCTCGACAAAGGCAATGTCGATCCACGTATGCTGGATGGATGCAGCCACTCCAAATGCGTTCTAAAAGCAGAGGCTAGTGAGTGTCTCGGGCAGGCCCAGCTGCCTCCCAGGAAACGCTTTATTCGGCCAGTCGTTCAGACTGTTCGTGTCCTGCACTGTAGCCCCTCATAGGCTGGGAAACCATCTCCATGACTTGGAACTGTTCTTGTTTGCAAAGCGGCATCAACTATAAGGTCAAAATAAGGGCATATTTCTTTTTCAATTTCTAAATGAAAAGAAATCCTTTCATTCCAGGAAAGACAGTATTACCCAAATGAATCACAGATTATTTCTTTGACACACTTCAGATTTGTGGTTGTTAAAAACACCTTCCAAGCAGCAAATGCTGTCTACTTCTCATGAAGCTTATTTCTCTGAGTCTTTTACTTGGTGTCAGGTACAGATCAGCTGACAAGTTATTTTGATTCATTTCAGGTCCACAAACCATGTGTAAAGATCTGTTCCCAGGGCTGAAGTGATACAAGAAACGAAGACAGAGTTTCTGCTGCCACCTCTCCAGGGAACCCCCTTCCACATAGAACCATGCTTCTGCTCCCAGGAAGGAGGAGCACAAACACAGCCCAGGTGGTTATCTCAGACCGCTATAGTTTGCTTCATTTCATGCAGCAAAATGCCTTAGAGGAGGATGCTGATAATGGGGCAGGCTATGCACACGTGGGATTGGAGGTGTAGGAGAAACCGCTACCTTCAACTCAGTTTTCTGAACCTAAAACTGCCATATATATTTTTTCTTTTAAATGCCATTAGATGAGCTAAGTGTTTTATTCAGAATTTGAATTTCATTGCTTTTTTTCTTCAGGGATGAACCTACGTATGTAGGTATTATCTTTTCTCTGAACTCTCCGAGCACTTTAAAACGATCATAAGACATTCACATTGTCTCCCCTTCCTGGTAGCTCTTTCCAGGTGTGTTCCCGCGGCCACTGTCTGTCTCCTCCAGGAGAATGTGAGCCACGTGAGCGTGGGGCTTTGTTTCTTCATCATCAGCCCCAGAGCCTAGCGAAGAGCCTGGTACTGAGCATGTGTACAATAAATGAAGAGTCAGCCACTGCCTGGGAAGGGAATGAGTGAATGAATGGAAAACAGACCACACTTCTGGATTCTGCGCTCTGGTGTAGGGTGCATATCTAATTATCCTCTGTAACCCACCAAATACACCATAGGGATTCAGTACATGCGTTGTAGTGATGAACTGATTCATGGCATTACAAAGTCAGTCTGACCATGTGCAGACATCCCTTCTGCCACATCCCTTCTAGCTAATCACTCAGCCTCTCCTAGGTGCTTCCAGTGGCAGGAGCTCAGCACTTCCATCACAATTCCTACCCTTAGGTTAACATGACAAATGAAAAAGAATTCATTATATCTTGACACAAATATGTTGCCCTACAGATACCATTCCCCAGCACAGCATCACCACTGAGCCCAAACGGGCGACCTCTCTGAGTGTCCACTGATGTGAGTTGGTGACCTAAGGCAGTGTCCTTCACAACACTGCCTGGGCCTCAGGATCCCCTGCGAGCACCCAGAAAAATCTAAATGCCCCAGCCCCACTTCAGACCCACCGAATCAAACTATCTGTCTGCGGGCAGGGACCTGGGTAGGCATATTTATGTAACCGGGGCTGAAAAGCACTGAAATAAGGACATTTTTAGTTTCACATTCAAGAAAGGGAGATTTTTGTGACACAGATCCTTAAACCTTGAGTAAGGACCAAAAAGAGGTTTGAAAACATTTCTCTGCCTTGCTCCACAGGTGGCTTGGGCTCCCAGGAGGACAGAGACCAGAGGCAGAGGTGAGAAAGCTGAGACAAAACAACACTGTGGGCAGTGAAGTTCCAAGGGCCTTGGGAGAGACAGGGAAGCCAGCACGCTGATGTGGCTGAGACGTTCTCAGGGAGGTCAGCAGCAGCTGCAGCCACCGGGCTCCCTCAGGCAACGGGAGGAGTCAGGGCAGGGGAACCAGAGCAGCCAGAGGTCACAAGGGGACTGTGGTTGACAGACGTACTTGAGCACATGGCAGACACCCCGCTGGGGACTTCCAGACTGGGGAGGAGAGGAACTCTACAGGGAGATTCATTCATTGATTTTAAACATATTTATTTATTTATTTACTTAAGCACCTACCTGCTTTTTGCCTGGCGCTTTTGGAGGTTCTGGAGTTACAGGAGAAAGTGGTAATAAACACAGATAACCGAGCTTAGGAAATGTGAGTTCTTAATGCTCACCTGACTGTCGGAGGCTCTGACTAGTAAGCTGAGGCATTAGGAATACAATTTAAAAGCCTAATGTCAAAGTTGGTACACACAGAGATATGGGTGGGTATTTCTCTTTCTGGCATTTTACTCAAGGAAAAGGGAAATCGCTTTTTGGCTTCCCCATGTGTTTTATAAAGGCATGTGTCCACAGCACACACCAGCAACAGTTCCGGGAGACCAGGGTTCCCTAGTGCTGCACTGTCCTCGTCCCATTTCCCACTGTGCCCACAGCATGCAGGAGGGTGTCCTGTGGACCGTGCAGCCTCTCCTTTGTCTGGAGGCAGCTGTCTCTGCAAGGGTGAGCTCTCCGAGGGCCCAGGGTAACGGTCTTGCCTGTAACTGCTCACGAGAAGCTATGAAAGGATAAACAGGCCGCCACATGAACACGATGCTCTTTAATTATGAGGTCCCCCCATGGAAGGAAGGCCAGCAGACAGGCAGACACATTCCAATTATACTAATACACCTTGTAAACATCAAATATTTTTATTCTGAGATGAAAGAGAGCCCGTATCCTCACAGCACTCCTGAGACGACTGTGCATCTCAGGGCTGTTGCCAGCGCTGCTGGGGAAACAGGATTTCCTTTGGTTAAAATAGACTTTCACAAAAATAACAGCCTCGAGTCTAGGGGTGGTCAAATGTGACTTCCACTGCAGGCTGTCCAAAATTTTAATCATAGTTTTCAAAAAGCTTTCAGAAAGGACTGAGTTCTTACTCTCAGAGGAAGCTGATTAGCCTTCCTTGTTTCCTTTCTGTTTTTACCTGAATCATACAGAGCCTGTGGTCAGTTGGTTCCCTTGGTTACGACTTGGTGGTAGTGGGCCTTGAGGCTTCAATCTGGCATCTGTGTGGGTCACCTGCCTTCCCTCAGTGTCAGCTCTTTCTAGGCCAGACACCGAGTTTGAACTAACTCGGCCACAGTCTCCCATCCAGGTCAGCTGGAGGCCAGTGGCCTGAACCGGCCAGGTGAACTGTCTGGGTAACTAGCCACGAGTTCCAAGCTTATCTGAGGAGAGATGGCAAGGAATCTCGTGCGTGTGCCTTCCTGACAGGGGCCTTTTGGTGGTTCACAGTCATATGCAAAAAAAAGTTTAAGTCCCTGAAGTTCCTGATTCTCTATCACAAATAAATGTTGGAACAGAAAAGCAACCTCCCAAAGGAGTAGGTTTTTCATTGGATCCAATAAAACTCAACGTCTATGAGAAGAAAAATCCTGCTTAGTGCAAACAACTCCACATTATAACAGTCACTGTTGTAGACAGTCTGCTGAACAGGTGCCAGCAACTGGGTCTTCACAGGGACACGATATTTCAATGCCAATTAGTGTTCACTATGTAGAAAATACATGACTTCTTAAAAACTGTCCTGCTGTGGCAGGAACAAGCACTTCTAATTTCTCCATCACATTAATTTGAAGTTTGTCCATTGTTCCCTCAAAGTGGGTATTCATGCTACAGACAGGAGAAATGATACCTTATGGGCTCCTCTACAAACACTGTCCCTCTGGCACAGATGAAAAGGCGATCAGGGAATCCAGAGCAAGTTACTCTTCTACTCTAGCGGCTCTGATGGCAAAGCTCTGAATACTCGGGGACTATCTGAATGGCTCAAAAGGCAGGGTGTGGGCAAGGTGATCTTGAGAGGAGACGAGGCCATCTCTGGCCTCCTGCCCCCCTGGGCTTTATGCAGATTAAGGTGAACATCAAGGCAAGCACTGAAGGGAAGGTCCAGTCATAGAGGGAACTGTGAGAGAAACAAAGGGCAGGGCCCACTTGCTGTACGCTCCGCATGTGACTGAGGGACAGCGGGATACTCGGGAGTGGTCTAGACCTTTTGTTGGAACCTAGGGGGCCACAGCACTCACTGGTTTACTTACTCAGCATACACTCTGACCATTTAGCTACTAACAACATAGCAGGCACTGTGGGGAGTATGGGACGAGGGGCACCGTGGAAACGTGAGTTAGACAAAACTCTTGACCTCAAGCTGCTTCTAATCTGGTACAACAGATAGACAAGAGAACATGCACAAAAATAAAAAGGACAAAAGCTCATCATAACGATGTGAAGAGACCAAAAAGCACAGAGGTAGCATAAAAGAGAAAATGATGACCTTTACCTGCGGGGGAGGAGCATGGTCAGGGCAAGGAGGAAGGTTGTCTGGGCTCTGGTGACATGAGCTTAAAAAAAAAAAAAAAACTCATCAAGGAAAAATGAGGAAACAATTCTAAGCAGATGGAAAAATCAATGGCAAAACACAGACATGCAGCATATTAGGGAGTCCTTGGGAAATGTCAGGGTCTTCCGGATAGCTAAGGGCACTGAAGACTTGGGCAGGAAACCAGACCAGGGGGGCCCTTGAACACCAGACTGAGGAGTCTGAACTCCATCCCCCATTCTTGGCAGGGGTCACAGAAAGTTGGGGGCAACAGAGTCACTTTATCTAAATGCATTTTAGAAGTATCACTCTGGCCGAGGAGGACAGGATAGTTTAGATGAAGGCTAGACTGAAAGCAGTGAGGCCAAATGGAAAGTTATTGCCCAAATTCAGGGTAAGGCAGTGTGGGTTTGCACTAGGGCAGGGACCATAAAAACGTAGAAAACAAGAAAGGTTGGAGCCAAGTTTATGAGCTTGAGTCATGATGGATTTAAGGAATGAGGAGGAGGAACAGAATCTGAAATGACTCCTACCTTCTTGGGTGCTGGGAAGCAATACATGGGGAGCAGTTTTGAGGCACGTGTGTTGGATGAGGAGTTGAGATTGGAATATTTTGAGTTTGAGGTTCCTGTTGCTCATGCAAGTTTAAAATGTGTGAGAGAGGTCAATGCTGAATAACTGTACCATAGAGTCTCATCTTCTAAAATGGGGCAGAGCTTCAGCAACGAGTCACCCCAGAAATACTTTTAAATGAGAAAACAGTATAGTAGAAAAGTATGATGGGAATGAGAATGCCAAAAGTATACGAATGGTGAACAGACTGCCCTGTAATGGAGAAAATAAATGTGCTCATTTACTCTGTAAATCTCTGCACAAATTTACTGTATTTCACTATAAATACCAAATTCTCACTGTCTAGCATATTTGGTGAATCTCTTGTAGTTAAAATTATTTTCCTCTTTTTTAAAAACTTTGTGTGGAAATCATTGAACTAAAAGTGACACGTGATTTCATTTTCATGTCCAAATTTGTTTTTACTTTTCATAAAAACTGAAAGTGATGCTTCTGAGCAGAATTGGATGAGCATTTTAAGGACTGCCCTCTTTTCTGAAATCAGGTCCATATCAAATATTACTTTTTTTTTTTCACTAGAATCACTAATACATTATGAAGACTCATATTTCTTTAAAATAGAAAATAAAAGTCTACTTTCCCATAACTTAGATCAGAAAGGTTGCTTCTTTCTTGCTGGGGTTTTTTTATAGTTGCAACTTCAATTCGGGATGATTTTTATGAGGCAAGGAAGACGTAGATCTTTCTGCAAAAAGAGGAACTTTCACAATTAGTGAAAACCAAGAGTGCTGACACGCGGAGCAGGGGAAGATGATGTTACCACAGTGCTGTGGTGAAGGGAACCAGAGCCCCAGGCTACCTTCCCAGCCTGCGCTCTGAAACAACCCCCCACCCCCCACCATGCTTACGGATGCTTTTCATGTGCTCCGTGTGATTCCCCGGGCAGGTACCACAATAAAGAGCAAAACGCCTATCTTTGCTTCTAATATTGAACCCAGCTGTGTTTATGCCTCCCCAACCACCTTTCCTTCTGCCTCCCCTAGTAGTTTGCACAGACGAAATGTTTTCAGGCCAGACAGGCAACCTTTCAACTGCATGGCCCATGTAAGTTCTTAACAGCAAAAGCTTTGGAGGCCTGTTTTCAAAAACTGCAAACATGTAGTAGAAGCCATGGTAATGTATAAAAGAATATCCTTCTCTCAGAAGGAGAGACTCAATGCAATCCCTGGCATACAGAATGGAATTCACTGCTTTTCCAGTAAATATTATCTGTTTTGGCCAGAGAATTCTAGATGTTGGGATCAATTTGAAGATGAAGAGGCTGTTTTGGGTGTAGCACTTCTGTTTGTATTCTAAGCTGGAAAACATCACCACTTGGATATGTGTAATATCACAAGCTGGTCACTCAGAGAGTGGAGCAAAGTTTAACTTTGGCTTTGCTGACCCTTTTTTTTTAAGAGCCATCAGCAAGCACATGGGCAGGCCCCAGGGGGAGGGGCTGAGTCTGGACACAAGAAGTAGAGGTGGACAGGAAGTCCGTGTTCCAAGGAGTGTTCACGGCAGGTAAACTGACAGGCAACATCTGAGACAGGAAGGCTAATGGATTCAACACACAACTTTTAAGGACACAAGAAGTCCTGTAAAATCATTGCTATATTAATTATGAGTGATTTGTATGTATTGGCTAAACAATTTATACTAAGGAACCACAGAAGGGGGTTTTGGGTTTTGTGTGTGGTTTTGACTTTTGCAGCGTGTGTATATGCCTGTGTGTTTGGATTGACTTGTGTCCTCAACCCTCAATCAGATGATGTCCTTTCTGTCCCTAGTGGGGGCTCAAATTTCAGTCTTTTACACACCTACACCATCTTCTCTCATAAGCTTCACTAATAGCTCATTTGGACCACTGCTGGGTTTTCTGCTGACATAAATTACCTTCCATTCTGTACAGAATCCACCTCCACAAAGCCCATGAACATCTTTTTGGTGAGGGAGGTTGGGAGTAATTGTTTACTCTTTCTGTTACTTAGAACGGCACAGATGAGATCTGTGGCTCTTTATTTTTCTCCCTATGACCAGAACAAACACATCAGCCAAGCTCTTCTTTATCATGTGCAAAACAAAGTCCCAAGATCTCTGACACAAAGGAATCCGTGAGCCAGCCCACTCCACGGCAATGAAAAGACAGTGTCTTCAGGAACAAAGTGGAGGGAAAATACAGACAGAGCAATGACACAGGCTGGAATAACTGAGCTTTAACTGAGCTGAGCGCAGGTTGAGAAGTCAGAGACACATGCATGCTAATCCTGCATTTGCCATGACTCACTGGACAGCCACTCGCTTCCCCTTGTCCCAGTGTCTCCTTGTCCCTGTGTCTCCGTGCTGTCATTCAAATATCTGCCCACTTAGCTGGGATACACAGAGTTATCCATGTTTGAAAATTCAAATATATACATTTTTACCAAGTTTTATATTTGGTTAATGTGAAGAGAATGCTTTTCAAATATCTACCCCTTAGGAGAAAAATTAAGTCTCTAATCATCTTAGAGTCTAAGTTATAAAAGTCCATGAGCCCCTTGCCTAACCCTGAGGCCTCTAAGCCTGGATGAATAATTTTAATTTATTTATTTGCAGCTCAGAAAGCCTGGCTGGTAGTTCCAAAGCACATCTCACAGGTATTGGTAGTTGACAGAGGCACTGAGGGTTTAGAGATTCAGAAATTCAGCTTCAGTCAGTGGAGCCAGTGGGGGATACGCTCTAGTCTAAGCAATGGGCTCACACTACCCAACCCACCCCCAACCCTATCCCCAGCGCGCCAGAGAGCAACTGACCAAGGAACCACAAATGAACTAGTGAGCTGGTCTAGTTAGAGAACTGAGTCCACTTCGGCAGAGGTTTCCCTTTCTTGGCCAGGTGAGCGATGCAGTAGACTCACTATGAATCAACTGCTTGGCAAGTTTCTCTTCACAGAAGAAGAAACTCCTGCAGGAAATATCTTAGTGAGTCCTCCTCTCCTCCAAGGGAGGTTTCTATACCAAGAAACCTCAGGCTGCCCTGAAATAGAACACATTCTTGTCTAAATACAGCTGGATACACTTCTCATTCCTTGACTTGCCTTTTCCTGGGCCTTATACATAACACCCCTTCTATTATTGCAGCCCGACAATTAGTCAAATTGAAATGCAGCTGAGTAGTTCCTGGCTTTCTTAACACACTACATCCAGTCTTTGGCTTACAACATCCTAGGACGATTGGCAACATTTTAATAAGTGATCTTTTAAGGCGATCTTCATTTTCTGCTGATCCTTTATAATTTCCATTTTACAGGGCAGGTTTTCTCACCTGGCCCCCAGAGTTTGAGAGTATGCCTTCTGAGCCTCCAGCAGACCCATAAAGGCTATAATTACTTTTATCTTAGTAAAGAATGGTAGACTGCATAGCTCTGAAAAGACTCCATGGACCAATTAAAAATCTATGTCACTGTTAAAAGTATACATTCCATGGTCCCCACCCAACACCTACAAATTAAAATCAATTTTGGTACAACCCAAGAATCTGTTTTGTTTTGTTTTTATTCCCCTAGGCACTTATTTTTTCCAGCTAGAATCCCAGCTCTGCCATTACTTAGGGACATACACTGGGGAAGTTTCTAAACCTCCCTGAGCTGTATTTCCCTATCTATAAAACATTTATAGCATCTGCCCCTTAGAATCATTGTGAAAAATAAATGAGATAATATGAGGGAATAACCATGCACAATAGAGGCACCTTAGAAATGGTAGCTGTCATCAGCAATGCAGCTGAGAACGGCCTTGTCCCTGGAGCAAGAAGGAAGCCAAGAGGGACTGAGCACAGTGGTGGCAACACGCTGAGGGGCAGACACAGCTGAGAGAACTCGGACACCATTAGTCCCAAAGACAGATGCTGCATCCAAGTGCAGGCTCAGCTATCAGTGTGAGAAGCCCAGCAGGAAGGAGAAGGGATGTCCAACTAGAGGAAGGAGGCCAGCAGCAAGGAATCCAAGAGCTTCCACAATTCAGGCCACAGGCAGCCTCAAAGCAGGCAGCCATAGAATCCTGCAATTCCACTTCTAGGTGTACGAAGGATATGTCCATTCCTTCAGACACGAAGGAAATGAAATCACTATCTCGAAGAGATATCTTCGCCCCCATGTGCATCGCAGCATTATTTACTGTAGCCAAGGTAGCAAACAGACTAAGCATCCATCAGATGAAAGGACAAAGAATATGTGATATATATATATATGATAGAGATAGATAGATAGATAGATAGGAGATCCTGCCATTTGCAACAACATGAATGAAGCTGGAGGACATTATACTAAGTAAAATATGCCAGACACAGAAAGACAAATACCACATGATCTCACATATGTGGAATCCAAAAAAATAAATTGAACTGATAGTAACAGAGAATAGAGTGGTGGTTACCAGAGTCTGGGGGTGGAGGAGGCCATGAGGGAAGGGGAGATGTTAATCAATATTGATCAAAGGGTACAAACTTTCACTTATATGGTAGTTGACTGATTAATGTTAAGAATCAAAATGTAGAATAAAGCCAATACCCATATTCAACATTGTATGTAGTTTGCTTTCAGTTTCAAAAGCTTGAGGATTTCTTTCCCTCCAATATGCACAGCAGAGGTGTTCACTGCACGTGCCTGTTCACCTCTGAACACCCCGGAGGCTGGGGTCAGATGTGGTCAGGAAACCCAATGGCTATTAACCCAACACGGCTATCTGAAATTCTGATAAAAAACTACTTACAATCATGTCCCACAAAGCGCTTAAAACTCAACCTAAGACCTTAAGTAAATTCTGGAGATGTAATGCACAGCATGGTGACTACGGTTAGTAAGGATGATGTACCGTGTACTTAAACATCTCTGAAAGACTAGATCACAAGTCTTCTCTCTCTCACACACACACAAAAGGTCACCACGGGAGGCGACAGACACATTACTTTGACTAGTCACTTTACAGTGTATACATGTATCACAACATCACGCTGGGCCCCTCAAATATATACAATTTTTGTCAAAGATAAGTAAATAAAAATGAAAACAAAACAAAAGAATCAAACCTTGGTTGTCCCCTTAGGACTCCACAGCAGGAGTCCAGTCCCTCACAGGCTGAGTGACCCCCAGAGGACAGGCCCCACATACACCTCCTCCAGTTCTTTCAGAGGGCTTGAGCCCAAGTCTTTGTCATGAACTGGTTTGACCCAGTCGAACGCCACAGTGGGACCAGAGCAGCTTCGACAGCAGGGCTGGATGGCCCCAGGCAGAGAGTCCATGGGGTCACTACCCTGACAGGGCAGCTGGCAGAGCAGAGCACCTCAGCCGGACGGCTCAGTGCAGAGGGGTGGGAATGAGCAGGAGGCCAGACAGTAGTGAAAGTGGTGTGATGGGAGAAAACAGAGAGAGGTCTTTTCCTTCCCCTGCTCACAGAGCCTGAAAGCTTTTCTTGTTTAGCCTCTTCCTCCTTCCCCATCACGTGAGAAGACAAAAGCCACAGCAACATGTTCTCTAGGGAAAAAACAGAGAAGCAGAGCTGAGCTGGCCGGACAGTGGGCAGTATGACACAATGGGAGGTGCAGGCTGGGGGATGGGCAGCAGATGGGAGAGGGACCACAGACGCCAGGCACCGAGAGACTATGACAGAGACCTGGGGCGGGGGGCGGTGCATAGGAGAGCGAGAGGCTTCCTAAACTTTGGGCACCCTAGAGAAGAGAGCAATGTTTTTTTAAAAAATGCAGCAAACTGTGCACTGTAAAACTCATAAACATTAGCAAGAGTCTCAAGGAAAGATGAGAATCTGTCTTCTGTGCTCTTTAATTGCCACACTTCGATACTGGATGGACCACATGAGTCCCAGTTGTCTAACTGTAATGGGAGTGCAATGCTGAACAAGCAGCATAGTCCTGCAGGACCTCCCCCATTATTACATCTGGAGAGTAAGAGCCAGATTTGTGGAGACAAAAAGAGCTAGGGACCCATGCCAAAGCCTCCTGGGCTGTTGGGGTCCAACCAGCCCAACCTCAGCCCCACACTTCCCCTTTACAGGTCACACCTAGTCCCACTGTGTGAGCCCTTGCACCTCCCCTATACTGTGTCTTGATGCCCTCAGGCCTTCTAAGTGCCTACCCCTCCCCAGAATACTCACCTGCTGTAAGGGAAGTATTAGCATTCACACCCCTCATCCTGAGCCTGCCCAGCCCTCCTCCACTTTACTCTGCCAGCAATGTCCAGCCTAGGGCTCACTCACCATTTCATTCATACCCTCATCCCTGCAAACCATGGAAACTACAGGTGATGCCCAGTGAGGTGATTCTGTCTCCATCCAGCAATTGATCAACCAAGAGCCAAAATGACCCAGGCCGTTCAACAATGACAGACGCAATTCCCAGTGAAAAAAATGGAGGCAAACCCTTGCAGCAAAGAACATACATGGTTCCAAAAACCAGACTAGCTCAATCTGCTGTGGGAAGGGAGAGCGTACAGGCTACACCAGGATTCAGGGGCCTCAGTGGGACCACACCTACCAGATTTAGGACAATGCGAGTAATCCCTGACCTTACCCACTGAGTGAGGCAGAGGTGCCATTACTTTCTGGCCCTGTCAAGCTGGGCTCACAAATAGAACAGCTTAAATGCTCAGGAGGGGGAGTTGGAGTGCAGGAAAGTGTTGTGAGGGACAAAGACGGCAAAGTCTGAGCTCCAGGGACTTGGATGGGCACAGGGAGGCAGGACGCTGGCCATGAGGGGAGGGATGTGATGTTTGTTGGGTGCCTACCAATGGCTGGGGACTGGTAGACGCTTTATAGATGTTATCTCCTTTAATTTCTACAATAACTAGGAAGTGTCAGCTCCATTTTACAGCTGAGATACCTGACTCTTGGTATTTCCTAAATCACAGCTAATGTGTGGCAGGGCTTTGATTTGAACAGATTTGCATTTATGATTGTAGATCCTGGACTTGTTACCGCATCACCAGTGAGCATGAACCAGACACCACAGAGTGACACAGAATCAGGCCCCAAAGTGTGCCCAGGGTGAAACCAAATGCTATCAGATCTGCATCAAAATCAAGGAGGGTGGCGGGTGGTGAAATGAGTGGGAGGAGACAAGAAACAAGATTAGCCATGTGTCCATGACAGATGAGGCTGGAGGGGAGCTGAGGGCTCAGTGTTCTACCCTCTCTATTTCCGTATGTGTTTGCAATTTTCTGTAATACAGAACAAACCCCCTTAGACGTGCCTTAGGAACAGTCAAGCAAACACGCCATTCTCCCTGGCCCTCGCAGTCACTAAACACGCACTCTGGTTTTGTGCTTCCTTTGGATTATAGAACTGAGCACTGTATTTAGCAAACTCTCACACTTTCCAAGGAGTTTGCTTCTGTATTGGGTAAGCACAAGCATTAGGCATAGTTCCCTGGAAAAGAATATTTTCAGAAATTTCTTGTTCCATGGAAATAAGAGACTTAAGAAAGAGGCTTTTTATATTATAATGTTAAGGGAGAAAAAGCAATGTACAATTCTACATTTGAATCATAAAATAAGTTTTATTTAAGTCTATATATAGAAGAAGCAAATGCACTAAAATAAAACTTATGGAATTAAGTTCTGAATTTAAAAATTACATTGAATATGCATTCATTTGAAAAGCAAAAGAAAAATACTTTAAAGAAGGACATTTTTAAGGAACTTTAGGGACAGAGAAATAGATTCATTGACCTCTTTGCTCTGTAACACCGTCTTCATTGGTCCTGCTGCACTTTTTCAATCATTAGTGAAGCTGCTATTAATCAAATGTCTATCCTGTGCCAGACAATGTATGGGTTAGTTTTAATCTTTTCAAAGTCCTGCAAGTTAGATGTTTTTAATTCCCATTTAACCTTGATTTTGAACTCAGATCTACTGACTCTGAAGCCTGTCTTGCACCATCACACGTTACCACTGCCTCTTCAGCTCTTACATTCTCCAGTGGAGAGGGCACAAGAAGCAGATCCCTGGAAGACAAGGGCTAGAGATTTACATCTCCGGCTGTGGCTTGGGTTTCCTTTACGCTGACATGACCCATACTGCTCAGCAGTCTGGGTCTGGCTAGGACAGGGCTGATGAACCACCATCTGGCCAAGGAGACAGATGAGCCTGTGCTGTCTTCCCCTGAACTGACACACTAAATCCTAGCACCCTGCTCTATGAATTGATCACTGCTGGTATATACTTTAATATGACCAGACTCTCAAAACAAATTGCCTATCATTTAGTTATAGGCAGGTTGGCCTAAAGCAAACCTAGTTTATTCCCCTGTTGGTGAAACACAGGGACACCTGCTCCTTGGCAGGAAGGTTTCTTGTTCTATGAAGTGTGTTGAGCAACTCAATAAAAAGTGTTATATACATAGCTCTCTTTTACAACAAATTCCCCCAGAAATGGCCAAATCATTTCCCCTGGTAACTAATGCTGCCCGCCACACACCAATTCCCCTGTGGGAGGTTAACCACTGTGGCGGCACAGCTGTGCACAAGTCCCGCAGCCTCTCCCACCTAAAGGTCCCACAGCGGGTGCTCGGCCCCATCTGTTTTCCAGGCATTTGGAGACCTGGGTGTTGAATGCTGCCTATTCTTGGTCTCTTCTTTGTTCTGCTCAAATTACAATAACCATAAGTACTTCTACACTTCACAGCCTCTTCAGCTATAATAAGAATAGGTAGGGATCAGACTTGGAAGAAAAAGGCCCAGCAAAGTATTTAGGACTACTTTCTTCACGAAAAGAAATGGAGACCTACGAGGTGCAATAGCTCACAGAAGTCCTCCACCAATACACGACAAGGGGAAACCAGGCCTGAGTGGAATAGAACTGAATTCCTAAAAACAGTTACTTAGGAGTCTCTGACGGTGGGCAAGGAGTGAAACCCCAGCAAAAGAATTAAAGTAACTCCGTGGTCATTTATAAGTGATGTGGTCAGCTGTTTTGACAACAGTTTTGGGGCCACTGACTTCAGTTGTTAGCATAGCAACTGTCTGCCTTCTGCACGTTCCCCAGGTAGGTAGATGACTTCCGCTCTCCAGGCCACATGAATCTGAACATCCCCCCTTATATTTGGCTGTGATTCCAAACACTAATCCTGAAATCTACAATCTCTTAAGATAATTAAAATAAGGGGAAAAGGACATTTGGACCCTGGGAATTTGCAGAGAATTACTGCCTTCAGATATTTTTGCCAAATAAAGTGTTGCTTGCTCTATTTTTATGGGGCAGGCCATTTTCTAAAACAGCTAACCTGATTATAGAATAAGGTATCAGCTTTGGTGTGATTTTATATTTTAATGATTCAGAAATTACTAGTCATGAAAAAGTTAGTAACCCTCTATCAAATTAATTTACCTTCAAAAGCACCTTTGTGTGTATGTGGTTTTGGTTCATGTGGGTTTTCTGTTTTGGGTTTTTGTTTTTTGTTTTTTTGTAGTGTAAAGGGAAAATGGTAGGGGAAATACATGTTGTATTTTATCAAGCCTCATGTGAAAAATAGTTTAAGAGACTGCTGACGCAGTTGCAGCTGGGTTCAGTGAAGCCTAATTAAAATGCCAGTAACACATGATCCTGCCCAGAAGCGCTGACTACCACTAGGTAGAAACCATGGACAGTTCACTGTACAATATTAATAACAACAATAGGTAAAACATTATCAAAACTGCTTTCAGTGAAGCCCCCAACCTCTATTTCAAGGTTTACAAAAATCTCTGATTTTCCAGGCAGTGATAACCACAAAGAAACCAGGCTTAATTATAGAATAAGAAACCAGCAACTAACATATGGCCAAGACTACTGGACTCCTGAGTCAGTATGATTCAGTCCTTCATTCATTGCTCTGGCAATGCACTAGAAGCTGGGGATACAATGTTAGAATACAGTTATGACCCATGATCTCAAGAAGGCCAAAGTCTTGGAGGTTATACATTAAGAATCTTGGACTTAAATCTTATGTTGTCTAAATCAAAAATGTGGTGAAGAAATGAATGATAAATTAAATCCAGACAATATGAATGACTGAGTAGAAGATATAGAAAGAAGTTGTACATCAATCCCCTTGCTGAATGGTATAAGAAGACAGTTAACTAAATAGAGTTGATGCTATCGTTCAAAAGTATATGGTGCCCCAATATACCTGGCATTATACTGGTAGCAATTAAAATAAACTCTACTCCTGCCCTAACACTAGTAGCTTAACATTTAAATGGTACTTAATATATGCCACACAATAATTCTAAGCACTTAATATACATTAAATCATTTAACCCTCAAACAACCTGATGAAGTAAATATCATTACTATCCCCACTCTACAGATGAGAAACTAAGAGGACAGTAATTCAATCAATTTCATTCAGCTAATAAGTGATGGAGCCAGGTTTTGAACACAGGCAGGATGGCTTTGGAGACTGTTCTCAACTATTATGTTTTATCATTTCCTTATAAAAATGGTTACATTAAAAGCAAAGAAACCATACATAAACACTATTTGAGTTGCTAAATTTGTTTATCATGAGGGTACAGGATAACAATTCTGAAACTGCTTTACATTTATATCGTGACTGAGCAAATAATGGAATGGACAATGGGTAGTGGGAGCGGGGTTTCCTACTGTTGAAGAGTTAAAGATAAAGCAAGAATGAAAGGTGGGAATTGAGATATGGATTATAGTCAGAAACACCAGTATAAAGTTAGTAACCCTCTATCAAATTAACTTACCTTCAAAAGCACCTTTGTGTGTATGTAGCTCATATGTAGCTTAATATATAGGGTCTGGCAGAAGCAAGGCCTGCTTGAATGTGGTTGGTAGGATAATAATATGGGTGTAATAATTTATAGTTTTAACTTGAGTTTTTCACCTAAAATGTCATATGGTATGCTTAAGTATGATATTGTTATGTTACAGAATTATAAGCTTATGATTTTGTCCTAAAAGAGTTCATAATAAAAAAGGGGCATTATTTGTGCCAGACCTTGTATATACAGTTAAATGGATACAGAAATAAACAGCTATGTGTTTACACAGCTAAAGTACACACATATATTCCCATCTCTGTCTGCAGACAGGGCCTAGGAGCAACAAGATCACAAGAGCAATGCACACACCCAGCACCAAGGTCTTGGTTTCTAAATGCTATTTTCCAGTAAAAGGAACTGGGTTTCCTTGAAGACATGACTGTCTCTAGGACGGGAGCAGGGAAAATACAAGGGGTGCCCAGAGTATCTTGTAGTATGAGTAAAGAGAGAAGTGCTCCAAAAACTAAAAAAATAAATAAAATAAAAAATAAGATGGGGGTGTGTCAAAGAGACACAAGAACCAACCTGAAAGAGCTCCCCCAAATGAGGAAAGTTGGAACAATTTAAGCAAAAACATAAATAACATTCTATAGGATTATAATCCAAACTACAAAATAAATAGACATGAGTTCATACTGAGATATAAGTAAATGAGTAAACAACTAAATGGACAAAAAGAGACCAACCTTCCTTACAGCAGCATTCTAAATAATGTATACAGACACTCTCCATGTCAGAAGGTAGAGCTTGTCTTCGCCCTCCTCCCTGCCTGGGGATGGGCTAAACCTAGTGACTCACTTCCAGAGAACACAGTAAGGAAGTAGAAAAGGAATGACTTTGCAGCAAAGAAACCTGCCTGGCAAATGTTATGTTAACCAAACAGTGAAGGTTAATAACATCCTCAGTGATATCATGTGAATTTTATGTACCCTGTCATATGATGTGACAAGAAGGACACTCTACTTCTGTGGTAGTCTTTCAAAAAACCCACCTCCCCAGCCTGATCATGAGAAAATACCAGTACTCCCTAAGACTGTCAAAGTCATGAGAAACAAAGACTGAGAAGCTATCACAGACCAGAGGAGACCAGGAGACATGACAGCAAAATGCAGTGTGGTGCTCTGGACTGGATGCTGGAAAAGGAAGAAAACATTACTGGAAAGGAAAAAAGCTGGTGAAAGACAAAGTCTGGGGTTTGTTAGTGGTAATGAACCAACGTCAGTTTCTTCGTTTTGACAAACGCACCATGATAATGTCAGATGCCAACATTAGGACGACTAGGTGGTGAGCATGTGGGAACTCTCCATAGTATCTTTACAACTTTTCTACAAATCTGCAGCTATTTCAACATAAAAAGTTAATTTAAGAATTTACTGTATTCCAAAATCAATAATCTATGCAAAGTAAATAAACAAGCAATTATATACCATGGCAAGAAAAAGAAGCTAGAAGTAAGATCATAACAATTTTCATATGAACCTTAGTTTTCTGCTACACAGAACTACTCATAGGACTGTTGTTCCTTGCTTCTGCACAGGTGCTTTGGGGGAACACAACACTCTTCCGCAAGCACTTACTGGGTGCATTCCAGGCACTGTGCTAGGTGCTAGGAATGCTCTGGTGAATAAGATGCACTTCCTGCCGCCAAGAAAGATGCAGTCTCATTGGGGACAGAGAGAAGACAACACAAAATGAAACACACCATGGTAAGTCCTGCCTGAGAGGACCCAGTAGGAACACATCTACAAGGCACATCAGACCAATTCAATGCCAAGTCACCATGTGGGACACAGATGGTCTCCTGGAAGAGTCCACAAGTGATCTGCTGTGCCTATGATCATCACAGGACACCTGGAATGGCCATATACGTGAACCTTCTTCTGACAGCATAGAGCACAGTTGGGAAATACAAATTTAATCATTCCATCTCTTCCTAAAATTCTTCAAAGCCTTTCCATTACTCTTAGGACCAACACAAAGCTCCTCACATGAATGGTGGCTAGTTTTATATGCCGACTTGGCTAGGCTATAGTGCCACTAGTTGCCTACTAACAGGTGTTGCTGTGAAGGTATCTGTAGATGTGCTTAACATCTATAGTCAGTCAACTTTAAATAAACAAGATTACCTGGATTCTGTACTGGTCCTCATCCAATCAGTTAAAGGACTTAAGAGCAAAAATCAAAGTTTCTCAGAAAAGAAGAAATTCTGTTTCAAGATTACAACATCAATTTTTGCCTAAGCATCTACCTGCCTGCCTGCCTTCTTACAGACTTCAGACTTGCCAGCTCTCCTATATAGAATATAGAATATATATCATATGTATCATATTATATATAGGACATATATAGCATATTATATATAGGGTTATAGGATATATGTTATATATCCTATTGGCTCTGTTTATATGTAAGTGATGTGTGTATACACACACACACACACACACACACACACACACACACGTGCGCACTATTGGTTCCATTTCTTCAGAAAACCCTGACTGATACATCACGGTCATGGTCACAAGTTTCATACAGTACAGCTCCTACCTCTTCACCAGCTGCACCTTCTACCATACTTTTCCTCACACTGGCCCTTTCTTATTCTCTTCTTATCCTGAGACCTTGCAACTCATCCTAACTCCTCCTTGAATGGGCTTTTCTCTCTGCTTGGCTCATGCTCCCTTCTTTTTCCAATTATTATCTATTCATACCTCAGCCCTTACATCAAGTGTTCTTACTCAGGAAGCCTTCCCCCACCTCCAAGTGAGGCTTTCAAAGCACCTCACACCTCTTCTGTATAGCTGGACAAATTGCAATTTTAGTCTTCCTTGCCGTGGCAGCTCCACACAGGCAGGAACTATCTGCTTTTGATCATAGTTTGTAATTATATTCCCTAGCACAGTGCTTGGGACATAAAAGCTTCTCAGTGAGTATTCGTTTAATGAATGTGAACACATGTTCACAAGAGCAGAAAACTGCCTCTCTCCACAGCCACAGCCTCTGAAGTCCTTATAGGTAGGATCCAGTGGCCCAGTCCTCTTGACAACTCATCAAGCTGAAACTCAAGGTCAAAAAAAAGGGGAACTGGAGGAGGCAGTCAAAGCAGTGAGAAGGAGGGGGCTTTACTTTCCAGAGACAGAAATGTCTCTGCAGATGGGCTGGAGGTGGTCAGTGTGGCTGCAGCCTCACATTGACACTGACTTCTCCAAAAATACCACCTGCCTGCTAACCCAAACTGAGGTTTATGTAATGACATTTCCCACTTATTACCAGCTGCCAAATGTTGAAACTCTCAGAAGCACCTTTTTTAACTCTTAAAAGAAATATCAATTCTAGCCTATTAAAAGAGAAAAAGATATGCTCTTACCAGATTTCTCTTTTATAAATAAAAAAGGCTCAACCCTAAAAAAAATCACACTCTGGCTGAATTTTGATAAGTACAAGCAATTATTAATATTTCTTCTTCAGATCATTTTTACTCAGGCATACCTGCACTGGGTTACCTGACAAAGTGCCCGGCACACCAGCCCCCTAGATAGTGTTTCCAAAGGCAGGAACAACAGCCAGTTCTTCAGTTGATGTATGTGGTCATTTGAAATCATATCTTCAAATTTATTGGTATTTTTCCTAGTGATAGGTAGAGTCTATTTCCCCTGTTTTTGAGTCTGGGTGGTTTGTGACACACTTGTATCCATTAAAATATGTTGGTTGTGCTGCTGTGTGATTTGTGGGGCTTGGCTGTGGAGAACGATGCTGTGCCATCCTGTTCACTGGGACAGCCACCACTGGAGCGCTGGGCTATCGGGTGAGAAGTCTGACTCTCACGAGGCTTCCATGCTGCGCGGAAGCCAAACCCCAGAGGGAGGCCCCATGAAAATGCTCCAGCTGGCCATCTGAGTCTTCAAGCCCTGCTCATGCAGGTGTCAAATATGCAAGTGAACAAGTTCTCAGATGATTCTAGTCCCCAGCTGTCTAGTCTAGTCAACCCCTGACTTTGAGTCTTCTCAGCTGAGGCCTCAGACATGGGGGAGACGAAGCTCAGATAAGTCACCCCCACTCAGTCCTTTTCAAATCCCTGCTGCCAAAGCATACTAAAATAGTTATGGCATTACGCCACTGTGTTCGGGGCGTTTGTTATGAAGTAATAGGAACCAGAACAACATAGATAAGGGAGACTTATTTCCTCAATGTCAAAACATGTCCAACTTTTCTCCACAGGAATCAATACCCACCAGCATCTTTTACCTCTGATGAATTCCTCAAATGTAAACAAACAGACAAATAAAAGCCGACCTCAATGTTTCATGAAAGGAGTGGATCCCAAGCAGCTTTACCTACTCAGAGAGAAAAGAATTGTGTTTGATGAATGAATAAAGAAATGGCCATAGAGCCATTTAATGTTTAGGTAAGTCTATAACAGAAGGCAAAGCATCATTTTCTGAAAACAAATGCAATCTTAGCCCCTAGTTCAAAAATTTTTTAAAAATCAGCCCTACAGAAATCTCTAGGGCTTATCCTTGTGTTCTCATTCCATCATACTTAATGGTAGTTGCCAACAACCAAATCACATGCAAAGGTATAGACTTGGATATGCAACTGGCACAAAACTGAGCTAGATAAGAAACCCATTCAATGGCAGAAAGACTCAGAATTATTTTGGCAATTTGGAATAATGGAGGAAGATAAAAATGAGTGACTAGAATAACATTATTCCAGAGGGGAGCTGAAGAGATTGTGCAATGATCTGAAAGTCTTTTGGGGAAGGCATTGGACTAATCCTACAGGTAATAGGAAGTTTTGGAATCCTTTAGAATAGGGAAGCATTGTGATAAAATATACTGTTTTAGAAAATTAATGTGACATCTTTTTATGTGAAGGATTCGAAGGAGAAAAGATAGAAGAAAGAAAAGCGACTTAGCACTTATGAAATGTTTGCAGTTCCACAACAGTGAAAATCTATGGATCTGGGCTGGTCTAACCACAATGACAGAAAAGGAGGAACAGAGGCGATTTGGTGGCATGACCAGGAAAAGCTGGGTATCAAGAGCACAGGTGAAGTCAAAGACAACCTAGGCCTTGAATTACAGACAGGTCAGGAGAGCTGATGGAAACAGAAGAAAATGGAAGACAAGTATGCTTAGAAAAGAGCAAAATGAGTTTAGCAGGAATTTGCTCAAAGTAGGGCTTTGGGATAAGGCTAGCAAGACATTAAGGTAAAAAGGGCCAATGTGTAATTAGAGAACTTGAATTAACGTTTAGGAGAGCAGACAGACCTAGAGAAGTGGATTTGGGAGGCATCAGCCTGGAGGCTATTCCTAATGCTGTGAAGTAATCCCCATATTTTTACCATGTTAGACTCTATTAGATCTTTGGTCTTTGTGGCATATTGTATGTCAGGAGTAAAGAAATTGAAAATACAGTACCTTTTGCATGTACTGAATGGCATAATTAGGCCTACTGATGAATAATTTAGTAATTAAGAAATAAAATATGAATTGCCAACAGTATCTATGTTCATTTGGGTTCTCAATATATTTTGAAATCTTCTTCCTTCTCACAGCAGCTGACACGATTGGTCACAGAAATTTAGAACCATTTTTAATGCCTTTAAGGAACACAGGGGTGGGCCACCATCCCTACTGCTCTCCACTTGAACAAACTATAAGAACACCAAGAGCTTCTGTAGACCCCAAAAGAACCAAAGAATGTGCAGCTGGAGATATCAGCTGCGCATAGCTAATTCTAGCCAAAATAATTCCCAGAAGTGCCCAACTATAGAAAGAAAAAGAGTAATTCAACCAGGGGAGTCAACAGCGGCTAAAGATTTGAGTTGGCCACAAAGCACTATTACATTTGGGTACCAGAAGAGGTAATGCTGACACCACAACATTTGGGTAACTTAAATTGCAAAGTACACATCTGTCTGTGACCATCTGTCCGAAAGCACGCTGGGGGGTCAGAGGCACCGTGAATACAGTGACCTGAAAGTGGAATGAGATAAGATAAGGAGAGGAAAATATGTAAGGAATCTAATTGATTTCACTTAGAAAGAGACAGCAAGTTGAAAGAAAGTGTGGGATGGGGTCTTCTTAAGTAAATTATGACTCGGCAAGCACTATTTTATCTGTCTAAGAAAATAATTACAGGAAAGCATCGTTTCCTGAAAAGTGTCTCTTCGAATGAACCCATTTGGAATAGTGACAGAGGATTCTGGCAAGTGAGGCGTGGCACTGCATGACCTCCCCAGAGATGGCCTGGCCTGAGCCGAGGTACAGAACTAAGACATTACAGTCTTGCGCTTTTAGAAAACATGGAAATCTGTTTTTCTTGGCCTCTATGACATTTAGCACATTCTATGTGCTGATTGTCCTCCAACCTCCTCTGGCTACTTTTTAGCTCCTTTTTCAGTTTTCTCTTCCTCTGCCTGCCTCTTAATACTGGAGCTCCTCAGGCTCTAAGACTTCCTCTTTCCATTTGTTCTCCCTGGGAGAGCTCATGTGCTCCCTTGGCTTTAGTGCCATTCACAGGCTGACGACTGTCAAATATCTATTCTCTCCTAGACCCCTCATCTGAGTTCAGACCTGGACAGCAACTACATACTGAATATCTCCTCTTGGCCATTTTACAAATTCAATTCCTCTAAAATTAAACTCATGACATTCTTCTAGGGATTCATGCCTCCCCTACTGTTTTCTACCAATTAATGGCACCTCTATTTGTTTGTTACCCAAGTTGGCCAACTAGAATCCTTCATTTGAATGTTCTTTCCCTTGGCCCACACTTCAACCACACAGCAATGTCCAAAATTAATCCACTGCTCTCCAGCCCCATTTCTACTATCCTGGGCCAATGAACCACCATCTTTCATTGCATTTTCACAAGGGCCTCCTGACTTATATTTCTGGTTATGACCTTGACTCTGCCCCCAATCCCCAATCCATTTTCCAGTACTCATTATGAAACAAATCAAATCATCTCACTTCTTCAGCCTAAAACATTTTCAGTGGGTTACTACTGCTCTTAAGATAAGGTCCAAATTTTTAAATATCATGTGCATAAATTTGGCTCTTCCCACCTTCTTACCACTCACCTTTGCTGAGTTTTTTCTAATTCTTAAAACCACCAACTTCTCCCTCAAATACATCCTTTTATATATTGCTGCCTCTCATTCTCTTCACTCTAAGTGATGACAGAACATCACTCAGGCCGGCACTCAATCCACTGAACCACACCAGCCAGGGCACAGCTCACTTTTTTAACATAGCACTTAGCCTCATCCCTGTTTAGTTTCCCTTTTTTTTTCCTCTGGGAGCTCCCTGAATATAAGAACTATGCTCTTTATAATTGTTTTCTTGGTTGCTATGCACTGTAGCTGGCTCCACTAAGTGCTCAATTAAGTGACTATTTGCAAATAGACTTTAAAATAACAAGAAAAATAACAAATTTGGGTGTGATCACTCCGAACCCAAATAACATATAAGAAAAAAAGAGAGGACGTCAAGGACAGCAGAGCACACTGGAAGTAATACTAAACTAAAACAGGTAATAATAATCTGCAAAGGTGAGCTTCCAAAGTTAGGTAAAACTTCATTCCACTCTACAACGTATTTAACCAAATCCCAGGTCCCATTAGAAGCTCCACCATTTTTCTTTTCTTTGGAAAAGCCATTATGGAAGGAGAGCCAGAAACGGACAACCGAGATGGTGACTCCCACATAAGTCAGCTTCCTCTTCCCCAAATCAATTTCCAGAAACTCTGCCACATCATGCATTGAGAACCCCTGGATTCTAACTCAAAGGCAAGTCTCAGAGGTCTTGGACAAAGATGACAGCAGCCTCCTTTGGTGGCTTTCAATGATAAATAGCTTCCTGCCAGAGCACTCACAAACCCTGAATTCATGAAAAAGAATTACTACATGGAAAACAGAACCCAGGGACGTTTGTGAGCATACCAAACACAGGGTTTGTCACTCACATCTTAGTAGTTACTGGTGCCTGTTGCCTCGAGAGGAGTGACTTGGAATCACTTGTGGTCATGGACTCTCCATCCGACCATCAGTTCCAAGATGTGGCTGTCATTCTATGTCAAGATACCTGCCATGGAAGAAAAACAGAAACAGCACAGATGGAGAAGCCTTTCAGATCCCTGTGGATGTCATGAGATTAGCAGCTTTCCTCTGAGTTGGCCTCAAAGGCTTCCTTTACAATTGTTCACGAGCTAGCTCAAGGGATAGGCAGTGAAGTTCACTAAAAACAAAAACATAACCTCAAACATCCAAAACAGCTGTTGGAAATTGTGACTGTTCTAGAGGGGCTGACTTATCTAAGTGAGTCAAAGCAAGTGTGAGTGCTTCAAACAGGCACAACACCAGAAACAAAAGTAGGTGTTTATTGAGTGGTGTCCCTCTTGATTTTTTTCTCCCTTGCCGGACATGAATCTCCTCCTTAGCTTTATTCTGACAAGGTATGAAATCCTTTATGAGAATTGACATTTTGAGAAATTCACTTTAAAGTAAGGGTTTTTCCCCCTCAACTGTAAAAGTAATATACGTTCTTTAGGGGAAATTTAGAAAATGCAGAAAAAAAAAACACAAATAAAATTAAAATCACCTGTAATCCCATTGCTACTGTTTTCAATTTGCTCTTTTTGACTTAGGTTCTTCATACAGACACGCACACACACACAATTTTAAATATATATTATTTTGATGTTGATTTTTCACCTGGTACATTATGACCCATTTCCCTTATCATTTATATATACTTTCAGAACATTTTTGTCTGTATATGATCATTATAAATTATTTAGCTAATGCCAATTGTAAACAGAATATTTTTAATACTATGCTGTTGTAAACAAGGCTATGAAGAATATCCTTGTTGATAAATCTCTGCTCATGTCCATAGTGAGAAAATTTACTTTTCTTTTAGGGGGCTGAAACTCAGAATATAAAACGCATGATACTTGTCATCCATGGAGTATAGCTCCTTCCTCCCTGAGAGTTCTGCCAGTTATCTTCATTTTCATATTTTCAGACCAGCTAGGCAGCTACTATTAGACTTCAAGGCCTTCCTGGCCTCATGGAAGCCTTGCTTTCGGTCAAGTTCATGGTCTCTTCAGTTTGCAATGCAGAACCATTAAAATAACTGATTTTTAAATGTACAACAAGAAATGGAAGGAAATAAAAAATAAATATTAAGAAATATTACTACCCTTGTTAGAAAAAAGCAAATACAGAAATAAAGAGCAATTACATCAAAAGAGGTATCCAACTGATTAGACTAGTCCACTCAAAACTTCATCTTCCAGAAAAGTCTCAAATTTAGATAACTCGTACCAGGTTTTACAACCACAAGAAACAAACTAAAACTTTCCACGTTCTAATTTTGCCTATTTTCTAATTCAAAAAGTGAAATGAAACATTCCCAAGGAGAAGACTCCTAAGTGGCATATTATCGCTCATTCTAGATTTACTGCCTGCGTTAAACAGCTGCTTCTGTACTGGCACAGCCGTTCAGCCACTCGCCAGTGGGGGATGAATCACTCCCCATGAAAGTCATCCCAGAACTTGGATAACAGAGAAGTTTGCCTCCCACCACAGGCTCAACAAATGCTGGTAAGATTTAGGGAAATCATTATCAAACAGGCTTGTGTGGTTTCCAAGAACATCTCTTAGTAGGTACTGCACTCTCTGACCTCTGAAAACAGTATAAGCAACTTCATACACACAAACACACACACACACACACACACACACACACCCCCACCCACCCACCCCCTTCTAGTTTCCCTTAAAAGTCTCCTCTTCGTCACCACTGAGTGGAATTAAAAACAGTTGGTCAAGCTCCACTAATCAGCAGCTGTTTGCAATTAGATAAAGCATTTAGAGCCATTCCCTTAACTACCTTCCCGACTGCCTAACCATTCAGCAGGAGCAGTTCACCATGACAATTTGCCAGAATGTTTAACTTATCTCCATTTCTAGTGGTTTCTATAGCTTCCTTATTTTCTTCAGTCTTCCAATACCTTGTGTGACTCTTCCAGTTCCTCTTATTAAATTAGGGCTAAACAGAGGAAGGATTAGTTGAAACCTGGTCAAACTGTTTTGTGATAAGATGGAAAATTCTACCCAGGCAACTATTAGAGGGCAGAGTACATCTTGATGTTTCTCAAAGAGAAGAGAAATATGCCTTTTTCCCCCTTCTTTTTCCAAATAATGGACAGGAAAGTTTGCTGTAATTTTTCTCTTTAAGGATCTTGAGGAAAAGTAAAAGGTACTGAACTTCTGTAAACTATTTCCATAATTTGTAAACATTAACATTAGAGCAGGAAGAAATATACAGGTCACTTTATTCCATTTCTTTCCTTTCCCAAATGGGCATCAGGAATCTCAATGCTTTTCCCAAGTCCACAGAAAAAGCGACAGAGCATGTACTAAAGCCAACTCTCTAATTCTAAGTCTACATTGCTTCTGCTACACCACCTACCTCCTGTAAAGAGGAAACCTCCCCATCTCTAGATGGAGGGAGCAGCCAGGACGGCTCCTCCACTTACCCTACCCAAGGGACAGAACTGAGGTCCTCCCAAGCTCCTCTACCCAGGAACCTTTCTCTTAAAGTAGAAAGAAGGGCAAACATGATATGGCTTCTTCTTTGCAATAATTTTTCTCACCACCCTACCACCTCCTCCCCAGATTCACCACGTCCACTGTTTTTTCTCTGTCACGCCCTCCCTGATGTTTATCCCCATCCTCTACTCATGTGCCCTATTTTTTGATAGAGACAAAAGGAAGAAAATGAAGGGGATATTGTAGGAAGGGAAGAGAAAGTAAGAAAAGTAGAGAAGGGGAATCAGTTGAAGGAGGCAGTTATACCTTCTCAAAATTCAAGAAGTACATTGAGAGCTGAGACAAAAATAGGAGCCTTCACACCCCAAGCCTCATGCTCACAGCCCTGGCTTTTCCTTTCTCCATTCTTCCTGAGGCTAATCCCCTAATTTTTACAGCGTCAAGCCCCTAGCCCAGTCTTTAGACAGTAATGGAGTCTTCCTCTCTACCTGAAGGCAACCTGAGTACATTAATTCACTTTCTCCTTAAACTCATATGAGGTCTGTCCAGAAAAAAGTCCAGACATTGTGAATAAAACGAGAACAGTGTGTACAACATTAATGTAGCCTGGCAGCCTAGGAAAGTGGACTGGAATGCACATGGGGAAAAAATGATGACTTCACTGTACTGGTCAGTGGGGGCAGTAGATTCCACTGAGTGAGCATGTGTACTGTGTGGCTGATGCATTCAAAATGACTGAGCGAATAGAGCAATGAGTCTGCAACAAGTTTTGTGTTAAATTTGAACATTTCTCCATGGAAAATATTCCAATGATTCAGAAGACCACAGCTATGGGCAACTAACTGGTAATTGGCAGCTTCATCATGGCAACATGCCTGCTCATGAATCACATCTTGTGTATCTTTTTGGCAAAACACCACATCACCTGAGTGACTCAGCCCCCCTACAGCCTAGATTTGGTGCCCTGTGACTTCTGGGTTTTCTCAAAACTAAAATCACCTTTGAAAGGGAAGAGATTTCAGACTGTCAATGAGATTTGGGAAGATACGATGGGGCAGCTGGTGGCTATTTGGAGGTCCCAAGGTGCCTACTTTGAAGGAGCCTGAGGCACCATTGTACTATGTACAATGTTTCTTGTATCTTCTTCAGTAAATGTCTCTATTTTTCATAGTATGTGGCTGGATACTTTGTGGACAGACCTCATATTCTGCTTCAACATCTTTTTGTTGATCATTTTATTATGTTCTTTGTAATATATAATATCCCTGCTAGATAGATAGATAATAGGTAGATAGATGATAGATAGATAGATAGATAAGATAAGATATAGAATTTTTTTTAATTTTCTTATCACTATAATGTCCTTTTATGGCTCTTTCTTATCCTGCAAGATGGTAGGTGAAAAAGCTGAGAAACTAGATACTAAGAAGAAACCTCAAGCCAAGAAGGCTGATGCCACCGGCTAAGTTAAGAAGAGTAACCTCAAAGCCAAAATGCTTACAAAGGGGAAGCCCTACCTGCAGCCAAAACCCAATCCTATGCAGATCGGTTGGCATATATTCCCAATCTGCTATGTATTCCAGAAAGGCCATGTATAAGAGGAAGTATTCAGCAACTAAATCCAGAATTAAAAAGGAAAAGAAGAAGGTTCTTGCTACTGTCATAAAACCAGCTGATATTCAAAAGAATGGTGGTATCCAAGTGGTTTAACTTTGCAAAATAACTAGGTACCATCCTACTGAAGATGTGTCTCAAGAGCTGTTGAGGTACAGGCACAAACCCTTCTTCAGTCAGCATGTGAGAAAACTATGACCTAGCATCACTCTCAGGACCATTCTGATCATCCTCATGGGGCTCTACAGAGGCAATAGGGTGGGGTTTTCCTGAAGCAGCTGAGCAGTGGCTTGCTATTTGTGACTGGATCTCTGCCCCTCAATTGAGTTTCTCTGCAGGACACACCAGAAATCTGTCATCACCACCTCCACCAAAACTGGTATCAGTGGTGGGGAATCCAAAACATCTTGCTTACGTCAAGAAGAAGAACTTGCATAAGCCCAGATACCTGGAGGGTGAGGGCTTCTACACAAAGAGAAACACAAGATTCCAGAGCAACATAAGGTTGACCAGAAAGCTCTGGACTCACAAATTCTGCCCAAAATCAAAGCTGTTTGTCACCTCAAGGGCTACTTCTACTCTGTGCTTGCTCTCACAAATAGAGATTATCCTCACAAATTAGTGTTCTAAATTTCTTACAAAGAATCTAACTGAATAACTAATACATTTTTAAAAAATACTCTGGTTGGTGTTAGTATTACATTTATTACAAGTATACAGATGGTCAATATAACAGAAATATATTATAAATCTTCTAGATAATTACTAAATATACAAAATATATTATATTGGAAACTAATCTGAGTGAATTCAGTAACATCCCAATTAATTCATGCATTGATGATTTGATATTAGTTAATGCTAAACTGTGACAGAATTGACAAAGTTAATTCTTCTTTCAATTTTTCATCTTTATAGGGGTGAGCACTGAGAAAGTGATTGTTTTATCTACCTAAATAAATAGAGGAAATGAAAGTTGTATCATAGTGATGGCACTAAATTCTAGGGTTTCCTTCCTAGTTACTTATCAAAATTACAAACAGATTATCATCAAAATTCTTTTCAATGCCCTACCTGCCCTTAATTAGAACCTCCCAAAATTTTTTTAAACATTTTTTATTGTTGTTCAAGTACAGTCTTCTGCCTTTTCCCCCCACGCCTTCCCACCACCCCAGCCCTCCCCACCTCCCTCCCGTTTCCATCCCCCTCTTGTTATTGTCCATGAGTCATTTATAATTGTTCCTGCAAGCCCTTGAACCTCCTAAAAAAATTTTGAAAGCCAAGAACTAGAGGCCAGTCACCTTAAGATCAGATTTCATTTTTATTTCATAATGAGAGTCATTCACTTTTTTAACATCAAGGTCAAGACTTTGAGTTATCCCTTACTTTTTCTTCCAAGTTATTTTATACTCTAGGACAAGTCACCCCAGTAAGATTCTCCAGGAGATAAATATGCCTTTATTCATAAATAGGTAATAAAGGTAAATGAGCACTACCAGGAAAAGACTGGCCCTTTGGCCAGTCCATTTTGGGAGAGCATATAAGGAAGATGATTCTCCTAAAACTCCATGTACCTGTGTAGGCTTAGAAAGTCTTCATGCACCCCAGGAATATGCGTATCCCAATTTGCAGGATCTGGCCCTTACCTACTTTCCACTTTTGTTTCAAGCTCATATTCAATGGTTTTAGGTCCTCTGGGTCATTGAATATGCTGTTCCTGATATACAAATGTCTCTTAGAGACACCTTTTAGTGACCATTCAATATAAAATGGATTTCCCAGATTATTCTCTCTCATAGTTCTCTGTTCTCCTTCCTAACGCTTAACACAATTCATCATCACATATTTATTTCTATTTATTTAAGGAACCCACTAGACTGGTGTCAAATGTTGTCCCCTACCAGTATACAGCATCAACTGAGAACTTGTTAGAAATGCAAATTCCCAGGCCCTACCTCAGCCCTGCTAAATGAGAAACTCTGAAGCAATGTGTTTTGTGAAGTCTTCCAGGTATTTCTAATGCCACTAAAGTTTAAGAATCACTGCACTGAATCATAATCTCCATGAAGGCAGAGACTATGTCAGTTTTTTCCTCACTATATACCCAGGACTTTGCCAGTGACCAGCACGTAAGAGATGCTTCATAAATATATAGTGTTGAATAAACTCAAATAAAACAAAAGCTTGCCCATAGTAAGAAGTACATTTATATAGTAACCCATTCTACATATGAAAATATAGATATAAGATAAAAATTTCACAAATAATACCCCTACTACATATCATGCACTCCAAAGATTCTCCATCTTGTTCTATTTCTTTTCTCTTTCTTTCTTTCTTTCTTTCTTTCTTTCTTTCTTTCTTTCTTTCTTTCTTTCTTTTTGAAGAGGACCACCAAATTTATTTCACACTTCACTAATGGGCTTTATGTACAGCTTGAAAAATCCCAGTTGTTGAAACTGTTCTAACAGAAATGCATACCTATGCCCCTGTTATTCTTTAATCTGGAATTCCCTCTCCCACCCTCCTACTTCCGTATGCTTAAATCCTATTGATTCTTTAGCCTACCTCTCATAACAGATTTCCCTGATATGCAGGTAATCTTTTCCTCTCCTTAATTCCCACCACATTATTCTCTATATCCAGCTTATGACTTTTCTTGCTTTCTCCTTTTAATATCATGTGTGTGGAATGTCACTTTTCCTATTAAAGTTTATCTTTTAGAGCAGAATCCATACCTGATTCATCTTTGTACCTCTCAGCACGCAGCATATAAATTCAAATAATGTTTTCTATGTGAATTAGACATTCAAGGAAGGAGCTGTTCATTCCATTTAAAGTGGAGAAGTATTTTGAAAGAAGTAGAATTTTCATGGGTGGCTGAGAGAAGGAGGCATATGGAAAAAAGGGAACCACATGGCCAAATTGCCTAAGACAGAAAAGATCAGGACACACTCGGGCAATGATGTGTGTGTGGTGGAGAAAAAGTTAGAAAGGCGGATGGGATCAGATGGCAGAGTGCCTTAAATGACCCAGACTTTATTCTGCAAGGAAAGAGGAACCATCAGAAGTCTATGGTTGGTTTTCTGTTTTAAAAATGATAACTTGAGTGACAATATGAAGAGAGGTAAAGGTGCCCTAGCTATGAAAATGAGCCTTTCAGATCTGCTGTAGGCAGCATACTCACTGCCCAGCCCAGCTGGTGGGCCCCTATGGGCCCCACACTGCTGTGTGCAGGCTGGGGACATGTGTCTTGGCTGTCCCCAACCTATGACTGGGGGTACTAACACAGATGCATGCTCATGGGACATGGGACACCTCTGACTTTGGCTTAAGGACTCCCCAGCAACCTGGCCGCAACTTTACTGGAACTGCAACTGCAGCCCGACCTCTCCTATGCCATCCCCCTCCTTTCCTCCAGTCAGACCTGCAGTGCAGTGTGAAGCCGCTCTGAACACCCTGCTTCCTCACCTTAATCCATCCCAGACATTTCCCCTAATAAACCTGTTACATTTCTAATCCTGTCTTGACATCTGATCCTCTGGGGATGTGAACCAACTGCAGAGGAGCAAACAAGATCAGAAAGGAGGTGGAGCCAAAGAGGTACAAGGGACATAGCTATGTATTAAAACACATATATGCCTGACAATATACATATGTGTTTACCAACGTGTACAAAAAGATGCTGACACTCAACACAACAGACACCAAACTTACTGAGATTACCAACACGTAAAAAAGAAAGAGTTCACCTCGGAAGCCACTGTGCAGGAAGGAATGCAGATCTTTTATCAAATTGCATGTCTTAGTTGGCATACATGCATCTAAGGTCAAGTAACACGAGACGATGTTTCACAAAATGTGAGATGCCTGGCTGAGCAGAACACTCTCGCCATATCACATGCTGCCAAAGAAGCTTGGACCACAAAATACAAGCAGATGTCAACACTTTCACCTTCCACTTTCTAAATATCGCTGATCCGGCCAAGTTTCATTTCACTTATTGGGCCACTTTCCACATTGGGGGAGAAGGGTTGAGGAAGGGCGGAAGAATGTGTTAGGATTCAAGTTTCATATCTGCTAAAGTAAACTGGTGTTGCTCACTGCTGGGTTTCAAGAGAAAAGCTTCCCTAAACCAGCCAACAGTGGCTCAGAGGAACATAGAGACCGGGGTAGTTCACTGTTTTCTGGAAAGGGCCAGATAGTAAATATTTTTGCCTTCAAGGGTCATACAGTCTCTGCTGCAACTACTCAGCTCTGCTGTGACAGCGTGAAAGTAACCATGACAATACAGAAGTCAATGTGTGGTCACATTCCAATAAAACTTTATTTATACAGACAGTGTGCCAGATTTGGTCCATGGACCACTGTTTGCATATCCCTGGTATAGAGCACTAGACATTTTTCAAAAAATACCCTCTTTTACTTTGGAAGTGGATGCTCCACCTGCTTTATAATCTTTTATTGACTTAGTACAAAAAGTATAGTATTAAAATCTAGTTGAAAATGATTGATTATATTAAACACCACCTCTAATACTGGAAATGGCCATAACACAGGCTTTGGCCTAAAGGAAAGAAGCCAAAACAGATATCAGACTTCAACATGAAATGACTTATCTACCAGACCAGTGGTTCTCAAAGTGTGGTCCTCAGATCAGCAGCATCAGCACAACTAGGGGAGTTGTTAGAAACAAAAATTCTCAGGTCCCTGTCCCACCCCTACTGAATCAGAATATGTAGAGGTGGGGCCCATCAGCTGGTGGTTTATAAGCCCTCCAAGTGATTCTGATGCACGGTCAAGCTTGGGGACCACTAAGCTAGGTTATGTGTGAAGCTGCCTGTACCTCAAATTCTCCAGCAACAAAGGAGGAATAGTGAAGTCTTGTTATTTCCCCCATCACTAAGGTCACAACAAGACTGCAAAGGCTGGGAGTGCTAAAGGTGCCTCAGTCACTGAAGCCTATTATGCTTACATTTTTTCCCTTTGAATTTGGATCATCTGCATTTAGAAGATTATTTAGTTAGAAATTAAATATACATTCATAAAGGTTTTTTTCAGCTTGATCTGTAGAATGATCAGTAAAGTCCTTAGGACTGCAGTGATAAGATATATACAGTGGTACCTCGGTACACATCATTAATTAGTTCTAGAACTTGTGGCAGGTGCCAAAACCCAGGAGAATGGAACTGTTCATGAGCTACCGTGAAACTGACATGTCACCCTCTGTTTCACTGCGAGAAAGGGGAGCTTGAGTGGTAAGTGAGTGCCAAGTGCTCAAACTTTTTTCCTCATGAAAACGTGACAAGTGCAGGGTTTGGACAAGTCTAAAGCCAACAAGTACTGAGGTATAACTGTAACTTGTAATGGAGATCATATCCCAACTGGGCTAGAACCAAAATATGTATCTCTCTGGTGTATGGAATTAGGCAACACCCAATCCCACCCAAGTGCCTGTTTGCACCTTTAATTTACATAGGAACCAAGGAGAATTCTGGGAGAAATATGAAGCTATATCTGTGACCGAGAATCAGATATTAGAGACATATCTGGGAGACATATCTGGGAGATATCTAGTGCAACAGAGGAAAAATGTACATGAGGAAGGAGAGGGAAACAAGCCAGATTTCAAGTCTCCTCCTTCCCCACATGCCTGAACACACCAAAATAAAACTAACCCTAAGGGAAGGTTGTAGACACACCAGACATCATCGGCTATAATGCCCTTGGGTGAGCACCAGATCAGAGTCCAGTTCTGAGTATGGCGTGGCCACTGGCACATGAACCATCCCCACCCCCCACTCTCCTGGAGGCACACAAACACCCCAGAGATAGACAGTGGCTGGGCTCATCGGGTTTGCTCATGGAAAGAACAGGCTCGCTAAGTTCTATAAAGTTCCATGGGTCCAGCAATTCTCCTGAGGCATGACATTTTTCCCACTTGGCACAACCCTGCTGAACTCTTGAAAAAGAAGTATAAGGATCACCAGCTCTGGAGTCAGATGGGGAATTGGCAGCACAGCAGAAGCCAAGAGTTTTGCAGTCAGAAGTAAACAAAAGCTTTTATTAGGCACCATTTGAGAACTTCCTCAACACTTGGGGAAGTCTATGCAAAGTCCTAGAGTTCCCAAGCGAGCCAGCTGGAGCTTCATTGCATCAAGATTCTGACAACCAGGTTAATGTAACTTTACTGTACATATAAGATAATGAGGTGGGGGGATGTATCTGGTGCCCCTGTGCTCTGTATTAGATTCTCTCTGAGTCACCTTTCATTTGTTCTAACACTCACTATAGCAACTGGTTTTGCACAGACGCCAACTAGCCTCGCACAGATGCAACCCAAAGGGCCTCTCCTCAAGCTAATTTCTTGCTTTGGATCCCAAGGCTTCTCTGTTGAGACTGGGGAGAGGGACAATTGACACCCATGTGGTGAAGTATTGAGCAATGGACATAGGAACTGGTTAATGAATGCTTCTATCTTTTCCCCACCCCCACCACCAAATGCTAGGTTCCAAACCCCATTTCATTCAGCTCTTCAAGCAGATCTGGGACATCAAGTAATCATTTGCCCAGCTGCAATTGACTTGACAATGCATGCTTGTTTCCGGTTCCCTCCTTCCTTGCTTTGCAATGCTGTCTCTCACCTGTGCCTTCTGAATCTCACTCTCCTGTGTATATTTGCACATAAACCTTTGGTTTAGACTCTGAAGATTCCAGGCTAAGGCAGAAATGTTTAGGTTTCACTTAGAAGCAGTAAAACATTTGTTGTCAATATATAACTCATACATCTTTCAAGACAAATGGCTTTATTTCATATTTTATATGATCTACAAATAGCATTTTCATATTTTATATGATCTACAAATGGCATTTCATATTTTATATGACCTACAAATGGCATTTCATATTTTATATGATTTACAATATTACATGCTTCTAGCATAGATATCATAATCCTTTTCAGTTCCCTAGATCCTCATCATTTCCAACATACAAAGAAATCTAGTCTTTTTTTTAAGCTAAATATAACCACAGGCCAGTATTCTAAGAATTCGTTAAACAATACTCAAGTGATCCGAAACTGCAGTATCAATCAACTTGTGAAAGAGACTCAAGATAGATGCTGAAAAAAATGCAAGCAGGAACAAGACACAGATACTACAGTTTCAGCAAAGAGAATGAGCAACAAAGACTTACTTTCTACAGCTGTAATGATAAATCACCACTTTCTAAAACCTGGGGCCAGGGGGCATTTTAACTGATATTTAATTTCCCCTTCAATTCCATCCCTCCTCTTACGGCCTCCATCCTTCCACTAAGGACTTTTGCTTCTCTGAGTTGGTAGTTGCAGCTTTATTCTGTTTTCTGTTTCAGGATTTAGTATAAAACTCCAAAGATCATTTAGATCAGGGGTACCAAACTCATTCTCACTGGGGGCCCCATCAGCTTCACAGTTGCCTTCAAAGGGCCAAATGTAATTTGAACTCCTTAACAGTTAAGGAGTAGTTACATCTACACAGTCCAAAAATTATTTCAGCCCTTTGAAGGCAACCTCGAGGCTGATGTGGCCCCCAGTGGCAATGAGTTTGACATCCCTGATTTAGATTATAGGCAAAATTCAAGAATACTTTTCTAAGAGGGAGAAAATAAGATAAATGCAGCTAAAAATTTCAAAACAATCTGTAAGCTAAAACACCTTAATTATTAATGTTAAAAAAAAAACAACAGGTTCTTAAAGTATGACCAGCAGAGGACAGAGAAAAATTCCCATTTCAGGCGATCTAACCCTCTAGTTGCAAAAGAAATGGGCGGCAGTATGGATTCATTTTTCCACTTATGGTGGCCACTTTAATTTCTTGGACATGAAAGTAAAAATTACATGGGCTGCTTCACAGGTCTCCTCAAACACCTTTTGTAACACTGGGCTCCCCACAGCATCAACTTTGAACCATTTTCTGCCTCTGCCCAAGGCCTCCTATGGTGTGAGTCATTTCTTAATTTCAGAAAATAAAGACTCTTCTTCGAAGACAAAGATTTAAATACTTTTAAAAATACTCAGGATTTTTGTCATCGTTAGGCATAATTCTCAACCCATTTTATCCTTAAGTGTGTATCAGCCCAGCCCTGGCAATCTCTTGCTGACTTTAGTGATGGGGGGAAATAACAACACTTCACTATTCCTACTTTGTTGCTGAAGAAGTTGAGGAACTGGCAGCTTCAGACATAACTTAGTGGTTCTCAGTTTGACCTTGCATCAGAATCACCTAGAGGGCTTGTAAACACCTATTGCTGGGCCTCAATCCTGTATATTCTAATTCATGGGTATGAGACAGACACCTGGGAATTCTTCTTTCTAAAAATTTCCCTGGCTGTGCTAATGTTGCTGATTATAACCTTAAGGATAATGAGGTCTAGCCATCTGGTCCTTTGGCCTCGAACTACTACATTTTGATGACAGTGACGTGAACATCCTATAAAACAAGTACTATTTAGACATTACTTTAACATAAGGATCAATTAATTTCCTGGGCAAATGGTTTTGTGAAACTCAAGTTATGTGCAAACTTATTCAAAGCCACCTCATGGGCTCTCACACAAATCTCTAATAGTAACCCAAGGGCCACAGAGCTGTGCTAGGGCAGAAACTCTCAGCTCATTTGATTTTTTCCAACCAAACAAAGTGGCTGAAACAAATGAGCCACTTAAACAATCAAATGGATATATAATACTACATTTCTCAGCCTCTTAAATTTGGCTATTTTCTGGCTAATAAAATATAAACATTATAAATAAGTCAATTTTTTCTAAGTTTATCTATATAAACATATGATCTCCATAAAATTCCTTCACTTTTTTTTCCTGGAGGTAGATAAATTAATTATAAAAATATTGATCATTCCAGGATAGGTCGCTGAAATCAGCCTTTATCCCTTCCTCTGTCCTACTATGGGAAAATGAGATGGCTGGAGCTCCAGCAGGCATCTTAGGCCATGAGATATTTTACAGATAAATGCCATAGGCTTGGATGATAGACCAGAAAGATAGAAAGAGCTTAAGCCACTAATGATGTTAAAATCACCATACCAATTTTTAACTCCTACCTCAGCCTTCTCTTACCAGAGAAAACAAACTCTTTAAAGCATACTAAGCTACTGTGCTTAGTTTTTTAACTTTAGCTAAACCTAGCCCTACCTGATACAATACACTATTTGCCAGATGGTATCATCCATGATTTAAAATGAGTCCATTACTTAAAATGTGTGCCACTCACTTTGAAATGCACCTCCCCCCCAAAAATAAGATAGACTAGTAAATTGATAGAGGTGAATAAATATAAGATTAAGTGGGTATAGCAAAATATTAATTATAGAACAGAGATGCTGGGTATATAAGCATTCACCATACAATTTTTTTTAACATTTCATAATAAAATGCTAAAAATCCTATTGAAAAGCCATCAGTACCATTTATCATATTTTTAAAAGATATTCCTAGTAATGAGGAATTTTGTAGCTTCTTTCTTCTCACTCTAAGGGCCACTTGTCTTCCTGTTCTAGAAACACTATTATGGGCTTAAAGTCTTAAAAAATAGAACTGGAAGTACTGCCAATGGGACAAAACTTGGTGCAAGTAAAAATTTTAAAGGCTCTATAAACAGAAGTCCATCTGGAAAGATGTTTTCTCCATCAGCACAGTAAAAGCTAGAATAGAATTTCCTGATATAGATGTACTGTTTGACTCTCTGCAAATCCCACTGGGTACAAGAGAGACACATCTTGCTCTTTAATTTAAAAGTAACTTTCACCCATAAAATGAGGCTAAGAATGTTAGATTTCAACTAAGCTGAGCTCAGCAGTAGGCAACTTTATTTTCTTCCCTTGTTAAGAGTCCCTTCTCCTTATCAATATAGGTAGACTTCTAAAGAGATATAACTTCAGCTTGGTCTTCTGATCACGTTGAAGCACTTCTGTTGAGAGAGTAACAATTATGGTGTTGAATCTTTTCCCATGAGTCTGCAGTCTAAGCAAAACAAGATTAGAAATGACTGCTGAACAATTACTGGCAAGAATGTTAAAGTCTGTACAAGCTTTGCCCACAAACTGCCAATATGGAGAGGGGGGTAGTCTTTCTATTCTCTGAGATGCAGTGAGAATGTGAGATGCAGTGCCAAATACTGACTTGGACTATTATGTGTACTAGCATACTCTATTCATTAGGACTAAAATGACTTCAGAAAATCATACAAATTTAATTCCAAAGAATTTAACTCTGAATTCATCCAACAGCACTTAGTTATTGTATTTATTGAAAAGGCTGTAGGAGCAGACACTGAGCTAATTGAAGAGCATGGATTCGCATTACAGAATCTCTGGCTTATAACTTACTGAAAATTTCTGCTTCTGAATCAACATTTTCCAAATTTGATTTCATCTCAGAAAGAATGCTCTTACAAAGCCTGGAGAAAATATTTCAGCTATGTTTATATTATTCAAGAATGAAACAGAATACTATACACAGATTTAATTTTGGTAGAAAATCACCCACTATATATAGAGGTCTATAGCATAGTCTTCTGGGAGAGACATAAAGAATGGAGAAGACAAGACACCATAGATATTATCTATACATTAAGTACTTTATGTATATTACTAACCTTAGTCCTCACAAAACCCTGTATGATAAGATTTGTTACTATCCCATTTTATAGATGAAGAAACAAATGCCTAAAAATGTTTGCCTGAAGTCACCTGCCAGTAAATGGTAGAACCAACACTGGGACCCAAATCTGCCTGAGTCTAATCTTTTAAACCATACTCTGATACTGTGTGAACTTCGAAAGCCAAGTGCCACACAAAACACTCAGGGTGGAGGGTTGAGAGGGGAAGGAAGAGGAGGAAGAAGGGAGGGAGGGAAGGATAGACTTGTCTAACAAACAGGTAGGGAATATTGTAAAAAAACATTTAGAGGTAATAAATATGAAGTACTTCACATCAAATCTGGTGGTTTCTTTGTTTCTTACCTTTTTATCCTTCATTTCTCTGGTGTTTTATGTCTTCTGAAAAATAAAACAATAGAGGAACGAGTATTTATATCTTAAGCAATTGTAAAGTTGATTAATTGTAAACTATCTCTTCCTCCCCTTCAGTTTTTATGCACCTCTTTCCCTCAAATATTTATTAAACACGTAATGTGTGCCAGACCCTGTCATTTATATTCTACCTCTAATATAGAATAAATCCAACTTAAATCACTTTTATTAGTCATGATAAAAAAGAAAAAATATATATTTTAATTAAAAACCAGAATAAGAAAATGAGGTACTATGCTAAAAGGCACCAATGACTGTCAGCATATTAAGAGTATTGACATTAAAGAACAAGATGAAGCCTCATGTTACCAGACCAGAGGTCCAGCTTGAGTTACAACTTCATGTCCCTAACCGTCACCATGAAAGATATACACCCTCCACCAACACCACTGATATTAAGGCTGCAGGAAGAAACTGATGCCACTTGGGAAAGGCCTTTTGTGAGAAGTAAAAGAGAGTGGGCAGAGAACCAATCAGGATTGATGAGAAGACCTGAGAATACCTCATTATCACTTTACTTATGACTTACAGGCTTTGTAAGTTATCAGGAAGGAGTTGAAACCATATCTAGCTTGGTCACCACCATATGCATACACTTGACTCTCAACCAGAAATTTAGTAGATACTCAATAAAAATTGGTTGAATAGATAAATGAATTAATAAATAAGCCAAAAAATAACAAAGCAGTGATGATAATATTGTCTCTGTTATTTGACACAAAAGAAATAGCTATTCATCCAGAGAATGCTGAGGTCTCTATTTCCAATTTATATACACCCAGAAATCTCTGACAGCCTAGATATTCTATTGTGAATTCACATTTCACAGTAACCACAAGAAAAACCACAGTAATTTATAACTCTAATATAAGTACAATCACAGATAAGAGATGTAGAAAGGTAGCCATGGAGAGAATTACTCACTTCCTTACTCTTAAACCTGTTTGGTTTCATAAAGAGATTCAGTCACCCTCAAGATTTGTCACAACCACGAGGGAACTGTACTCTTGGAAAGATCACCTTGTTGATTTCTGCCAAATGACCCCACTGACCACTGACTTCCAAGCATCTTGATTCAAGCAATTATTGTGAAATGTGGGGAAATCTTGTTTAGCTCAAATCATAAGGCCCCAAAACCCTAGCCAACAGCCACTAATATTTAGTCTGATCGAGTGTAGTGGGGAAATCAAATACTCTAGTCAGTTTTCTTCACAGATGTCACCTAAATGTTGTTCTTTCCATCTCACCCCAAGGAAGTTTCAGGTAATAGAGATATGGTAGTTGAGGGTGGAAAAATAGAACATGTCAAAATAACAGTATATTTTAGTAGTCATTTTTATTCAAGCCTTTTAAGTTCCTTAACACATATTTGATCCCTATACCAAAAAGAACTCTCAGAAGCCATTGAGAGTAATTGCCCTGGAGCCAGTCTGATTCACAAGTAGAAAAAAAAATGTCAAGACATGACTCTAAGGAACAAAGAGGAGCAAGTCTTGGGGAAGTCAGAAAGAGCATCTGAAAAGGGCACAAAGCAAAGGACTCTAGCATGGAATGAAGGGTCCCTGAGAAAAACAATTGGATAGGCAGAGCTAAAACAGGTTATGAAGAATTTGGGTCTAGATGTGGTGATAACAGGAACAGTAATGAGATGATCACATGAAGAAAACAGCATAGGTGGATAGGAGAGAGAGAGGAGGTAAAGAGACCAACTAAATACACTGTCAGGGTAATCCAAACTTAGGCGATGAGGACCTGGTTAGAGCTTCGGCCATAGAAATGTCAAGAGAGGACCAAATTAAAGGCTCACTAGACTGTGTGTCCTCAGTATCTCATGTTTCTGTCCCCATAATGCACAATACATTTTTGTGGAGTGAATGGAATGGAAGAGAAGTGACAGGGTTGGTACATGGTAGAAAAAGAGGAGAAGCACTTATGACAAGTTGGAGAAATATGGTGCTTGTCCATGGGATTGAAGTAACAGTGGGAACTCAAGGGGAATGGCCTTAAGGGCAGTTGGCAACATGGAGACTCAGTCTATGACAGAATCAGGGCTGGAGATGGGAGTGTAGAGGTGAGATTTAATGATTGGAAAATGAAATCACAGGAGAGATGCTAAGGACAGCAAGCAGAATTTTAAGTGCATTAGAAAAGAGAACCAGCAAAGGTAACCGAGAAGAAAAAGTAAAAAATAAAATAAAATAAAAAATAAGCAAATGATGTTTTGTGACTTTGGGAGAAAGTTTCAAGGAATTGTTTGTGGTAAATGAAAAGGACTGAAGCCTGAGAATGAGGGAGCCTGAACTTGAGCCCCAATTCTGCCTCTAGCTTGGTGTGTGACCTGGAATAAGTGTCTGAACCTGTGTGGGCCCCCAAGTCATGATCTGGAAGTGATCTCTGAGTTTTGTACCAGCTCTTAGGGTCCCTGGGGTTTTGAGGACTGAAGGTATTAGAGACCAGGAAAGATGGGACAAGGAAGAGAGTGGTAATTAATCTCAAAAAGGAAATACCACCAGTAAGGACAGAAACCAGCAGGCAATGGCTAAGAACAAAAGGATAAGTAGGACTTCAAGACTTTGCAAGCAGATGGGAATTTTTGTTTTGGTGATAGGGGAGACTAGAACTTACTGAAGCCTAAAGAGAAGAAGATAAAAGGTGAAAATTTGAGACAAGATCTTAGAGAAGAACACTTCTGGTTAAGTTGGAGGTGTAGGGAGACACACTTTGCTTCCTCATACAACCACAGAAAGAATTACAACCAGACCTCAAAACAAATAACACCAAGAACCATTAGAGAATTGAGCTGGAAGTCTGACAACCAAGGATTTAAAGAAGACATATTCATCCAGACAGGTAGGAGGGGTGGAGTCACGGAGACAGGCAGAGAGGCAGTGTGATGTGTAAAGGTGGCAGTAGCAGAACGGATGGGAAGGATACATTCAGAGTGAGTGATACCAGCCCCAGGCCACACAGCCCAGGGCCCCAGCACCAGGTAGATAGATCCCTGTTACCTCTGACTATAAAAACATGTGGAGGTTGGGGCAGTGGAAGAAACTGCTAAATTTTCACTGCTTAAAGAGTAAGCATGATATTAGAATATACACAAACCCACCCACTCTGGGATTCACTACTGGGACAGCAGCTGGAAGAGTGCTAGTCATTCACAGGAAGGGGGTGAAGTGACTAGAAATGGGTCAAGTGCTGGCGAACCAACAGAAGCCAGGTGGTGATACCATCCCCTCTCCAATCCCTCCCCACATAGCCACAAAGTGGTGAAGCGGGTGCCCCACCCTGGCAGGTACCTAAGGCTGTGCCCCACACAATTTACAGTTGGCTTTTCTACATAAGCCATGCTACTAAGACAGGAGTCAAAGCAGCTCTACCTAATACACAGAAACAAACACAGGCAGGCTGCCAAACTGAGGACACAAAGAAATATGGCCAAATGAAAGAACAGATTAAAACCCCAGAAAAAGAACTTGGTGAAACAGAGATAGACAACCTACCAGATGCAGAGCTTAAAACACTGGTTATCAGGATGCCCAGAGAACTTTCTGAGTATAGCAAAATAATAAAAGAAGAAGTGAATGTTATATTAAGTGAAATAAAGAATAATCCACAGGAAACCAACAGAGAAGGCAAGGAAGCTGTGATTGCAAACAACAATTTGGAACATAAGGAAGAGGTAAACATTCAAACAGAATGAAAGGAAGAAACAAGAATTTTAAAAAAGTGAGAATAGGCTTAGGAACCTCTGGGACATCCCCAAACAGCTCAACATCCAAATCATAGGAGTATCAGAAGGAGAAGAGGAAGAATAAGAAATTGAAAGCTTATTTGAAAAAAATAATGAAAGAAACTTCCTTAATTTGGCAAAAGAAATAAATATACAAGTTCAGGAAGGACAGAGAGTCCCAAACAAGTTGGACCCAAAGAGGACCACACCAAGACACATCATAATTAAAATGCTAAAGTTTAAAGATAAAGAGAGAATCTTAAAAGCAGCGATAGAAAAGCAAATAGTTACCTACAAAGCAGTTCCCATAAGACTATCATTGTATTTCTCAAAACAAACTTTGCAGGCTAGAAGGGGCTGGCAAGAACTATTTGTAGTAATGAAAAGCAAGGACCTACAACCTAGATTACTCTATCCAGTAAAGCTATCATTGAGAATGGAAGGGCAGATAAAGCAATTCCCCAACAAGGTAAAACTAAAGGAGTTCATCACTACCAAGGCATTATTATAGGAAATGTTAAATGGACCTATTTAAGAAAAAAAAAAAGATCAAAACCATGAACATTAAAAAAGCAAAAAATTCACAAGTATCAACAACTGAATCTAAACAAACAAACAATAACAACAACAACAAAACTGAAGCAAACAACTAGAACAAGAACAGAATCATAGATATGTAGATAATTTGGTGGGTTATCAATGGAGAGGGGGAAGGAGAAGGATGGGGAGAAAGGTACATGGATTAAGAAGCATAATTAGTAGGTACAAAATAGAGTGGGGGGATGTTAAAAGTAGCATAGGAAATGGAGAATCCAAAGAACTTGCCCACACTACCCATGGACATGAACTAAGGAGGGGTGAAGAGGGGAAAATCAGAACAACTGTAATAGCATAACCAATAAAATACCTTTAAAAACATCTTACAGAAAATGGGTAAGAATGGGATTCAAAGTGTAAGTAGATGAAAGTGAAAATGCATGTTTTTTTCTGAAGTGCTAAGGAGAATGGTGTTGGAAAATTCAAAGAACTCTGAAAGCAAAAGTTAAAGAATAGGGACTATTCACCTAGAACTGAGTCTCTCTCTACAACGTAGTCCAAAAAGGAAATAAATCTTTGTATTAATTATCTATTGTAGCATTATAAATTATCCTGAAACCTGTGGTTTAAAGGTTTAAAGGTTTGTCACACTTGACAAAGGCCAGGAATCCATAAACACCTTAACTCAGTGGTTCTGGCTCAGGATCTCTCATGAACCATGATACCTGTCTGGGCTGCCAACATCTAAAGGTTTGACTGGGGCTAGAAACTCACTTCCAAGATGGCTAATCACATGGCTGAAGGCTAGAGGCCTCAGTCATGTGTACCCATCCTCATGCCATGGCAGCTGGCTTACCCCCAGAGCAAGTGATTCAAGAGCATAACTGAAGTGGAAGCCGCTATGCCCTTTATGATTTAGTCTCTGAAGTAGCACAGTCACCTCCACCACATTTTACTCATAGAAATGAGTTACTAAAAACTCACCTGAGAGTGAGTTCCAGCTCACTCTCCAGGGAAGAGAAGTGAGGCTCCACTTCTTGATGAGAAGAATATAAAGTAATCTGTGGACAAATTTTAAAACCATCAATCTTCTAAAACCATGTAAATTAGGGGGAAGATTGTCAATTGAGAAAAGGTAGCTGTGAAATAGCCATTGTGGGGATACTCTGAGAGTAGATTAAAAGATGCCCAGAAAAGTTATGCTAATGTCACAACAAAAATAACAAAATGACCTTTTCAAAGAGCAAAAATGATGATATGGATTTATACCAACCAGACCATAAGTTTACAAAGGAAGAAGACTAGTGTTATCAGATGGGGCAAAGCTTTGAAAGTACAGTTAAAGCCTGGCTGGTGTAGCTCAGTGGATTGAGCGCGGGCTGCGAACCAGGCATTGCAGGTTCGATTCCCAGTCAGGGCACATGCCTAGGTTGCAGGCCAGGTCCCCCAGCAACCGCACATTGATGTTTCTATCTCTCTCTCTTTCACCCTCCCTTCCATCTCTAAAAATAAATAAATAAAATCTTAAAAAAAAAAGAAAGTACAGTTAAAGATCATCAAAGGTAAAACACTAATACCACACCAGATCCACCAGACATACTTGCCCTCTGTGGAGTCAAAGAGGAAACACTGATGCAGGCACAAGAGCAGTCACGCGGCTATGATCACTGTTAGCAGTCAGTGAACTACATTTTGAGCCCCCATCCAACTGAAGAGAAAAGTTCCTGAGTGCACCCAGTTCCACTGAATTAATTATCCTCTGAAAGCAATTTAGAGCAAGAATCATGTTGTTATAGTGGTTTTCATTTCAGTACCCCCAGTGCTAGTATAACATTGGGAGGAGGAAAAGCATAGAGAACAAATAAATATCTTTTGATGAAAAAATGAATGAATGGATGAATGAATCGATGGATGGATGGATGGAACTAGTTCAAATGGAAAAGCTAATGTACATTATTTCCCTTTATGCACTTCAAATGTTCAGGTTTTAATAGGACAAGAAGGTACTGAACTCATTTCTTCTTAACCTTGGAAATACTGGTAGTTTACAAAGGATAATATAGCATACAATGTGATAGCCAAATTGAAATTCCTGAAATAGGAAACAATTAACAAATGTATTAAGGGTGCTTTTGTGTTGAATAATTGACAAAATTATTTGTTAGAGTTCTTAGGTATATTTTTTAATTGAATGATTTATTCATCTTTGTTTTCTTCTGCCTGTCACTACTATTTAATGATAAATGTGTACAAAATATTCTTGAAATTTTCAAAAGTGAGAAATCTAGACTCAATTAATAAATTTTGTGACCTAATTATTTATAAAGCTACCTACATTACTTCAGCTAAAACCTATAAGTTAAAACCCATGTTTGTCAAGAATAAATAAATGAGAAAACCAGTTTAAAAACTAGCTAAGTTCCTCCCAATTGCAGTTAGCCCAGGAGTATATTTTAACATACGGTGTAGAGCAAAAGTAGGTTTATAGTTTGTTTGTATGGAAAATAATACAATAATTATTAATAATACAAAAATAGACTTCTGGCCAAGATGGAGGCATAGGTAGACACAATGTGCCTCCTTGCACAACCAAGATAGGGACAACAACAATTTAGAAACAGAATAACAACCAGAACTGACAGAAAATTGAACTGTATGGAAGTCAGACAACCAAGGGGTTAAAATAGACATGTTCATCCAGACTGGTAGGAGGGGCAGAGTTGGACAGCCGGGTGCGGGGCATGGCATAGACAGCAGAGAGCATTGGGGCAGGGCGCGTAAGGCGTCTGGGGTGTGCAAGACCAAAGCGGATGGACCCAGAGAACGCAAGCGGCAGCTAGCAGACCCTGGCCTAGGGGTGGCAACTGGCAGACCTAACGAGGTAGGAATTGTGAAGCAAGGAACTGCAGGCAACCCAGGATCACAGTGCTGGAAAACAGAGCCTCAGGACATTGATAGAAAACACCTGTGGGAGTTGAGGCACAGGGAGAGACTCCCAGCCTCACAGGAGAGGTCCTTGGAAAGTCCCACAGGATGCACAAGCCCACCCACTTGAGAATATCAGCACCAGAGGGGCCCAGTTTGCTCAGGGGAAGCAGGGGAAGGGACTCAGGTCCCACAGAGAGCGGAGCAAGTGCCATTGTTCCCTCTCAGACCCCACCCCCACATACAGCATTACAACCCAGCAACTGGGTTGCCCCACCCTGGTGAACATCTAAGGCTCTGCCCCTCATACATAACAGGCATGACCAGACCAAAGGGGGGGGAGGGAGAAAAGATGACTCAAACAGAATTGTAAGCCCCCCAGTCAGTACTTTTAAGTGACCGAGAGATAGCCAACCTATCAGATGCACAGTTCAAAGCATTGGTAATCAAGATGCTCACAGAATTGGTTGATTTTGGTCGCAAATTAGGTGAACAAATACAGACTATGATAAAAGAAACGAAGGAAAATGCACAGGGAATCAATAGTGATGGGAAGGAGACTGGGACTCAAAACAATAGAGTGGATCAGAAGGAATAAAGAAACACCAAACAGAAAAGAATGGAGAAATAAGAATTCAAAAAAAATGAGGAAAAGCTTAGGGACCTCCAGGACATCTTTAAATGTTCCAACATACAAATTATAAGGGTACCAGAAGGAGAAGAGGAAGAGCAACAAATTGAAAACTTATTTGAACAAATAATAAAGGAGAACTTCCCCATTCTGGCAAAGGAAATAGACTTCCAGGAAGTCCAGGAAGCTCAGAGAGTCCCAAAGAAGTTGGACCCAAGGAGAAACACACCAAGGCACATCATAATTACATTAGTCAAGGCAAAAATGAAGGAGAGAATCCTAGAAGCAGCAAGAGATATGGAGACAGTCACCTACAAAGGAGTTCCCATCAGACTGTCAGCTGATTTCTCGAAAGAGACCTTACAGGCAAGAAGGGGCTGGCAAGAAGTATTCCAAGTCATGAAAGGCAAGGACCTACATCCCAGATTGCTCTATCCAGCAAAGCTATCCTTTAGAATGGAAGGGCAGATAAAGTGCTTCTCAGACAAGGTCAAGTTAAAAGAGTTCATCATCACCAAGCCCTTATTATATGAAATGTTAAAGGGACTTATCTAAGAAAAAGAAGGTAAAAAACATGTATAATAAAATGACAGCAAACTCACAATTATTAACAACCACACCTAAAACAAAAACAAAAAGAAACTAAGCAAACAACTAGAACAGGAACAGACCCACAGAAATGCAGAACACATGGACTGTTAGCAACAGGGGAGTGGGAGGGGGAGATAGGGGAGAAAGGTATGGAGAATAAGTAGCATAGATGGTAGGTAGAAAATAGACAGGGGGAGGGCAAGAATAGTATGGGAAATGTAGAAGTTAAAGAACTTATGACACATGGACATGAACTAAAGGGGGAGAATGTGGGTGGGAGAGGGTGTGCAGGGTGGAGAGGAATGAAGGGGGGAAATGGGACAACTGTAATAGCATAATCAATAAAATATATTTTAAAAATAAGCTTTATGTTTCACATATTCTGTAAACCTACTTTTGCACCCCTGTATTACAGACAGGATCTCTCCCTCCTCATAAAAATATAATAAACTATATTATCATAAGCATATATTTAATTTTGTTGAGCATCTGTTGTAAATAAATTGGATATTGTACTGGAAATAAAGAGCACATGAATGTATTTATTTGGGTAAATAAACTAGAAATAACTGTTTGGTGGATAGTTAGAAAAAAGCTGTCCAGATCTATTTTCAGCATGGCTGTAACTTTTCTGCACATTTTGGTGTATAATATAGAACAACTTTAAGTTAAATAAGATTAAAAGCAAATGGAATGTTTGTTGCTTATTTTAGTATTAACTTTATTGTAACCTTATTCTAACTTAATATTAAACTCATGTTTAATACTTATTACACACATGGAAATGTATATTGTATCACATAATGAAATATGAAATGTATGTAAAATGGGAACCATATAGAATGGTATAAATATCAACATGTCAAATACTCTTAAGAAATAATGCATATTCTGCTCTGGACATTTAGAAGAAAAGACTTAAATGATTTTCTACATTTACACAAATCAACTTCAATCATTTCTAAATGCTAGGAAATGAAATGTTCTATATTTTTAGGGGAAGGTGAAAAGGGTTCAAGATTAAAGAAACTTAAAATTCACTTGTTAGTTGCTTCTAGGTGCTTCCTCAAAGCAGCAAATAGGAAAATAGAAAGAAAAAATATATGCTCACCTATGAACAAGGATGATTGTTTTCATAACCAGACAATGATATAATTGGAGTTCTGCAGTAAGTATTGAGATCCTGTTACAAAAACAGCTGCGTAGGTACCTCACACCCAATTGCAGACTAAAAGACTCTCAATCTTATCCCAAGGCCTACAATGTGACAAATGATTCAGAGGTCCTGGCGCTACTTAGGGACGGCTAGAAAGTCCACAGGCCCGTGGTGTTTGGATCCGTGGCTATCTGTTAGAGGAAGGAGAGGGTTACATCCAGTGCTGCGCTGAGTCAGCACCTGCGGGTTCTCAGGAGCCAGTCGTGTGCATCTCTCCCAACTCCATGTTCAGCAATGTTGTACTGGTAGCTTGAAACGAGCCTGGTGGGAACAGTTTTACCACCAAAATAGGAACATGCTAGAAGTCAGGGCTTTTGATCCAGATAGTGAATTGTTAAACATTTATAAGCATACCACTATTGATTACAAGTCAATATATCCCAACAAGAAAAAGCTAGTAAACAGTGTTTATTCCACCCCAACATAGTAATCCAGGGGAGATTATCCCTAGCCTAACCTAACCCTAAATTTCCAGGTCAAATCAACTCATTCTTAGAAATATGTGTTAAATTATAACTATTAATCACTTGATTAATATTAATGTCCAAGTTATCGATTGTGCTGACTCCAGGTCAAAGTCAATAAAATTTCACAGAATTCAAATTTCCTGAGTTCTTAGTCACAGAGAGACAGGAAAGTAGAAGATGTATTATCTGTGTTGTCTGTGCCACACAGTAGCTGGAATTACTTTACGCCATTGATGTCTATTGAAAGGAATGTTTACACAATAAATAACCATCAAATGTGAAAGAAAAGTAGGCAGCATAGGATGAAAAAATAGGAAGAGATAGATGCAAGTTGCATCAGTTGGTATGTGCATTCCTAAAGATTATCCCAGATAAAAGATTCATACAGGTGGTCTGATTCTGTTCTGTTTTGTTTCCCTAAATCAGTACTAGCAGTAAAGATACTGTGCTGGGTATCTTCCCATTCCCCCTCCTGATTGGCTTTCCACCTCTCTTCACACTGCTCTGTGCCCCAGAGACTGACCATACACTGTGTCAATGAGGCTCCCTTGTCATCTGGCTCCTGAGGGGGAAAAGAGGCAATCCTTTTCCCCCAGCTCTGCCCCTCTGCTAAAATGTAACTGCACCCCTTTGTTGTGAGCAAGGGGGTATATCCAAAAGGAGTCACTCACACATGTTTGTGCCTTTCCACCATGCTGGATTTATTATAGGAGACCTTCCCAATAAGCCAATAGAGTCACACGCAGGTTACACATACATAGAGGGAGAGCTTACTCCATAAAAGTGAGCAGAATGAGCAAGTGGTGTGAAGTCCTGGTCCCTGGCAGTGTCTGCAGGTGGACAGCCAGGCATTGGTCTCAAGTCCAGTGGAGTGGAAGTCCAGCAGGGCTCCAAGCATGACCCCATAGTACAATGTCCAGTGTTAGGTGATCAGAGCTTTGAGTTCTTATGGCCACTAGGGGTGGAAGTCCCACTCATATCAGTGTCCAGATGGAGTCCTTATCAGGGGATCAGACTTCTGATTTGGGGCATCTGGGGCGCCTCTTAAGGGTGTTATACCACATTATCTCAGTCTTGACATAGCATTTGACATAACTGTCATGGCTAACAGTGATTACATAGTGGATTGTCAAAGGAGTCCAAAAAGTCCTCTCTGTCCTTGCTCTACACATCCTTCTGCCAAAGATCACAGTGCTTGTGAGGCAGCTCCTCCACAAAACTGCCCCCTTTCGGTTTCTATGCCCCTTCTTCCATTGCCCCCTCAAGCCTTGGGAGGGAACAATGCCTGGCTGTGATAGTTTCAGCTTACGGCACTATGCTAGGTTGCCTAACACCTTGCCAAGGTCTTTTAACTGTCTTTTTAGTACATTCTGTTTTAATCATTCAATGCGAGCATGCCACTTAGTTCCTGCTAGGGTACTGATAGTTATAACAGTGTTGGAAGATCCAGAAAACAACCAAGGACCACCAGATTGTTATAACCCCATTACCACTGATACCCTACACAGGGCTCTGTGCTACACAAAATCCTCATGCTCTCAGATTCATCTCAAATATCAGCCATGTAATTCACAATAACTCATTGAGCCCCTGTCCTGCACCCACCATTATCCTGGGTGCTTATGTGTCATGCTACCTAAAATGGAATCAAAGGGATTCCTCTTCGAGTTTTCTTTTTAAATGTCCTCTTTCACTTTCCCAAGTTGAACTTCTTTTGGAGCCTGATCTAATTTCTCCTATGGAGCTATACAAATGTACATGACCACATTAAAACTTCTCATGTAAAACTTCTATATTTAAAGCACAGGACAGTTACCAAAAAAGATAAACAAAGCCCACATCCTCTAGAGCATCAGTGTGAGGCCAGAAGAGAACAGAGAGCAGAGAATGCATCAGCTTCTTAAATGGCAAACACTTAAGTCTAAATCCAACAAGAGAATGTATCAGTGTGCTCATACAAAACCATCCTAGATGCTTGAATGACAGGAGTAGATATTTTTGAGTACTTATTACAGGACAGATTCTGTGCTGAGTACTTCACCTGGAAGATCTCATTTCATACTCTAACAAAACTTTACAAAATAAGAGCACTGCATTAGTAATCCCAATTTATAGATGATGAAACTGAGGTTTATAGGTTATGGTTCTGGTCCAAACTCACACAGCTGGTAGCAAGCTGAAACTTGAACGCAGGCAGCCTGCTTCTAGAATTTTGGTGCGGCTCCTAACCTCTGCACCAAAATACAGGCCAGACTCCAAAAACTTCTTGAAAATTGAAAAATCTGATGTTCAAGAGGGCTGTTTTAAAGAGACAGGATTTAAAAATCCTTTTTTTTTACTTCAATTTTCCTGTAAAATATTCCTTGTTTTCCTTTATAAATCTTCAAGGTCACCCACCTGGATCTGGGAGCTGAGTGGAAGCATTGTTCCATATATTACTTTTGTGCTCTGGATAGAACGTCTTCTTGGCCTTAAACTTGGCTCTCCCCACAGCCTGCAGGGTTCTCAAGTCCATTCACTTCCATTGTCTTGCCTTGATAAAGGCTTTGCATGCCCAAGGCCATAAAGCTTTTATTCCCATAATTCTGTATACTGGCAAAGGCAAAAACAATGATTTCAATGATTTTTTTTTTAGGTACACTGTCTTTTGTGATATTGCAGGTATGCAACAATTAATAGAAGTAGTTCCCCCAGGATATTCTAATAATAAACTTCTTCCCCTGGATGTGGAAGGAAATGGTCTATTTAACAGAAGATTATTTTGTAAAATTCAAATTTCAAATGATCTGAAAACGAGTTCAGCTATTTTACCGAGTCCTCTTCCTGCCCTTGGGACACTGGTATGTCAAACTGGAACTTCAAATAATGGCCATCAGCCACTTCCTTTGGTGGTCAGTTTTCATTTACTGTTACAAATTCACTGAAAATAGCAACTATAGCCTTTTGGGCTTCTAAAAACATCGCCATATCTATTCCCATGTACTATATTTTATCTCTCCAAAATGCCTAATGTCTTGTTTTATTTCCTCACTAATTCCAAGGATTTGGCTATTATTAGTATATTAGTTTGCTAGGGCTGCCATAACCAGGCACCATAGACTGGGTACCTTAAGTAACAGAACTTTATGTTCTTACAGTTCTGGAGGATAAAATTCCAAGATGAAGGTATCTGCAGAGGTGGTCACTTCTGAGGGTACGAGCGAAGGATCAGTACCAGGCCTCTCTACTTGGCTTGCAGATGGCTGCCTTCTCCCTGTGTCTTCACACCACCTCCCCAGTATGCATGTCTGTCTCCAAATTTCCTCTAAGGAGACTAGTCATATTGGATTAGGGCACACCCTAATGATCTCATTTTAACTTAATTACCCCAGTGAAGACCAAGTCTCCAAGTATGATCATATTCTGAGGCACTGGGTGTTAGGATGTGTGTGTGTGTGTGTAAATATATCCCATTGCAATCAGTATTTAACCTATAATCAGTATACTGTCCTTTTTTATTGTTTAGATTATATTTATTTTTTTAATAGAGAGGGCAAGGAGAAAGAAAGAGAGGGAAACATTGATGTGAGAGAGAAAGTCAGTTGCCTCTCACAGGTGCCTTGACAGAGACCAAACAAGCAACTCAGGCATGTGCCCCAACTGGGAATCGAACCAGCAAACTTTTGCTTGGTGGAACAACACCCAACCAACTGAGCCACACCAATCAGGGCAGTGTAAGTTTTTTTCATATCAATCTTCTAATATTTAAAATAGAAAAATCCTAAAAGGAAGTTCTCATAAGACTGTCAGCTGATATCTTTTTTATTTTTTGTCATTAAAATAATTATCTCTGTTTTATTTATCTTATGGAGTAATGATTTAAATTGAATAAATTTGGATACAGTAAATATTTGACAAGAAAAGCAGTTGTATCAGAGGGCATCAGAAAATAGCAACTTGTCTTACATATACTAACTAGAAAACAGTTTTGTCTGATCATTTAAGTGTTATAAATCCTGAGAATGTTAGATACACTGACAAACTAGATACTACCTTATATTAAATCTTGCTTGGAAACTGTCCTTTAAAAAACACTTTGAGGTGTAAATCACCTATGTATTAGACATGAGCCTTTTACATTTTACAAAGAGTTTAAACAAACATATCAAACAATTAATTCAATGGCTCTTAAAATAACTATTAGTCAGGTTCAAGGACACACTGTTCCACAATTTCCCATAGGTTGGCACTCTCCACTGAAGCTTCTACTCACTCTTTTTCATTTATCTGCTTTTTTATGGCCTCCTCTGTTGAGTGGGTTCCTTAAGAAGTGTAGATTCCTGACTTTCTGGACAAGATGGAGGCATAGATAAACACAGCTCACCTCCTTGCACAACCACAGCAAAAATTTCAACTAGACCACAAAATAACTATCACCCAGAATAGTCAGAAAATTTACCTGTATGGAAGTCTGACAACCAAGGAATTAGAGAAGTCACATTCATCCAAATGGGTAGGAGGGAGTGAGACATGGAAATGTGTGGAGAGACAGAGAGAGGCAGAAATGCAAAAAATGTGGAATGGGCAGTCCCACACCCACAAGTGGTGGATAAAATTCAGGGGATCCCAGCCTCACCTCAGATCACTGAGCCCAGGGTTCCAGTGCCAGGACAATAAGTCCCCATAACTTCTGGCTGTACAAACCAGTGGGGGTTAGGGTGGTAGAAGAAACTGTGGGATTCTAGGAGTCTCCTTTTAAAGGGCCTACAATGGACATAGGACTTATGCAGACTCACTCCCTCTGGGCTTGAGCACTAGGGCAGTAGCTGGAAGGGCACCAGTGGCATAATGGGAGAAATTGAAATGTCTGGCATCAGAGCAAGTTTCAGGGAACAGCTTCCTCCTGAACAAAACTCCAGAGGCCAAGCAATGACATTGTCCCCTTTTTGAGCCCTCCCCTACACAGAGCCACAGAGCAGTGACACCATGTATGAGACTCCATCAACCTGGTTCACATGGGTTGCTCTACCCTCACAATTACCTAAAGCTGCACCCCATCCAACTAACCAGTGCATTTTTCTATAATAGGCCACACTACAAAGACAGGGAGGCACTACAAAGGTCTACCTAATACATAGAAACAAACACAGGGAGGCTGCCAAAACAAGACGATAAAGAAATATGGCACAAATGAACGAACAGAACAAAACTCCAGAAAAAGAACCAAACGAAATGGAGATTAGCAAACTAACAGACACAGAGTTCAAAACACTGGTTATTGGGATGCTCAGGGATCCCCTTGGGTACTTCAACAGCATAAAAAAGACCCAGGCAGCAATGAAATTTACATTCAGTGAAATAAAGAAAAATTTACAGGGAACCAACAGTGAAATGGATGAAGCCAAGAATCAAATAAATGATTTGGAACTTAAGGAAGAACATTCAGTCAGAACAGGAAGAAGTAAAAAGAATCCAAAAAATCATAAGCTAAAGAGGCCCTGGGACAACTTCAAACGTACAACATTTGAATCATAGGGGTACCAGAAGGATAAGATAAAAAGCAAGGAATCGAAAACTTATTTTAAAAAATAATGAAAGAACACTTCCCTATTTGGTGAAGGAAATAGACATACAGGCCCAGAAAGCCCAGAGAGTCCCAAAAAAGATGGATGCAAATAGGACCACACCAAGATGCATCATAATTAAAATGCCACAGTTTAAAGATAAAGAGAGAATCTTAAAAGCAGCGATAGAAAAGCAAATAGTTACCTACAAAGCAGTTCCCATAAGACTATCATTGTATTTCTCAAAACAAACTTTGCAGGCTAGAAGGGACTGGCAAGAACTATTTGTAGTAATGAAAAGCAAGGACCTACAACCTAGATTACTCTATCCAGTAAAGCTATCATTGAGAATGGAAGGGCAGATAAAGTGCTACCCAGACAAGGTCATGTTAAAGGAGTTCATCACTACCAAGGCATTATTATATGAAATGATATGGGACTAATTTAAGAAAAAGAAGATCAAAACTATGAACAATAAGAGAGTTCCGGCCAAGATGGAGGCATAGGCAGTTGCATTGTGCCTCCTCGCACAACCAAAACTAAGGATAACAAAAATTGAGAAACAAGAAACAACCAGAACAGAGAAATTAACTGAACAGAAGTTGGACTCCAGTACATCCAGACCGGTAAGGAGTGGCGGAGTCGGAGGCCTGCGGAGAAGGGGTCGAGGGGGCCCGGCGGGAAGAAACGCTGGCTGGCGGCACGGGTGCACAGGGCACAGACGGCAGCAGATGAACCAGTGGCGGACCCTGGGCACAGGAGGCGTCTAGCAGACCCAGTGAGGGGCTCAAGACAGCTGGCTGTCCGCAGCCACACATTCGCGCGCAAACTAGGCGAAAACGGGCAGCGCCGCCGGATTTCAAAGCTTAAGAGCCCCATCTGGGAGCTGAGGCCGGGAGTCTCTCTCAGCCTCACAGGAGACTTCTCAGGGAAGCCCACAGAGTCCGAGAAAGTGCGCAGCCCACCGCCCTGGAGCCAGCACTGGAAGGGCCCAATTTGCTTGTGGGAGGCAGTGGAGGAAACGGAAGTCCTAGAGAGAGCGGAGCAGGCGCCACTGTCCCCTCTCAGACCCCGCCCCCACAAACAACGTCACAACCCAGCGACTGGGGTGCCCCGCCCTGGTGAACACCTAAGGCTCCGCCGCCCTTACAAAACAGCCACAACCAAACCAAAGGGAAATAAAAAAGATGGCTCAAACATATTTGAAAGCCCCAGAACCAATTTTTTTAAGTGACCAAGAGATAGCTGAACTATCAAATGCACAGTTCAAAGCACTGGTGATCAGGATGCACACAGAATTGGTTGACTCTGGACATAAATTAGATGAACAAATGCAGGCTACGATAAGAGAAATGAAGGAAAATGCACAGGGAAATAATAGTGAGGGGAAGAAAACTGGGACTCAAATCAATGGAGTGGACCAGAAGGAAGAAAGGAACAACCAAACAGAAAAGAATGAAGAAACAAGAATTCAAAAAACTGAGGAGAGGCTTAGGGACCTCCAGGACAACTTTAAATGTTCCAACATACAAATTATAGGGGTACCAGAAGGGGAAGAGGAAGAGCAACAAATTGAAAACTTATTTAAACAGATATTAAAGGAAAACTCCTCCAATCTGGCAAGGGAAATAGACTTCCAGGAAGTCCAGGAAGCTCAGAGAGTCCCAAAGAGGTTGGACCCAAGGAGGAACACACCAAGGCACATCATAATTACATTAGCCAAGGCAAAAATGAAGGAGAGAATCCTAGAAGCAGCAAGAGATATGGAGACAGTCACCTACAAAGGAGTTCCCATCAGACTGTCAGCTGATTTCTCGAAAGAGACCTTACAGGCAAGAAGGGGCTGGCAAGAAGTATTCCAAGTCATGAAAGGCAAGGACCTACATCCCAGATTGCTCTATCCAGCAAAGCTATCCTTTAGAATGGAAGGGCAGATAAAGTGCTTCTCAGACAAGGCCAAGTTAAAAGAGTTCATCATCACCAAGCCCTTACTATATGAAATGTTAAAGGGACTTACCTAAAGACAAAGAAGATTAAAAATATGAACAGTAAAAAAAGTCATCAAATGGAGGGTTAGCAACAGGGAAGTAGGAGGAGGAGGGAGGGGGAAAAGATATAGAGAATAAGTAGCATAGACAGTAGGTAGAAAATAGACAGGGGGAGGGTAAGAACAGTATGGGACATGTAGACACTAAAGAACTTATGACACATGGACATGAACTAAAGGGGGGAATGAGGGTGGGAGGGGATGGGCAGGGTGGTGGGGAGTGAAGGGGGAAAATGGGCCAACTGTAATAGCATAATCAATAAAATAAAGAATTAAAAAAACTATGAACAATAAAATAGCAAAAAACACATATCTATCAATAATGAACCTAAAAAACAAACTAAGCAACAAGAAGAACAGAGACAGAATCATGGATAAGGAGAACATTTGGTGGTTGCCATATGGGAGGGGGATGTGGGAGAATGTGTGAAAAAGTGAGGGATTAAGAAGTACAAATAGGTAGTTACAGAATAGCCATGGGGATATAAAGAACAGTATAGGACATGGAGTAGCCAAGGAACTTATATGCATGACGCATGGACATGAACAATGGTTGGAGGATTGCCTGAGGGAGTGTGAGGTGCTGGGTGGAGAGAGGCAAAGGGGGAAAAACTGGGACAACTGTAATAGCATAATCAATATAATATAATTTTTTAAAGAAAAATAAATTTAAAAAATAAAATAGAAAAATCAAACTACATCTATTTTTGTCAGATAAAGCCCTTGCCATTTCAAAAACTGTAGTTATTCCCACTCCAAAATGTACTGACTGAATCAGCCTTTTTAAAATGTTGTTTTGTTTTGTTTTCAAAAAGAAAAGAACAAAGAGGGTAAAAACAATGTGTTGAGAAGCTTATGTTCTAAAGCCAGTCCACCTGACAGAGCCTCAGGTCCTAATCCTTAGAAATTCCCACCTGACCGCCCTCAGTCTACCACTTATGACTCCCTTTGGGTGCCGGCCTGCCTGTCTGCCCTGCTTTCTTTTTCAGTCCTTGTTTTTCGCTCTTTAGAACACTTACTGTGGTGGTTTTCCTTTTATATATTCCCCGGGGTGAATTTTCCCAGTGGGTTTTCCTTACTATATTTATCCTTGCCATGGTTTTGGATGATGTCCACATCATCCAAAGGTTTGGATGGAAAGAACGAGACAAGGACAATATACTCACCACACACCAGCAAAAGCAAATGAACTTTCTCTCATTACATTTCTCCTTAAGCAGCATCTCTTACTTTGAAATAGAGAGACAAAGTTTCTGTTAATGCAAGAAACATTTATTACTGGCCTATTCACTTCCTCATCCATTCCAATTCCAACCATTACAACATGCACATCACAAGAGCTGGCCAGATTTGGAACTCAATGTGTGTGCATGAGTTGAGTATCTTTGTCTATGCATTTTAATTTATACGACCAGTTGTCTAGTGACTCAACAGCAGAACTTATCCACCACTAACTAGTTTATACAACCTTAAAGAAGTCATTCCGGATCTATGCCTCAGATTGCTTATCAATAAAATGTTATATCTCCCAAGACTTATTTAACAGATATTTAAGTGAAAAAAATGAAAGAGGATATATATATTTTAGAAAAAGAACAAGCTAGTGTCAACTTACAGATGGGCTATATTCCAAAAGTTCATTGACAAGTCAATTACTGAGAACTTGGAACACATTTTTCCCAAAGAAACAATATAACAAAGGATGATTGGGTTTATAGACACCCCCATGGGAGCCTGAGTATCCCAGATGCAGGTGAACAGCTGAGCTAATGTTGTCCTAGAATACAATCAGTGCACTTGCGGTATTTATGGGAAAGCAATGCTGCTCTATCACAGGGACAAGGGTCACCTCCAGTATATACACATCTGTAGTAGAAGTGTTTCTGTCCCTCCTATGCATCTGCCTGTCCAAGAAAACATATGCAGAACAGGAGAAGGGAGTCTGTATGCCTAAGGGAAGGGGCTTCTTAGAAGTGGAGAAGAGAAAGGGACTCGGGAGCCTTGAGGGGAAGGAGAGAGAATTGAAATAAAGGGAATCAGGAAGGATGAGCTGTGCGGAGAAGGTCTTTGAACCACTTACCCAGGGGATCTGATAAAGATTGAGGACTGCAGATGCTGGTGCATGAAGCTTCCAGTGTGCAAAACACTCTAGATTAGGTTAGAGCCAAGTTTATAAACAAGCAGGCCAGACTTTATCTATTTATTTTTTCTAATTTAAAAAATACCTTATATGCTTAGTGTATACCTGAACCAACACAAATGAAATAGTGAAATGAAGTTATCAAGATGAGTAACTCCTTCTGGCACTGGAGGAAAAGTATCCACTTAGGATTGTCCAGGGTATAACATAAACTGCACTGGAACCTCATAAAATCTTTTCAGAATGAATGAATGAACAGGGGAAACAACTACAGAGTCAGATAATGAAGCCAGATGTCAGAAAAAGACATCAATATCCATTTTAACTGAAATATAGTTATTACATCGTAAATGAAGTTAAATGTGTATTAGTAGGAGAAATACCATGAAGCTTTTTTAAAAATAGTGACTCTAGGTGTTGATATGTATTTAAGATATATTGTTAAGTGATAAAGGCAAAAAGTCCAAAAGTATCTATTTTTTTAAATGGTAGCACAGTGCCACATAAACATATATACTTAATATATAACAGATTTCTAAAAGGGTATCAGCTGTGGTTACCTCTGAGAAATGGGAATATGAATTGATGTAAAAGGCAGAAAAACAAACTTTACTCTTTTATCCTTCTATCCTGTTTAAATTTTTATCACAAGCAAAAATGACTTTTCCTTTTTGTATTGTGGTAAAATATACATAGCATAAAACTTACCATTTTAAACATTTTAACGTACAGTTCAGCGGCAGTAAGTACCTTCACATTGTTATGCAACCAGCACTGCCCTTCATCTCCAGGACTTTCTCCCCCCCCAGACTGAAGCTCTGTCCCCACTAAACAGTGATGCCTTCCTTCCCCCAGAAGAACTGAGAACTTAAAACACTACCATGGAGGAGCCCCTTCCACACACACAAAATGTCCACACTGAATTAACTGATAACAGTGCTCCCTTTAGAAGTGATAAGCATACTTAAACATTTATCATAGATTTAATCTGATAATAAATTTGTGCTGTGAAGTTCCGACTAACAAGCAGGTTTAGTAAGTTCTGTTGAAGAAATAATTAGATTCTGTTTCTGAAACAGGAAATTTCATAACACTGTATCAGATTGATTATTCATCTGAATATTACTAATGTATGCAATTTATTAATCATCCTTAATGGGAAGGGGGTTTCCACCTCCTAATTGCCCTGACTCTCAATTGTTACTACATCCATGAACTTGAGACTTCGAAACACCACAAAGCTGAAGTGTCAAATATGCTAATATATACTAAATGTTTCACTCACCCTTCCCAAATCTGTTTCCTTTTTGCCCTTCCTAGTCACAACAATGAATCCATAGGGAGGGGAAATCTATTTTATTTATGCAAATATGTGTCTGGTTGCTCTGAAAAGGGGACCAGCATATGACATAGTCTACATGTGTTCACATGACAGCTGAGAGGGGCAAACCAGCCAGAGGCAGGAGTGGGCAAGTCAGGTGGGTGTGATGTGCATAGGAGGTACAACAGGGGAAGGACTGGAGTGACCTAGGTAGCCAGAGCCCTGCCAGGGACATTGGGGTCACAGATCTGGGAGCAGTTGTGCTCCTGAGCAGAAAGAGCCAAGGTCTAGCTGAGAGTCAAGAATGTGTCCAGAGCACCATGCAGTAGAGGTGGCCTGGGCAGTGGGTTGTTGGGTTCATTCTGATCTATGACACATTACTGAACCAGTCTCTTTACTAAGGCAAGAATATGGTGCAAGTTTTGTCAGGATGTTATGGTCTTCATTTGTCTGCTAGATATGGAGTAAAAGGAAACCAGATATAGAATTTCTCAATTTATAAGGGAAAAACCATCTGTCTAAGAATTTTAAACTTTTTTGTTATTCCCCAACGGCACAGTTAGCAAAAAAGGATGCAAGGCCAATAGGATGAGTCATTTTTAGAAGAGAGTAGTGAGCAGTAAATGCAAGGCTGCAGAAGTTCGACACATTCGAAATAAGCAAGGTAACTGGGGTGTGGCCTCAGGGAATGTCCAGAATGACAGTACAATTAAGAAAGTTGACACCTAGTTGCTTGTATTGAGAAAGCCTCCAAAAAGATTACTACAGCGGAAGGAAAATGATTTGCAAAGAGTCTGAGAGAGTAATAATGAAAACATGAATAACAATAGCTAATCATTTGTTGAGTGTGGTACTGTGAACCAAGCATTATTCTAAGTGTTCAGCACGTACTAACTCCCTAAGAGGCCGGTCCTGTTATGATTCTTCCCACTGAGAGATGAGAGAGCTGAGGTGGACATCAGTGAGTGGGAGGGGATATTCTGGTATTCTAGCACTGTAGAGAGGAGAAAAACACAGAATACTGAGCACGTATTTTCTTCTCATTCAAGAGCTACCACCTGGTGCTGGACAGGGATGGTCCATGGCAGGCATTACAGCTGACATGACATGTCCAGGAGGCCATCCACCTTCCTTTGCTCTGATTCCATTTTTTCCTGAAAATTATCTGAATAGAAAGTCTGCTTCCCCGGGACCCTGATTAGTGAGCAGAGTTCCCTGGCCGCCACAAAGGAATATCCACCAGCACACATACAGGGAGGTTAACATGGCAGCTTACTTATCAGTCTCTTGTGAGTTTCATTACCCTAAATTAGCCCTAGAAAATCTTCAGAGATTAAAGGCTTTCTGAACTTCCTAGCTAAAGAACTGGGCCAAGGTGGCCTCATCTGAGAAGGACTTATCTAGGATGTCACTGTTTCTGGCCTTTCTACAGTAGTAAAACATTAAGGTTAATTTGCCAAATTTAGTATTGGTTCTGCTCAATTCTTCCCTTGCATATGGTTGTTTTCCATCCCAGGCCTGCCCTTTGCCTAGTCTTTATAGTAACAAGTACGTTTCTCCATAGATGTCTGCCTATTCACTCCTAGTGATGAAAGGAACCCCTGATCCCAGGATAAGAAAAAAACTGAGGGGTCTGGGTTTAAGTTTTTTGTTTGTTTGTTTGTTTGTCTTCCCCAGGAGTTTATTGGGTAGACCAGGGGACAAGGAGGCCCTGCATCTAAAAGAAGGTGTTGGGCCAATTGGTGGTGGTGAAGCATGGCTTGTGCTGGCAATGAAGGAGAACCCAGTGGAGCAGTGGGAACTTGATCTTGGAGTCAGGGAACTGCTTGACAGACGCCTAGCAGCACTTGCTGGACGCGATCTCCTCCACCTTCATGATCTGGATCGAGTGAGCGCAGGCACAGTGCCGGGTCCCCAAGTCTCGGTAGCCCTGGGTGACCACGCCTGCAATGGTCAGGTCCCAGTACTCTTGGTACATATTGCGGGTCCTGCTGCGGGAGTCGTAGCGCAGCTAGATACCAAAGTTCTTCACCCGAAGGGGGGATTTTTCGAACACCTTCCCACAATAGACAATTTCCCCTGAAGATTTCTTCATCTTCTTCAGCTGAGACACAAAGTACCAGAAGCGGGACTTGGCAACGACATGGTTAGGTGCAAAGATGCGCGTGCGGCAGAGGGGCAGTGGCGGCACTGAGGGGTGGGCAGGCAGCGCCCCACCGCCTTGAACTCTCGCAGTGTGCCTGAGGCCTTCATAGTGTTGTCTCTGTGTTCGCCACCACCCACAAAAGACTGGGTTCAAGATTTAGATGAACAAGCATAAAAAAGGAAGATGTTGGTAATTTAAAGAGCAATAAATGAAAAAGAGTATCCTGCAAATTTTTGAGTATCTAGAACTTAGGATCATCACCAGGTTTCAAGAGCTTGTTTTATTGTAACGGAAGATAAATTCAACAAATATGCATAGAGCATACCTCCATGTCTCAAACCACATGCTGGGATCTATAGACATAAGGGCAAACTAAACCTCAAAATCTCACATTCTGCAGACAGTTTATTTATTTCTTCCTCCCACAAGATCTGGGAAGCTACTGCCATACAATCCACAGATTCTTCCTGAGTTAATTAAATTTTGGTAATTTCAGTGCAGTGACATTACCAAGAAAGTCTACAGACACTATCTGATTCTCTGAGGCATTATTTCTATACACATTTCCACAAAGTTATAATAGAACAAGGTTTAGTTAAGGGAATAAAAGCCAAAGAATGAAAAAAAGAGTTTAATGTTAAGAACTTCCAAAGATCCCAGAGAGCAAATTTCTACCACATACCTGTCTCCTGCCTTAGTCTTTTGCATATGAAAACTACACATTTGCAGTTACCCACGAATGGAATGTCTAAAGCATTCAGATAAGTGCCATGAGTGTTTTTCATCACCCTTCTCCTTTTCTCCCATTTCTACTGAACCACATGAGCCTGAACATTTTTTCAGAGGCTATTAACTAGTGTAATCTATTAGTTTTCAGCATAGTTTTATTGAATATCTATTAGGATCCAGGTACTGCTTTTACCTCTATTAATAATAGTATTTCCTATGATGTTAACGGTACGCACTTTGGAGTCAGAAGGTCTCAACGTGAGTCCCATTTTCACTGATTAGTAGTCCTGTGAGTTTCTTTCTTCAATTTCTTCATTTGTACACATGCATATCATCATAAGAACACATAAGAATACCCACCCTGACTACCTTCATAAGAGTACTGTAAGCATTTTTTGTTTAGAGTAAACGATTTGTGTTTCAAGATAAAATTGCTAACAGTATCTTTTTAAAAAATCACAGGCAACATTCCACATTCCTTTGCAGCACCAAAGCAAGCAAAGGGTGTCATACGGCTTGTGGGAACTGAGGTGCATAGGACTTGTCACTACATGCTGCTCTACTTCTTCACAAAGTCCTGGGCTCTGAAGAGTCTTTGTTAGAAACAGAGATAGCGTTAGGCAGCTGTGGTTGTGTTATCAAAAGACGTGCTTCATGATACCCACTGCTAAATAAACTTCCGGAGAGTCAACACCTGAGAATCTTGGGGAGCTCTATAACTTGAATGAAGACGCACACAGTTCAGGTGGGATTCGACTGTATTGGAAAGCACATCTTCACCACCAGGGCCACACTGTGACTTTTGTAGGCGCTAGGCACTTTTGTGTTTGGGGTCCTTTTGCCATAAAAAAAAATGTATATTATAATCATATTTTATGGCCATATTGATAGAAAGATGAATATAATCTAAGCAGGATTCATTATTATCTGTTTATTATTATGCATTTTGTTTCTTTTAGAAGAAGTTAAAATATTGTTATGAGCCCTAAAAATATCATGGTCTCTAGACACTGGGCCTGCTGTGTCAAATGGGCAGGTTGGTTCTGCTCCCTGATGCAGATGTTCGTCATCGGACCCCACCACCTTTCCAGACACATCCTCCCCACTCTGCCCCTCATTCACTCTGTGCCAGCCCACCTAGTCCTCCTTCTAGCCTTCTGCCATCCCCAGCATATTCCCATCTCAGAGTCTGAGCCCTGGGGTTCTCTTGGCCTGGGATACTCTTTCTCAAATCTCTGCAAGTCTCAGCAAAAAAAGTCACTGCCTCAGAGAGGCCTTCCCTGATCACTCTCACCAACCTATTATCTAGTTGTAGTTTCTTTGTGGTGCTTACAACAATCTGAAAACTTTCCTTTTTTTTTAATTTACTGTGGGATTCTCATGTAAATATGATAGAAGGGATATAAGTTATATCAGGGCAGGGACTTGATCTATGCTATTCATTGTCATATACCCAGTGCCTGTTCTATGCTTGGCTCTTGATAAACATTTACAGCATAAGTGAGTGAGTAGATAGGTTGCAGAGATTTCTCGACTCACCCAAAGAATGTGGAAACAAAACAGAGTGCCTGCCATTTTGTTCATTTGTCTTATAAACAGCAGGTCTCCAGCAGACCGGAAGAGGCATCCTAACCAGTGTACACCCAGAGCTGGAGGGAGAAGAGGGAGAAGGCAAGCACTTCTGCACGTATAACCAGACCAGACCCCGAGGAGAACATAGGCAATTGTCATAGCTGAACCCTGTGGGTTCCTTTAAGAAAGTTCACTTCTTAAAGTCCTCTTAAGAAAATTCATACAAGGTCTGTCCAGAAAGTATCCAGCATGCACTATGAAAAATAGAGACATTTATTGAAGAGGATAAAAGATACAAGAAAAGTTGTACATAGGACAATGATGCCTCACTCCCCTTCAAAGTAGGCACTTTGGGACCTCACACAGTTCTTCCAAGTCACCATCAGCTACCCTGTCATATTTCCCTGACTCTTATCAATGGTCTGATACCTCTTCCCTTTCAAAGGTTATTTTAGTTTTGGGAAAAGCCAGAAGTCACAGGTGCCAAACCTATAGAGGGGCTGAGTCCCCTGGGTGATTTGATGTTTCGCCAAAAATCTCTGCACAAGACATGATGTATGAGCTAGCATATTGTCTTGATAAAGCTACCAATCACCAGTTGCCCATAGCTGTGGCCTTCTGAATCATCAGAATAGTTTCTGTGGAGGAAAGTTCAAGCTTAACGCAAAATTTGATGCAGATTTGCTGCTCTACTCACTCAGTCATTTTGAATGCCATGGCCACATGCTACGCATGCCAACTCAGCAGCATCTACCACTCCCACTGGCTAGTACAGTGAAGTCACTGTTCACACATGTGTGTTCCAATCCACTCCCCTTGACTGTCAGGTTATATCAAGTTCTCACAAATCATTCTCATTATATTAACAACGGTTGCATTTTTTTCCTTGACAGACCTCACACAACTGACCCTTGAACAATGTTGGGGTCAGGAACACCAATTCTCTGCACAATCAAAAATTCATATGTCAATTGGGCTTCCCAATAAACTTAAGTTCTCTCTCAGTATCTATCAGGGATTGATTTCTAGACACACACGCCCCCGCACTGCAGACACCCGAATCCGTGAAAGTTCAAGTCCCCCGTGTAAAATGGTGGAGAGCAGTGCACCACAGCCAGCCCTCCACATCCACAGGCTGCCAGCGGGGGACTGAAACAGTACACATATTTACTGGGAAAAAATTCATGTATACGTGGGCCCACAAAGTTCAAACCCATGTCATTCAAGGGCCAACTGTACTGGTTTTTTCCCCATACATACATACCAATGATAAAGTTTATTCATAAATTAGGCACAGTAAAAGATCAATAACTAGTGATAAAATAGAACAATTCTAAGAATATATTGTAATAAAAGTTATATGAATGTAATCTCTCTATGTGTCTTTCAAAATATCTTATTATACTGTACTCATCTTTTCACTTAAAGGGAAAACTTTAGGCCTCCTCTTTGGCATACCTGAATTTGCCAGCATCACTATTTTTGCACTTGGGGGCATTAGTAAGCAAAACAAGGGTAACTTGAGGACAAACCCAGTGATACCATGACAGTTGATCTGATAACCAAGAGGGTAACTCCATGACTATCAAGTGAGGAGTGTCTACAGCATGGATCTGCCAGACAAAAGGGTGATTCATGTCCTGGGCAAGATGGAAAAGGATAGCGTGAGATTTCATCACATCACTCAGAACAGTACATGGTTTAAAATGTATGAATTGTTTATGTCCAGAATTTTTCCACTTAAAATTTAGACTACAGATAACCAGCAGAGGAAGATGACAGTTCTAATGGGGGAGGTTTACTGTAGTTTCTACACTCAAAGGGTACAATGAAAAAGCAACCAAATCAAAGCTTGAAGACTAGAAAACACCTTGAATGGACATATATCCACTCCTTGCCTTCAGGTAGGACACGAAACATTGTTTAGACTGAGAGAGGAGTGGTTTTAGGGACTGTGGGAGACCACTGTTGTTGGCCAGCAAGTTTCTTTCAATAGTATCACATGTGTTATCTACTAAACAATAATCTCTTCCTTATTATATGTATAAATTTGGTGAAATTCTCAGTCAAGGTCACCAGCCTTGTTCTCTGAAAAGAATGGTCATGTGACCCAACAGAACCAATCAGACTTCCTCCAAAGAGAATTGAATTTTAGCAATGAAACAAGATGGGGGTGGGGGAGCGGCAAAAGACATTTATTTGTGTCAGTATTCACACATTCATAAAACTATTGATTAGTTACTACTTCTGATAATGCCAGAAATGACATTGTATCCTGCTCCTCAGAGCCTGGTTCTCCAAAATTGCTCAGTTTTGTGAATGTCCTGTTTACTTCCTTTCAGTTTAAGGAAGAAGCCAGAGTCATTCCTGTGAAAGCCCTGACTAAGGCAGTGGGAGAGGTGCTGGACCAGAGTCAGCAGACTGATTCTCTAGATGCAAGTAAACCCGATGACCACTTCTGTGTGCCTCAGCTTCCTAAGACCTCAAAGAGAGGTCATTTCTACTCAGTAAACATCCCAAGGTTACTGGGAGATTAACATGAACTAGTAAATTAACTAGCCTATCCCACAAAGCAGATTCTGAGATGGAGTTAAGAGACCAAGTGGTTCATTTGGAGGTAACGCCTCTGAAAGATGAAAGGGGGAAACACAGAGCCAGGAAGGGAAAGTCTTCAGACCACAACATGTAATCTTGTTATAACTTGATGAGAACAGGAATCTACATATGCATAAAAGCCAAGGAATCTCTTGGGGGAAAGGAATCAGACCCCAGTCTTTCCCCTTCTGAGGCTCAAAATTGTTAGTACTTTTTTGATGAGCTGTTATAGTCTCAGCTGGAGCCCAAAGGGGAACTCATCTTAAGGGAGGGGCCAGCAAGACGGATGCCCCAAGCTCACTAGTGGGTCTGTGGAGGCAGTCCTCGGGCACTGTCTATGGGGGCCCCTCCAGAGTCGAGCGTGCTCAGAGCTTCAGTTTCCAAGGCCCTAGTTCAATGAATAATATAGGCACCTAATATCTGAGTTTCAGCTTTCAAATTTAAAAAACAAATCTTTCTCACACTGATTTTTTCCAGGACCACCCTCAGATATACATAGACAACTGGTTGACATTAAAGGAAGACAAAATAAATAAGAGATTTTTAAAAGTTGAATATTTTAACCTTAACCTAAGTGAAAAAAATTTGTTTTTGAAAGATTAAAATTACCTTAAAACTATTTAAAGCTGATTTGCTGATATACTGTCAATAAAATTATTACATTTATCTCTAGAAGAAGCAAAGATCCTGGGCAGAAGGAGGGAGTATGCGGATTTCCCCAGACCCATCTGAACCAGGTACCCAGAGGGAAACCACTCCCTGAAGAGTGGCCATGCTTCTTTTTAAAATATGATTTGGAGAGTAACAAAATAAGGGAGTAGGTGTTAGGGAAGGGAGGGATTCTTTTTCTTTCCCAAATTGCCCTAGTGTTGACAGGAGGAAGATTAACATTTGATTCTAAGTGACCTTAGAATCCACCTATTTGTCATCTTGGAAACAATAGGTTAACAGTTTTCAAAATAACTGAACAATATAAACAAACAGTTGCTTTGACTAATCTGGGATCTACTGCTGCCATGAAGTCACCTCCAGGACATTTTCAAAAAGGTTTCTTTTAAATCTCCTGACAGCCTGAAAAGCTTGCCTGGAAATTGACTGGTGTGTAAAAGGAAGCCATCATTCACACTAATGGGGTCCTTCAACTTGCTCTCGCTGGACCCTGAGCTGCCCTAGAGCTGAAATGTGAGGCTTCTGAAACCCAGGGATGGCCAAAAGAATTTCACCACCCTTCCAGCTCACTCAGTGTAGCCCTCTTCCTGGTAGATTTTCTTTACATTTTCATCACAGACTACTATAACCACTAAAATAGAGCTCTCGACTTCTAAGCACCTGAGATGTGCTGACATGCAGAATCGGGTGTTTAATCCTCCGTTCCACATCTCCACCCCCTCAGCCCTGCGACAGCCAGCCATGTGCGGTGTACTGACACGATCCTTCTGTGTTCAAAGTGCCCGTCTCTGTTTTCCTCCCTTTGCCCCTCACCACAGGCACATGTACAACGTTCGAATTACATCAAAGAGCTGAACCAGTAAGAGGAAGATGCTCAACATTTGTATTCATCTACTATTATTTCTCAAATCTGGAAAATTCATTTTCATGAATTTTCCCTGGAGAAGAAAAATTCTTCACAAACACAGACAGCTTTCATAATCACTCCAAGGAAATGACAAGTTCTTCTTGCGAACGATGCCTTTTGCTTTCTGAAATTTGAGGTGAGAAATTCCATTGGTCTCTCACAGAACCACGAAAATGGATGACGTCACTCTTACACCACAAGAACTGATACTATAAGCTCTATCATGAGAGGTATGTTCTCATTTCCAACCTGAATTACCAAATTCTTTGTAGCATTAATGAGAAAACAGAGAGCAAAGGTAAAAGCCACATTACGGATATTGCTCATGCAGACCGTATCCCTACATTTCTCCTTTCTGGTATTTTCTTCCAAAAAATGGTGAGGGAATATTTGGGGCTTTTTCCTTTGTATAATTTTCCATCCACTGGGAGCTTCTAGATAATTATCTACCAAACAAGAGCAATCAGCTTACTGGAAGTAAATGTTCCGCCTCTTCAGGTGCATTAGTAACAGAGATTAGGTTTACAGAGATCTAATAGGAAATTGTACTTATGAGCCCTGGCTGGTGTAGTTCAGTGGACTGAGCACTGGCCTGTGAACTGGAGGTCAGGGGTTTGATTCCTGGTTGGGGTGCATGCCTGGGTTGCAGGGTATGGTTGGATTGTGGGCTGGGTCCCCAGTTGGAGGTGTGTGGAAAGGAGATGGCCTACCAACGTTTCTCTCCTTCTCTTTCTCCTTCCCTTCCCCTCTCTCTAAAAATAAAAAAAAATAAAATCTTTTAAAAAAATTTTACCTATCATACAGTAAAATAATCTGCTTAAGTTCCCTTTGATTTTTTAAAATCAGATGAGCCTTTTAAAAACTTAGAGATACTATATTCCAGCTACACACCTCCACTCTCTATATATATGTAAGGGACCTGAGTACGAAAATGTTGAGCGGATTTTTCCCACAACTGCACAGCTAGGTAGAGGCACAATTAAAACTAGAACCTAGCTGTTCTATATCTGTCCTTAATGTAAAATTATAATGGTGGTCAAGAAATTTAGAAAGTGGAATTTAAACTAGATTTTTTTATTCAGAGAAATACCCAACTACTGTTTTTCATTTTTAAGAAATCTCGTCACATTTTGTCTTCAGTACTATCACAACAATAAAGCTACCAACACCTGTCTTCACCTTTGCTATACAGCAAATACATTTGGTGAAATGGATTTAACTGCAATAGACTGAAGTGGTGTTAGTCACAAGGAAGAATCTGAAAGGGAGGGTTATTAAACCCTGGATTGACCAAACAGGCAGTAAAGCATTAAAAATTATAAACTCCTCCTCTAGGATGTGGAGCTTAACTCTCTACCATTTGACTTGGGGTTGCACTATTGACTTGCTTACAAAGAGTAGAGTATTAAAAGGGGAAAAATAATTTTACAGTACAGAAAACCTGGTAAATACCACCCAGTCATGTTATCAGGGTTAACATCATGGTGATAGCATGTACCCTTGATATGACATAATGAAAAGGGCACTTTTTCTCTGTGGTCTTCTTCTGGAAAACCTGTAACCTCTGTCTAACCATGAGAAAAATATAAGACAAACCCAAACTGAGAGATGTTCTGCAAAATACTGGGACAGTACTCCTCAAAATTATTAAGATCATCAAAAACACAAATAAATTTGGAAACTGTCACAGACCAAAGGAGGTAAGGAGATATGACAATTAAATGCAATTGGCATCATAGATGGAATTGTGGATCAGAAAGGGCATAAGGAAAAACTAGTGAAACTTGAATAAAGTGTGTGTTTTAGTTAATACAATAGTAATCTACCAACATTGATTTCCTAGTTGTGACCAATATACCATACTAAAAATGTTACAAAAGGAGAACTGTATCCAGGGTATATGGAAACTCTCTGTGCTATCTCTGCAACTTTTCTATATATCTAAACTATTCTAAAATTAAAAGCTTACTTAAATTTTATTTTATTTAATATTTTTTAAAGTATAGAGCAATTTTATGCCTTAGACACGGCTGTGTATAACAGATATATGACTGCCTGGAGTTTTCTTCATCTTGGTAATACATTTTATTCTCATAAAGAAAAAGAGCGAAGGGAAAAAGAGAGAGAGAGAGGAAGGAAGGGAAGAAGGGAGGAAGGGAGAGAGGGAGGGAGGAAAAGAAAAAACAAGAATGAAAAAAAGGAAGGAAGGAAGGAAGGAAGGAAGGAAGGAAGGAAGGAAGGAAGGAATGGAAAGAAAGAGGAAGGAAGGAAGACTCACGCACACAGACAACAAACAGTATGGTGGTTGCCAGAGGGAAGGAGAATGCAGGCAAGTAGACAAAGGTAAAGAGGGGATAAATGGATGAAAAGAGACTTGACTTGGGGTAGTAAACACTTAATACAATATAAAGATGACGTATTGTAGAATTGTATACCTGAAACCTATATAATTTTATTAACCAATGTCACCCCAATAAATTCAATTTAAAATTTAAATAAATGAATAAAAAGAAATAAGGCATAATGAAAAAGTTCTGCATAAGACACAGATTAGCAATAAAAGAATACTAAAAGAAGTTCTTTGAGCAGAAGGAATGTGACCCCAGCTGGAAACAAAAAATGAAAAAAAAAGCATCAGAAAGAATAAATATGCAGATAAACCTAAATTAATATTAACTTTATTCAAAAATAATAAAAACATTCTATGGAATTTAAGTTTAGGAAAAATTTAAAATGTGAAAATAATAACACAAAAATTGGGAAAGATAAATTAAGTTCAAGTGTAGTAAGATCTTTGCATTGTCTTGGAACTGGAAAAGCTACTTACTTATATCATATTTTAATATTTAGAAGATTCATTTTGAACTCAAGTAATCATTTACAAATAGTAAAAGAACGTATACCAACAAACTTATAATTAGGGAAAATAGAAAATAAATAATACAAAAGAAGTGAAAAAAGATAGAAAAGGAATTAGTGAAACAAGTAAAAAATAAATAAGTAAAATGACAGAATAAAATCTAAATATTTCAGTAATCACATTAAACAAAAATAAATTATACACCTCTATGAAAACACAAAATTGGTTAGACTGGATATTTAAAATTAATTAGATATTGCTTATAACAGTTATATCTTGAATTTAAGAATATAGATAGTTTAAAAATAAAAGGAAAAAAAATACACTATGAAAACACTAAGCGAAAGGGACTGGCATGAATGCAACAATGTCACACAGAACGGACTCTGGGACGAGAAGCGCTGCCAGAGACAGAGAAGGACATGGTGAGAGAGTCAAACCACCAGGGAGATGCTGTCATCTCAAACCTGCAAGCACCTAATACTACAGCCGCAAAGCATAGCAAGGAAAAAGTGGTGGGGCGAAAGGAACACTAGACAAATCACAATCATAGAGAAGACTCTAATGCGCCATTCCTAATAAATAATAAAATAATCCAACAAAAACAAATGCAGCACACATATAAATTTGAACATGATTACAAAAAAAAATTCCTAAATGACACTGCCGGAAACTACAACAAAAGTGCAGGATGCACAGACTTTCTAACCACATTTGGAAAATTTGCCAAAATTGACCAGGTACTGGATCAAAAAGTAAAGTTTCAACAAATTTTAAAGGACTGAAATCAAGCAGTGTATGTCCTCCTACTATACTAGAATTAAATTGAAAAGTAATAACAAGATTACTAGAAATTTTGCAATTTTAAAAAATATGAATATGCATCTAAAATCTCTAACAGTTGAAGCAAATTATAATGGAAATTTTTAAATATTTTGAACTGATGATAATGAAAACATGATTTATCATAAGTTATAGGATATAGCTAAAAGTCATGCTTAGAGATAAATGTGTGTAAGTAAATATACAAGAAAAGAAAAATGCTATGATTCAACTATTTAAGTGTCTACTTCAAGAAATTCAGGAGATAAAACAGCAAGTTAAACCCAAAGAAAGTAGAAAAAATAAAGACAAAAGCAGAAATTAAATAAATAGTAAATATACAATAAAGAGGATAAAAAATTAAATATTGGTTCTTCGTAAAGGATATTAAAATTGTAAGACCAAGGCAAGACAGTGGGGGCTGTACAATGTTTGAGGAATTAGAGTAAAGGTCTGCCCACGCAGCAGATGGGGACTAGGAGCAAGGGGACAGGGGCTGGGGAAGCTTGTTCTTTAGGCACAGACTGAGGAAAAGTCTCAGAACTTCCTCAGTAGAAAAGAAACTACCCAGAGTTATCACTCTAAAGGGCAAATCTGATCAAGACTACCATCCTCAAAACATTCCAATGATACATTATTGCTCTGAGGACAAAACACAAACTCTTCAATACAGCTTTCTAGACCCTTCATGCTTATTCCCAACCTCGTCATACTCCATCTCTCTCTTCTCTGCCAGACACTGGATGGCACACATCAACATACTAAACAATTCCAGGTCCTAAGATCAAATTCTGCCCTTCAGTATCTGACTCTGCACCTTCTAAGTGGCTGCGTCAAATATAATTTTCCTGTCTAGCCCTTCATCAGTTCACTACCCCTTATGCTTCAGGCCTTAGAAAGCAGTTTCTTTGGGAAACCTTTCCTAATTCATCCCGAGTTGGGTTAGTTGTGTGTCTCAAGCATTCCCATACTAAGCTGTACTGATATGTGCTGTATGTCCAGAAAGACCACAGGCTCTCTGAGGATGAGCACTGTACACCCCATCAGGACTGCACTCATAATGTAGTACAGTGCCTGCCACCCTGTAAACACATAATATATAATTCTGGTGAAATGAGTTAGCTAATATAAATCAAGGCAAATAGGTTTAAAAAGTCAGTTAAAGGAGTCTAGACTGAGAAAGATCTACCTTAATGTTATTGGCAATATGTGTGGAAAAAAGATATGGGTGTTTGGGTGATTATGAAAATAATAAAATGATTAAAATCCACTTAGAAAAACACATTGTTAAGATCAAGAATTGTGATAGCACTTCAGCATTTTGATTGGAAAGTTAGATCTACATGGTTTTAAATTTTCCTTCTACTTTGATATGGCTCAACGCATTCCTATTTCACTGACTCGTCTCAACCAAAATGAGATTCAAAAGCTGAAAAGTTGGGGCCTAATTGTTAGCACAGTTGGGTAGGTATTCAAATGTTTCAAAATTACCTATGGATGGCAGGAAAGTCTTCAAACTAGAAAGCAAATACCATCAGGGCGGAGGCCGGGGGGACCTGTAAAGACTACCCTGTTGGTTCCTGTTCCAGAGTACGTACTTCTGAACAAGGAATTCACCATCTGCTCCTGGAAATCAAACACTGTACATTCTCTATCCCCACCCTGCACCCAAGTCTTCCAGTCTAGTCGGTAAAACGAATTAATCTAGGAATTTGGTCTTCTTGTTAGAGAGTTTATAAAGGTAGTGAGGAGAGAAAATTTTCAGAAGGAAATAACATTTGAGGATCAAAAGCTTGCCATTGGCTTTGAAGTTAGGAAAACGTGATAGCATTGTTTGACCTTCTGTACCCTGGAATCACAAACAAAAATCAAGATGCTGCCAACAGAGTTGTTGTTACCAACAGTTATTCCTCTTTTTTTGTTGTTCATTTGTTTGCGGATGTTTTTATCATTACTACTAAATCTGGAATTCCTAAAAAGTCTTTGTTCACTTTGATGACCGAAGAGAAATAATTTCTAAAGGGGAAATGGGGAAAACTTCTTTCCCTCAGGATCTCCTTTGCAAATTCTGAATTGTCTTATTTAAAAAGCCTGAAGGTGATCCCCCACAGATTTTGACTTCCATAATAAGTTAAAAAAGGAAGACCAAAGTCTGGAAGTTAGGGTTATTAAGTCTTAACAGAATTCAAAAAGTTTGAGATCATTAAATTTCAGGAATTTTCAAAATGTGGTGCCTGAATCAGCAGCATCCCCTGGGACCTTGTCAGAAATCCTCGAGAACCCCAGGATCTACTAAATCCGAAACTCCAGTATTGGGGCTCAGCACTTTATGTTTAATAGGCTGGGTTTTAACAAGGCTTCCAGGTGATTCTGGTGCACACTAAAGTTTGAGAACAGTGGACACGAGAATCTTAGGACAAAACACAGGGATCATACTCATAATGATATCATTAAACTGAATAAGGTCTTTGTAGAGATGGCAACAATTACCTGACTGAAAAAGAACAAACTATCTGATTGAAAGTTCAAGGAGGCTAATCTCCAAATTGATTAGTTTCTCTGATTTTCTTAGCTGATTTTCTCAATGGAAACACCAGAAAGAAAAAACAACCCTCATCATTGTAGGCCAGATTTGTCTGTTTTTGCCAATCTTTTTTTAATGTTTCTTTGGCTATTTCTTTCAAGATACTCAGACCTCAGCGCTACTAGAGGTGAACTTGGAATGCCCCATTCTCTCATGTATTAACAACTTACAATTTCAAGATGAAATTTTAATTTTTAAGACATCCGAGGACACCTTTCTCCTCTGTCTACTCACTTCCTCAGGAGCCTCATCTAGACGATTTACTCTAAGTTCCACCTTCCCAGTGGTGGCTCCCAAATCAATCTCCGACTCACATGTCCATGTGGACCTCCAGTGAGGATCTCAAACTTAACATCTCCAAAGATAAGCTTCTGACTTCCTCCTCTCCTCCCTCCCTTCACCCCGCAAATCTCCCCATGGCAGTGCTTCTTAGTGGTTCCAATAAATGACAACAACTTGTTTGCACTCGCTCAGGACAGTAACCTTGGAGGCATCCTTGACCCCACAGGTTGCCCCACATCCCATGTCCAGTGCATGCTCATATCTGTGTTTTGTCTAAATATTGTACCAGTGTGACCGCTTCTTACCAGCCCCACCTCCAGCACCTCACTGTAGGAAACACGTCCCTCACATGGACTACTTTAAATGCTTCCTAACTGGTCTCCCTGTTTCCACCTTGCCCCCATTTCTGTCTTTTCCACCTATTCAGTCTATTATCCACAAAATAAGCCTATTAAAGTGGAAAGCAGATCACGTCTATTTTTTGTTCCAAACTCTCTAAAGACTTCCATTTCAACATGGCCTCAAAGGTCCTTCTATAATGCATCCCATCACTGCTGACCACCCTTACCCTCTTTCACTCTGCACAAGATGCACATAAAAGAGCTTCCTTGTGTCCCTGAAAGAGCCAAGCTTGTATTCTCCCTGGGGCCTTTGTCACCTGCCTGAGTCTGGTTTCTCCAAAGCAGACTCTGAGACAAGTGTTGCCTACTGCACTGCAGTTTGTGTGGGAAGAAAGCAGAAACGGAGGGTGGAGTGTCACAGAGAAGGAAGGCAGATACAGAATGCTCGATTGATTTACCACCTCTGTGGGAGACAGGTACTCATCCCATGGGACCATTCTTATGAAAGCATTAGGAAATTCATCTCAACTGTCCACCATGGAAACAAAAAAGGGTGGAATTTATCTTTAGGTTCCAGTTTCCTATTGGTCAAGGGTGGCCCCATGGACATGAACTCTCTGGCCCAGCAGGGTTGTGCATGCATGAGCATAGAATGGTTTCTACAGGCACCCCTTGCTGTAGCAACAGAGAAGTCCCAGGTCAGGTATCAAAGGTATGAGAATGTAAGTGGCCCCAGTGGAGGAGCTATCAGATTATACCTCCATGTAGCTGGCTGAAGTCTGAGGAACTGTATATTGCAGCAATGGCTCCAATAAGTGGAAGAAAGAATTTGAAGTGACACACAGGTGTCCAAGGCAAGCTTGCTTCTTCACCTGGCTCAAGCACTCTTCCCCCAGACATCCAAATGGCACTCTCCCACATGGCTCAAATGTCACCATATTAGGAGGCCTTCCCCAAGCACCCTATTTAAGATAGTAACCACTACACACAGAGAGAGGCCCTCCATGCTTTAAATTATGACTCCTATATCAATTTAACTGATATTCTGATTAGAGGGAAAAAGACAAAAGGAAAACAATTAAAAGATTTCTGCATATAGACTAGATTGTGAACCACTCTGAAGTTGGGGGTGGTGGGGGAAGCATGGGCATATGATTGGCTGATGATACTTTGCTGAATCCCATCTAATATCAGCTTTAACTCTATAACAGCAAAATACTAACGAGACACCAGAAAAATAAACTTTCATTATACATGATTGCCTAACCTGAGTGACAGTCTTTATTCTAGGACAAACAGAAGGGGGAAAAATCTCTTTCCCTAAACTACCTAGTCCTTTCTAGTTACAGATTTATCAGAAACCAATGGAACATTGTACAAAAAAATGACACTAGAATCATTTCTCTTTAAGGAAAAGGGATTTGCAGAACTAATGGTCTGCAGACAGGCAGGATGTGATGGATTCAGAAATGAGAGAAATAGCATGGAAATTTAGTGTATTGATTTACGGTAAATACAACCTGTGTGATCATACCTGCTGCCCCTCTGTGTGAACGGTTGCTCCTCAGAAGCCGTAAGTGGGACTCAGGTTCAATGCCACTGTTAGATCCTTAAAAGGAATGCTGAGAACATCTCTCAACATTTTGAGAAGGTCTAATTTAAGGCAACCCTGCTGGGTGGTCATCTTATTTTAAAGTCTTCTGGAGCAAAAAGGACATTCAAACACCTATTTAGGAACCTGTATCCTTATTGAGAAACAATTTTATTCTGTATCTAACTCAGTCCTCTCAAAATAAATGTCTGTCATAGGCTGACTTAATAAAGCCATCAAATTCTCTGTGTAACAGTCTATACGTTCAATACAGATTTTTACATCACCCTGCAACTTCCTTTTATTTTAATGCTACATGATGAAAATTTCTTTCATCCTTTCTTACAAGTTTAATTTCCTCTTAACTGTGTCTCTGGCTCCCTGTTTCTTCTGTCCTGTGGTCTGAGGACTCAGGAGACTCACTAACATGGAGTTCCATAACCAGCCTGGTACGTGAGTCAGTGTGGTGTGGGTCCCAGACCTGCGGGTCCCAGACCTGCAGCACCAGCGGCCCCTGGGAACTTGGTAAAAATGCCTATTCTTGGGCCCCACTCCAACTACTGAATCAGAATTTGCCTTTCACCAAGATCCCAGGTGATTCACTGCACATAAAGGCTGAGAATCGCTGTTCTAGGGAAGGAGAAAATGAGAGTGCCACCATGGTCCCCAGTACCCTCCAAGGGCCTAGGAGTGTTTTGATCTCTGAGGCTGTCGTTTGTTTTTACAACCACATTTCCAGTAAAATTAGTAATTCATCTGTAAAAATCGGTAAAAACACACCTTTTTTTGAGACATCAGAGGATAATAGAATTTATTTTAATGCTTTAAGAAAAGTTATTTCTTCAAGATGCCATGTACTATTTCTCATGCGAATGCAGTTCAATATATGTCACCTTGTGTTGTTACTTGTCTGTGTTGGTCTCTTACTCCCTCTCTTATAAACCTCCTGAAGGGCAGGGAATGGGTTTTATTTGTCTTTGCAGCTCCAACTATGAGCAGTTCTTTTTTTTTTTTTTTTTTTGCCAAATGAAACATTTTTATTGTGTATCTTCCATTACCATTTAGTCCCTTCATACCCCTCTCCCCACAGCAATCACCACACTACTGTCCATGTTCTTAATGATTATGAAAAGAATGTGTTCCTTTGCATCTTTTGTCCTAAATAATTAACCCATGGATGCAAAAAGTTGGGGAGTCAACTGCATTTCTCAATTTCATTGTGGAAAAACAAAACCAAGATTCTGTTAATCAATATAGATAAAATCTGTCATTTCCTTTTGTCCCACCAATCCCATTACCCTCCACCAGTAAGAGATAAGATAGTCTGACTACACTTAGGACCAGGCTGTCACTACCCGGGGCTTCTTCAAACACCCAGATGAAACCCATGATTAATTCTTCCCCAACAGTGCACTTTTAAGGGCTATGCTTTTTCTAAATTTCCTATCTACCTTCTGTTATAGACAAGATCTTAAAGCTACAATCTTAATCAGCGCCCACAGACTGCTAGTGTATTCGCAGCCCTGAAACAGGAGTAATCAGGATCAATTTATACAATTTTTCAGAAAGCAAGTTCCCTTCTTCACTTCCCTTCTTCAGTTGAATTTCCTATGAAGGGTGGAAGAGATCATTCCTTCTAAGGAGTGTATCTAGGTGGTGCAATATTGCTTTTTTTCATGCCATGTCTGAGCAGCTTCCAGCTTAAAAAGGAGGATTGGCATATTCATTTTTACCTTCTTTGTATTGCTCTGTGTTGTGGGTACAATCAAGGATCTTTTTGCAAGTCTTCTTTCTGCCCAAATCCCTGTGTTCCAGGGTCTTCTGCGAAAGGTTGAGTACAAAATGGCTTTTTAAAAGTGCTTTTCTGAAAACTCCTACAAAGCCTTCAAAGTATTATTTGTATCTCTTGATAATATACTCAACTATCCCAGTTGCTCTGGTCAACCCATTTGCAAAAAAATTCTTCAATGCATCAAGGAAATATGTAGGTGCACTTCTCTACTTTTTCATATTTTATGTTCCTGGCATAATATACACTACGCACAGCACACACACACACACACAACATAATATAAGCTCTACTTAGCAACACATCATAAACAAGGCAGAGCTGGATTTAGTACACAGCACCTCTCTCTTCCCCATTCCACCTTCTCTTTGTTGATAAAAACCACAAAATAGCTCCTTGAGTTAGGAGATGTGTCCGTATGCAAGTGATTTTTGAATATACTAGGTTATGGGAGTTTGTCACCATTATACTTCAGGCCACAGAAGTCAAATCAACAAGTGTACTTTTGGGTCCAGATCCCAAAAGAGCTTCCAGTCCCCGCTGCTCTTCTCTGTGCGCACTACTGTCACCCAGGCACAGGTCCGTGGCACCCAGGTGCACTGACACGTGACAGTCCTCACTGTCTTGCATTGTGCCCATTTAATGATTTTATCTGAAGCACGATTCTGTGCCCCATATAAGTCACCTGAGGGAATTTCCTCACACTTTTCTCTGTTCCCCAGCACTCAGCGAAGTATCTACTGCTTGCCATCACCCTGAGCAACTTACATATTTCCGTGCTCCTAATATTGGCACCTAGAGCACTTAAACACCACTTTGTGGATTGATCCATTATTTGGCTTTCACTCTCTCACAAGTAGGTAATGTCTGTATTGATACAGGTAAATGTAAAATTGAAAGTTGAGGTAATTATCTAGCTAACTAAAGCAAAAGCCAATCATTCTTTCCAGCCTTCATTTTCCTTCCACAATAAAATCTGCAAAATCAACAGATCAGATGCTTCCAGAATGCATCTACACATGGTCACTGAAGTTATTCTGCCCTCTGCCAAAGTATCTTGTTTAAAAGTAGCCAGAGACAGCACAGGCCTTGTAAAATATATAGCCAGGGTAACTGATGTTTTTCCATCTGAGGACGGGGTTTCAAATTTATGGTACATATTATATCACCCAAAACATAATGATTCAAGCTGTAGCATATTTATGCATTTTCTTTAAAAGTATGATCACTTTCTTTTTTGCAGGTATAAAGAAGAAGGTATCTTAATTTTTATATATTGGAAACATATCAACAGGTTTTCTAATAAACATTAACATTAGCTTTGTTTTAAATTAAAATTCTCTCCATCGTGTACAGGAGGTCTGCATCTGTGTCACCCAAAAAAATCTCTCACAAACCCTGGACACATGTATGCACATCGATTTGGAAATAGAACAATATATGTTACTATATTAATTTATAATCACCCCATTCCAAAAAGTATTTTAAATGGTTTACAGAGGTACAAAACTTCACATACTTAAAGGCACATACACACACATGACAGGCTACGCACTAAATTGAGAACCAATTTTACAGGGAAATTCAAGCTTTAGTTCCTGTTTGATAGAGTGTGCTTCACTTAATTATGAAAGGCGGCATATATAAATATTTTCGCTATTTAAGTTACAAGTTAAATTGTACTTAAGCCCCTTTGCTAGTTGGATTTAAGTGAACACTACTGCATACTTTGATTTTGGAAATATAAGTAACAATATACATCATTAGTCATCTTCAAAGTCTAGGAGGTCTTCACACCTTTCTCTCCGTTTCCTCTTGCCAGGATCCAAAAAGGATACTATAAATGTCATGTTGTAAATGATAAATCACATCTTTATGGACTTGGAAGTTAATTTTGCTTAGAAGCATTTTTATGGACTTTGGAATTTAAAGAATAAAAGCAGCTACGTTTGTTAGGTCGAAAACTTTCTTTCCGGGGGCAGCATTTGTTCTTTGTTCTGGGACATTCACCATTGGTTTCAGTTTCCTCTTGGTATTTTTTCACTGCAAAGAGGTACAGGCGCAAGTCGTTTCATTGTGTTTCACTTTACTGCACTATGCAGAGATTGTGTTTTTTACAAATTGAAGGATTTTGACAACCTTGTGCAGGTTTGTACATGATTTTTTTAGACATTATGCTATTGCATATTTAATAGACTACAGCATAGTATAAACATAATTTCTGCATGTGCTGGGGAACAAAAAAATTCATGGGACTCACTTTGTGGCAATACTCGCTTTATTGCGATGGTCTGGAACAGAACCCGCAAAATCTCTGAGGTTTGCCTGTTTGAGCGGAAAACAATACATATTAAATCGATTCATTGGAAGGCAACTTTCACCCAGCCTCTCAACAGAAGGGATCGTTTATTTTTGTTATGGATGGGAAGCAATAGGACAACATTGGCGTGGTCTTCCCACAGGCCGCTGCCTCTTCTTCCTTGCTGATGAAACTGTGGTTGTGTTCGGTGCCCATGCTGCACCTACAACATGGAAAAGGCTAGCCTGGGTCCGATGGGTGAATTTTGGCTAGTCTCTGGCAGTGAGTAATAAATGATCAGTTTAGGAAAGGCACATGTAACCTAGGTCTAGTCAATAAGATCCCATTTCTGCCCTTGCTTGTTGTCCCTCAAAGGGACTGTGAAACTACAGTGGGCGTCTTGCTGCTACAGGGAAGTTAGTCCACCTTGATGAAAATGCTGAAACAGAAACATGGAACCTGGGTCTCTGGTGACACTACTGAACCGCTGAATTATGAACACTGAAACTGCCCTACTTCAGAACTTTCTGTCATATGAAGTAACAAGTTACTAATCTTTTAAGCTAGTTGAATTAGGAGTTTTGGTTATTTGCACCAGAAAACTGGTATACTTCCTTCTATCATGCTATGGTGGACTAGGGGATGATTCAAAATGTAGAGAAAATTTGAAGGACTTTTTTCAAGTTATGAGATATTTTCCTTTCATTTACTCAAACATTTCACTTTGATGAAGACATTTATTTCAGAGCAAGTCCCAGTGACCTTTGGAGTTGACCTTGAAGAATCAGTCTCTGCCAAATACATGCAGTAGGACAGGGACTATCCAAATTGGGAACAGTAGGCACAAGGAAGAAACACAAGAGCACAGCTGGGAACTAAAAGTGACCCATGCAATAGAATGAGAGTGCAAAGGCACACTCAGAGAAGTGGCAAGCCATGGCGCTGGAGAAACAGGCATGACAGATAATAAAGGTCTTTATCCTGATGAGAACCAAGAGCTACCCTGGAGAACTGCAAGTGACAGAGAGACATTCCTATATGTTTTTAAAGAAAACCACCCTGGTAGTTGGAGGGATAACTCTGGAAAGGGAAAAGTTAAGGCACAGAGGAACAAGACCCTCAAGCTATTACAGAAATGCACCACAAAATGGTAAGGACCTGAGCAAAGGCTGTAGCAAGGGGGACGGAAAGAAAAGGGGGATATGGGAACGACTGTTAAAAGTTGATTGATGGCAGAGTGGATGGATGGAGGGGTAAGATTTTAAGAACCAAAATCAATTTCCTGATTCTTTCATTCCTTGTACAAATATTTTTCCTAACCATGTGTGAAACACAAGCACTGGATACTAGTGTGCCATGGGGACTGTGGTGATAAATAGAACATTGCAGAATGCAGGGAATTTTAATCTTGCGGGAGAGGTGACATATATACAATGAGCTATGTAACTCAAGTAGTCAGTGCTACAAGAGAGATAGGAACATGCCCCTAACAGTTCAAAAAAAGGAGAACTCCCTTCTGGCCGAGGCAATCAGGGAACTCTCCATACATGAGAAAATGAGCAGAATCCTGAACCTGAAGTTGCCCCCTAATTTGGCTCTTAGAAAGAACTTCAACCTAGTGCCAAATTCTTTGCTTTCCACTCCAGGTTCTTGCTGGTTAAGTAACTGAAAAAATCCTGACCTGTCTCCTTCAGGTTGTGGATGTTCCTAAGATAAGTGCAACAGCACATAAAAAATATCCACCAACAGGATTCCTTGACATGTTTTCAAGTTCTTGACAATCGATAGAAGCAAAGTCAGTGGTAGGTAGGGTGATGTGTTGTGGGGTGATTTACCCTTTTTTCCCTCTGTGTTTTCTCTCGTTCCTAAGAGAGAATTGCTTTCATTCAACCTAAAAACACACCTGAAAAAACAGCAATAAATAATGCAATAAGCAAACAAACAACCTGATACTATTGGCTACAATGATCTCATCCTTGAATATCAGTGATTATGACACAGTGTTTGGCTTTAACCACTGGCTGCCTTGTTAGCTAGAAGGCCTCTTGGTTCAAGGAGAAGAAGGAAGGGGAGACATTCCACCCCTATATCCACCTTTAAATATCTGTCTGCCTCTGACCCCTGTATTCTTCGCCTTCCCACAAAGAGTAGGGTATAACAGTATTATAATAAGGGCATTACTCATGGGAACCACCATAGCTTCTTAATTACAAAGGCTATGTATCTAAATTTTATGCCACATATATTTTGCCACATAAAATAAAGTAATATAGTTATATATTCTTCCTTTTAAAAAAGAAAAAATGAATATTAAAAATAGTTCTAAATATTCCACCATTTCTAAACCCTTTCACTTCCCCCAGATACAGACGTTCCTATGAGTTTGGTGTGTGCCTTTTCTTCCTTTTTTTTTTTTTTTGTAAACAGACAGTATACTATGTTGTGTTTAGGGGTAGTATGGTTTTTGTTTTGGGTTTTTGTTTGTTTGCTTGCTCACTTGCTTGCTTTGTGAATATCTACAAGTGGTATCACATTATTTGTGTCATTCTGCAACTTGCTATTTTTCCTCCTAACATTGTGTTTCTAAGATCTGTTTGTTTGTTTTGTATATAAAATCTGTTTCATTCTTTTCTTTTATTTTTTGTATTGTTGTTCAATCACAGTTGTTCCCATTTCCCTCCCATTACTCTCCTCCACCTCACCCACCTAAACTCCCACATTCAATTCATCCTCCCCACCCCGTTGTCTTTGTCCATGGGTCCTTTATACATGTTCTTTGACGACCCTTCCCCTTCTTTCTCCCATTATCCCCCTCCCCTTCTCCTCTGACACTGTCAGTTTGTTCTTTATTTCCATGTCTCTAGTTCTAGTTTGCTCACTTCTTTGTTTTGCTGATTAGGTTCCACTTATAGGTGAGATCTTATGGTATTTGTCTTTCACCACATGGCTTACTTTACTCAGCATAATGTGCTCCAGACCCATCTATGCTGTCATGAAGGGTAGGAGCTCCTTCTTTCTTTCTGCTGCATAGTATTCCATTGTGTAAATGTATCACAGTTTTTTTATCCACTCATTTATTGATGAGCACTTAGGCTATTTCCAGCATTTAGCTATTGTAAATTGTGCTGCTATGAACATTGGAGTGCATAAGATATTTTGAATTGGTGTTTCAGGATTCTTAGGGTATAGTCCCAGTAGTGGAATTGCCAGGTCAAAAGGCAGTTCCGTTTTTAGTTTTGTGAGGAAATTCCATACTGTTTTCCATAGTAGCTGTATCAGTCTGCCTTCCCACCAATAGTGTACTAGGGTTCCCTATTCTCCACAACCTCACCAGTGCTTATTGTTTGTTGATTTGTTCACACCATTCTGAACAGTGTGAAGAGGTATCTCACTGTGGTTTTAATTTGCATCTCTCTGATGGCCAGTGATGCTGAGCATCTTTTCATATGTGTCTGGGCCCTCTGTATGTCTTCCTTGGAGAAGTGTCTGTTCAAGTCCTTTGCCCATTTTTTAATTGGGTTGTTTGTCTTCCTGGTGTGGAGTCATGTGAGTTCTTTACATATTTTGGAGATCAAACTCTTCTCCAAGGTATCGTTGGCAAATATATTTTCCCATATGCTTGGTTCCCTTTTGATTTTACTGTTTTCTTTAGCCATGAAGAAGCTTTTTAATTTGATGAAGTCTCATTTGTTTTTTCTCTCCTTTATGCCCCTTGTTCTAGGGGACATATCAATGAAAATACTGCTGCATGGGATATCTGAAATTTTCCCGCCTATGTTCTCTTCTAGGATTTTTATGGTGCCGTAACATATTTAAGTCTTTTATGCACCTTGAATTTATTTTGATACATGGTGTAAGTTGATGGTCAAGTTTCATTTGTTTTTTAAATCCTTTGTTGGAATCACCATCAGCTGCCTCGTCATACTTTCCTGAATCTTATCAACTGTCTGAAATCTCTTCCCTTTGAAAGGTTATTCTAGTTTTGGGGAAATCCAGAAGTCTCAGGGTACCAAATCGAGCTCATTGGTATTAGTTTCAAGTCATTAGCAACTGCAGCAATGTTCCTTCTGCTCTGGTAGCAGAAGCTGCAGAATGAATTTTGCTATGACCAATTTCATGCCAAGATCCTGTGTGAAAATCTCAGACACAGTAGTTTTTGATATTCCCAGATTGGCTTCTAGTTCTCATATTGTCAGTCATCAATCTTTGTTGGATGCAACCCATACAATGTTGAAACATTCTTGGGTATTCTACTTGTTGCAAGCCTTCCAGAACATGGATTACTCTCAACAGATTCTTGACCATCTTTGAAACATTTGTGCCACACTTTTATTTGCACCATACTCATTGCATCGTCCCCAAAAGCCTTCTGAATCATCCAAATAGTTTCTGCAGAGAAATGTTCAAACTCAACACAAAATCTGATGCAGATTCATCATACTACTCACTCATTAATTTTGAGTGCTATAGCCACACAGTGCACATGCTCACTCATTGGTGTCTACCACCCCCACTGACTAGTACAGTGAAGTCGCCATTGTTCACACATGTGCATTCCAGTCCATTCTCTTTGGCGGCCAGGTTACATCAACATGTCATGCAAATCATTCCCATTATATTAACAATATATATTAAACTATTTTCATTATATTAACAATGGATGGCCTTTTTCCCAATGGAACCCTTGTACATTTGTCCAAACCCACAAAATGTACAACACCAAGAGTGAACCCTAATGTAAGCTATGGATTTGGCATGATAATGTGTCAGTGTAGGTTTGTCAGTTGTAAAAACAAAAATGTGCCACTCTGGTGGGGAGATAGTAACAACAGGGGAGGTCATGCAAGTATGTGTACAAGGGTATGTTGGAAATCTCTGTCGCTTCCCCTTCAATTTTTTTGTGAACCTTATGAAAAAGTTAATTCCTTCTTGTCATGAGCCCACAAAGAAAGCAACTGCCTTATTTGTGAGTTAAAAGAAGTTCAACCTTCTTGATTTTAAATATGAGATATGTGTCATTTGAAAACAATGAATAAGTCTACATAACACTTCCTCTGGGGCTTCCCCTTTATTAGGATTTCATCAATATTGAAACAGACAAGGCTTGAGAAGAATAACATTTTTTAAAATTGTTTTTAAAGCTTTAAGGTATAGCTGTGATAGGCAATAAACCATGAGTAAAAACCCAATACATATGTTTATCCCAAGGAGAAATGGGACATAACCATTCTGTCACATTCTAAGAGGTATCATATGGCAGAACTGACTTGAATGTCCTTCCCAAGAGGATGCCAACAACCAGGGTCCATTAACAGCAACACAGACACAGTGAAGAGAAAATGTGATTAAAGAAGCTCAGTCTTGGAAAAGAATTTCTTGCCTCTTCAAGACTACAAGGATCTGAAAGCTGGGTACTTGAAGAGAACCAAAGCACAACAATAAAAAAAGACTAAAATACACAACCTCTCTCAGTGTTTTTGGTCATATTACTTCATCCTGCCAATAATAACACTTTTTCCTAATCATTAGGATTGAAAAACAATAGAGGGAGAAATCATTTATCTTCATTGCTTTTGAAAGAAAAGGGGGAAGGGGAAGCAAACGAAGGAGAACCTCTGAATTAGACTACTTTTCTCTCATGTAACTATTATTAAATTGGGGTTATAAAACAGACACACGAAGTCATTTTTAAAGAGTACAAGGTATGACCAGATGCTTTTGACAAATGAGGTAGTAGAACAGATAGGTAGTCAGAGTTATTATTATACCTAAGACTCCATCTACATGCATCCCACTATAGTTCTACGCATCATGATGAGGGCTATATCTTCAAGAGTATACTTTTAGAGTGAAGGGTGAGTACAAGTATGATAGTACCCAAGTTCAGCTCCTGTTAAATACTCTAATCCAAGAAAGAAAGAGGCTCCAAAAAACCACAAATAAATCTTTGCTTCCATTAGGATAACTTCATTGGTGAGTAACTAAAGTTCCAGCTAAAGATGGCCTATATGTTCAGGGGATTTATATTCATACATCACAAAAGTCCAGAGAAAGATCATCTCCAGAGTTGGTTAATTCAGTGGATCAGCAACATGGTAATGGATGCAGGGTCTTTCCGTCTTCCTACCTCATCATCAGGGTGTCATCTAGGTCTTCTCATAATCATAAGACAGTTACAGCATCACATCCTCAAACACCAATGTCCAGAGGTTTGCATCTCTTTTTAAGAGTTTATATGCCTTTTTCAGAATTTTCAGAAATTCTTTCCCATCTCCTTGTTGAGAACTAAATCATGGGACATCCCCAAGCCATTCACTAGTAAGAAGAATGAGACCCGTGTGATCCATTTAGACCAGCCAGGGTTGAGTTGAGTCCCATGAGTGGATATGAGAGCAAAGCCATGGCTCTGTGTGAACCAGCAACAGCACATACTCTGCTGCAAAGCCGGTGCCTGGTTCTACTTCTACATAAAAATAAAGTACTTGCTACCAGGTTCAAAATCAGCAGTTACTATAGTATTCTTCTAGCATTTTATTTTGCCCATTGAGAAGTGTCTAATGAACTTCCAGCCAAGATAGAAGCATAGGTAGACACACTGTGCCTCCTCACACAACCAAAATAGGAACAACAACAATTTAGAAACAGAATAACAACCAGAACTGACAGAAAATTGAACTGTATAGAAGCCGGACACCGAAGAAGTTAAAATAGACACGTTCATCCAGACCGGTAGGAGGCAGGCTCGGGTTGTGGTGTGGACAGCAGAGAGCATAGGGACCAGGTGCGTAAGGCATCTGGGGCACACAAGACCATAGTGGGTGGACCCTGAGTGCATAAGCAACAGCTGGCAGACCCAGGCCTAGGGGTGGCAACTGGCAGACGCAGCGAGGCGACTATGAAGCAAGGCACTGCATGCAACCCAGGATCCCAGAGCTGGGAAATAGAGCCTTGGGGCACTGACTGAAAACACCTGTGGGGGTTGAGGTGCAAGGAGAGACTACCAGGAGCACAGGAGACGTCCTTGGAAACTCCTAAAGAGTGTACAAGCCCACCCACATGGGAATTGGCACCAGAGGGGCCCAGTTTGCTCGAAGGAAGCAGCAGAAGGGACTGAGGTCTGACAGAGAGCAGAGCAAGCGCCATTATTCCCTCTTGGACCCCGCCCCCACATACAGCATCACAACCCAGCAACTGGGGTGGCCCACCCTGGTGAACACCTAAGACTCCGCCCCTCATACATAACAGGTGTGACCAGACCAAAGGAAAAAAAAAAGTTGACTCAAACAGAAGAACAAATGCAAGCCTCAGAGCCGGTACTTTTAAGTGACTGAGAAAAGCCAATCTATCAGATGCACAGTTCAAAGCACTGGTGATCAGGATGCTGACAGAATTGGTTGATTTTGGTCTCAAATTAGATGAAAAAAATGAAGGCTACAATAAGTGAAATAAAGAAAAATGCACAGGGAACCAATAGTGATGGAATAAAAGCTGGGTCTCACATCAATGGAGTGGACCAGAAGGAAGAAAAAAAACATACAGTCAGAAAAGAATGAAGAAATAAGAATTCAAAAAAATGAGAAGAGGCTTAGGAACCTCCGGGACATCTTTAAATGTTCCAACATACAAATTATAGGGGTACCAGAAGGAGAAGAGGAAGAGCAACAAATTGAAAACTTATTTGAACAAATAATAAAGGAGAACTTCCCCATTCTGGCAAAGGAAAGTCCAGGAAGTCCAGGAAGCTCAGAGAGTCCCAAAGAGGTTGGACCCAAGGAGGAACACACCAAGGCACATCATAATTACATTAGCCAAGGCAAAAATGAAGGAGAGAATCCTAGAAGCAGCAAGAGATAAGGAGACAGTCACCTACAAAGGAGTTCCCATCAGACTGTCAGCTGATTTCTCAAAAGAGACCTTGCAGGCAAGAAGGGGCTGGCAAGAAGTATTCCAAGTCATGAAAGGCAAGGACCTACATCCCAGATTGCTCTATCCAGCAAAGCTATCCTTTAGAATGGAAGGGCAGATAAAGTGCTTCTCAGATAAGGTCAAGTTGAAGGAGTTCATCATCACCAAGCCCTTATTATTTGAAATGTTAAAGGGACTTATCTAAGAAAAAGAAGGTAAAAAAAACATGTATAGTAAAATGACAGCAAACTCACAATTATTAACAACCACACCTAAAACAAAAACATGAAGAAACTAAGCAAACAACTAGAACAGGAACAGACCCACAGAAATGGAGATCACATGGAGGGTTAGCAACAGGGGAGTGGCGGGGGGGACGGTATGGAGAATAAGTAGCATAGATGGTAGGTAGAAAATAGACAGGGGGAGGGCAAGAATAGTATGGGAAATGTAGAAGTTAAAGAACTTATGACAAATAGACATGAACTAAAGTGGGGAAATGTGGGTGGGAGAGGGTGTGCAGGGTGGAGAGGAATGAAGGGGGGAAATGGGACAACTGTAATAACATAATCAATAAAATATATTTAAAAAATAAAAAAGAGAAGTATCTAATGAATAAAATGTTAACAGGAACTAACATTATCTGAAATGTATTTATGCTGGTAGTCAGAGCTTATCCTAAATGGGCAATTTGAAATCTTTTTCCAAGTAACATTCTCCCTGAATACCAGCAAATAATCAATGACAACCTAAATTCCCTGTTGAGAAAATACTGCTCCAAAATACTGGATGTTTATAAGACAGTCATCTTGTTTTGTCTACTGAGCAGTCTTCTTTCTGTTGGGGAAAGAACTGGTGGGGAACTTCTTTCTGGTGGGTAAAACATGAACCCCACCACCCAGTGTTCCTACATTCTGGTACTCCTGCCAACCACAGTGTCCAATGCAGAGGTGGATGTATGGCCCAGGCCTCAGCAATTAGGAGCAATTAGGGCCCTCAGTACCCTGACTATAATATTAGACCATCAATTACACATTTAACCTTAACCCAGGCAAGCACAGTCCCCTCCTCCCCCCCAAAAAAAGTCCTTCTCTGAGATTTATTAGATAAAAACCAGGAGGAAGAATGAATATTACCCTTCTTTTTTTTAATGTTTTATTTTAATCATTGTTCAAGTACAGTTTTCTGCCTTTTACTCCCATTCCATCCCACCCACCCATCCCTCCCCACCTCCCATCCCATTACTACCCCCCCTAGTTTTTGTCCATGTACATATTTGTTCCTGTAAATCCTTCCCATTCTCCCCTGAAATTCCCTCTTCTCTCCCCTCTGGTCACCGTCAGCCTGCCCTCCATTTCAGTGTCTTTGACTATATTTTGCTTGTTTCTTTGTTTTGCTGTTTAGGTTCCTGTTAAAGGTGAGATCATATGGCATTTGTCTTTCACTGCCTTGCTTATTTTGCTTAGCATAATGCTTTCCAGTTCCATCCATGATGTTGCAAAGGGTAGGAGCTCCTTCTTTCTTTCTGCTGCATAGAATTTTATTGTGTAAATGTATCATAGTTTTTTGATCCACTCATTTACTGATGGGCATCTAGGTTGCTTCCAGCACTTAGCTATTGTAAATTATGCAGCTATGAACACTGGGGTGCAAAAGTTCTTTTGGATTGGTGTTTCAGGGTTCTTAGGATATAACCTCAGCAGTGGAATTGCTGGGTCAAAAGGCAGATCCATTTTTAATTTTCTGAGGAAGTACCATACTGTTTTCCATAGTGGTTGTACCAGTCTGCATTCCCACCAACAGTGCAGTAGGGTCCCCTTTTCTCCACAACCTCTCCAACACTTGTTGTTTGTTGCTTTGTTTATGATGGCCATTCTGACTGGTGTTAAGTGGTATCTCATTGTGGTTTTAATTTGCATCTCTCTTATAGCTAACGACATTGAACATCTTTCCATGTGTCTTTGGATCCTCTGCATGTCCTCTTTGGAGAAGTGTCTGATCAAGTCCTTTGCCCATTTTTAATTGGGTTGTTTGTCTTCTTAGAGTGGAGTCGTGTAAGTTCTTTATATATTTTGGAGATGAAACCCTTGTCTGAGGTATCATTGGCAAATATGTTTTCCCTATTACCCTTCTTTTTATTGGATCCTGCATGTTTGGATCCTTGGAGCCACAGGAGAAAATGTGGCCCACAAAACACAAATAGAAACAGAGGCTAGAAAGGATAGTAGCCATGAGAGAGAGAGAGAAAGAAAGAAAAAAGAGGAAATAAAGAGGTGGGTTCAGCAGACCTGAAGCTGTGAACTTCCCAGTGTGACAGATTGCACAACTGGCTCCAATTTTCACTCCTGCCAGGGAATTTACTTTGTCCATGAGATATTAACAGACATCACCCAACAAGGGCTGCAATGTGCCTTTGCCATCACCAGAAGAACCTGCTTATCAGCTGTCCCAAGAAGCTGAGAGACATATGGAGCAGACTCATAGCTCTGTACCTCAGTCTCCCCAGCCCAAATCTGCTGAACCCAGTGATCAATCTCAGTAGCTCTAAAAGCAGGGTAACTAGACACTATGTGCTTCAAGACATGAGACCATAGCATGCACTATACTTTGTAGAGGCATACAAATACTTGAATGAAATATTCCTGCCCAAATAAATAGAACCTACATCTAATCAAGCCTCTAGGTCTAATTACCGATCTGCAGGGAATATGGGCTATAGAGCAACAAGGTAAATAACACCACAAGGGAAATAGTCTTCCAAATCCACAGCATGTGGCACATTCTACAAGATAAATGGCCTGATTTCACCAATAAAACCAAAAACAAAAAGTGAGGAGGAACAGTGATAGAATAAGAATCTTCTGAGCCATAACAATGATATGCAATGTGGACCTTATTTGGATGACAATACAAACAAATGAATAGTTTTTTTTAAAAAGCTATCTTTGAAACTGTTAGAGAAATGTGGATAAGGTGCATCTATTAGATAATATTAAGGTTTATTGTTAACTTTGTTAAGTATGCTAATAGCATGGTTGTTTGGTCTTAAAGTATCACTCAGTTGCTTACTCAAGTATTTACTGGTAAAACAATATGAATGCTGGAACTTGCTTTAAAATACTTCAAAAATAAGTAAGTAAATAAAAACAAGGCAATAGATAAAGTAAGAATGATATAAAGCTAAGCTATATGTATATTCATTGTGCTATAATTCTATTTTTCTATATATTTGAAAATTTCCGTAGTAAAAAGTCAACCAAACTTAACTAATCAAATAACAACAGGAAAAACCCTTGGACATGGAAGTGCTTTGGCACATCAAAGAGTGGGCATCTATTTGCTTGGGGGTCCAGATCTGCTCCTGATTGGCCACTCTAGGCCTCAGCTTCTTTATTCATAAAGTCAAGAGTTGGTTTTGGACTTTTAAAGTCTCTTCCAAGTCTAACCTATTATGACTCTGTTACTCTGAAATCCCCACCTCTGGTTCCTTCTGAAGAATCCTTTCCCAGCTAAGTAACAAGACAGGAGTTCCCTCTAACTCTCCCAAGACTACTTTCTCTGAATAGATAACTTTCATATCTCACTTTCTATTCTCTATGCATAGAAAGCACCACAACTAATTCCAGTATATCTAAATCATTCAACACTTACTGTACTCCATATATACATCTGCTTCTGTTATATATGTGCCAGTGTTGTGTGTTGGAGACCATAAACTAGCACACTGTCAGTCCAGCATATGGCTGTTCACTTTACTCATGTTGACGATTTAGCACATTGTCAACATGAGACAAATGTATAATACTGTAATACTCTAGTATAAATAGTGAAATTTCTAAGCAATCTGTTGCAGTTGGTCTGTCAACAGACAATAGAAAAATCTGTATTTTCTGGCTTACTCTGCTCCCCCCCCATTGAACATTATAAGTTGGCATTGGATAGGTCATATTTCCAGGAATGAATAAAGAATCTTTCTTTACCTTTCATGCAGAACAGGCTTAATCCACAGTTTCTCTTTCCCCTAACTAAATACAGGTATATGACTCCCTTTCTTGTGTGAGGAATATAAACTTCTCCATATTTGTTTTTTAGCTAACTTCTAAAACACCAAATAGTGACCCCCTGAAAGCTTATGTGGATTTCTTTTCTCTGGTGTTGGGGAGGAATGGGTGGTTGTACTTTTGAGGGTTGGGCCAATGCAAACCAAGTCATCATTTCTTGCCTATGTATAAATTTGCTTATATATAAATTTTCTCTAATCTGTTCTCTCAACTCTAGAATGACCTGGTCTCAAGATGTTTATATACGTGAAGTTCAAACCTGCTGAGGCAGTGTTGGCAAAATCTTTTCATTTTAAAAAACGTGATCACAAATTCCCATCAGAGGTTTTAAAATAAGTAGCCCCTTGCTATTGCAAGTGACCTTATAGAACTATGCTGCTGTGATAATGCTTTGCTTACTGAATTACACTGAAACCTCTTCAGCTTACATTCTAATGCAAAGTAATGATAGTTCCCATATTTCAGGGAGCTATTTTTTAGGATTAAATGAGATAATATACATAAAGAGTATATGGGAGCAGTGGTACACAAGATACGTCTTTGTAAGCACCCTATGCACCCCTGGCAGTCCCAGAAAGAGTAAATTTTCAATTAACATTTGTTGAATAAGTGCATTGAATAACATAATGAAAAGGATAAGTTATTCAGTATCTGTGGCAAAAAGAAGTTTTCCCTTCACAAGGTAATACAATTTGTCAAGGAATTTTTTTAAGTATGTAGTGTTAAGCTAAAAAAATTGCTTCAGCATAGAATTTTAAAATCAAATAACTTGATTTTGAAAATTTAACAGGAAGAGTTAAGAAAGGGAAGGCCCATTTATTCAGATGAATCAAAGATGAATCTGAGATGTAGTCATGTTTTATTTATACAGGTCATTCATCCTAGCATCAAAGCACTCAACCACATATCTCATTAACACTTACTACAGCCCCAGGAGGTGGGTAGATGTCAAAGATGATCCCCTTGTTACAATGGAGAGAGCCTGAGGCTCAGGACAGTGAAGTGGCTTGTCAGAGGCCATATCAAGTAAGTGAGTAGGAGCAGGGAACAGAACCAAATTCTAGTCCTTTATCCTCTGCACTAATGTGTTTTACCTTGAGGTTGCCAAATGTCTCAATTACTTTTTACTCTAAAATCCATTTTAAGATAAACCGTGCCTCTTCCAACCCTCCCGTTTTAAAGCAGCCAAGAGTACAAACTTCTGCAGAAGGCAAATTGCTACATTTAAGGGCAATTAATGTGGCCTCTAATTTTCAACAGAAAACACAGGGACTTGGTTTTGCGTTACTAAATACAACTGTAGAGGCTGCACATACTTCTTCGTTGATTTTTCTATGATTTACTTTGAGGGGGGTGTAAATGAACTCTGTTTAATTGACTTGTTAAAACAAGAATTACTAGAATTTCCAGGAATATTAAATCTCCAAGTTTTCCCAGAAGTCCGCAGGATGAGTAGTTATGCTTTTAGTATCCCTTGACTGAAAATAAAATACATACCGACAAAATGACCTAGGAGCGCCTATAAATTCGATGACATTCGCGATGAATTTGCTTATTCCCCGCACCCACTCTCAATCCCCTACGTTTGAAAACTGCCGCGCAGTGGGAGGCGTGGTAGGGTGAACGGTTGCGGGTGCGCGCAAGCAGACTGCAGGCGAGGAGATTGGCTTCTCCACTGGGAATGAGCAAAATGGGCTCACTTAGTGAACCATTTCATCTTCAAGTTGTTTTTCTGGGGGGGGGGTTTGTTTGTTTGTTTGTTAAGCATAAGCTGATGAGAACGAGGAGCTAGATGGCAGCGCCTTAACACGCCGCACTAGCTGTCCCTGCGCCCCGCCTGCTCCGTCCACTCTGGGCGCTGGTAACCGCTCATCCTGCCCGCGGCTGGGCAGCGGGATTGCCGGGCGCTCTCGCCCCTCCGCCTACAGACACCCGCGCACGGGAGCTCCAACCGCATGCCAGAGGCCAAGTGCAGTCGTGTTCTCGGTTCCCAGAGGTGTAGTTCCAGTTTCTAGTTTTCTTATCGACACTCTTTCTCCTTCGGGGTCTTCCAAGGGGATCAGAGGGTGGTGAAGGGAGGGCCCCCACTGGGGAAACCCGTGCCCGCACCCGCTAGGGTTGTCGGACTTTTGTTGGCTGATATATGTCCCACCGGCCAATGCTCATTCTTACCCCGAAGATTCGACTTGTTTCGGCACCAGCAAGAACTCTGAATGGAGGGCGTTTGAAAACAGGCTTCTCTATGTAACCTGCAAGCCAAGCTCGCTCTGCCTTCTGGGCATCTCTGCTCTGGCCCCGGATTATGGGCGGCGGTGCAAGCGGTGAAGGGATGTTCCGGTGGCCCGCAGCTTCTGGCTTCTCAACCGTCAGGACTTCCAGGGTCCAGGCCTGCAGCACCTGATGCTGCAGTTGGCATCACCTTCTGCCAAAGAACGTCGGGACTCAGGCCCTGGTCCCAGACTGTGTGGATTGCGTCCTTAGCTCCACAATTTACCAGCTGCTGCCTGACCCTGAACAAGTTGCTGACCCTCACAGGTCTTCACTTTCTCTGTTTGTAAAATGGGAGTTATAACACCATCAACCTCAGAGGGCTGTTGTGGAATGATGTAAGATAATGCATTAAATGTGTTCTGGCACAAGGACTGTTCAACTTATGTCATGGGCCGCTTGACAAAGTCAAATAAACTCGGTGGGAGGGCTCATTCAACAAGAATTTGACAGCGACCCTGTGTGTCAGACTCTGCCTTAGGAACTAGAAACAATGCAGAAAATATAACAGACAAAAATTGCTGTCCTCTTGGAGCTTGCGTGGGTGGATGTGTGTGGGGGGGAGGGTACAGAGCAAACATAGAGTGTGTCTGATAGAACAGACAGTGGGGCTTAATTGCCATTTTAAACAGGCTGGACAATTGCACCAAGTGATGGGAGGGAGGAGCCATGGAGAATTTGGTCCAGCCAGAGGGAAGAACAGGATGGAGCTACTGCCCAATTTCCCTTACTAAATCATCTCTCCCCTTTCCCACTTCCCAGCCCAACCTTTGCAGCCATATCATGTGAGCCCTCACCAGGGAAATCTGCCTGTGGAGACAGGCTGGGCAGCTGAAAGGAGGAGTTTGAAATCAGTTGCCTCTTCCTCCATTGCACCCCATACCCTGCAGATCCCTCCTTTCAGTCTTCAAAAGAATTTCCCTGATAGAGTCACTAAAGGGGGATAACTCACACTCTCTCAAGGAATCTAACTCACCCTTCCTCCTTTCCATAGAGGATGAGGGCAATGGCAGGTGCTGATGCAAACCAAGCAAAAGGTGGCTTTTGACCTCCTCAGTTCTCAGCAGTTAACAGTAACCACATACTTCCAAGATCATACAAAGAAATATCAATAACAAAGAAATGATTTCAACTGATGCTACATTCCTATCTACATTGCACCATTACAAATAGAGAAATAACTTATAAAAGGTACAAGACATAGACACACTTGGAAGTCTGGCCTGTATATTCACTATCAATCTTATATATCAGGAAAAATCAGTACCACTTATTGTGCTTTTCTCATGTGCTTAGTGTTTTATGTGTATTTACTCATTTAATATCATTGATAACCCTATGAGGCCCTATCTACCATCATTTTACAGATGAGAGAGTTGAGCTTTAGTGTGGTTAAATAACTTGCCCAAGGTCTCAGAGCTAGTAAGGGGTGCCACTCCGCTTCTTCTATTTTACTGTGGGTTCATTCATAATACAACAAATATCCATTGAGTGTCCTCCATGTGCTGGGTACTATCTAGGCACTATAGATACAGCAATTTTAAAAATTGTTGCCCTCATATATGTTACTTACATTTTTGTGGAGGGACAGAAGTCATGGAGGAGCAAATATAGTATGTGAGAAGTTCAGTAACTTAGAGAAAAATAAAAATGGGAAAGAAGAAAAGCAGGGGAAAGGGTTGAAATATTAAATAAGTGATCAAATAAAACTTTACCCAGAAGATGACATTTGAGCAAAGGGAAACAAACTGTGCCTAAGTGGGGAAAGGTGCTCTAGGCAGAGAAGGCCAAATGCAAAGACTCTCAGGTAGGGCTAGCAGGAAGGTTAGTGTAGCTGGAGGGGAGTGGCTTAGGTAAGGAGAAAAGGAGCATGGAAGGGGTCAAAGGTGAGTGGTCCCTCAGGGGTGTAGACTCTGAAGGACTTAGATTATGACCCTGAGTGAGGTGGTTTCACAGGCTCCCTTTTCTCACTGAACCCAGAGGACTACTCAGTAAGGGGTGTTAGTGTTCCTATTTTACAGAGGGGAATACTGACACCCACGGAGACTGAATGACTTTCCTGGGTCCATGGCATTACACAATAGAACAGGATCACTCTGGCTGCTCTGTTGAGAGTGTGCCATAAGGGGGCAAGATAGAAGTGCGAGGAGGCTCTCCTAGTAACCTAGATGAGAGATGGTGGTGCTGTGGGGATGAGGTCTTAAGGAATGGTCAGATTCTGGTTACACACAGAAGATAGAGGCACAGCATTTTCTTGTAGACTCCTTTTGGAATATGAAAGGAGGGAGTCAAGGATGGCTCCAAGGTTTTTGACTTGAGAAACTCCTGGGTGTGGGGGGCGGTCTGTTCTTTACCAGGAGGGGAATACAGTGTGGATGGGGCCAGTTTGGAAGCAAAGCTTCCAACAACTCAAATTTGAACATCTCTTAGACATTTGAGTGAAGATAGATATCCAGCAGGCAGTTGAATAAACAAAAGTGGAGGTTGGACACTGGAATTTAGGGCAGTTCAGGCTGGAAATACATAAGTTAATGGGGAATCTCAGGCGGTAGGTGCTGATGACTGCAAGAGGGGTGACAGCAGATCAAGAGAAGAGGTTAGAGAACCTGACCCAGGTGTGCTCCAACTTTCCCCAGTTCATCAGGATTGTAGAATGAGGGAGAAAAGCAGTCTTGGCACTCCGGTTAATCATTGCTAAACCTCTGCCCATTTTCCTGGGCAATATTAATTCTTTTCACTGGAAGTAGCTGGGAACAAGTAAGGGTTCAACATGTTTGGCATCAAAGGCCGCAAGCTGCAGTGCCATGGACCCAGGCAAGTCCTTTAATCTCCGTGGGTGTCAGCATTCCCCTCTGTAAAATGGGGCTACTAACACCTCTTACTGAGTAGTCAGTCCCTGGCTTCAGTGAGAAAAGGGAACCCATAAAACCAACCCTTTTAATTCCTTCCTGCGACGCAGGACTTTCCCCAGCATCGTATGTCCCATTTACATTGTCCTATCTTCATGTGTGCGTGCATGTATCCTCAGCGCCACACTGGTGCAAAACAGGCGTTAGGGAAAGCATGAATGAAGCCGAAGATCAGGAGTGGACTCCCAGGACAGGGGCGAGCCCTGTCAACTCAGCCGGCCCAAAGGGACGGGAGAACCGCGCGCGGAAACCTAGCACCGAGGCACGGTGGAGTCGCTCTGGGTGGTGCCTCCAAGGGACGCTGGAGCCGCCGACACCCTGCCGTCAACCCACACGGGCTGGGGGGCGCACCTTCGTCCACCCGAGAGCCTTGCGGGGCGGGGTCTCGGCTGGCCCGCGCAGCTTCCGCCCAGGGCGCTTCCCCGCGGCAGCGAGCCGTGTCCAGCCGGCCCGTTCTCGCGATCCGGCCGCGGGAGGCTGGGGGACATCCGCTGTGACCGAGCCTCTGCCGGACGGGGTCTCAGGGCCGGAGGCGGGGAAGGGGCCGCCAGTGGGAGGGGGAGTATGCGAGGCCCCCAGGGCCACCCAGCCGCTCCTGGCCCGCCCGCGCAAGCGTCCGTCCCTCAGGTTTCTAATGGAAAGGACACCCAGGCTTCGGGCCCATTGGTCACCCAGGGGTGATTGTGTGGGGCGCTCTCGGACCTGGAGACGGCTCTGCGAAGAACAGCCTGGGCGCCCCGGACGCGGCAGCTACGGGTCCGCCCAGGACTAGGGTGGGTCCGGGGCGAGGACCCAAACTTCGGGACCCAGTTTCTGGTGCCCGCGGGTGTAATCCCGAGGGCGGATACTGGGGATCTCACAGATTATTGTAGAAATTCACTAAACCAAATTTAGGCCTAGGAGGAACTCCGTCTGGCAACATTCACGAATTAGTCTGGATGTTGTGGGTAGTGACTTTGCGGGGAGGTCAAAACTGTGCGCCAACTACGGAACCTGGCCCCAGGTCACGCAGCATGCGGGGACGCACGTTGGACAGCCCAGGACTACACAGCGCGCATGAACACACTCACCCCGCCACTATCGCACCTGGAGTCCTGGATAAGAGCTGGTGCCTGACAGAAAGTGTCCACAAACTTTGTGATCTCTGTAGGGTTAAAAAACAAAAACAAAACATTCGGTTAATTCTACAGGGCTTGTTTGGGTGGTGCTGTTTTTCTCAGTTAACAAGTGGACAACAGTTAATCAAGACATTGAGTTTAGTGAATATGAAAGGACAGGCCTCCTGGGAAAAGAAAGACACAATTACAATGGAATTATTCCCTTGGGTTGTCCCGGCCTCTTCAAACCAGCAACAAAAATGTAAATTAGGGCAAAAAATGTTTTAGAAGTTAGCAGACAGAGGTTCCTAGAGGTGATGATGATGGTTGTCTAATTTTGTTGTTCTGTTTACCAAGAAATTTCTGTGTTTTAAGCCAAAAACGTTTGATGGCCTCAGACAAGAGTACATGCACTGGTTTTTGTCTCCAGGCCACTGCCCCCGCCCCCAGGGGGAAGGGCAGGAATGCCATCCGCACCGCTCTGAGGACAGCAACTCTCTACCTTCCCACTGGCCTGCTGGTGGTGGTTTCATGTAACAGTGGAGGATGACATATCTGTCTTATTTTATTTCACCAGATGGAGAAAATGCAGCAATATTTGGGGGCGGGGGGGGACATTTCCTGTCTTTTTGTTCTTGACATAAAAAGTACTTTATGGCTATTTTTTTCAACATATTTTCTCCTCCTCTGGGGCACTGTTTTAAAGCCTCAAAGCATATATTTGCCAGGAGTCTTGGGATTCTCACAATATTTCTAACTCTTTCTCCAACCAAGACTTGCTGGACCTGCTCCATTAGGGAGACTTGTGTTTTACAAGCTGTAGACCATAACTGCAATAGCTAAGCCTTTTTTTTTTTTTTTTTTTAGGGAAAATTTTCAACTTAAAACACTTAGTATTTATGGGCCATTGCTTTTTCTTTTATTGCCCATTTAACCGTGTCTTTTCTTTGACGCTCATCCAGAGGGACGCTCATCACCATGGCTGCATCAGACAAGCCCAACGGGAAGGCCCTCATCATCTCGAATCTCCATCTCTCACCTCCCTCCAAAGCAGCTTACAATAAAGGGAACGCACTCCCACATCCTGATCCCTGCTCCTCTTTGATCTTCCCCATCATTTTCTTATTAAAAACAACTGCTCTCTTGCCACCACCACCAGTTTCAAGTTGTCTGAGTAACTATTTTCATCCTTAAATTTTTAATTTTGAAAATCAAGTCATATATTAGAGTTATTATGGCAAATACAATATCCCCACTTGAAAAACAGGGGAAATCTGCAGAGAACAACCTATTAATTTTCCACCAGTTACAAAGCACTAAAATGCTACCCTCTGAATATGAGTCTCTGGTTTTCCAGCCTGGCTTCTTCCTGTCTCCATCACACCACCTTTCATGGTTTCCTGGATTATTTCTTCCAATGAACAGTAATTAAAACTGAGCAAAGATTAAATTTCATTCCCACCAACATAATTTAAAAATGTGCGTCCTGTAACAAGTTACCAAACTCCAGCCAATGATGCAATATACCACCAAAGTCCAGTGGAACAAAGTAGTTTGAAAAAGCCACTTGATTTTCTAATTTTGGAATTTATTAACTACCAGAACACACATTGCATTATCTCTTTACAAATGATGGGTCAAATAACATCATATAACAATTTTATTTCTTTAAGATTGTATTTATTTATTTTTAGAGAGAAGGAAAGGGAAGGAGAAAGAGAGGGAGAGAAACATCAATGTGTGGTTGCCTCTCTCACACCCCCCACTAGGGACCTGGCTCACAACCCAGGCATGTTCCCTGACTGGGAATCCAACCAGCGGCCCTTTGGTTCCCAGGCCAGTGCTCAATCCACTGAGCCACACCAGCCAGGACACAAATAACAATTTTAAAACAAAGGTTTAAAAGTTTATGCTTTAGATTTTATGCATAAAGATTGGAATCAGATTTGGGAAAGGGACATTAATGTTGAAAAAAAATGAATAAAACAAGAGTCTTTAGATTTTCACATATTATCCAGTACTGCATACAAGTCTATAAGGAACTATTTTATTCACAGCTAAACATATATCTCCACTGTCTGAATTTTAGTGTCCCTAAAGTCAATGGTACATTGCACTTGAAATTATCTTCCTCCAGAAAATATGCTGTCATTCTACAGCTTTCTCCAGGCTGGGTGGCTGGGCCAGGAGCTGCTGCTACACTCTCCTCAGCTGCACTTTTTCCTTTCTCCATCCAAGCACTGGCTGTATATTATTGCCCTTGCTTTTATGCAGTGGTGAGTCTTCCCTGCTATGGTGTGAATTGCACAAGAGAAGAGACTGTATCTGTTTTGTTTAGTATTGCTTTCCAAGTGCCTGACACACAATAGGTTACTTATTAAATATTTAATTAATTAATAGTAGAATTGATAAACAACTTTTTTAAGAACAGGGAAGTCAAGTGCAAGAAACAAAACCAGAGATAAATTCCCTTCATCTCTTTCATTCAATCTGGTGAGGAAGCCTCACAAGTGACAAGAGTGCATTGTAACAATTGACCAGATATTTGAGTGTGACACCCAACTCACATATTTACCAGTAATGGGACCTTGGATGTTACTTAACTTCTCTGCACCTCATTTCCTCTTCTGTAGAACAGGTATAATAAAGCCCATCTTGCAGGTTGTTGTAGGAATTTATAAACATACAAAACACCTGACATATGTAGGTAAACTATATACAAATATTATTAACACTCATTCATTGAATGTTTGCATGCCTGCTATGAGCACTGGGGATACAAAGAGGAATAAACCAAAATCTTTCTTCAAAATCTAAGTCTCAAAAGTAATGTGGCAAATGCAGTAACAGAAACAATCAAAAAGTTTGGGGAGCAACTTAGCTAAAGAAAGGGGTGCAATCCAAAGAGAGGGGATCATATGATTAAAAAGGTCTAACTACTATGGCTTGTGGGGATGACTGCAAACATTATATTTGGCTTCCCCTTTAATGCAATGTAAGTCCCCAACCTACTACAATGGCTGATGAGAACCTGTCCAAAAGCACACTCACACACCATTTTCTCTCTGACCTCATCTCCTATTACTGCCTCAGCTCACTTCTTGACTTGATGTGCTAAACACACTCCCTCCCCTGTTATGGCTTTGCACTGGCTGTTCCCTCTGCCTAGATTTTTTTTCCAGTTTATCCTAGGAGCTCACTGTCTCACCTCCTTTCATATCTTTGCTCCAATGCCACCTTTTAATAAAGCTAACCGTGACCAGACTATCTAAAATCCAATATTCTACAAAATGTGCTTATTTATTATGCTTGCTATTTCCTGACAGCGCCCACCCCCTTCCATATAAGCTCCAAAAGGAAAGATTTCAGTTTTGTTCCCCAAGGTACCTGGAGGACAGTAGCTGGCACCCAGCAGTGTCCAAGGAATGAAGAAGTGTGGCTGGAATGTAAAGTCAGGGAAGGAAGTGGAGAGACGTAAAGCTGGAGAGATGTTCAGAGGCTTTGAGTGCTCTGGTAAAGAACTTAGATTTTTATCTGGGAAGTAAGGGGAAGCCATTATGGGTGAATGGCATGTTCAGATCTGCTTTTTAGATAAGTCATTCAGGGAAAGGATTTGAAGGGAATAATGGCAAAGCCTTACAGTTAAGAAGAGGCTGTAACAGCAGCAAATGAGTCAGAGACTAAGGCAGGAAAGACCTAAACTAGAGCAGTAGGAACAGGAAAGGAAGGGAGGAGATATATCAGAGGCATAATTAGGATTTGATAACCGATTTATAACCGATTTATAATTAGGATTTTAAAGTAGAGGGAGAAAGAGAAGACTCAAAAATGACTCCGGTTTGTGGTATGGCTGAGTGGGAGGTTGAAGTAAAGTCTAGAGTGTTAGGAGAGGGGCAGAGGCGGTATGAGTTTGGCTCCATATATAGTCCTGTGTAGTAGACCCAGTATCATTTGTGGAAGAGGAAATTTGGAGCTCAGGAGAGATGTTTAAACTGGAGATATTCTTTCTACCTAGTGATAATTACATTAATTTAAAGGGAAAACAACTTTCATTCCAAACATCCAAATTTACTTCCCAAAACAGCAGGAATTAAAACACAGCTATGTCTCTTAGTTGCAAATTTCATATTTCTGCAAAAGTAGGTTTACAGTTGTGAGTACGCAAAACAGAGTTTATTCTTGTATTATTTTCCTGATGAACAACTGTAAACCTACTTTGCTCCACCTTGTATTTTATCCCTCCCACTCCAAAGCAAAAAGAATGAGACTGGGCTGGGGAGGTTATTTATCAATTCTTGCTTCAGACTTCACTTTTGTTAGATTTTTGGCTAACTGCACAGAAAAAAAAAATCATAATCTCTCCCCCCACCAAAAAAGTTACCATGTTTGATTGTGAAATAACTACTGATATAATACAAAGAACATACCCTTTCATTTTATAAAAGTATAAGGGGAAAGTTAAATTCAAAGGCAGTATTATGTATTCAAAACAAATGTAAGTAAATACTTTTGAAATGACATGCAATTAGTTAGTGGAAGTCACTGTCACAACATAGGGTTGAAGCAAAGTGCTGTGTGAGCTTCACTTTCTTTCTAATCAAACCTCTACATAAAGCAAGGAAGGAAAGACAAGACTACCTTGTCATTTAAAATTCCAAGTAGCCATGCTCACTACAGCAACATATACACCAAAACTGGAACAACACACAGACCATTACGCAGCGCCCCATCAAGGATGACACAAACCTGTGAAGCATTCCATATTTTGTGCAGTGCCCCTCACCCTGTGCTCACGCATTTTCATTAGCTCAGAAGAGACAAATCAAAGCACACAGTGTGGCACTCCAGCAAACCTGTGACTTTTCACCATAAAAATATTCGTGTAAGCCAATCTGTGAAATGGAAATGAAGTTGTGTTACACCTGGATATTTGTGCTAATGTGTCAACTTGCATTTCCTTCATAAACCTTATAAAATAATAAAATTACAAGTAGGAAGAAGTGTAAATTCCTTCATTTCAATAATAATAGTAATGATTTATTGAGCATTTACTTTTTCCTAGGCACTGTGCTAGGCAATGATCCAAGCTTTTTACTTGGTTTCCTCTGCCCTTTGAAGGGAGCAGAGAAAAACAACAATACAGGGCTTAGACAGTTGAGCAATTTGCTAAAGGTCACTTTGCTATCAAGTGTTGTAGACATCTTGTAAAAGAGGGGGGGAATTTTTTTTCTTTCTAAAATCAGATTAAGTGTTGCAACTTACCTTGACCTGTTAACATGCATATGGGCACCATGCCTGCACTGCAAGTGAGACAGTCTGACTGGTTCACAGGTTGCTACTATGCCCAGAATCTAGCAGGTCACTTTTAAAAAATGTAAAATGTACAACTTTGTTATATAAATAAACAAACAAATGAATAGGCTAAACCTATGTTACTTGATTTGAGAACTGTCTCCACAGTGTTGGTAATAACTGTTTTTAATACCCTGAAATATTTTCTTAGGACTACCAGGAGAGTGTTTTAACTTGATGGGTAGACAGTAACAAGCCGTGACAATGAATAAGTAATAATATGAGGTAAGCGTCCAGGCACACAGATGGCCTTGTTCGCTGCGACTGGCGCTTTTTCCTGGGTTGCACCAGCCACCTTTGGTCGCCCTTTACTGACTCTAACCTGATAAACTACATGGAGAACTTTCCCCCTCAAAACCAAATTACCAAGCCAGCGCTCAGAAGGTGAAACACCGACAGCTTTCTCTTTGATTGCGACCCTCGCCGCTCTCTTGATTCCCAGAAGGTTTTGTAGACCCGCAGGCTCAGTTTCATACTGGTGAAGCTGGGAACACCCACATGCGACTCCCAGATCCTCTCTTCCCAAAGAGTCGGCCGGGGTCAACCCCTCACCCTAAGCACGTGCAACTCATTTCTTCACAGCTCCCCCCTTCTGTACTGGTCACCTCAGAACGCTTTTATTTATACATTGTTTTTAAACGCACGCTAACACTCCAGTGAGAACGTCTAGAGCAGAAAGTGAAAGTGGGCGCTAGACTCTGCAGCAGGCGCGCAGCGCGCGCCTGGCACCCGGGCGGGGCAGGGCAGGGCGGGGCGGGGCGGGAAGACGTCGCGCTCGTCACGTGACGCGCGGCCGCCGAATCGCAGCGGCGCTGTGCAGCGCGCGGAGACGGGCCTGGGAAGCTCTTCTCTGTCAATGAAAGTTGTCATTTGAGCTGTTACCGCCGAAACGCAGAGGAAAAGAGAGCTTTGCACCTCCTTCCTCTTCAGATCCCCATTGCCTGTAGACTGCGAGAGTCGGACGTCCCTAGCTTTGGGGCGCCTGGGCGTTGTGCACAATCACTTTCATCAGCCCCTACCTACACACTGGGCGGGGAAGGGCCTTTCCTTTTAGGTGTGTCTCCAGGTGGGCCCAGGAAGGGTCCGGGCCTCAGTTCCCTTTGGTTCGCTTGCTGGGGAGGGTGCTAGGATAGTACGCCTCCTTCCTCCAAAGCAGAAGTCCAAAGCGGTGATTAGAGGGAGCCCGAAGCCTTCGGGCCCCAGCCCGGAGAGTCCCGCCGTCGGCCACTTTTCCCGGTCTGATAGAGGGAGGCCCGTGAGCCCCTGGAAAGCAGAACAGCTAGATGCAGATGTCGGTCCTTCTTTTACAATATTTCAAATGACCGATTTTTTACCCACCCTCCCCCCAGTGGAGTCTTTATGCTTAATTCAGCATCTTAAACAATTTAAAAGAACCAAAGTCCTAACTTAGATAAAGTTTTGCCCTTTCAAAGACTTCTGGGAGGCTTAACTGTCGCTTCTGGGTTTCTACCCTCAATATCCACCAAAGGGGGGGTGGGGAACCCTAGCTTTCCTAAACCCGGTAACAATAGGACAACTAGTTTAATCCATCTCTGGGTAGGCTACCCCCAACCCCACCCCCCAAAGCCCTCCTTCACACTCCAACCTGCCCCTAGGTATGTTTGTGTAATCAGAGACTGATTGTAGCTGTGTTGCCGTTTCTCCCCGGGAAGGCTCAGTTTGCATTCACTGAAGTTTCTTGTTTTCTAGGTTTGTTTAGGCAAGCAGAGAAGATGCCGCTTAGAAGATAGCTGGGTTTCCTGCTGGACGTTTTCTGGAGTGGGCTGAGCTGAGCAGGTGTGTGGGTTATGATTGCAAGGAGGAGGGTAACGTAGATCTTCAAAACGTTACTTTTGAGATTTTAGTAAGTAGATTTTTTCAAAAAATCAAGGCTACGGATAATATTATAGATATGAGCTAGGATTTTAGTGATGCAAATCACGCCCAGGTCTAGGGACAGTGATAAGAGTGATGATTTGGGGCTCTGCTCTTGCTTAACCTGTATACAGAGGCGATGCTGGTAGTTACGCTCCGTATGGCATTAATTATCCTGTATTTTAAAACGGGGTAGAAACAGGGACGTTAGGGTGGTGAATCGTTACGGTTTGATCGAAGGATAGAATTCCGTGTCACCAACCTGCAAGGGGAAATGAAACGCAGAATTGGATAGTCCTTATTTTTGGAATGTTAACTTTGTGTATTTCCCGAATGCATGAAATGTGAAGGGGAGCGAGGATGTCAACGTTAACTGAAGTAGGGCAGCAGGAGTTGACTGCTGTCCAGTCTCCGAAAAGCTGCGCCCAAAGTTTTAAAAGGCGCTGGGACTGTGCGGAGGGGCGAGGAGCCCGAGCGGCGCCGGGGGTACGCGAGGCCCTCGGCGGCCGGTGGTGGGAGGTGGACGCCGCGCGCAGCGGATCCTCCGCGGGAGGCGTCGTGGGAGACCGGGGGGTCGAGGTAAGACGTCGCCCTAGTGGGATCCGGGGAGATGGCTGAAGAAATAAGTGCCACAGCAAATTCTACCAAGTTCAGTGTGTAGGCTACTAGCGGCTCTCGAATGGAGTTCATTAGTCTAAATTGCGTAATTAAAAAAAAAAAAAACTGCAGCGGCGCTTCCGCTGGAAGATAGGCTGGGGCGTGTGAAACAGCGCAGATCGCTTCTCGCTCACACACTCTTTTCTCGGAGCTGGAGTTCCTTTCTTTAAAGTCGCCACCACTATCCCCAAAGGGAAGGGGGAAGGGAATGAGAATTACCAAACTGTCGTGTTCGTTTGGACGAAATGGAAAGGAAAGAATTAGGGTCCTGGTATCAGGTTGTGAGGACTCCAGAATGGGGTTTGGAGTTAGTCGCTGAGTCTCGAGGTGCGCGGGTTCCAGGAGAGGGGTGTCGTGCGGGGCGAGCTTGCCGAGAAGTCCTTGCCCGGATGCCCCTGCGGTCACAAGCATCAGTCTTGCTCGGAACTTCCTGAGTGCAGCTTTCTTGGAGCAGATTCCGCGGTGCAGACCGCGGGTGTGCAAACTGTACGCTAATGCTCCGCGCCAGCCGGAGGCTACGTGGGGGAGGCTCTCCTGCCGCCGCCCACGCGTCGGGGCCCCGGGGGGTCGCGCCATCTGCTTCAGTGGGGTGACAGTGGGCCGCTCACCGGAGCCCCCGCAGACCTCGGCTTGAACTTCTGGACCGGGAGCGAATGGGGCCCCTGTGGAGAGGATTAGGGAGCGCCTTTTCTCCCGCTGCGCAAACCGCCGAACTCCCCAGCAGCCGCGCGCAGCCCCCTTCCCGGCGTCCGAGACCCGCGTCAAACTCCAACGCGGAGTGACAGTGCGAGCTTCTCCCCCAGGCTCACCCCCTTCCTCCACCTTTGCCCCCCACCTTCTTTAGGCTGCACGGCGAACGTGTAGGTTAGGCTTGGGCGGAAGAGGGTCTGGGCAGGTGCCGCCTAGGGCAATCCACCCCGCGTGGTCAGGCTCTCCCTGTGGTCAGCGAACCACCGACAGCCTCTCCCATCGACAACCGGGCCGGGCTAGTTAACTCAGCCTCTCCGGCGCTCCGGAGGACGGCCTCGGTGGTTTTGCTCCTTTTTTCCGTTTCTTTTTAGCAGAGCCTTCTAGGGAAAAAAAATCTTTTTATGTTTGATGTACGTTTTGATGTACATGGAAACGAATAACAGAATTTCAACATGGAAGGAGGGGGAAAGAAGGAAAAAGTCTGACTCGAAGGTGTTTGGGCTGAGCAGTCTCTGCTGACACGACCACTGCGTGGGACAGAGGAAGAGAGTTTCAGAAGAGAATTGTTGAGTAAAACCTTTAGCTGTAATGCAATAGGAAAAACACAAGTGGGAAGAATAATAGAACGTGCCATAGATGCGCGGGACAGATGGTTTGAGAAGCTCTCCTTCCACCGAAAGCCTTGTGGAGAAAAGTATTTGGTTATTTTCACAGTATTACATCTCCCTTTGAATTTGACTTTTAAAAACAAGCTAGCCTACTAGAAGTGGTCCCACTAGAACTAGGAGACACAGTGAAGTTTCTAACGCAGGTAGTAAGCCATAAAATCTGATCCAAGATAGTTGAATTAATTTTAGAGAACATATTTGGTTTATAAGGCCTGAAATTAAAATGTAATATTCTTAAACACTGTGGTCCAAAAACAGGAAAACATAACTGTCAGAGTTTTGTAGTGACACCATTTCCTTGCTCTGTGTTGAAAAAGGCTTCAGTAGAATATGGCTCCTCTCCTTCCTCAGTTCAATACCTCTTCTTAAACTTTATTTCTTTCTGATCAAAAATATCTTAGGAAATTCTACTTTTAAAATATTTCCTGATTTTAAAAAGTCAGCAAGACAGAGTGAAATTCTTAAAATACCTCATGGTCCTGACCAGATCACTTATTTCTTTTTCTCATAACCTGAAGTGTTATAAAGAGTATGCTTAAGCAGCTGTTCATCTAAATACAGTTTTTAAATACTCATGATTTAATCTTCATGAATGTTGCGAAACTTGTACACTGATCAGTGAAAAGATCAAATTCTCTATAATTGTCTTATAAAGGTGATCACTACTGGTGTTCTGCATAGCGAAGTGAAAGTTAATTAATGATTGATCACTTCTACTGATATACAACATTAAGAACAATTATTAATGAGATGTTCAAATATATGCAGTTCTTAATTCTTATGATATCATGCCTACTAAACTATGTGTTATATTAAAGATTTGTCATTGCAAATTTTCTGTTTCCTAAGCATTGGAAAGAAACAGAAAGTTAACATGTTTTCTATAGCATTCAACTCCTCCCTGACCAAAAAAACAAAAACAAAAACAAAAAACCAAACAAACAAACCCTGTGGTAGACTGTATTTTAATGTATGCCATGTTTTGAAATCTATTTGGTTTTGAACAAGCTTCAACCTCTGTGCAATATAACTTACTATCCTTTAGTAGATATTCATGGCTCTTAAATACAAGTTTTAAAAAAGTAAACACCAAGAGAATATTACACAATGAAGTCTGTATCTTCCCAATGATATTCAAATGTATCCTGTCCATTTCAGTCTTTGGGTTCATAAGTATATCTTATTTTATAGTGATAACATCTTTGAAGGGGACATAGGGCTGATATTGTCAACTCATTTTGAAAGACAGGGAACTAAAGTCCTTTGGCTCGGACACAAACTAAATACTGTTTCTGCCAAACAGTAGACTGGCTCCTGTGTTAGAGTCACATTGACAAGATTTGGGTTTCCCCACCAAAGTAAATAAGAAAACAAATGCTGGCCTTGCAAACACTACTGCTTATTTCTCATCTTCCATTACTCTGCTCTATACTCTCATTCTGCACACTTAATGGGGCTGCTAGAGCATTCTGAGCAGTAAAAATCTTGATGGGCAGCCTAATTTGAATTGAGCAAAAACTATAAGGGTCAGGGTGTAAAGTGGAAGACAAGGAATTCAGTGTTTACAAGTAAAAATGCCTCACAAATACTCTTAAGGTACGGGGATGCAGCCCCAGTCACATTACTTTCCCTACAAATTCTTTTAATGGAAATATTAAAGTTTGTTCTAAGTAATTTCTCCTGCCTGTCTAAATTGTTTGTGAACTCTGCCATGTAATCGTGGAAAGCCTGAAAGTATAGACGGGCATTACAATTTTTTTACAAATCATTTCTCTCAGTTCTCTTTTTTTAATACTAGGATAATTGCTTAATTGATAGTACAATTTTAATCCTTTCTAAACAAAATTACTTATTTATTTTTTTAAAGCTAATGTCATTTCTCAATTGCACTTGATTAAGAGTCTCATTGTATTTGGGAAACAGTCCAGTCCTGTCTCCTTAACTGCTTAGAGGTGAGGATACTGCATTTAGGACTAAAGTTTCCCTAAGTGCTGGTATCAGTGCATTTACAAGCCCTTTTTAATGGAAGTAGGTTGGAGAGGTCGTCCTTAGAAAACTAGTACTCTCATATTTATAAAGGGATTTTTGAAGCATTTCTTACCTATTGCAAATAATAAAATGATTGGAGACATTATAAGTTACTAGAAAATAATTAAAAGGAGAGATCTCTGGGCTTTGCAATGGATATTTGGAGGAAAGCTTGCAGAGCACATATTGGAAAAAGGAGCCAAACCATCAATTTCAGTACCCAATTTTATTGATGGGCAGTTAAATATGTTGGTTTCTCACACTTCAAAAATGTACCTTTATTCCCAGGAGATTTTTCTTTCAAGATTTTAGCCACATTTGCTCATACATTAAAATAGTTCAAATAAATAAATAAATAAATAAATAACTAGCTCTATAAACAGAGTTGCTTGTGTAAGCAGTGGAAGGCTGTGTACCCAACCAGAATGGCTTTCAACAGTTGTCCAAGTAAAATATGTTGTAGGGTTTTCCTTAGTGAAAATTTAAATATGGTTCTATGTATTGTAATGCAATCTGTAGATAATACATATATGAAAAAAAGCATGTGTGTTAAATATTACCATTGCAGAAGAAAAATATGTGTTTCTTTTAATTGAAACACTTAAAACTTTAGTAATGGTGAGCATCATTGCTTAAAGAAAAGATCACTTGAGTGCAGTATTTATTCATATCTGACAACTGAGAGTTAATGTTTTATAACCAATTCATGTAGTAAAATGGTTCTGGATGCTCAGGCACAATTAAAAAGTAAACTGATTGTTCAGAGTTTAGAAATACACTATTAGAAAACTGTATGTGGCTCTGGCCAGATAGCTCAGTTGGTTAGCGTGTCATCCTGATGGGCCAAGCTTGTAGGTTCAATCCCGGGTCAGGACATATGTGAGAATCAAGCAATGAATGCATAAATAAGTGGAGTAGCAAATTGATGTTTCATTCTCTTTTTCTCTAAAAGCAGCACATTTTTTAAAAACCTGTGTGTGCTTTGGTCAGTTTCTATTTACATTTATATATGTAATTATGAAGTGCAAGAAGTTTAGATAAATGAATTTTAAGTATTTTTAAATAAATTTAATTTGCATCCAGTTGTGGTTTTCTAACAAGTTTGTTGTTACAAATGAACATTGCTGCCTCATAGCATTTCACACTTGAAATATCTGTGAATTGATTTTGAATCCATCAAACTGGAAGTTTGAAGCTAAATATTAACCCTTTTTCATTTTTTTGTTGTTAAAAAGGTACTTTAGACATGAGGAGAGACATACTTTGAAGAACTTTTTAGAATACTTTCTTTTTGATAATATTTTCTGTCCCCAACATAAGATAATCTAAAAGATGCAACATTTTGGTTGATAAAAGTGTAGAGCATTAATAAACATGTGTCAAATGATACACAGAGTAGTTTCCCTCTGTACCTTTGAAAGTTAATTTTACATTATTTAGATTCTCACCCCTCCAGATTCTTACTCCAGGATTTGGGGTCTCTACCTCTTCATGAGTAAAAAGCAAGGAAGCCAGTTCACCTGGTTTAAAATTAAATGACATTAATTCCCAGATTTTCACTGTACTTCATTCCTTCTCACATATTTTATCATCAAATGGAAGCTTATTATCGTTTATGATTCTGCCTCTGCTAGGCTGGTATCATCCATCTTCCTTTATTGGGTTATTACAAATGAACCTGGCTACAGTTTCATATTGGGATTTAAAAATATATACATGTGTACTTTTTCATCCAAATTTAGAAAATATATTGTGATCAATTGGAACAAATAAACCCTCTAGCTTCTGAAAGTTTCCGGTCAGTGATGAGGTGGGGGCCCTGGACCTTGGACCCAGAGGGAATGTGTATCCCGAGTACACAGCAGACCCAGCGGCCTTCCAAAGAATTCTCCAGTTCAAACTTTTCTCATTCAGATCCCTCTCCCCAACTCTGCTCACCAAAATATTATCTGCTGCTAATGATCCAAAGCAGACTTGATACCTAGGGAATCTTTTATTCAGTCAATGGCAGCCCTTCTATGTCTTCATTATATGAATACTTTTTTAAAGATTTTATTTATTTATTTTTAGAGAGAGGAAAAGAGAGAGAGAAAGAGGGAGAGACACACTGATGTGGGAGAGAAATCGGTTGTCTCTCACACAGCCCTAACCAAGAACCTGGCTGGAAACCCAGGCATGTGCCCTGACAGGAAATGAACCAGCAACCTTTGCTTTGTGGGACGAAACGCAACCCACAGAGCCAAATCAGTCAGGGCTCTGTTGGTACTTCTGTGTGCATGCCTTGTAGTCACTGTGTCACAGACTCCAGTGCACCAAAGCAGGCCTTCCCATCTCTTGCCCTCCAGAAATGTGGCGCTGGCTCAGGGCCATGAGTGCAGAATAGACTTGGATCCAGTGTTTACCAACAAGCTGTGTGGTCTTCACAGTTACTTAGCCCAGCGCCTTGGTTTCCCCAACAGTTAAATTTGGGAAATTGAGGGAAAATATTTGGAAAAATATTCAGCTTAAATCCTGGAGTTTCAGAGTATTTTGTTTTAATCTATGTCATTTTTTAAGGTAGGGTCAAATGTGTGACCTTTAATTACTTATAAACTTTGACTATACCAAAAAGTATACAAAGTAATAATATAACGAACGCCTGTCTCCAACATACTTGTCTCCATGTACCTATCTCCAAGACATATCAAGGCCGTTGTTGCTCCTGCTTTTACAAATAAATACATTATTTATGTTAAAACCTCCTGAGTACTCTTTCCATCTCCTTTTCCCTCTCCCTAACCAAGGCTGTTCCCATCCATGGGCTTTAGACTTACTACATTTGTATGTACTCATAGTTATATTTTGCTTATTTAAATATCTGTCAAATAAGCATCAGACTGTGTACATGTGTTCTTTTTAACTAAACAATACATGGGGGGTTTTGTATGTGTGTTTTTTTCAAGATTCACTCACATTGATAAATGTGGCTTTGGTCTATTCCATTATCAATGCTGTAGAATTCCATTCATGGACATACCACCATTAATTTATCTATTTTGGGTTATTTTGGGGAGGTGTCTTTGCTTTTTAATTTTTTAAATATAGAATGCATCATATGTTGGTGTGCCATCCCTGTACAGGGGCCGAGCTAATCTTTGCATTGTTCCAGTTTTAGCGTATGCGATGCTGGAGCAAGCACTAGTTTATCTATTTTGTAATGGTCGCTATTTCTGATGATGCTGCTATGAAATTTTCATACACATCTCCTTGTGCACAGGTAATTGTCTCTCTAGAGTGCTACACAGAAATAGAATTGTAGGATCATAGGCTATTCATATTTTCAGCTTTCATAAATATCATTAAATTGCTTTCCCAAATGGTTGCACCAGTTTATGTTGCTACTAACATGTGAGAGTTCCTGTTGTAACTATTTTGTCACCAACGCTCGATAAGGTCAAACTTTCAAATATTCTCCCACTTCAGAAGGGTATACAATGATTACTCATCAATGTTTCAAATTACATTTTCCTAACTGCTGGTGAGCCTGAGGTCTTTTCATTGTTAAACACCCAGCTTTCCTTTGCTTTAAGTTGTTTGTTGTTATATTTTGCTTGTTTTTTATTATGGACGGTTCACTTTTCTTACTAATTTTCATTCTTCTTCTATTCTGGCTCTTAATTCCTTATTGGTTATGTTTTGCTGTAAAAATGTTTTCCTGATCTGTAGCTTAGCCAGGTTACTGTTTATGATGTCTTCCAAAATGCATGTTTTATTTTACTTTGTTTTTAATTGAGATATAATTGACATATAATTCTGTATTACTTTAGGTGTACAACAGAGTGATTTTATGTATAATGAAATGATTACCACAGTAAATTAGTTGACATCACCACACATAATTACTTTTATTCTTTTCTTGTGATAAGGACTTGTAATATTTACTCTCTAGCAACTTCCCTATATATACAGTATTGTCCATTGTAGTCACCATGCTGTACATTACATCCCCAAGGCTTATTTCTCTTATAATTGGAAGTTTGTACCTTTGACTACCTTTACCCATGTTGCCTATCACCCAGCCTTCCCTCTGGCAACCACCAGTTTGTTTTCCTGTATCTATACGTTGTACACCTAAAAGTAATTAGGTGTTTTTAAAGATTCTACATATAATTGAGAGTTTTATTTTTAATATAAAACTATTAAATAAAAATAAAAATCTATTTAAGAATTTGTGCATTCGCCTTTTAAGAAACTCTTCTTTAGCCTGAAGTCATGAGTATATTTTCCCGTATTTTCTTCTCAGTTTCATAGACTTTGCTTTGGTTTTCATCTATCTAAAATGTATTTTTGTGTCTAGTATAAGGTAGAAATCTGTTTTTCCTCACAAATGGATTACCTAATTAGCCATTTATTGAATAGCCCAGCCTTGTATGTTTAAAATGCCACTTCCATAACACACGAGATTCATCCGTGTGTGTGTCTCTTTTCTTTCATTGGCCTATTTGTCTGTCTTTGTGCCATGACAGTGAAGAAAATTGTTTTGTCTTGATATCTGCAGGATGAGTTGCCCTACTGTGTCCTGAAAATCATCTTGATTACTTTTCCATATGGATTTTAGGGCCAGTACATAGCACTTTTCACAAAGTGGAAAATAGATTATGCAAAAAACTAGGGGTGCTAATACCCACAGATAACTTTTTGTGAAATTTCAAGCTGGAATTTTTTAATATTTTTGCTATTTAATTTTTAAATCTTCATTGAAATGCATTTTGTAGTTGATACTGACCTAACTTCAAATCTGCTCCTGAATTTAGCTGTCAAGAATCTTGGCACAAGAACAGATTTGGAAAGGTTAACTTAGTTTTTTAAAAACCAAATTTGACTAAGCTGAAGAGCTCTTGGTTGGGGAAAAAAAAATGAGGGCTGTTTTCTTAAGTAGCATTTGAATTGAGATGCAGAGGTAAGAGCAGGTAATCGCCTTCTTTTCTCCTTTTGTCATTAAGTAGGGTTCGAACAATGGGTGTTATTTGAGAGCTGCCCTTCTAACCTCCGCTGCTCTTAAAATGCCTTCAGGTCATCACATGTTTCTTAGCAGTGTTTTAATTTTTTAATTTAATGTTTAACTTCAGAGAGAGTTGCTTAGAAACATTTATCTTGTTGAGCTGCAGGGAAATGGTTAGATAATCTCGTCTGTTGATGACAAGTGATTTCATAACATGTTTATTTGGGAGAGGGATTAAAATGGGATTGACAAAGTTTTGTTTTATTGGAAGTTTATTTTGAATTCTTTCATCCTTGAGGCATCTAGTACGGTAAATGACTTTTAATATCAAAAAGCAGCAAAATGTCTAGGTTTTTTTTCAAAATGGGTTCTACTCTATATCATCTTAGAAAGTATTTGTATTATTCTTGTCAAATATGAATTTACATCATATTTTGTAAATATTTGGAGGATTTTCTCACATCATTGCCTCTGTCCACTGGAAGAAGTGATGCTTCCAGCATTCACTTCATTCCATTCTGTACCTAATAACAAATTGGCCCTAGATTCTTCTGTGTATGCCTGTGGAGAGTACAGTTTCTGGTTCATAGTCCTGGTTTTTCTCAACTTCTGGTCCATTTTCTGTTTTGAGCTTTACCTAGCCAGATTCCTCAGCTGTGTGTGGCCAACAGAAAAAAAAAACACCCCAAAACAGTTAGCTATTCACTTTGGAGTCTTCAGCAGATTTGCATCTTACAGTGGTTGAGAGTTTTTACTTTATTATAATGTAATAGTGTGAGTTTGTGGTCATCTTTCCTTCTCTGTCTTTTTGTATTTGTTTGTTTACTTCAAGTTTAGTAAAGACTGAGATTGTGCCTAGTCAGAATTCCTTTAAAGATACAGGTAGAAACATAGTTAGAATCAAAGATAATTGCTCATTTATTCACTAACCCATCATACATATACATGCCTATTATGAATAGAGTGGCCACCCAATTTGTTGTCCATAAGCAGGACACTTCTGAGAGTGAAAGGGGGCATTAGGAACAGCAAACACACAGTAGGCTCTTCCTTCGCAAGCCATCAGGAGCTAACCACCACGTATCATGTTCCTAAAATCCGGAAGTTTTAAAATAACCTAGTTAACTATCTCAGGACAAAAAAGGAAGGGAAAGAGTTGATTAGAAGGAAGGGGGAGGTTTCTGTATACCACTGCACCTTTTAATAAAACACACCCCCCCCCCAGACTGCAGGTTTATTGGGTGCTAAGTGCGCCCTGGCTGTAATCTGCTAGTTTCATGGAATTTACCCACCCTGTTTTGCTCAGCCCTGATTTTCTAGAAATTGTGTCTCTACCTTGTTTCCTTATTATCCTAGGATATTTTTCAATTGAGATATAACTGACATAATGTTTTATTAGTTTTAATCGTACTGTGCTTAAAAAATTATTTTTAGCTTTTGCATATCTTTTGTTTTGGACCAGTAACTACTTCTGGCTCTCATCTTTATTACTATTTTTCTTTTATTTTATCTTCACTTGAGGGTATGTTTATTGATTTTAGAGAGAAAGGAAGACAGACAGACAGAGAAACACCAGTGTGAGAGAAACATTGATCAGAAACACTGATAGTTGCCTCCTGTATGTGGCCCAGCTGGGGATGGAAACTGCAGCCTAGGTATGTGCCCTGACCAGGGATCAAACCCACAACCTTTTGGTTTATGGGGTAATGCTCTAACTGAGCCACCTGGCCAGGACACTATTTTTTTTTTAATTTTGTAGTTAGATGAATTCGATTTCCAGACCATTCTCCAGGCAAAATCGGTTAGTTATTTCTTTTGATCACTTGTGGAGGAGGCCTCCTAGTAGTGACTGCATGTGCTTTTCATTCCTGTCCAGTTGCTCAAGTCACAGGTGTTGTAGGTGCTTTTCTTGGATTAGAAAGCATCAGAAACGAGCACAGATTTTCCCCTCAGATCTGGATCTTGCCAATTTGGGGGGACGAGTGTACACGACTCTAAAGGCAGAACAGCTCACCGCGCCTATATTCCAGCGTCGCTGCTTTGGCGTTGGCCTCTTCAAAGGCTACAAGCGAGCATGGCGATTGGAGGGATGAGAGGCGCAGGGAGGGGATACCCTTCCCTCGTGTAACAGGCACGGCAGGCTGAACGGACTGTTTTGGAAAGAGTCATTTTGTTGTGTGGGTAGCAGTCCCCTCCCTTTCTGAAACCCATACCTAAGAGTACAAAATATGGGAGTGTGTGTTTGCTGGTAGTCAGATCAAAGGTTCCCAGGGGGTTAAACTACCTGAAAAGGGAAAGGAGGTGGAGTAGCTCTCTGCAACCTGACCTCTCCACTCTCTCATTGTAACCAAGTCTGTGATAGGTGACTGGAAAGCCACTGGGTATGACCTTCCCAGGTGCTTCTGCGATGGAATGCGAGTGCCTGTGTGTGGATGTGGTAAAGGTGAGCTACTGGAAGTGGAAAAAACACGGTAACATATATGCTAACATAAATATTGAAGTAGATGGTTCATCGTTCCTCAGAGCCGCCTCGTTTAGAATCTTTTTGTTCAGTAATGGTGATTGTAACCATTGACCAATATTGTTTAAAAGACTGGTATTTGTGGTACCAAAGGTAAGCATAACCTGAGTAACTCCTTGACCCTTTGCAAATATTTACAGGTTGAAAGAATATAGTTTTGACAAAAGAGCCAAGTGATTTTGAAGTGGTTTACTTTTGGGTTTTCCTACAGTTCAGAAGATAACTAATCTGGGAAAAAGTGAAGGCGTTGCTTGTGGGGGTATAAAAAATTATTCTAAACTTCATTCTTTTCCTTAAGTTTTATTGTATATATTATTGCTTTGTTGTTGTTAAGGTTTTGGAAACACAGAGCCTGGATGATTTTTTTTTTTTTTGAGGGAGGCTGCAGATAGTGGTAATAGCGTGACACATTATGCTGCTATGAATGTATTAAAGCACTTTAATAAAGTCTTTTACACATTTCGGCATTGTGATTAAAAATATGTGGTCAGCATAAAACTACATCTTCTTAGAATAGACGTTTAGTTAGAAATGTATCCTACAAGCTTATCAAAATAACTGTTAGAAGTCATATATATGTATGGTAAAGAGAGCAACTTCCTCCAAATAAATGTTTTTATGGAAACAATGCACTTGTCGCTAGATTTCCTCTTCCGGTGTATGGCTCTTCTAATAATGTCATAAATTTACAACAGGACTGATACCTTTAATTTTCCGTCCTTTTGTACAGTTAAGTGCTGTTTGTAATCTTCTCCAGGCTGAAAGAATGACACATTCAAGAAGTCTTTGACAGTGTTTAAACACCCCTTATCAAAACTTAATTTCCATGAATGATTGATTTTGGCACTTGATGGAAGGCTAAAGAATGTTCAATTATCCCATTTTCATGTGCTAATGAAGCCGAAAGTGACTTAAGGGGCTTTCTTTACACTGGCGCAGCCTGTTTGGATATGCACATGAGTTCTTAGGTTTCTCTCCCAGGGTTTGTCTCCACTAAATAGTTGCTTTATTGGGTAACTGTGGCGAATCTGTCTGCTCAGCCACAGGACTTGGCCTTCCTCCGCGCGAAGAGCAGACTGAAATTTGTGAAGCTGTCAAACTAGGCGTTTAATTTCGAGATAACTGATTTTGTACAAATCTTCCAGAAACTTGCAAAATCAGTGAGGTTTATGTTTTCTATTTGTTCACAGGACTTCCTTGGATGTCAGATTTTGAGTAGAATCAATACCAAAAAAAGCTTTAAATTGAAAAAAAAAAAAAAGAGCAAATTTTGATTCCAGACTTTGGATTTAGCAGCTTCAGCATTAGATTCAGTTCTTTTACACACTGCACTAGGCTTTTTGTTAAAACATTTAGTTCAAGCCTGGCTGGAAATATAAAATTTAAGGGTATCCTGCCCTCTTTTTTGAAGGGAGTGTTGAATGAGGAGGAAGAGAATTCGCACCGTAGGAAAATACATGGCTTCTTCCCACTAAAGTGTATGCTATTTGTGGCTTTAAGTATTGATGTTTATGCAGCATGTTCTTCTATAGTTATCTTCCATACAATTTTAACATTAGAAACCATAAAACTTTAGCTTTAGATATCCTTAAGGACTGAGATTCCCCTGGGGTTATTCTGTGGATTCCAGAAAGGTTATTTCTCTGGCTTCTGAAGACCTTTGAGGCCCGAAGGAACTTACCAGTTGGTTCTGTGACCCCAGATGGGCCACGTGTAGCCTCTTCAGTTCAAAACAACAACAGTCCTCATCCAAACTGTTTACCACTCCCTCACAGGTCCCACTTCTTTCTGGGAAAGGTGTCTGACTGCTCTGAACGTGGAAAGTGCTGTATTCCTGGGAGATCAGATTCTTGTTTAGACTGAGGCAAACGTGCTGTGTGTAAACACGGAAGCCTCTCTCCTTACGGGTGTGTGCAGACTCAGCCAAGACTGATGGTGTCCTGTCCCCCCTATGCTGCTCCCATGTTTTTCTTTTCCTCCCCTGTATGGATAGTAGGGGTGACTTCTCTACAACCAACTGAGTAATTGATTACTGACTCCTGGCATAATCTTTACTTTTTCAGGCAGGGGAGACATGTCAAAGGAAAAAGGCTGCTTTGCCTCCTCAAAGGACCCCTGCCTACTGAGCTTGCAATTATGAGCATTAAATAAATTTGCCATATGGCATGAACCTAAACCCTGATTAAAGTGAAGCTAGAGATTCTGTTAAAGTGCCATTTAACTTCAGATATCATTTTGTCATCTCTATGTATGGAGAAGACACCTTCCCTTTTTTCCTGTCCTCTCACTACTTATACATATCCTGTTGCCCCTTCAAAAAAAGAGGGAAGAAAATAAGATATCACCACAGTATCCTCTGGGCTCTGGGGGAACACAAATGGAGAAATTGCTCTCCTCCCTCTGTCACCTCCAGGTGCAGACTTGTCCTTGCCCAAGCCACCTCCATTCTCCCTCAGAAGCTGCCTGTCTGCTCCTCCTTAGGCACTGTTATAGTAGACAGCAGTAGTACACTGGAAGGCAGGACCTCTCCCATGCCTTCTCTACTTGGACAGCAAGCAAAGTCATCTCATTGCCTGGGCCAGGGTGTATGATAGTAAGTTCTCTCTCTCTTTTAAAGATTTTCTTTATTTTTATTTTTAGGGAGAGTAGAAGGGAAGGAGAAAGAGAGGGAGAGAAACACCAATGCATGGCTGCCTCTTGCACACCTGGCCCAAAACCCAGGCATGTGCCCTGACTGGGAATTGAACCAGTAACCCCATGGTTCTCAGCCTGCGCTCGATCCACTGAACCACACCAGCCAGGGCTGATAGTAAGTTTTGAGTGCCTAAGGTTTCTTCTAACTCCCACATTCAGTGATAGGCTCTGGCACTTGCCTCTAATTTGAAAGGTGTACTGACAGAAAACACAACACACTCAGATTAATTATTATTTGCAGGTTCCCCAACATTGTTTCACTAGCACTGAGCCACAATTAGATCTTAACCTATTTTCCTTCTGAGTGATTGCACTCTCATTTATTCTGATTTTGCTTCATTACCATTTTACATGTTATTTAGGAGTTGGTGAATTCAAAGATACTTGAATACAAAGACAACTAACATTTTTGTTACAATACCATTTGAGCAGACTCTTCACATAAAATTAACTATTACATCTTCCAAATTACATCTGACTAAAGATAAGGGGGCTTGGCTATTAAAAAGTTATATTCAAAACTTGTTTTCTTGGTACTTTTGATCTTTTTAACTTTTTAAGACTTTTAAATAAAGGGTGGTAATATATACATTTCCCACATTGTCTGGACTTTTTCCTACTTCTTTATTTCTTCAGACCCTTTCCTACTGCCCTTCCTCACCTGAGGGTCAGCAAATCAGGGCTGGCCTAGCCACTCCTGTTGGGTTGCGCTGGTCCACCTTCTTGCATTTTCCCAAACTCGACTCACCAAAACTTTCTCCAGCCCCAAGCTCTCCCAGGGCCAGATCTCCCTCCACAATAGTGTCAGCCTAAGCTTCTTAATGCACCAGATACCACACCCTGGGAGGGCGGGGCTAAACCAGTCCCCTGCCCCGCTGCACCCCTTACATTCGCTGTGTGTGTTTGTTCAGTGAAAAATGTACCATTTTGAGGAATTCTCTTTTTATCTCCAGAACCTCTCATGATTTTATGTTATACACAAACTAAACTCCAAGCACCTTAATCCTGCATTCTTGTCAAAGCCTTTTAGGAAATGGCCCCAATGGTTCTCACATAATTCACACTGGTGGGAATTCTTTCCCAGGCTTACCTTCCTTCCTGTCCTTGTGCAAGCTGGGTACCTAGTTCCTTCAGGCCTTCCTGTAGCTGCACTGGATCCCCCCCCCACTTTATTTTGCTCTTAGAGTCCTCTTTATAACACCTACAAGCACTTACTGAATAATACTACGTACCTGGTACAGGATACAGAGTAAGTCAAGCAGTTCCTGCTTTCTAGGATTTTCCTCCGTGCCCTGGTTGCAGGTGGGAAGGCAGGGATAGGCCTGGTCAGATCAAGTGAGATCTGATTGCAGGAGGAAGGCTGCCAGTGTGTGGTGGTGCACTATTCCTAAAGTAAGGACGAAGACTTGGAGATGCCTCTTTATTCACTGATCCCTGCTTCTGCAGGCTTTGCCTGGTGCTTTGTTTAAAATAGTTTTGTGATTACTGGCAATCTCTCTTCCCTCTTGCTTGCCTTGTCTTCCTCCCACCTGGAATTTCCTCCCCTTCAGCTCTGCCTTTCACCAATGTCCAGATTGAATACTACCTTCTTCAGAGAGCTACAGACAGTTCACGTCCAGAAGTCATCTTTCCCTCCTAAGACCTCGGGGACTGAACGTAATGCCATGAACATTCTACCCAGTGATTGTGTCTTTCCCTCCGTCATGCTACATTCACCTGTCTTAGTCACTATCTTAATTATGATCATGTCTCCTGGAACACTCCATGGGGGCTGTTATGCAACTTGCTTTTGCTTCTCAGCATAAAGTAAATTCACTTTAACAAAAGATATGTGAAGCAAGGATATTGGACAAATTCCAAATGAATGAAATCCACCTGAGTTATGTATGTGACAGTCAGGTTTTAAAATGTTACTTACATGCTTGAAAGCGAATTCAAGTTCCTATTTATAGTGTAGTAAACATTAATTTGGGTTTTTAGGATGACTTTCTTTTCCTTCTGGTCCAGAGAGCTGGAATATATCAAGACAAAAAAATAAAAATAAAAATTAGAAGGCTACAAATTTACTTAGGTGAGTAATTAGCACCTTTTAGGCAAATAATTCCCCCAGAGTTATGCTGTGTTTTTATTTACCTACATATTCAAAACTGTAGGAAAGGAGGGAGAGGTGCAGAAAATATCTCTGTATATGTGCATATGGAGGAAAGAAAAACACTATAGCAAGGTGGAGAACAAAGTGAATCAATGAATCAGGAAAGAAGGCACTGGCGTTAAAGAAGGTAATAGAAGGAGATGGAGGCCAGAGAAAGTGGCTGACCCTCTGTCCTGAGGAAATGGGATTTTCTTTCCCTTCTGAGTGGCTGAGTCACCAACAGGGCAGGTTGGAGTCCACAGAAGTCCAACAGCTATGGGGTCTGAAGTGTGCCCAGCCCCTCTCTCGGTGGAGTGTGGGGAGTCTGGGCATGGCCCTCTGCAAGCTAATTTAGCTTGTATAATGAACTTTCACAGCTTGAGAGACACAAGAATCCTCAGGGCACTCTCCTGTAGGTCTTTTTAATCCTTTTTTTTTTCCACTTAAGAAGCAGAACTTTTTTTTTCAAAGAAGAGTTTACTTACTATCTCAATAAATAAAATATATAAAAGTGCTACCTTAATGTTACAAATAATATGCAAATAATACACATTTATTTTACATATTTAAATTTAAAACATGTATCTATTTATTATGAGATGAATCAATTCAAATCTTGTTGAATCCCAAATATGGAACCTATGGTTTTGGATGATAGTTATAGCTTTATATCAGCCTGGGGGACCAAGTAATTTCTGTGTCTTGTTTTGTGTTCACTTTATCAAATCAATCCATTCCAGAAAACTATTGTCTAGTTCAGTTCGACTTATCATAAGACTCAGTAATCTTGTTATATCTACCATTAATTCTGTTTATAAATTTTCCTTTTTTTACTTCTGACTTTAAGACCAAAAAACACACATTAAACATAAATGCTAAAACCAGTGCTATCTGCCGCATGCCACCACAGACCTGTGTTATCACAACGTGCCTATTGTGTCAGGAGTTCTTTGTTATTGCACAACTTCCTTTTGGCAGAGAATCTGCAAGGGGCAATGCCCTGAGCCTTTTCTGAGATCTCAGGGAGCTCAACCCGTGGGAACTGGAGGTCCATTTACATGGCTTTACATGCATGGGCTTGCTCAGGAATACAGTTTTTAAAAGACCCATAGAAAGCAAGTGGCCTTCTAATCAGTAATACACATCTGTGGCACCGTTAATCCCTGTGTAGCATCTCATCTTTATTATGCTCTTTCATTTTACCTTTTTGTCGTCAAGTAGTTCTCTTCTGTTTGTTTACTTTGTATAGATTTTATTTAAGGAATTAAGTTGCATTTTTACAGATGTTACCCAAAATACACAGAAGGCTGAAATTTCTCACCTTTTGTAATAGACAGTCCTGAAGATAACACTCTGAGAAACTTGACTTTGACCAGGCCTCTGGGGAGGGAAGTTGACACTACATTGGGATGGCCTGATGTTGACTCTAGTTACCAGAAACCTAAAAAGTCACTTTGGTCCTTTTTTTTTTTTCCACAAGACCTGAATTCTTTAATCAGTCTCTAGACTAGTATACAGAAAATGTTTGGGTCTTACCTTCCTGCGATAGAAGTAGGAGGGTGGAGTGTGCGTGGAGTAAGCCTTGCACGTGTAAGGAACAGCGCAGGTGTGCCAATCTCCCTGATCAGCTCTACTCACAGGTGCACGTCAAGGACCCCTTCTTTCTCTCCTGTGTTCACTCTCTATCCTGGGAGAGCAAGTGCTGGAGTCAGAAGTTCTCGTTTAGCTACTTGCACATATTGATAGTTGTACTATTCATCGACAGTGTTATTTCCAAATGGGATGACTTACAAATGGCTCAATGCCCTGGCTGGTGTGGCTCAGTGGATCGAGTGCCAGCCTGTGAACCTGAAGTCTGCAGGTTCCATTCTTGGCCAGCTGACATGCCTGGGTTGCCCGCCAGGTGCTCTGCTGGGAGTGTGTGAGAGGCAACCAATTGATATTTCTCTCACGCTTTCTACCTCCTTCCCCCTCTCTCTGAAAACAAATAAAATCTTAAAAAAGAAAGCTTAAATATGTGTATATTTGAAAATGCTGGTTTATTTTTAACTTTTGGGGTTTGTTTTCTGTTTTTTTGGTTAGCTGGGTGAACAGAGAAGAAGTTAAATGGAAGGGATCTGCCCTGTCTTTTTTTTCCTCTAGAACTTATTCTTGAACAATAGATCCTTGGTATTTGCATGTCCATCACCCTTCCAAATCTTTCAGAAACAAATAATTTTATAGGTCTTAACGAAGCTTATTTTTACCATGTACGTAAACTGCCTTCTGACCTTTCCTTAAAGTTTTCATTGAAGAGTCATTGTCATGAAGAACTAACACTTTTCATCTTGATGAGTGCTGCCAGTTATTTGGGGGGAGCCCCTGTGCACCAGCAGGGGTACGGATGCTGCAGGGCTTGCCCACTGCGTGGTCTTGGACCAGGCCCTCCGCCAGGCGAACAGCCCACCGCCTGGGTCTTTGTGGTGTTACACAAAGATCTGTTGAAATGGATGACTCAGAGTCCTGCCTCAGGAGAAGAGTTTGCCAGAGACCTTCAGGTTGCTCAAAAATGTCAAAATCACTCTGAATGGTTCAGACAGAAAATATTAGATCTGCTTTTTACTATGATCTGCCCCTCCACTCACTTCCCATTTTTAAGACAAAAATCTGTCGGCTACAACAGGGGTTGGCAACCCTTTTCTATAATGGCCAAATAGTAAATATTTGGCTTTCTGCGTGTCTCAGTCTGCTCAGTCTGCTATCACCAAATACCATGCACTGGCTGGATCAAACAGCAGAAATGTGTTTTCTCACAGTTCTGGAAGCTGGAAAGTTCTAGATCAGGGCTCCCAGCCTCGTCGGTTTCTGGTGAGAGGTGTCTTTCTGGCTTAGCCATCCGCATGGGGTGGGTGGGGGTGGAGTGGAGGTGGGAGAACAAGCTCTCGGTGTCTCTGCCAAGGGCACTAATCCCCTCCCAAGGACCCCAGCCTCAGGACTTCACTGAAGCCTGCTTATCTCACAAAGGCTCCATCTCCAGATACCATTACACTGGCCGATGGGGACACGTGAAACTTCAGGGCACACAGTTCAGCCCGTAAGCCACGGGCCGCGCTCTCTCTAGCATGCCTCTTCTGCCAGGGTAGCACAAAAGCAACAAAAACATTTCAGTAAATATGCTGAAATTTGAGCGTCATGAATTTTCATGTGAAAACTTGTCACAAATTCTTCTTTTGATTTTTTTCCCAACCATTTAAAAAATGTAAAACTCAAAGTGAGCTCATGGGTCATACAAAACAAGCAGCAGACCGCATTTGGCCCCTGGGCCACAGTTTGCCAATCCCTGACCTATGAGGCCAGACTTGTCTGGTCCCTACTTGCTGTCCCTACTTGCTCCTCTGACCTTCTCTTACCACTCCCCCCCCTTCCCTTCTGCCCAGCCTCTCTGTTGTCTGCAATTCCTTCCCAGGCTCCTTTCTTTTGTCCCCAGTGTCCCAAGGACTGGCCCTCTCCCTTTACTGGGTTTCACCACCTCCTCACAGGGGCCTTTCCTGCTGGTCAGATCTAAGAGTCTCCTCCTTCCTCTCCCCATCCTGTCACCCTGCTTTCTTCTGTCATTTCATAGCTCTTGTCACTGTCTAAATGTGTATCATGTATCTCTTTGTTTACTTATTTGCTGTCTGTCTCTTCAGCCAGAAGTCTGATTTAAGGAGGAATTTATTTGCCACGCTGCTCACTGTTATGTCCCCAGCGTCTGGAACTCTTTATAGCATACAAAAGGTGCTCTAAAAATACTTGAATAAAAAATGTTGAAGAAATAAATTACTTGAATAAATGCAAATGGTGAAATATTTTAGATTTTTTAAAAGTCTGAAGCCAGGTTATTTTAATACATGTTATCTACCTTCAGGATGTGATTACCCTGCCATTGTCACATTTCTAAATTTCAGATTCATCCTGAAGGCAGAAAGTGTTGCTGCTGTTGTTTTTTCAATAGAACCTTAAAGGGCAGCAGTCAGTTTTCTGGTGGCAGGTCTCTCTCTCTCTCTCTCTCTCTCTCTCTCTCTCTCTCTCTCTCTCTCTCTCTCTCTCTCTCTCTTTCTCTCTTTCTCAGTAGCCAAAGTTGTTGTGGCCAAAGTTGATGACTGGCTAGGTTTTGCTTGTTTTGTCAGTCATTGTGAGATTTGGTTGGGGGAAGAGGTGGTCCAGGGACATAATAGGTTCATAGAGTTCAAGACACAGCCCCCAGGGATGCCCAGTGAATTTCCGTAAATGTAAAAGAACAGAGTCTGGCCCTTGGAGTGACTAGTGGTCATCTAGAGGCCGCCCCCTCCCAACCCCCACCCCAAATGGTCCCTTTTCTGGGACGGATAACTCAAAGGTGGGGAGGTTTCATTTCTTCCTTTCTTTTACAAGGTGGTAATCTCTTAGCTGCCTATGGAAATAAGGCTGCTTTGAAAGAGGAGCTTTACACATTGTAAACTCTTCCCCCAGGGCAAGTCAGCCATCCTTAATGCTTCTTCAAGTTAAAATTTCTTTCCTTTCTCTCTCTCTCTTTTTTTTTAACTTTTGTTAACAAAGTAGAAAGTGAATTTCTCTGCACTTATTAAAAAGTGCTACTTTGGTAAAGAAACATATCTGTGTTCTTTTCCCCTATAAATGTGTAAAATCATTGGTTTGGAGTTTGCATTAAAATATTTCATACTCAAGATTTACATGAAAGACAAACTGCTAAAGGATGGATCTAATGTGTCACCTTTCCGGTAAGAAAGAGGGAACAGTGAGACTATCTGCATCTGCCTCTGTTTGCCGAAGGGACGTATATAGAGGACAGCAGTCACCACGGTTTCTGACGGACAGGTGGGAATGTGAGGGGCTGGTGGGGAAGGGCGAGGTTGGAGCCAGGATCAAATGTGAGACTCTTCCCTGTATATCTTTTCATGTGATCCTGATTTTTGAATCCTATATTGTGCTCCCTATTCAAAAGTGTAAAGTAAAAATAAATCTTTTCTAAATTCCCAACTCTTATTCTGATTTTGACATTAACTCTTCCAGTGTTTTCTTTCCTTTTTTTTTTAGGGAGTTTAAAAAATTGTGGTAAAATACACATAAAAAATTTTATCTTTTTAACCATTTTTAAGAATGCAATTCAGTGGCATTACTTATGTCCATAATGCTGTCCAACCACCATCAATATCCATTTCCATAACTTTTTCATTGTCTCAAACAGAAGCTCTATGTGCCTTAAATAACAACTCCCCTTGCAACTGCTGGTGACCTCTATTCTATTTTCTGTCTCTGAATTTGGTTATATGAGGTGCCCCATAGAATTGGAATCATATATTTGTCTTTATGTCTGAATTCTTTCACTTAGTGTAATATCTTCAAGGTTCATGAATATTGTAGCATATCATGTATAAAATTTCATTTTTATGGCAGAATAATATTCCACTGTATGTATTTACCATATTTTGTTCACCCATTTATCTGTTGATGGATATTTGAGTTGTTTCTACTTTTTGGCTATTATAGCTAACACTGCTTTCTTAATACCATTATATACTCATAGTGTGTAATAATTTTCGTTTTACCTTTCTCCCCCTTCAGACTGGGACCTTTGAGAGTAAAGGCTGTGTCTTGTGTGTCTTATTATCTCTCTTTGTTCAGTACAGGTAGAGTAACAAGCAGTAACAAGTATTTAATGGGCACTTAATACATATCTGTCAAATGACAAAACAATTGAAAATGAGTTTTAAGTCTACTTCATAAAGGACAAAAGAGAATTCAAAGGTATTTGTTCAGCTCTGTCAACTTTGAAGCGCTGATCTTGTTTATTTGGAATTAGTTTTAAGTTAAAGCACATTTAGATGATAGGAAGTCGCTGCAGAAATGTAGTCATTTTCTAAACACAACATGGCAGCCAGAAGGCAATATTAATGAACACAGGCTAATAGAAAACACTCCTGCTCTGTGTGTCTGAGTGTGGGGATGTGGCTCCACTGTGAACTGACCATAGAGGCTGACCTGTGTACCTCTACCCTACCCCTGCCGGAGGGCACCAAGTTAAGAATAAAGTGCCTAAGTTTAGAAACAGGCAAAGGGAAGCAGGATGGGGCTTGTGGTGAGCTCATGCAGTTGCTTGGCCAGCCTGACCCCAGGCAGATGTCCCCTCAGCTCTCAATGATGGATGATGCGGCAGCTTCGACCAAGTTGAACAGTCCTGTTTCCAAGGCCAGCTGCCAGAGTGATTTTTCCTTCTTGCAGACTCTGAAGAGATGCTGTTAGTGGCAGCCCCTCATGGTTGACTCTGTCGATTGTGGTGATGTTGGAAACAGGGGCAGAGGAAACGCCAGGCCCACTTTTGGAACGAGAAATAAAGCCTGTGGCGGGCTGAGAACGGGGCGTGGGGTAGGGGTGGGAAAGTTCTCTTGTGTTGAATGTGGGGAAATGATAATGAACATGGTAGAACTGTGGAGCTGTAAAGAACTGTACTGATAATCTAGTCCAGATTTTGGATTTGCTAGTGAGGAAATTAACAGATGAGGTTGCTAAGGAGGTCTTGTATGTGGCGGTATCACTCTGCGGCCAAGTTGGGCAGATACCAAGATGTTTTCCTTTGAACCTCTCAGCCTTTATGAAACAACTTGATTTCCTAGTGGTGGCTGTTCAACAGAACACCATTTGCTGTGTTTTTTTTTTTTTTTTGACAAAGCTGGAATGAACAAACATTTGACTCTAGACAAACAGTTTTGCTAGTAATAGAATGCATAGTTATTAAAATAGTTTTATTGATGTAATGATTTATAGTGTTTTTAAGAACAATTAGATTTACAGAAAAAATAATGATAGTGTAGAGAGTTTCTGCTGTTATTAACATCATGGATTAGTATGGTTCATTTCCTACAATTGATGAACCAATAGCGATACCTTCTATTAACTGAAGTCCACACTTTTTTCAGATTTCCTCAGTCTTTACCTAATGTCCTTTTCCGATTCCAAGATCCCATTAAGGCTCCACATTATATTAATAGTCATGTCTCCTTAGGCCCTATGACAATTTCTGGGACTTTCCTTGTTTTTCATGACTTTTGACAGTTTTAAAGAGTTCTTGGTCAGGTATTTTGCAGAATATTCCTGAATTGGAATTTGTCTAAAAATTTTTTTTTATGATTAGACTGGAGTTTTGGGAGGAAGTTCTGGGCTTTGGGAGGAAGACCACAGCAACAGAGTGCCATTTCATCGCCCTATGTCAAGGGGACATGGAACCGACGTGACTTACCACTGTTGGTGTCAGCCTTGATCACCTGGCTGAGGTGCCGTCTGTCAGGTTTCTCTGCAGTCTTCCCCCCCCCCCCCGCCACCGTTCTGTCCTGTCCTCTTTGGAAGGAAGCCATTGTGCGCAGCTCATACTGAAGGGTCTGGAGTTATGTGCTGTTGACTATGGAGCAGAGCATCCACATAAATTATTTGGTATAGAGGGTTTTAATATTCTAAGAGAAACATAACCTTTTATATGTTCTTTACTCACATAAATTTAGTCAAGTGGCATCTCAAAATCACATGAATAATTGAAATACAGGAAAATCACAAATATTGAGAAAGTCTATAGCTTTCAATTATTTCTTCTCCCTACTTTTTTTAAATTCGAACTAAAAATTTGATTAACTTCCATTTTCATTTATCTGTAGCCTTCCCTTTTAGCTAGCTAAAAATGGAATGGTTGGAGGAACAGATGTGAATGTTCCACATAGTGGTGATTCAGCCCCTAAGTAATAAATGATGCATTGTGTTCCTTACTGGCTTAATTCCCTGTTTTTCTTTTTGAAATTTTACTTAATTAAAGATAAGGATGGAGAGCACCAATATCTACTTGTATTCCTTGTGTACCAGGCAGTTCACATGTATGTTATCAGAGTAGAAACTTAGAGAGCTGGCTGGGGGGAATGTGCGCGTGGGGGTGGAGGGTTGCAGTGTATTTCCCCCTTTCCAAGACAAGGAAGCTGAGACTTGGAGAGAGTAAGCAGTTTGTCCAAAGTTTATACCCACTAATCTGGATCCAGTGCAGGTCTGCAAAACTCATGAGTGCTCTGAGTACCCAACTGTGCGTCCCCACACACGATTTCTTGTTCTTACCCTGGATGGTGAAGCTGGTAGAGGTGAACGGAGGGTTTATCCTGACTCAGAGAAAATTCTAAAGCAATGGTTTTGGCATTCCACACAAGATCTCTTTTCTACAACTTGTAAAATTTATAAACTGTTGGCCATTAGTTATTTGAGCATGACCTTTCATATCTGAATGTGTTTCCAAACGGTAAAAAGAGCACTTTGAGTAGGCCACCCTACAGTGCCTCCCCAGCAGTCTCACCTGCATCCTGTCTTGGGCCAGCCCTTGCTCATTCTTTTCTGGCTTCACGTCCTTTGAGGACATTGACTCAGTTGGTGTGGCCTTTGACTCTTACAGAAGGCTAGCTAGCATTAGTGAGTAGGGGAAAGATGTAGGCCATTCATAACAGTAACTTATTAAAGATAGTTTTATTTGGGTTTTGATAATCAGAGAAAAACAAGTGTGCACACTAAATCAAATTGGCAAGTGTGTGTAATCTGATGCCAAGTGTAAACTGAACAGACTTCATGCTTACTGACATCAGATTCTTTATGTTTTTTTTCTTTTTTTAAGTACTTCCAGTTTCCTATGTTTGGGTGGTTTCCCTTTTTGACCCCCTGCCCTACTCCCATTCAGTTTCAACAGAAGATGCTGAGGACGGAGGAAAAGCCAGCAAAGACTGTATACAGGGTGGAGGCGGTGCAGGACTTACGCCAGTCTTCCTTTGATTGAAATTTGCCTCAGTAACTAGGACTGTCCCCTTGAGCAAAGAAAGGCAGACATGGTCGGTTTTCTCTGCGTTTACCGTAGAGGCTCTTATTCCCTTAGTGAGGGGCAAATGGAAGCCTTCTAGAGGTGTCATAGGAAAAGGTAATGATGGCCAGGCCATTAATTAAGAAACAAAAGAAACATGCTCACTTTATGCCCAGTGTTTCGGTTCCCTCATATCTAAAATGGGAGTTATAGTATCTGCCTTCCCACCCAAAAGTCTGGCGTAAAGATGAAATAGGATGAGAAGGAGCAATTAAGAAGTCAAGATGCTGCACAGCATGATATTGTTGAAAGAGCAAGCTGTTCTGGCAGAGTCAGAAATGTGAAAGTCCATGTAAATCTTCTAGGTATTTAGGCAAATACCCTTAAGCAGTAAATAGAATATTGAATATCATTTACTTTTCCTTAAAGATTCAAGGTTATCATCATGAAAATTGGTTACAGAATTGCTCACGGTCTCTGGTATACAGTTTAGAAGGGGGCTGTTGTACTGTGGCCTCCTCATTGGTTACCGAAACCAGGAGAGAGGTACTGCATTTTGTTAGGGGAACATCTACCTACCGATTTATTGTGAGAACACACCGCAATGTTTACTTGGGTACAAGGAATGTTAACCTAATAAAAGCAGACATTCACTCTCCTACCCCCACCACCAAGAAAGAAAAGGAAGGAAGGAAGGAAGGGAGGGAGGGAGGGAGGGAGGGAGAGAGAGAGAGAGAGAGAGAGAGAGAGAGAGAGAGAAAGAAAGAAAGAAAGAAAGAAAGAAAGAAAGAAAGAAAGAAAGAAAGAAAGAAAGAAAGAAAGAAAGAAAGAAAGAAAGAAAGAAAGGAGGAAAGGAGGAAAGGAGGAAAGAAAGGAGGAAGGGAGGGAAGGAAGTAAGGAAAAGAAAGAAAGAAAAAAGAAAAGACAGAAAGATAAAAGGAAGACATTGCTCAAGGTGTGTCCTTCATTCTACGTGACTCCAGGTTGCTGTGCCCTTTTCCAATTCTTAATCATGTGTGCTGCTTTTCCATTTTTCTCTCACTGAAAGACTGTCAGCTGCCCCTCTTGTGTTATTAATGCAGTTTCCTTCGTCCTTTCTGATTGCTTGTTCTCATTTTCTGCTTTGCTGCTTGGAAATACCATTAACTTGTTAACACTGTCTTTGACATGGAAGTAAATGACCGGCAGCGGGGAGTTGCCAGGGTTTGTGGCCACCACCTTTGTTGCCACTCTGTTTGTTATTGGGTCTGTTAAGTACCATGGGCATTATTCTTATTTTTTTTCTTTTCCTCTGCTATGATGTTTTTTTCTGTGAAGTTTATATGATTCTGGCACTTTACTAAGACTGCCTTAGTATTTAATAGTAGCTTAGATTTTAGTGATTTAAAGTAAGTTCTGATCAGCCCTCTGCACCTCTAGGAAGCTTTCCTTAAATAGGCAAGAAAGGTCATTTTTCTTCACTTACTAGAACTCGGCTTATTTCTGTGTCTTATCACCTCTGCCAAGTAAGTTGCATTCTTAGCTCTTCCTCCGGATGGGAACCACACCTGTTGCCTGAAAAAGCCTGTTCTTCGAACACCCCTTGCATACTTCTGTCCCCATTTGACACACGAGAAAATGGACTGGTTGCAGTGCCACAGCCCACATGGCTTGAGGCAGGGCCTGATGGTTGCTTATGTAATCTGCTGGTATCTGACTCCGGGTTTTCTTTCCACTGTCTCTCACCGGTGACGTGAGTCCTTACTTTTTCTCTGATAACAGATCCAGGAAAACCAAGGCAAGAGCCTACACGTCTCTTCTTAAATGGACGTATTTCCAGAGACCACCTCTCCTTGTGAGCCAGATCTGGTGGCCCTCTCAGGTGGCCACAAACCCCCCACGTTAAATGCTAGAGTTTGTGTGCCTGTGGCTATGGTTATAACTTTCTTCAAGGTTTCAAAGATCTTTGGCCTTTAAAAAGTTGTTAGGCCCTGACCTATTACCATTTATACACTGAAGATAACATTTACCCCCACCTAATTAGTACCATGTCCAGTCAGAGGACACAGACCTCGTTGTATTTGCATGGTATGATAATAACAAGAGATTGAAATTGAAATTTTGAAATTGTCATGGACCGCTCTTCTATGAAAGGAAATGAGTTTTCTTCTGAGACAGGCATGTGACATTTGAAAATGTCATTATACTATAAATTCAAACTATTATTTTCTGCGTTCTTAATCATCTGTCCAGCAGAAGAAGTCACACAAGAAGGTGTGGAGCTTTTTAAATTTCACCGAATCTGAGTCTCTCTTTCTCTGCCCAGTACAGGACAGATGAAAGCACTGGATTTTCCATGGGGGAAGGAAGAGAACTGATGCTGATTTTTACCACAGCTACGAACACCAGACACTGTGTTTAACTCATCTTTCCAGAAGGTTGCCATGCTCTAGGTAGTGAAATCGCTATTTCTTCTTAGCCATCAGATTTGCAGTTGGAATATGTGTTAAGTAATAACGTAATATATCCATGCTTGTAAAAAAGTAAAAGGAAATGGAAGTGGTTCTGTGCAGAGGAAGGTGACTAAGATCTAGTGCTTGGGAGTGAACCCCACAGTCTGCCACGCACTCTGTTTCTTACAGCTCCGCAAGGTAGCGCTTCTTTGACCTCTGCCAGAAAAGAAAAGAGTATGTAAAAGTAATGATTTAAAACTAAGTCATGCTGCATGTAGTGGAGATCTTTTTTAAACAAGCACACCATGTCTGTGCTATCTGGTAAAGCTGAAATATGTTATCAATCAACTTCTTTAACATTTAAAAGGAGAAAAGAAGGGGAGGAGCAGTGGAGATGGAGACCTTATGTTAAGTTTAAAAAGCACTAAAGGCCTAAATGTTAAAATGCAAAATTGTTATTGTGTAATTGAGGCTCTTCCACAGCTGTATTCCTTTGTGTTGTTGAATCCATTAATTTTTATGCCATATGCTTGACATAATGCACAGCACAAAATAATGCAGAAGCATGAGAGGACTGAATGAATCTGCCATGGACAGTGCATAGCTTTCTGCTCACTGACATTCCTCAGGTTTATTATGCTGGCAATTTTTTAAGCTTCAAAACATCCGATTAGTATATATTACCCATAGGGAGGCAAGTTATGGACTGCACTTCTTTTTAGAATCGTTTTCCGTTAAAATGCAGATTTGTAATATTCAAATCTTGAATCAGCTTCCTAAAAGAAACATTTTACTATGAGGCTAACAGTCTGCTTAGCAGGGCGACTCCATTGAGAAGAGAGAGATATATAACAATAATTTTCAGTTCTCTCCTAAGAAAAAAGAATGATTTAGATCCTTCCATCACTGAAGTCTTAAAGGTGTAATAAAATGTATTATTATGCATCTTCTTACTATCAAACAGGTACTCTTTTAGGAGTTAAATTGCTTGTTCAGTTTTCTCACAAAGTCAGTTGACCAGTAACAGGCAAGATAAATGTCTTTCTCGTGTTGAGTCATGGAGAGTAATAAGAACAAATAAACATGACTAAAAGTTGGTAATCTTACATACTGGGCACTCAGAGGTTTTGAAATAGTCCTTGTGCGTTTAGTAAAGTAAGTAAAACATTGCGAAGGCATTCTTTTATTTTCTCTCATTCCTTTTTCTTTATTTCCTTCAACAATCTCCTCAAAAATTCTATAACTCACAACTCTACCAACAGGTACCTATGATGACCTCTTTTTCTTTGTGAGCAGCATTAAGGAAATGCATGCCGGTAATCAGGCGACTTCTTTGAAAACAGGTTGCTTTCTTCTTTATCGTAATGTAGTTTTCAATACAGGAGGACTCCTGTTTGCGTATTTGATTTAAAGAGCAGAAAACCGAACAATGTGTTTTTCACCGATGCCAAGGAGGGGAGGGAGGAGCGTAAATTTCCTGCTCGTTAGCGACAGTCAGTGAAGGGGTACTGAGCTGCATCTGGCTGTTCGGCACCAGATGGGTATAACCGAATAATTACTTTCTGACTTCTTACTTAGTTCAGCCCTTGGATATGCAGGTCTTTACTTTCCCTATCTTATATACAGAGGCTGTATACACACAAAGATGAATATTTGTAGAAGGGAGATCGTAGACTAAGAATGAAAGCAGATGAAGACAGTCACGGATGAGAAGCAAACAGAAAACTCCCCATCTGTGGGAAAACATGGAACAGCAAAACCACAGACAGGAAACAGTGCTAAATCTAAACGAGTCACAGCAGTAAGTTTCAGCAAATGGGAAAGAGAATGTAAGATGTGCTGTTTTTACCAGAGACGTGTGTCAGAGTGTGAGCATCACCTACCGTAACTTCCATCTTTTCTCTCCCTTGGCTTCACTACTTGCGTGCTGTTGAAATTCAGATCCCCACCACCCACCTTATTTTTCCACATTATGTCCTATGTGATCTATTCAGATCTCATTAAACTGATTTACTGGCCCCGCTGGCTCTGCTCACCCTCAGTTTATTCCTACTTTGTTTAAAATTCGGGAAGTGCTGGGGGAGGGGCAGGACATTAATCGCTGCACTTGTGCAAACGGAGTGCCAGCTGATTTATGGCAAAGGTTATAAAGGAAAAGTATTAAGTGTGCTTCATTCCATTTGGCAAAACCATCCTGCACAATGTCCACAGAAACCCCAAGAGTCCTGTTTTGTAGAAAGAAGGGGGGAAAAACTCCACCAAAGATGTGCTCTTCTTCTTTTGAGCATTAATTAAGACTGTAAATCACAGGCCACATGAAACAACTGTATACGACAGAACGTGGATGGTCCGGGGATTCTGCTGGGCTTGTGTGATCACTCTGAATACCTACACCAAAGCCCTAATGGGAGGGCAAACTTCAAAGGGCAGTTTTGGCATGAAGGAGAGGTCTGCTCCAGCGAGGCAGTGAGACAGCGTTGTAAAGTACAGGCTGCATGGAAAGTAGGTGGTGGGGGACCAGAAGGCAGGGGGAAGAGGAACGAGAGTGGAGCAGTTTATTGTGTTTTCTCATAGGGGTGCCAGGCAAGTATTAAATAATGTATCGTTCTTCTGTCCTAGAACAGTGGTTTTGATTTCATCATTTGGGGAATATGTTCCAAATGAAAAATTACGTCTATTTGGGGAGAAAGAAAAGTTTTGCATATGTCTTTTTTTTAACCCATGTGAGTTATCTTTGGCTGCCTTGTTGACCATTTACCACCTCTTACTGCTGAATTTCAGGCTCATTACACATGATCCCTTGGAGCGGGTTTGTAAATAGTGAATTAATTCACTTTCCTCAGTTCAGAATCAGCTTTCAGGACCTATAGAACTGAGATAGTATATTATTGGAGAGCTCTTCTGCATTCCTCTTCTACCCCAAAATACATATTGAATACCTGCAATAAATATTTTGCTCTTGTCCTCCTTTTAAGGCTGATTAAGCATATTCTTTGCATTCAGCAATAATATGGCTGATCCTCCATTTTTCCATATACTTCTTTCTCTTCTGGTGGGGCTGGTTTTCTGTTGATGTTTCCTCACATTGAGCTGGTCCAGTGCCTATTGGTCCAATCATGAATATTTTTAGCACAGCATTTGAAGACTAAGGTTAAGTCCAAGTGTATGGCTGTGGAACAAGATTGTAGTGTTAGACCTCCTATCATGAGCGTCTTATTCTAACTAAGGTAATGCAACTGAGGATTATATGTCTTCTCATCAAAAATATTCCTATCTGTGGGTTGCAACAGTGAACAGTTGAACACAGTTTGAATATCCAATAACAAGGGTTTAGTTGAATAAATCAGAATATGTTCATGTAATTGAATACTAAAACACAGTAGAAATACAGACATTAATATAGAAATGTGTTTGTACCATATTAAGTTAAAAATAATAGGTATGTATTATCCTATGTTTGATTTTGTTTTTCCACTGTATTGAGGTACAGTTGAAGTAAACCAAACTACACATATTTGCAGTGTATAACTTGGTAAATTTTGGTATCTGCAGACACCTGTGAAATCATTACCGCAATCAAGATAATAATTCTATCAGCCCCTCCAAAAAATAGTTTCTTTGTGCCTTTTCGTAATCCATAATCACCTCTTCTTCCATTTCTAACCACAGGCAAACACTGGTCTGCTTCCTGTCACTATAAATTAGTTTGCATTTTCTAGAATTTTATATAAATGGTATCATGCAGTATGTATCATTTTTTCAGCTTCTTAATTCAGCATAACGAATTTGAGATTTACCTGTGTTGTTGAAGTGAAGGGATTAAGCCAAAAAAACCCTCAAAAACCCTCAGAGACAGAAAACAGTGGTGGTAATGACAAGAGGGAATGGGTGTGGGCGGACAGGTAAGAGGCAGGGTGAAATGGGGGAAGGAGACTTGAGTGGGCTGGCGAACACACAATACAACATACAGATGATGTGTTATAGAATTGTATCCCTGAAACCTATGTAATTTTAGTAACCAATATCACCCCTATAAATTCAATTTTAAAAGATTTAAATAAAATCATATAGGCATAAAGATAATTTTTTAAGAAGTTCATTGTTTTATGTCCTTGAGTAGTAGTCTGTTCAATTCTTGATGCTCATTATTCTACTCATATCTCTCACATAGTTCATCTGTTTCACGGCCTTTGGGAATTTCACCTAAGGACACTAAACATATTCAGTCACAGACTCAAGGGGATCCTTGTACAGATTTCTTAGCTCTTTCTCTGCACAACTCCCTACTCTTTGGTTTTTGCCATACAAATTCCAACTGCCTCTGCCTGCTTGTTCTGTATTTGGCAGCTCAGGATAATGAGATTGCAGTAGTTTTTTTTAGTTTCCTTTCTTTGCTGGTATCTGCTAGGTGACCCCAGAAAGAAAGCTGGGTGGATTGTAGGGCCCATCTTGTTAATTTTCCATTTTTCAAGGATCACAGTTCTGTGTTGTCTATTCTATAATATTCTGAAAACATTGGTGTCACATATTTGTCCAGTGTTCTAGGTGACTGTGCAGTTGGAGCACTGGTTCAGTACCAGTCACTCAGTCACAGCTGGACATGGAAGGCACCCATGTGTATTAATTTGTGCTAGTGATATCCAACATTGAGTGAGATTTATTTTTTAAACTCTCATAATGGTTTTCAAACAAGGAAGGGAGGTGGTTTTTAGCAGGGATTGTTACCTTCTTTTTTCTCCGAGCAAGCAGATCACTTTAACAGTACAAAGTCAGAGTGCAAAGTAAGGGAGCATTAGTAGCATGTTCCATATTTCTTTGAAATCACTTTTCATTTTTTCTTTAGGAGCTTTCTTCATTGGTTGGAGCAAACCAAACCTACTATCAAACAATATTTTCAAATACCAGTTTACAAGATGAGACCCATGATTCCCACATAGGCACAGGACACTTGGTTTACGATGTACATGCTCTCTGCTAAATGGAATAGCAAGGGTCCAGCCAGGGCTTTCTGGTTTTATTTATTTATTTTTCCAAACACATTCCTCAGTAATTTCAGACAGATTCTATGGATAAAAGCAACCTGCTTCAGAATCAAGGAGAAAAACATACATCCTTGGTATCTGGTCTTTCAGAATATATCTTATCATCTTCCAAAGGTCTAGTGAAAGACCACAAACAGGAAAATACAAATATAACTCAGAAAATAGGCATACAGCTGATAAAGCCCTTGCCCTTTTTTCCATCCATACTTTGGGAATCGACCATTGGTGTACCCAGGCTTGATTTTCTCCCAATGGTGGACCCAGGCTTGATTTTCAACTGGAAACTTCTAGAAGAATGTCTTCAAGTCTTAACCCAGCCCTACCAACTACTTGGCTAGAACAATTCCCAGACGTTAATTATTTTTTACTTTAAATTTACTTTGTGGCTACTTTTTTATTGTGGTAAAATATACATAATATAAAATTCACCATCCTAACAACTTTTTAGTGCACAGTTAAGTGATATCAAGTACATTCCTATTGTTATATAACTATCACCATGATCCCTCTCCAGAACCCTTTTCATCTTGTAAAACTGAAACTCTTACATAATATCCTCCAAGTTTATTCATATTAGAATTTCCTTTTTAAGGCTTTATAATATTCCATTTTACATATTACATTTTGCTTAACCATTCTTCTGCCTATGTGCACTTGGGTTGTTGCCAAGGTTTAACTATTGTGAGTCATGCTGCTATGGAAATATATGAAATACATTTTTGATACTCCACTTTCAACTCTTTTAAATGTATACTCAGAGGTGGAATTTCCGGCTTTTATGTTTAATTTTTGTTCATTCTCACCCAAGGACGTTTTTTCATTGTTTTTAGAAAGAGAGGAAGCAGTGGGGGGGGGGGGAGATTGAGAGAGAGAAACATCAGTGTAAAAAACATCAACCGATTGCCTCCTGTAGGCTACCCGACTGGGGATCAGACTCGCAACTTAGGCGTGTGCCCTGACTGGGAATTGCGCCTGCAGCCTTTCGGTACACAGGATAGTGCTCCAACTGAGCCACATGGGCCAAGGCTTATTTCTTATTTTTATTTTTTTTAAAGATTTTTTTAAAGATATTTTTACTTATTTATTTTTAGAGAGGGAAGGGAGGGAGAAAGAGAGAGAAAAACATCAATGTGTGGTTGCTGGGAGCCATGGCCTGCAACCTAGGCTTGTGCCCTGACTGGGAATCAAACCTGTGATGCCTGGTTCGCAGCCCGCGCTCAATCCACTGAGCTACACCAGCCAGGGCTTATTTCTTATTTTTTTAAAGGCACGACCATACTATCTTTCATAGTAGCTATACTGTTTTACAGCCCCACCAACAGTGCATAAGGGTTCCAATTTACTCATAAACACCCCAACACTTGTTATGTGTTTTTTTTTAAATAGTATCTATCTTAATAGGTATGAGATGTTAATCTAATCCTGATTTTTATTTGCCTTTTGTCAGTGATTACTAATGTTGAACATCTATTCATGTGCTTATTGGCCATTCATGTATCTTTAGAGAACTATCTATTTAAGTCTTCTGCCAATTTTTGAATCAAGTTCAGGTTTTTGTTTGTTGAGTTTTAGAAGTTCTTTCTTACATTCATTTAAATAAAAAAAAAGTTCTTTCTTTATATTCTGGATATTAATCTCTTATCAGGCATGTAATTTGTAAATATTTTCTCCCATTCCATATGTTGTCATTTCACTCTGCTGGCAGTGTCTTTTGATACAGTTTTACATTTTTATAAAGTCTCACTTGTCTACTTTGTTTGGTAATAATGTATCTCAATGTGAATCTCTTAAAGTTCATTTTATAGGAGTTCACTGAGCTTTTCAGTTGTTTATATTCATATCTTTTGTCAAATTTGGGGATTTTTCAGCCATTACTTCTTTTAATATTCTCTCTTCCTGTTTCTCTTTTCCTTCTGGGACTTCCATGATGCATGTTGATCTATTTGAGTTCCAAAATAATTACATCAGACAGATTTTTTTTTAGTGTGATTAATGTCTAGTTAGAGAGACAGATTCCTGGTGCTTCCTACTCTACCATCTTCCCAGAATCTTCTCCCTGAATTGCCATTTTGAGCACATATATTTTATCTTCCTACATGTGTTTTCAGAAATCTTATTTAGATTTGCATAGAACTTGACAATCCTAATGACCCATTGCTGGAGAAAATCAAATGAAATAATATACAAGTGTATGTTTTTATTACATTTAGAAAATAACTAAGGTTATCTTCTTTCTTGTTTACACTCTTTATCAGTAGATCATAGACTTAGAAAGTGTAGAGTTAACGTCAAGTGAAGCATTCCTTTTGATTTCGTGGGGTCATCTCTACCTTTTCGGTGTGTATTAGAAGGGTGGGGAGAGACTAAGAGGTTTCCTCAAAGAACAAGGACATTTTCTAAAAAAAGACTGGACCCTGGCTGGTGTAGCTCAGTCGATTGAGCACTGGCCTGCAAACCGAAGGGTCATGGGCTCAACTCGGTTGGGGCACATGCCTGGGTTGTGGGCTAGGTCCCCAGTGGCGGGTGCTCGAGAGGCAGCCACACATTGGTGTTTCTCTTCCTCTCTGTCTCCCTCCCTTCCCCTGTCTATAAATAAATAAATAAATAAATAAATAAATAAAGTATTAAATATATTTATAAAAATATTTTATATATTTAAATATATTTTAATATTATAAAAATATATGAAATTAAAAAGTATATTTTAAATAAAATATTTTTTAAAAAGAAAAGAGACTGGTAGGAGCACTGTTGTGGGTATAGATTCTATGCCAAGAATATGAAATTATATTTGGTCTTTGTATTCATAGAAGTTGGTCTTAAGTTTTTCTTTCACTTAAGAGACAAGTGACTCAATCCTTGTTAGAGTTTCATAAATTTCTATATTACCTAGCATATGGATTATAGGAAAATGAGTTATTGTTTATAGTTACTATTTTGGTTACTCATACATGTTTTTGACTATATTCCTCAACTTATTCATTTCTGGGAACAACCACAGCTATTTTTTTCTTTTTATTTATTGTTTTTATTTTATAAGGATTGAAGTACAGGCCACCTGGAATTCGCTTCCTTCTATCTCTTCTCATCATTGAATCCAATTGTATAATTTTACTCCTGATGTGTTCAGTGAAACATGGTTAAAATGTTCGTTAAAAAGTTAAAATAAGCTAGTTTGCAAAAACAATAGTACTAATTGGGTTAGTCACAAATCTATTGTCATATAATATTAGAAATAAGTCTTTCTTACTGACATCCCTGACTTAATCAGTTAGCTAGTCCTTAGCAGCTTAATGAGATTGTGTTTACCCTATTTTCCAAATGGCAATTAAGGAATGATTTCATTTCGTAGTAAAGGTTTGCCTGTGAAATCTCTCTGGCTTGTGAATTCTCTGTCTCCATCTTTTACCCTCCCCTCCCCACACCTCTCTGGAAAGCCTTCTCCTGTCCCCCACCCCTGAAACCAAGGCTTTTTAAAGAGTCCCTGTGTGTTTGTGCAGCGGACAGTAAGGAAGAAATGATTAAGCAGCCAAATGTTTGAAATCCAGCTAAATGCATGGATTATCGTCTGTTTAACTCCTTATCTTGACCCAAGGGGGCTTTAACGGATAGGACCTATTGTTCTCCTTTTCTTGACATTAATGAAGAAATCAGAGCATCCCACTAAGAGCAACCTGCTGAAACGATTCATTTGTCTCCTCCTTTCCAGGATCCTTTCAGATAGACTGGAACGAGGGAGAGTGTGGCATGGTTAGAATAAGCAGACACGTGCCTGCCTGCACACACTAACGCAAGTGCATCTCCTCCTACTATGCTCAAACCAGGGTGTGTTTAGCTTCTAATAAAAGCATGGGGCTTGCGGATAGTCAGCTTAAGAGATACGCTCCTAGTTTCTGTTCTATTTTTTCAGTGATTAAGAATCCTTTCAGCCTGCAGCTTCTCCGAGTACACAGGCTTTCCAGTTCAAACCGGTATCCTTGGGGCTCAGGTGTAATCTGAATACATACCTGACTGTAGTAGGTCAGAAGGTTGTCTATTTCTTATTTTAATAGAAGAATGATTACCAACTTGCATTTTTATGAATTAACATGGTCAATGCTAGCATGGTGTATGTCCTTTATTACTTCCTCCCATGCTGATTTATGAACATAAATGTAGACTGTTTTCTGTCATTGTTTTTGAAAAATTGGGTCATATTATATATCTTGCTTTTCTTAACAAATAGAAGGTGGAAATCTGCTAACATGATTATTATAGATCCAGCTTCTATTTAATCTGTGCCTGGCATTCATTGGTTTGGCTGCACTACAGTGTATTCAACCATTCCCTGTTATAAGCATTTAGTTTCCTGTTTTTCCCCCACTATAAACAACACAACATTCTATGAGAGGTAATAGTAACATGGATTCTGAAGTTGAAGTGCTTGAATTAGAATTCCGTAATACCACTTACCAACTTTTGCAGCAAAGAGGACCACTTGCCTAGCCTTAGGGCAAAAATAATTCAGATCGTCTATTCAGCTCAGGTTGGAAGAGGAGGTCAAGATACTCCTGCAGGCTGTGTCCTTCTTGAGGGGATGGATGAGGATATCCGAGAATTCTGTCTGGAGCCTGAGGGCTAAGAATTGTGTATCTTGGGGTCAAGTAGGATTCCATCCAGATTTCCCCAGGTCTGTCCATCCAGGTCTTACTTTCCAGCAGGCAGAGCCCAAAGCCTCCCTCCTACCGTCCAAGCCTGCTAGCCCCAGTAGTTGCTTTGTACTTGGATTTGGGTGGAAAGGGAAGTAGAAACCCTGCAAGCCATAGCTTTCAAAATCCTGTCCAGAAAAAAACTATCTACCTTAACTTGGCTTCACAGAAATATATTATTCTTCTTAACTAAAGGTAAAACATGTCTTGAATCTACTTTATTAATAGTGGATGATTAAATCAGAATAGACTTTGATCACTGTAAAGTCATAGTAGCTAGTTCTTAAAATGCTAGGCAAGGCTTGGAATTATTATGTATGTACTGGCATTGCCTGAGTACATAATTAAACAGGAAGAACAGAATTATTTCTTGTGTTGAATGTTGTCTCTTCCCCTCACAGGGTCTTTTGGGCTGGGGTTACTGTTCGTGTTATATGTCCCTCTGTTACTTTTTATTGTCATTATTCATTTGAGAGAATCTTCTTCTGGATAACACAAAATCTCCCCCAAGTCCTACCCTCAATGATGACGGTTTTCCACATGGCTCAAAGCTTAATATGACCAGGACCTGAATAAGTTAGTTGAGGAAGATTCTAAAATTTAAAAAATATCTAAATCCAATCTATCTCAAATGATGGTTTTTTAAAGTCATTGCTTTAGGAAATTACTGTTTATGATGATATTTTTAAATTTTCCATTATTTCAAAGTGTGTTTTTCCCCTGAAAATTAAAGCAATATATGCCACCTGTAAAGAGTTGGGAGCTACCAAAAATTATAAAGATCAGAATAAGCCACCCAGTGTGGCCGTGGAGAAAGCACAGAGAAGTTGTTCTGGTATAATGGGGCCATCCTGTCCCCTCACTGTGCTGGTGGCTACAGGCATCTACCCCTGTGTTAAAGTCACAGAGTTGTACACCCCCCAACAAAAATTCCCTTTACTGTTTGATAATGGAAAAAAAGTTAAATAAAAAGGGAACTATGTATAATTTCTCCCGCTAGTATTAATCATTTTTAACATTTTGGTGTATTTCCTTCTTGTACTTCTGTGATTGTAACTACAGAGGCATTTCTCTGATACAAAATTGGTATTATACATTTATGTACATACTGATTTTTAATATCTTAAGCTTTTTTTTACCACGGGCCAAGAAGTTCTGCCTGGTTCAACTCATGTCCCTTGGCCAGCCCCCCGCTGTGGCCCTTCAGCTGCAGAGCGCACCCAGCCTTCCTGACCGGGGGCTCCCTCCTTCCCGGCCAGCCTTGCTGCCTCCTGGGTGCTCTCCTTCCTCCCCATTCTGCAGGGCTGATGCCTTGAAGCTTCACCTTAAAAGTCACCTCATAGACAGTCTTCTTTGAGCACTCAGTTCCCTTCCATTCTCCTTTCTCTATCACAGCACCCTCTCCTTTTTAAAAATAGTTTCTTTTTAATGTATTTTTCCCATTGCCATTTATCCCACATCTTCCCTTCTGCATCTCCACCCGCTCCTTCCCCTGCAGTCACCACACTGCTGTCCATTAGTTCTTTTTCTTTTATTCTTTTTTTTGGGGGGGGGCACGGCTCATAGTTGGTCATTACGTTTTTACACTGCTTGTTTTAATGTAAGTCTCTACCGCTTAGTGATAAGCTCTATTAAAAGTCAGGAGCATGTCCGTTTTGCAGAATACTGTATACCCACTGCATAGCACAGTGCCTAGTGCCTGTGGGTGCTGCTCAATGCATTATCGTTGGCTGACGAACTGACTGAGTGAGTAAGGGCTATCGTGCTCTCGTAGGACATAGACCTAATGATTACAATGACATTTTAATGAAATGAATTGTAAGTGGCATTGAAATTGGTTAGTGACCATCTAAATTCGACAAGATGGGTTGAGATTACCTTATTCTACACTGGAGCGGTATCTTAAAGTCTAAGGGAAGGCTTTTTCTCACTTTTGGTTCTTTTCTGTATTGGTTTTGTGCCCTGCTCCTTCCCTCACCCTGTGCATACAGGTGTGTTTGCCTATATATATCTTTATCTACATTTTCTAAGTGACTGGTTTTACAGTTTTCAATTTCTTGACAAACGAAAGCTTTAATTTTTGTTTCTCGCACCAACCACTTTCCCTGATTGTTTTTTTCTTTTTTGTTGTTACCTATCCCCCGCCCCCTGCCCCCACCCCAAGTTCTATTGCTAAAACTCTGTGAGTTTGGCTGTCAGGCCTCTAACTCCACTTCTCTCCCTTTGAACTGTTTAGAAGAGTTTAAAGTTGTAGGTAAAATTTGACACAAAGTTATTTGTGTGGGTTTTCTTGTGTTGTGTGTTTGTTTAATAAATGCCGTCGTATACTTTGCCAAGGGAAGCCAGCAGTTAGCTGTCACTTCGGTGCATGCAACAGGCCTATCCAGCGCAAGCATTTGGGTGTGGGGTGAACAGGACTGCTCAGTACCTGGTATCAAATCATATAACCTGTTCCTATCTTTCAATTCCTTTAATCTTTTGCTAATACTTTCTAGAAAGTCTTAATCGTCTGATCCGAAGTGGATCAAAGACGCAGAGCTGAAAGGTTTGGACCCTCCCACTCCCCTCGTAGGTGAATGAATCACTGCCGTTCTAGTGATTGTTAAGCCCAGGTACAAGCTTCACAGTCATCAAAGACACAGTTAAATCAGGGCTCTTCTCGAAGGACACCTTACCTGCCCAGATAAGACCAAGGAAAGGAGGAAAGATCACTCTGATTTCCAGTGAGAATCAGGTGATAACAAAAAGGGAGTCGACAACATTTTTACTGGCGTTCCCCCCACCCCGCCCACCTCAAAATGGGAGAAAAAAAGTAAACACATAGACACTTTCAGAAACGTCACTTTCACTTCAAAGTGACTGAAGCCCAAATGTTTAGATGTTAAATCCAAGTTAACCCTTACAGATGGCATACTTGTATACATCAGAAATGGAAAATATGGCACTAGAATATTTTTTAAGTAATTAAAACAAATCTTTATTTTTATCTGTTTGGGAGTCACTGTAGCAAGAGAATGTATTTTACCAAGGTTTCAACCAATTCAGGAACAGTTCCAATAAAACACCCTCATAACTGTGACATTTGCAGGTGAGTGAGAGTAACAGCAAATTGGACAAATTGCAACAGAGAGACAGGAGCGTCAGTAGGATTCAGAACTTGGATTAGGGGCCGTAAGTCCATGCTTTTACTGCTTCCCTTAAGATATGTGGTTAAAAAAATGAGTTTCATATTAGCCTGTTTAAAAAAGCAAACACACTTTATTTAGTTTGGTAGATTTTCTTCCTGGTGTCTGAACTATGCCCTCATTTATTGTGGCTTACTCAAAACAGCATATTTTAGAGCAATAATTATGGTGTAGATGATCAACAAGGCTAAATATATGTGCCATGCTGCTCTTTGCACAGTGTCCTGAAAAACCAGTGTTAGTCTCTTTTATTTGTGGCTACAACTAGTTAAGAAATGTTTCAGTAAAATCCTTGTTGACATTCAAGGATTTTTATCCTAAGAAACAATGAAGGGCCCAGGGCTAAATCTAACTTCATGGTCTGCGTGTGTGTGTGAGAGAGAGTGTGTGTGGTATGCTATCATTGGTTCTCTCTGAAATGTGATGGATAAAATAACACATAGAAGTAAGAATCTATTTCTTTGTGCTCCAGTCTGATGAAGGTATGAAGAGCAGTTTAGAAAACTTTGAAATTTTTTTCCAGTTCAAATTTTCCCTTTATTTTTGTTTTTTTAATTGTATTTTTTCCATTACCGTTCATCCTCTCCTATATATATTCAAAATGGATTAAAGGTGTAAATGTTAGACTCAAAACCATAAAAATCCTAGAAGAAAACACAGGCAGTAAAATCTCAGACAGGGCTCATAGCAATGTTTTTTCTCACATATCTCCTTGGGCAAGGGAAACAAAAGAAAAAATAAACAAATGGGATTACATCAAACTAAAAAGTTTTTGCACAGCAAAGGAAACCATCAACAAAATGAAAAAACAGCCCACTGAATGGGAGAACTCGGAATTTTAAAATCAAGCTAAGTGTAGAGTTTACCAGGCAAAGCCTCAACCTAACCAATGTTTGTATTCCAAACACATGTTCCAAGTAACAAACAGCCTCTTCTCCCCGACCAAAGCACACTAGACAGATGCAGAGCCTACTCTGGGTCCTGATGGGCAATTTTATTATAAAATACACACTCACACCGAGTGACACCAAATGTGTGATTTTTTTTTACCTTGAGTAAGACAAAGAACGCATCATTATTAGAGGAAAGAAAAATGATAGTCGTGATTCTAGCATAGCTGCTTTAGAGAAGAAAACACACACAAAAAACCTTTGGTAGGATGCTAATCATACTACCTAGAGCCTATTCTGAAAAGCCCTAATTAATGTAATTAAAATCTGTCAGATCAAGCTGATTAGCCTGATACTCAAGCCAGAGCAGAGGGAGTGGGGCTCCTGGGGGAGGGGAGGCAGTCACCGCCAAGGTGAGGTTAGCTTTCAGAAGGAGGTGGTTGGTCTCCAAGGTGATCAAAGCAACTTGTCTTTCATTTCCATGGAATAAGGACAGTGGGCTCCTGGCTGCAGATCTGGTTTCCTGCGTCTCTAGTTCCTGGCACATACTGAACCATTCAGGTGGGAGAAGCAGGTCCTTTCTGGGCAATGATGGAAGGCAGTGGAAGGGGCTGCTTGTCTTCCCTCTTTGACAGCTAGAGTTCAGTTGCAGCATTTTTCATCCCCTGGCAATCCCCCGTCGCAGTCTTTGGCCATGACCACTGACACAGGGGCAGGACGGAGACAAAGGCCATGTCATGTGATCGAGATAGTGCTGTTGACAGAGGCCTCTCTTTTGGATCCACATTCGAGGGTGGGCGAGCCACGTGGCCTCTGCCCAGGCCGCGGTCCTGCAATGGGGAGAGGGAGCGCTGTGCTCCGGGGCCGTTCTCTCAGAGGTCCAGAGGAGACTCCCCGGCCGCTTGAGTGGAAAAGTGAGTATGTCCTCAACAGTGGGAGAGAGTCTTAGTCTAGTCAAATTAAAGAAGAATGAAGGACAAGGAAATTCGGGTTAAGAAATTCTCTGAGCTTCTCAGTGTGTCCTGAGAATATCTTCTTTCCTAATGACATTTTTAGGAAATGTGAGGAAAATGGCCTTTCCCCTACTAACAGCTATTTTGGAGTTTCGAGTAAGATCATCATAAATATTTTTTACTTCTTTAATGATTAAGTATCCTGGGTCTTCATAATTATTTAGGCATTGTATCTACTTTGATTGTTTCTGCTAACACCTGTATTAGAAATGCTAGGGAAGGAAAAAAGAATAATGGTGGAGATGAGGGAAGAATTTGGAATCTCAGTTTTTACCTTAATTGTAAGTACTGCATGTAGTATATGTTCATTTTTAGTCACAGCTTCACTATTTCAGTTTATGCAATTTCTTTTGTTTTGAGGGCAGTGAGAGAAGTAGGTAATTTGGGTTTTATTGGCATGGTACTTTTAAAAATAGTCTTGAGTGTGAAATACATCTTTGGTGGACTTGCCTGGAGAGAGAGAGAAGACACATGAACAGTTGGTCAAAAGATAAATTGAGAATTGCCTATCTTCTTTCCATTGTGTGTGTGGCTTAGCTAATCACACCAGAGCAGGGCATAAAGAGGTAAATCTTTGTTATAGGAAACTGAGTAGGACTTTCCAAGAGAGAATGTGCATTGGAATGGCGGCTGAAATGCCCTCTCCTGACATCCTCATCTTCAGAGTTTCATTTTGCTACAATCTCTCATAATGGTTGCGCTGGAGGAATAAGAACAGTGTGGACTTTCACTGAAACTGTAGGACTAATAGGAAAATCATTTAAACTAACAGAGCATAAGAGCGAGAACTTGAGAACCCTGGATGGTTGTCAGGTTTTGCTGTTCATTAGTCAAATGGGAGCAAATCCCATACCTCTCTGATCCTTGTGGGGGTTTTTTTTTGTTTTTTTTTTTCAGAGCTACGATGCAGGGGCTGCTTGTAAGAACTGCACAGTTCTAAAATCTGGGGTATTCTAATAAGTAGATTCAAAGTAGAATTATAGTCTTTTTTTTTAACTGTAAACCTTCAGATTTGGCACTGAAACAGCTTATGCCAGAAATTCTAAAACATACCAACAAATAGTAAATGAGTGTTAGGCCTTTCATATTTCATTTGGTGGGAGTGACTAGAGTTTGGAAAAATTCCTTCCCCTTTTCCAGACTTCTGATGGCATGGGCTCCACATTTCTCAAAACTTGTCTTGAAGAAGCAACGCGTGACTGGAGATGGGCAGGACTCGGGCGCTCGGCATTGACCGCACTGCATTATTGTCCTGTCAGCAGCTTAGCTCTGTCCACGCTGTACACAGCAAGCCAAGCCAAGCCTATGTTTGACTTAACCCCCTTTTTTTGCAGTTTCACAATTTTATGGCTCTTCTGCTTGGATTGATATCCTTGAAAAAGACAGCTCAGGTCAGTTAGTGAACCTGCAGTAAAGTGTGGCTGCCTGGTCAGCACAGGGTCTTATCAGGAAAGAAATGTGTTTTATGGAATGCTGAAGGCCAGAAAGGTAACGGAAGGCGTTTCTCTTTCCTTGGGGTTACTTGTGACTTAACCTTTTCCATTCCTTAGTGTTCCAGAGCTCTTTTCTCTAAATGTGGGGGAAATGCTTCCCAACTACATGGCAGCGCCTTTGGAGGCAGCAGAGTCTGGGGCGAGTGGTAAGGGTTGAATTGTGAAGACACCTATTGGAGAAAGAAAACTAGTTGCGATCCCCAAAGCTCATTATGCTACCTCTCCTGTTTCTATAGAGAGGACCTTGGAAACAAATGTTAAAATTTAGAACTTGCTTTTACCAACAACCCTTAGGCGGCTGACCTAACTGTATACATTGTATTTCTACAGGGACATGACTCTCCCCGCATCCCTGCAGTCATTAAACACTTGCCTTCACTCCCTTGTCCAAAGCCTTGGTTTTCACTTTGTCTCCCGGCTACCTCTCTTCTTGCCCCAACCCTTTCTTTTCACCGTGTCGTAGAATGGGGTTAGTTCAAAGTTCTGACCAGAGCAACTTTTCCAGACATGCTTCCCTCAATGCTGTAGGGTGCTTCGTTTGAGCCAGTGCGGGCGGGAGGAGGCCTGCGCCCTTTACTTGCTCTCCGCCTTCACTTGCTGCCCGGCAGCTGCTGTCCACCCTTGGTGCTGCCATCTCCCACCATATTCTCTGAGGCTGAACTCACATGACACCTTCTCTGCCATCTGCCTTGATTGCTCTTTCTTCTCTTCCCCTCTCCCTCTCCTGTGTCCCTTTTGTGGCATTCTCACATCCTTCGGAGGACTGCATGCACATGCTCAGTACTATGCCAAATCGGAAACTTGCACCCAGAGACAAAGTCTAATTTATCTTGGCGCCTTTCTCAGTACCTGGTACCTATGCCCATGGTAACAGCTGCCTGCTGAGCGAGTGAATACAGGAAAGAATGATGAGTGGTGGCCTTTACCCTGCCATTCAATGTGGTCCCTCCTTTTCCTGAATCAGTGTTTTTGTTACCTTTTTTTTTTCTGCTTTGATAACCCAAATGTGAGTGATCAGGAATTTCAAGCACACACTTTACCCCCCACACTAATCTTTGTGCCACTTCTTCAGTTCTCCTACAAATATAAAATAAATTATTTGAAATTCCAAATGATTAAGAGTTGGTAGAGAGTAACATGGGAGATGACACTGAGTGAGGAGTTTGCACGGAGTCTCTACTCTGGTGCTAGTGGGACGGGAATTGGCGGGAGTCACCAAACCCTATTGGGCTTCATTTCCACTTCTGTGAAGTGAGAGGACTGGCCTGACAGGCAGTGGCTCTCCAACACGGGCCTTGGATCCTCCGGTGGCCTCCTCAGCCAGATTTCTACTTTTGTCTTCTAATCAATGGTGGCTCTGCTACCAAAAAATAAATAAAAATGTTTGGATACTGTTATTCTATACTACATTACCTCTAAGTTTCCTATAGAATTCTAGAATTGTGTGATTTTAAAAGAGCATGAGAAAAGCTTTACTCAAATTAGAATGAAAGCCTAAAAAAGAAGTGTTACACATAGGAGTTTTTTAAGCTAGAGTTATTTATGGTACTTTAAGATATAAAGTATTATGGTTCTTTTTGTTTTTTATAATTATTCTTTTGCAAAAAAACATCAGCTCATTTGAAAATAATGTATGCTACTGAGCTGTCAGCTTTGGGGGCACGCTAGGTTCTCTCGCTTCGAGCATTTCATGTGTCAAGATGAAATTTCCCTCCCTAGAGAAGGCTGTGTGTGGACTTGCTGGCTTTGCGTTGGCACATCTTACAGAGTTATACTTTCAAAATGTACTTTCTAAACATCAGCACTTAGTTGGGTTTTGGTCACTCTCTTTTTTGTTCCTGAAGTAAAAATAAAGCGAACCAATATAGCAACACCTAATGTATTGAGAGAAACAGTATTCAGAAGTTATAAATAAAAGAGAAAAATTTTTTAAAGTCATGTCCTTAATCTAGTGGTAATTTATACTTGGAAAACAATTTATAAAAATATGTTAGGAAGAGGTACGCTCATAAAACCTTTCCACCTGAATGATTGATCTTGCTCCTACAGCTGTAGTGCTGTATCCGTTTTTTTTAAATCCTTCTAGAAAAGTCAGATTTTACCTCTTATAGTCCACAATGTTGTCCATTCAGTTCATGTACTTTTTGTATTCAGAGCCTTTGGGCCCAACTGAAGAGAAGCTTAAGAAAGATCAGAAAGCAAAAAAAAGTCTCCTTAATTATACCCAGGAGTAAAAAGCATGGAAACAAGAACATGTGCCATGTAATATGGCCTTTGTTAATTGTTAACTCTTTGAGTTGGCCCTGGCTCCTTAAACAAACATAACCATAGTGGGATGGGTCTTCGTCCCCTGTAGACCCAGGCTTATGGACTAAGCTGAAGGATTGAGGCCTCTCTTCCCCAGACTTAGAGGGTGGACTCACAGCAGGAGGGCTTTCACTGTCTCTTCAAACAGGAAGGGAAGGAGTCATGTTACTTCAACTGCTATTTTCACATAAAGAAGGCAGAGAAGGGGGACTGGTTCTGTAAATGTCTTTCAGATCATAGGGTAGCTGACCTGGCTTTCTCAGCTGTTATTTTGCTTGTTTAACTGACCCGTTGTCTGAACAGGTGTGTGGTGCGGCAAAGGATTGCTTAGGATAGCTAGCATAGCTTTCTTTTCCGGGCAGGAAGTAGACCACAGCACGGCTTGTCCAGGAAGATTCTGCAGTCTGAGCCTTTGAAGGGGGAAATGATGCTGAAACCTCATTTTTCTTTCTAGAAGGCCAAAATTATTTTTTTGAAAAGGTGAGTGGACCTATGGTGGTTACACTGTATATTGGGAATGGTGTGGCCTGTATATTTCTGGGTAACAAATTTGTTTTCTTTCTTTTCCCATATTTAAATTGGATAATTAAGATTCACATTTTTAAAGAAATTTAACATCATGCTAAGTAGAATCAGCAGACATGCAAGGACAAATACTGCATGATTTGGTCGGAGGTACCTGGAATAGTCCAGTAGACCAGAGGGACCGAGGGTCGGGAGCAGGGGGAAATGGGGAGCTGTGCAGTCTGTTTGGGGAAGATGGGACAGTTCTGGAGGCGGACCGTGCTGATGTTCACACAGCAGTGGGAATATGCTTGATACCACTGAACTGCACACTGGAGATGATTGAAATGGTCATTTTTATGATGTGTGCATTTTACCACATTTTTAAAAACCAGCTATTGTAAATACTGTGTAAAGACATCATTATTGTGAGACCTACCAAAGGAAACTGCAGAACCGTGGCCTGGGGACTTGGAGGCCATTGTGGTCACAGCACAGCCATTGGTCACTGTTTAAAGTGAGCCGGGCATGTTGACAATCCTTTTTACTATATGGAATATTTTCCGAATCCTGCGTGTTAAAGGGATGGTCTTGAATTTCTAGTTAACAGATGCCTTTTTAAAAATCTTTTATGCTTTATGTGCTTTATATTTATCTAATAATTCTAAAAATAATTACCAACTTGATGGTAATAATACATATTTTACCTCATCAGACTGGCATAAGAAAATAACCAGCATATTAAATTCAACAATTATCTTGGATTCTTAGTTGGAAGACAACTTGTCTCCTGGTGTCTGCCAGTTGATGAAGCATTTGGTGGGATGGCAGATTTATACCCGCATACTTTAACTAGGTGTGTTTAAGTCATATAACTTTAAAAATCCACGGTCATTATCCAGTGATTATTAAAACTTAAAAATTATATTATTATTTTCCATAATTTTGCTCCTTAATTTAAAGTAAATTTTAGAGTTAAAATATTAATTATATTTAATTAAATTTCTGTTTGGAATAAATTTATTCTTTTATCTGAGTCATTTTAGGCAAACTGAGCCCAATTTCACCTCCTGCTTTTTCCGACGGTTTTATTTACAGCAGTTTTAGGGGCTTGGCCAGTGAGCTCTGCCTTGGCAATCCCCTTCTCTGCTCTGCCTCCATCCACGAAGGAGAAAAGGCTCTTTGCAGTCTAGGATCAAATAATTTAATTTGAATTTGTAGTCAAAGCATCTTTGAGTCTGACAGACTCTCTTAATGAAAACTAAAACTTAATAAAAAAAAACAGGATGAAGCAGAAAAGCTAATAAGTAATCTCTTTTGAGTAGCATTCTGCCCTTTATATATATATGTATTTGTTCCATCTATGATTCAAAAAAAAAAGAAAACACCTTTGAGACCCAGACTATAAATATATAAATATACTATTCTGTTGTATCCTGATTCTTTTAACTCTTTTAAAAATATATACTTTTTATTAGTAACCACAGATGTTGACAAACTTTTAAATGCCAGTACTCTAAAGAGGCTTGCTGTTCTCATTGGGACACAGCCCTTGAGTAAAAGAGTTGAAGTTAAATTGGGTTCCCTGAACTGAGAGGGGCTTCCTGAATAAAAGTGTCTTGGCTAATGTCCTTTTTATGGTTTATTTTAGCAGTAGCACTGTGCCTCCCCCAAATGTTTACAATACTCTGTTTGGGTAGAAAGTTCATGCCTTCGAGCATCCTTAGCCCCTGGTTTACAGAGTGGTGGGGTAGTTTGAATGAGTGTCTAGAGTACAAAGGTTATGAACTACTTGTAACAACTTCCAGAATAAAAGCCCCTCTGGGGTTTCGCTGCCGAGCGTGATCTTTGCGTTGGTCTCCTTTTCTTTTCATGGAGACTAAATTCTCGGATCACAGGTCCCCTGCTTGCAGCATCAGTCTGCCTACTGCTTGGCCAGTGGCTGACCCAAGACTGATGGTGTCTTGAGGTAGCTGTTATTATTTGATTGTTGCAGACAAATAGAGAACAAGATCATCTCAAAGATTTTACACAAACATTTGTGTATTAAAAAAAATGAAGAAAGATACCAATTCAGATATTTTATGGAAGGGTTTTCAAGTGTTTTTTTGGCTTCAAGTAAATGATTTGTCTCTTGTTCTTCTTAAAAGTATTCTTAAAATCTTGTGTGTGTGTGTGTCTGGTTATATATCGACAATCAGATTGCTGCTTGTTCCCATCTATCTGTCTCTCACTTAAAATGAATTCTGAAGTGTATGTGTGCGCGCGCGCGCGCGTGTGTGTGTGTGTGTGTGTGTGTGTGTGTGTGTTTTGGAGGGGGAGGCAAGTGTCTTTGATGGTACTGGGATTTCTTTATTTTTTTTCAAGAATATATCAAATATTTAAAAGACCATTTGATGGATAATAAGCATGAATAGCTCAACTAAAATAATAAATTGTATATGTTTTCTTTTGTGCTTTATAAACTAATGTATGAAAGACTTGGACATTTCAGCCTAAGAAGCTCAGTGTCAGATTAATATGTAAACTTTAAGAAGATAAGGACCATGAGCATTTTAACTTCTATAAGTAGAACTAAAAAAAGCTACATGCAACTTAATTATTTTATGATGATTATAATGAATCATAGCTGCATGTTCTAATGAAAAAGGGGAGAGGAGCTTAATTAAATGTGTTTCAAAGTTTTCTGTGCTAAGAAAAGGCATACATTTCTTTTCTTTTAATGGGACTAGTGTATATGTGTTCCTTTATAAGAGAAAAGGGACATATAGGGTTCTGACATTTCCATACACAACATTTTATGCAAGACATCACTACCATGAACACTGGCACTTGGTCTATATCCTCAGGACAAAATATGTTGAAATGGTATATACTGCTATAGGATTTGTGGCTGGGGTTTCATCAACGCACTAAAACTTCTCACTGTGGTCTGTCCTGGATCATAAGAGCCAAGGAGGTAAACCATGAGCATGGCTCCCCCTCGAGCTTCCCAGGACTCAATGAGTTAGGGCTGGGCTCATCACACCCAAACTGCTCGCCCTTCCCTGCGTGTTGGTGTCTTTGCAGAAGGCGTTGTTACAAAGGATGCCACTTCCCACCACTCAGGGCTTCTTGGGTCAAAACTCCATGTTTAACAATTAAAAATTGCTACCAATAAAACTTCCCTAGTACTTTGGTAGGAGGTGGGACAGTGGCCTTAAATATATATCTGATAATACCCTACTTTGCAGTTTGGTAAAACAAAAAGAAAAGGGCTTCTAGAGAAATATTATTTACTTTGATTTTGTTATATTTGAGTGAACAATATGCTGTCATCACATCAGGAGGACACAGAGTTGTCCTGCTTTATTATATTATATTATGCATGAGACGTGTTATTAATGTGGTTGGGGCCTAGGGTGTCATTAGCAACCTGGTTCACTGTTGTAACTAGTCGTTGATATATCTCTGATGTTTTATCTCCTTGTTAGAACATTTTAAATGGAAAATGTTCATCATTTGTCTGAATTCTTTTTAAAAAGAAAGAGTGGAATATGCATCCCTCTGAAAATTCTGCAGATTAGGCTATCGGCTCGGTTAAAACTCCAGGGACCTTGTGGCTCCGTAAATTGCCTATATCTATTTGTGAAGTGTTGCAAGAGTTTGCTAATTAAACAATTCACAAGGTGTTTTGAGCAGAACTTGTGAACACTTCACCAATTGAACAATTTATTGCTGCAGTTGAAAAAAGTTAGTTGGTGTTCATTAACTAACTTTCTTGCCAATGTTTCTGGAGAACCATGGGTCCAAGTCCTGGTCCGTGACTAGATTTTCAAAGGGTTCCTAGTCATTATTGACACTGTTGTTGCCAACATGCCTGTTTTTCATTCAAAACACTCATTTCAAAAACCATCATTTTGCTGACTGTGCAAATTGGAGTTAAGAAATAAGACTTTTGACAGGGAGGCCAAATAAAATTAAAGCTGTATATAATGGGAAGAGGATTGCAAGAGAGTTTCATTCTTACGAACAAACATCAGATGTTTTACTCAAGGAAAAAAAGCCCATTGTTTCCAATATAAAGGTAGAAATTGAGGTATTTAAGATTAAAAGAGAAGACTTTCAAGTTAAGAATGTCCATATCATAATTCTTAGCAGATGAAGCTACAAAGCAGTTTTGTTTCATCAGTTAAGCACCAACTTCCATCACCAACTCCTTGTTGTTACAGTTTAGCAGGATGTTGGGCGCTGGTTTTCCTCCTCCGGTGGCCAGTGCCAGTGAGCCCTCACTGGGGACGGGAGGAAGCACCGGGAGCTGGGACTGGGACCCACGGATCTGTAAGCAGATACAGGCAGTTTCTGGTCTCTCCCCCTTCCTGACGCCTCTCCTGCGCAGGTGATTTGACTTAAACTAATTGGCCATTTTTAAAAAATGCAGTTAGTAGAAATATTAATCTAAGCTTGACAAGAGTGGAAAAACTGTCGCACTCAGGAGATACCATATCTAATCCACTCACATGGGCTTTAATCCCTCAGACCCTTAAGCCACACGAGAACCAACCACTCAGAAGCAGCAAGTGAAGCTCCTGCAAAGGAAGTGGGTTTGAGTCTATTTGCCCTTTGTTGTGGTCAGTAAAGGAAACTACTTGTGCTTTTTAATTAGAAGGGTGGGACCAGAGTCATCTTAATTGCAATTTAAACTATAACATAAAGCTTTTAAAGAGGAATGGTTTAAAAAAATTCATTTACATTCTCTCCTTCATTCAATCCCCAGCCTTTTCTTTGAATGATTTCTCATTGTGCATATTCTCATGGTATACTTAACCCTTCCTCCAGGACTGTAGTTACTCAGCCTTCTCAGTCCTACGTGTCTGAAGTGGCAACACTGCTTGTTGGTCGTTTTGCTTGTGAAGGTGCCCGAGGTGTGCAAGGCCTGGTTGGTGAGAATGCAGGGACTCTGGGTGTGCCTTTTGTGTTCAAAGTGGAGGTTTCAGAACTGAATCACAAAGTATGAATTCACAGTGCAGGGCATGTTTGAAATAGCCAGAAAGAGTTTATCAGAAATTGCAGACAGCTGCTTGTGCTAAGTAGGATTTATCCTTAGAACTAGACAAGGAAATTTGTACTTCCTGTTTTAATTAGAAGGGACTTTCACGACATAAGAAAAAAGGCATGGTTTGCCCCAAAGACACGCATCTGCTTTATATAAAAATAAATGCATTATAAGTGTGAGAAATTGCTTGAAGATGGGCATGATATTGAGAATATGCTGTGTATTTACTTTATAGTCATCTGAGGTTTTCTTTTCCAGTAAGGTTAAGAACCTCAAGAATTTTTATGAGTGCTTTACAGAAAAGCATGTTCAAGCACTCGTGTTAATGTTACTTTAGTATAGGGACGTGAAAGAAGCCTTTTATTTCATACACCTGCAAATATATTCACATAAGTGCAGCTTTTTCGTGTAGACCTTGAGAAGAGGAACTGGTTCTTAATTTTTTATCACAATGCATAAGTTGGTGAGAATGTGTGTATATGTATTCTCCTGCATTTGTAGGCGAATTTACTGGTTTATTGCACATTATTGATTTTTCTTTTCAGTAAGTCAACTTCATGCACATCTATGCCAAATTCACTGTGTTTCAAAGGAAAGCATATCAAAGAGTCATTTAAAATCATTTGGAGTAGCAGGATCCCTACCAGAACCATTGATCATCTTTTTAAATGATACTGGATATAATAATGATTTAGTCCTTGGTTCTTGCTCTAAGTAATTCTCAGTTTTCATTCGTTCACCAATTTTATATATGCCTTAAACCTTAGGTAATTCATTTTCTTTTTAAATATACAAATATAGGTATGTCAGAAAATAAGAAAAGGTATATTCTGAAATTCATAGTTCAACTATTACTGTTAAAAGTAGGTACAACACAATGCAGGTGAATTTATAGTCTTTCTCTCTTCCCTATGCCAGTTCCTCCCAACTTTCTCATTTGGGCAAAGTGCACCTATTTGGTTGTTTAAATTTATATTCTTGAAATGTTTTGTGACTTTTCCCTTTTTGGGGCCCCTTCTTACATTACATACCACCCTGCACCAATATTTGACAAAAGTTCTTTTCATCTCTCAGATACTGCTTGTCACAGCCTCAGAATAGCTATTTTGGCCTCCTATTACTTCTACTTCAACATCCTCACACAATGACCAACATGTCTTTCTAACTCCGTCTTCATCATGTCAGTATTCCTATTCAAGACATCGCTGTGCTCAATAGATAGTCAATGACTAAGTTTACATTTGGAGCATTCAGGTTCTCTCTCCATTCATCATTCAATAATCTTCTCATCCAACAGATATTCCTTGACTGCCACCTACAATGTAGGTACCAATCAGTGTTCTGAATGCTAAGGATATTGTGGTTAAAAAAAATAAACAAAACCAACATATTCTGTAACCCCAATGGGGATTATATTCTAGTGTGAGAAACAGATAAATCAATAAACAAACAATTAATAGTACAGTTTTCAAGAGATACTTATGCTAGTAAAATTAAAACAGTGTAAAGATACCGAGAATGAAAAGAAAAAGTGCTATTTTATATAAAGGTAGACAAGAAAGATCTCTTGGAGAAGATGGCATTTGAGTTCAGACTATAATGAAATGAGCGGTCCCTGTAAGATCTGGTGGGAGAATAGTACAGATTCAAACAGGAGGATGATCTTGTTTGTCAGAGAAAGAACAAAAAAAGATCAGTGTGACTGGAGCCGGGAAAACCAGTGGTACAGTAAAGACATGAGATTTGTGAGATAGCAATGAAAGGTCTTGTATGCCACGGTAAATAAGTAGTTTAAGTTCATTCTGAGGATCCCGGAAAGCCCTTGGCAGGTTTTATCTTTGGAATCACATGATCTGATTTATGCTTTAACAGGATCTCTGAATGTTGGTTAAAGAATAGATAGTAGAGAAAAAGGTAGACCAGTCCGTAGAGTCTTTCAACAGTCCAGGTAAGAGATGATAGTGTCTTGGGCTAGGGTATTCCCGGCTTGGGATAGGGCAGAGGAGAAACATGGTTAGAGGATTTGGGACATATTCGGGAGGTAGAAGCAATAAGACTTACTGATGGACTAAATGTGGGGGAGGGGGATAGAGAAAAATGGAGAGTCATACATGATTAATGATTACTGTGCTTGATCTTAATGAATAAAGGAATCATTCACTGAGGTTGGGAGAAGAGTAATTTGGGGGGGAGAAGATCAATTCTAGTTTGGATTATTAACACGAACACGTCCATAAAATGTCCAAATAAAGATGTCAAGTAGGGAGCTAGTTATAGAACTCCGGTGCTCAGGGGAGTATTGCTGGCTGGATATCTAAAATAGGGAGTTGTTAGCATTTAAATGATGATTTAAATTGAAGCATTAATTACTGCAGTTGTGCCCTCGGTCACTCCACCTTTTTAAGAAGGAAGATGACATCTAAGTAAGGAGACTAAAAGCAGTGGCCAGTGAGGTAGGAGAAACAAAGGAGAGTGTAATCCTCAGAAGTCAAAAAATTTAATCAAGGGGAGCATGTTGTATTCAGTGTTGCCCAGAAATAAGCAAGATGAGAACAGAGAATTGCCCATTAATTTGGCAAGATGGACACCATGGGTGACCATGTGGTTTCAGTGCAGCTGTGGGAGCAAAAACGACTGCAGCGGATTGGAGGGAGACTAGAGTGAAAGGACGTAGAGCCTGGAGACATAGATAACTAACTCTCTTGAGCACTGGGGAATGGGGGAAGTATGACTGAAGAAGGACCATGTAATTAAAGATTATATGCAAGGGAGCATAGATTATAGACTCAAGTGGGGTGATAAGGGAAGTTAGGACAGAAGGTAAACATCAGAGAGTGAAAAAGTGGGGCAACTTGTCACTGGACTGGAAGACCTGATGTGACTTGAGGAACTTGTGGAGGTAGGATTGGTAAAGCTAATGTTCTGGGCAGGCTGGAGAGGAGGAGGTGAAGACGGAGGCTTGGAGGAGCATGCCGTGCCCTGCTTCATGGTGTGATGCCACTAAGTGGACTGGGAGTGGGAGCCAAGGGGAAGAAGAGATCAGGTAATGTCTGAGGTGACAAGAACAGGAGAGAGGAGGACAGCGACCCAAGTGTACGAGTCTCAGTCCATAAGGGGCAGACACCGGGAGGTCTGCGGATGACAGCAACCAGCAGAGGTGCCACGGGCGCCTGATGTCATGTGCTTCAAAAGAGTTGGGGCTGGGGGCAGGGGGAGAGCTGATCTAGGTGCAGCCCCAGGGACATGCTCCCATTTTTTCGGTTTAGCCGATGTCCCCAGAAGTATAGTAGGGATGCTGTTCTCTTTCTTGTGCTTAGTCAGGCTATGAGTGGTATGGGATACCTGATTGTCTGAGAGCCTCAAGCCTAATTCCTGGGAACAAACACTTGTTTCCCAACCTTTCAGGGGGAAAAGGAGTAAATAGAAATTCTTGGGATGTTTCTTAGCATTGTGGGAAATAGAGTAAACCCAATTTAAGGTAGACATGAGCATTTTATTAATATCTCACATTTATATCAGACTTTAACATGTGCATAGTCATTTCATATCCATAATATTGTTTGGTTATTGTAAGAGTTCTGAGATGTAAGTGCTGTGGAAATCATTCCCTTTTTTTATATGGTGAAATGAGGTGCAGATGTTATTACTACTATATCAGTAGTAATACCAACAGCTCTTAGCTGTAAGTACTGGTGACATGTAATGAAAGGGAAGGACAAAGCAGGAAGGCAAACTGAATGCAGTGATTGGTGATCTCTCTTGAGGAAGAAGAGGCAGGAAGAAAAAAATTCCCACTTGCTCCTGTAAAGCCGGAGTTCTCAAAATTCTCATCACACACTGAGATTGAAAAACCAATTTGACCATGGACTGACCTCCATGTTTTAATTTTAAGCACCGATTATGCAAAAGTTTGTCAATTTGTGTAGAGAGTTTTCATCTCTCCTGTGTCAGTCAGTTACTTGTCCTCGCAAAGGAATCAGAAGGTGCTGCCTTGTTACATTTTTTTAAAAAGTGAACCCAGAATCACGGAAGCTTTTTGCAAGATTTTGTCATCAGGTTAGAGTATTCTGTTTCCAATTTTTTCAAGTGGGTGGATATGACAACTTTAAAATAGTTAACACACTTTGCACTTGCTCAGCATCAAAATGACATGACCCTAGAAAAATTTCTAAATATCAGTTCCCAAAATATTCTTGCTGAAGTATGACTTTTAAAAAAAAGTTACCACTTTTTTCACTCATTGTTAAAGTATTAACTTTATCTTGAAAGGATAACTTAATTGTGTAGGTTTTTAAGAAATCTTCTTGGGAGCCCTGATCATAAAAAAGACTGAGGACTATTTGTTCTGATTGCTAAAGAAGCACATATAACTCAAGTTTTGTGGCTCTTCTAAGTGCTTTGCTGTGAGCACTTGGTGTATACGAAACTGTAATGCTTTCCAGGGGTGCCCAACAGGCGGCCTGCAAGCTGTGGCTGCGTGCCGCTCAGGATGGCTATGAATGCGGCCCAAAACAAAACCGTAAATTTACTTAAAACATGAGAATTTTTTGTGATTATGTGTCACAGTGTATTTAATGTCTCTTTTTCCCAAGACAACTCTTCTTCCAGTGTGACCCAGAGATGCCAAAAGGTTTCACACCCCCACTAGTAGCCTTTCTCATTATCAGGAATATTTAAGAATCTGCCACACTTTTAAATTCTAAGTTTCACACAATTAGCAACATCATTACATACTTAGCACGTTGTGCATTTCTGAGGTCTAACTTATTTGTTTCAGTTACTTGCTCATGCAGTAAAAGAATTTACTATTACCTTGGAATAAATTAACAGATGAATAACTGAATGAACCTGAATTATCTGCCTATCATCCATCCATCCATCTATCTATCTATCTATCTACCTACCTACCTACCTACCTACCTACCTACCTAATCATTTAAATGTTCTACTTAAAGCACAACTCCACTAGTGGTTCTACTTGTGTGTTTTCCATAAAGTCCTGTCATTTTTCAAAATTTAAGAATGTGTTACTGTTGAGAATGTGTGTGCCCTTTCATTTAGTTAGAGCTTAGCAAATATCGTATGGTGAGATCTTAGAAACATCTGTTCTGTCCTCCAACTATATGATTTACTTATGTAATTTGGTCTAATGCCTGTCTCATCAGAATTTCAATGATGTATCTATGCATTCTCTGAAAGCCTTATCTGCAAGAAATCTCTGTAGTCACTACATTGTGCTTAATGTGTTATTCCAACCATTTCACTCACCAGTGAGTCTGGTTCTGAATGTTGAGGTTCCTAGGCTGTTTGGTTTGGTCTGTCCAGTTACACCATTCAAAATGTCTTGGTGCCAATAGTTGTGGCCTGGTGGGGAGTCCTTTAGTGGTTTCTTCTTTCTTTCTCTGTACTAAAATTACTTTTTAAGGGCTCTTAACATGGCTGTCTTGCTTCCCTCAATGTCTCTCCCATTATTGCCCTTACACATGAAGTGGAAAAATTCCAAGAGAAAAGCCCATAAGGTAAATTCACAGATTCTTTCCCTGTTGATAAAAAGATGAGGGTCAGCAGGACAGGGAAAGAGTGCTGGACAGAAGGGCTTAATGAACAGAGCTTTGGAAATGTGGGGGCATTTCTGGTTATGGTTGTAAAAGGTGATGATGGTCTGGTGACTTCGGCTCTGATTCTGGTTTTGTGTCTTTCCTGCTGTTGGGGCCCAAATGTTGAGCTTTTAGGATTATTTCTGGTTAACACATAGTTATATGATTAAAATTTTTCTCTTATTGTTCAACCACTGGACATCCTTCTTGGGTTACTGGGGGTGGGGGGAGCCATGGGTACTGATAAGAGTGTTTCCTGAAGGGTGTAGCAAGTTTCTACCTGCGTGCAGATCAAATAAGTACATGTGAGCAGTGCTGCCCATTCCACCCCCACCCTCTCCCACACACACCTTGGGGTGTCTCAGAGCACACTGACATATTAGAGGCTCTGAAAAGTCCTGAAGTCTTTTTCTTTTCATAGAATACTTATTGAGTGAGGTTTGTTATGGTAGATGCTGTTAAAACATTCCCTGTCCTCACCCCCACGCCACTGCTCTCTGTAGCAGTGCCTCAAAAACTCTTTCCAGAACCAGCTGTTTGTCTTCTGTCTGGAACTGGCTTCTTCCATTTTGACTGTCTTTGGTTACAGACACCCTTCTCCAGATCTGGTCCATCACCCAGAATTCTTCCTTTTTCATTTGATGCTTTGTCATGTCCCTGACAAAAGTGTCCTGACCAGAGGGGACTCTGGGTCACTTTTCTACTGAGAGATTCTCTTCAGTTCCTCTTCGCAACTCCTCTGCTGTACTACTCTATTACTATTACTTTCCATTTACCTTCCTAATGGAAAAACACAGTTTTTTGTGTGGTGACCTTTTAATTCCATGGTTGTCCTCCAGCCCCATATCCATCGTCACTTCAGTTCTACCACCACATTATGGGCTGGGAGAGAGAAAGACACCAGATAAAAATGACAAAGGCATTTTCCTGTTCTACCTTCTAGTCTCTATTTATATTAGCTTCAATCGTTACCCTGAACTACTTCCATCATTGGGTCTTGATTCTATCTTTCCATTTTCAAATCAGCCCTTTTTGCCTCCTTTCCCACTTGGTCTGGAGGCTAACATTTTTCTAAGATGACCCCCAGGGATCTCTGCCTCCAGGCATCTGTGTCATTTCGAGTGTGGGCTGGACACACTGAGTGTGGGCTGGATGCAGTGACTTGATTCTAACCAATGGAATATGGCAAAGGTGATGGGATGCTACTTCCATGATTAGGTTACAAAAGCTGGTGGCTTCCATTTTGCTAGCAGACTCTCTATTGCCCTCATGGCTTGCACTCATTGAAGAGGAAGCTGCCATATTGAAGGAACCCATATGACAAAGAACTGAGGGCATGGGCATCTTCTGGCCAAAATCCAGTGAAGAACTGTGGCCCTTAGTCCATGAGCCAGTGAGAAACTGCATCCTGCCAATGGCCATGTAAACTTGGAATCAAATCATTGCCCAGTTAAGCCTTGAAATGATTACACACAAGCAACACCTTGATTGAGAGACCTTGAAGCCAAGAACCCAACTAAATCACACCCAGGTTCCTGACCCAGAGAAACTGAAGTAAGTATATGTTGTTTTGCGCTGCTAAGTTTTGTGGCAGTTTGTTAGGCAGCAACAGAAACTAAAATAGTTCTTTAGGACTTGGAAACCAGAGGAGACAATCAGTGTTGTTTATAGTACCTAGCACATAGAAATTGCCCTATCAAAATTAGCTCTAATCACCCTCTACTACTATATTATCATTACTGTTGTAATTCCAAAATGCTGGGAAAGACCCAAGATTCCCAACTGAAGGGTCTGTACCAGGACCTTGGTCCCAAGCACGGGTAAGTGGGAGAGCCCCAGAGTTACTAAGTATTAGAGGTAGGAGGGATAGCACTCCTCATGAGACCCCCGCTTAGGGTGGGGCTCCTTTGTTTCAGACCAAAACTTGGGGGTGAATCAGACTGGGCCGGAGGATAGGTCAGGCCTAGTGCCTGTGGTCAACCGATACTTGAGCAAGTAGGTATCTCTGTGCTTTCCCTCCTCCAGCTGCAGCTCCTCCTCTACTGCCGATAACCTTTAAGGAGGTTCCTGTCATTCTAGGGTAGTACATTAGGTTGTTGTTGTTGTTTTGTTTGTTTGGGTGAGAAATTGGGTAGGAAAGAGCAAGATCTGGGAGGGAGGTGGCAGGAGGATGAGAGGACTTGGTTACTTTGCATAAAGATTATATAAAATAAAAAGCAAACTCCTGGGTTCTGAGTATTTGAGGAGTTTATCTGGGGTGAGAAAAAGTATAGGAGAATCTGTGGTATGTGGAGAGAGAGACGGGAAAGGGGAAAAAACGATATAGAAATAGGGAGTGTTGCTGGGAAGCGTGTGTGTCTCTCAGGATGAATGAGACACACTGGGGAAGGATTTATGCTGCAGTTATGTTTGCAGGTTTGTGTTTATTGTTAGTATTAAATATACAAAGTATTGGATCATTACAATTGTTTTTCATGGGACTCTGCCTCAGTTCTGAACCGCATACATCACTGCGTCATGAGCATTACTGTGCCTTGATGCCTCAAAAATGAGCAAGGGTAACTAAAACCAGGAACTTGCATTTGTAAAAGTCCTTACTTCTTGTGGTGTCCCTGTTATTTGTGTTGTGGTAATCCATCTTTTCCCGCAGTCACTAACAGGGGAACGTCTTTTAAAGGAAAATGAAAGTAGATGTGTGCGTGCTGCGGTACTAGTGAAGCAGCACAGATACTGAGGGAGAGCGCACTCGTTTTCTTTCACCGGTCTCGGGGGGGCTGACACCCAAGCAGAAGAGCAGCTGTTTTAAAAATATATTTTATTGGTTATGCTATGAGAGTTGTCCTAATTTTTCCCACTTTGGCACCCTCCACCTGGCACCCTTATTCCCTCCGGCAGTTGCCCCCACTCCTTAGTTCATGTTCATGAGTCATGCTTATAAGTTCTTTAGCTACTTCATTTCCTATACTATTCTTAACATCCCTCTGTCTGTTTTGTACCTACCAGTTTATACTTCCTTCACCATTTCCCCATTCCTGCAGACCCCCACCCTGGCCACCATCCCAGTGTTCTCCATATCCATGAATCTGTTTCTGTTCTGCTTATTTGCTTAGTTTGTTTTTTAGATCCAATTGTTGATAGTTGTGAATTTAATGCCATTTTACTGTTCATAGTTTTGATTGTCTTCTTCTTCTTAAATAAGTCCCTTTAACATTTCATACAATAAGGGCTTGGTGATAATAAACTCATTTAGCTTTACCTTGTCTGGGAGGCATTTTATCTGCCCTTCCATTCTAAATGACAGCTTTGCTGGATGGAGCAATCTAGGTTGTACATCCTTGCTTTTCATCACTTTCAATACTTCTTACCAGTCCCTTCCAGCCTGCAAATTTTCTTTTGGGAAATCAGCTGATAGTCTTATGGGAACTCCTTTGTAGGTAAGTATCTGTTTTCTCTTGCTCCTTTTAAGATTCTCTCTTTATCTTTAATGTCTGGCATTTTAATTTTGATGTGTCTTAGTGTGGTCCTCTTTGTGTCCATCTTATTTGGGACTCTCTGCGCTTCCTGGACTTGTATGTCTGTTTCCTTCACCAAATTAGGGAAGTTTTCTTGAATAGTGTGATTAAGTCTCACACTGTCCCACTTCCTCTGGTTCAGGACTTAAATCATGTATTCGTTCAACATATCCACATTGTATGTTTCCCAACCATAGTCACTTAGTGGTCATCACAATTATCAGATTGGTTAATCAAACAGAGAGAAAGAGACTACATTCACATAATTTTATTACAATATCTTGTTTTAATTTGTCTATTTTATTATTAGTTACTGTTGTCCATCTCTTACTGTACCTGATTTATAAGTTAAACTTTATCATAGATATGTATATATAGGAAAAAACATAGTATATATAGGGTTCCATACTATTGGCAGTTTCAGGCATCTACTGGGGTGTTGGAATGGATCCCCTATGGACAGGGGGAGACTACTATATTCGGTTGACAACCAAACTATCTTAAAACACAATCACTCTTTCAACACTCTGTTCCTTTGAATGTGACCAACCTATGGGTGCTGTTCTGAACTCTGAATGCAACTGAGTTCCAGCACTCTTCTGCCCTCCACACTGGGGAGCCCTTGAAACCTCACCTTCCTTTCAAACTCCCGGAGCAATACCTAAGTGCCCTGAAACATAACAACCCTCTGCAATCCAGCCTTAATTTATTAGGTACGTGAGCCAGTACCCTTCTCTTGAAAACAGGAAAGTGTATTGCTGTGGATGACAAGTAGATGGCAACTTTGGAAGGAAGGAAGCTGATGGTGTGTAGAAGCTGTTGCTTTGGAGGGTGAAGGACTGAGGCAAAGAGGCCAGATTTCTGAAAGTCGCTTTGGTTTAGGAAGTGAGGCTTTGTGGGATGTGGGGAAGGTGAGCAAATACACAGCAAGTGATGCTGCCCCTGTCTGATTTTATGATGGTGACTACTGAGTGATTTCTGGATTAGCCTTTCACAAGTGTGAGTTCATTGAGCACTAGCCACTTCCACCTCCTCTTCTTGTTCTTATTGTTTTTGAACCTCCCCCCACTATTCACCTCTCTTGTTTCCATCACTCATGCAGGAAGATTTAAAGGAAGGCATTTCTAGAGGACAAACAGCTTTTCAGAAAATGTGTGGCATTGTGAGGTAAGACGATAGCAGACCAGCACGCCAGACTCACACTCACTCAAGAATAAACCTAGTGAATCTCTAAGATGCAGTTCAGAACCAGTAAGGCCTGTAAGGTGTTTGTCTAGGGCAAAAACTTATGGGGGCACCTAAAAAATGAGTAATCATGATAAACCATGTTTTCTAACAATTTTTTAAAAATATTTATTTATTTATTTTTAGAGAGGGAAGAGAAGGAGAAAGAGAGAGAGAGAGAGAGAGAGAGAAACATCAATGTGTGGTTGCTGGGGGCCGTGGCCTGCAACCCAGGCATGTGCCCTGACTGGGAATCGAACCTGCGATGCTTTGGTTCGCAGCCCGTGCTCAATCCACTGAGCTACACCAGCCAGGGCACAATTTTTATTTTTAATGAAATTGGCCAATGATGGCCCATGGGCCCTCACCCTGTTTCTGTAAATAAAATTTTGGTGAGGAAATTTGGCGATGTCTGTGAACCAAACAAGAAGACAAATTCTGTTGTAGAGAGAGCTCAGCTTCCAATCTGATCCACAAATAAACCAGAGGAGATTTCATATTTTTGTGGATCCCGGAAGACTGAACGGAGACCATACTTCTGTAGCCACTGTGGATCGGGGCAGAAGCTCAGGTCAGGGCAGAGTTTCACTGCCTAAGTTTAAACCAGTTGCCATGATGGCCAATGCCTTGTAAACATGAAATGGGTCTTGCAACTTTTCATCCCACCTCATGAAATTCCCTGTAATATTGATTTTTTATTCCCCCCTAGTTTTTAATACTCTTGAATAACTTAAATGATAGCAACATTGTGTGTTCCTCAAAGATTTGATAGAACTTATTCATAAAACCACAAGGTCCAAGTTGTTTATTTTCCCTCACATTTTGTATCTAGTAATTTTTTATTGACTACCGTGTGTAGGACAGTAGAGATTAAAATGTGTAGTATTTATTCCATGCCTGGGAGTGGGCACACCTTTCCTGCTGCTCACCTATGGGTGTAGCAGGTTTGAGCTGAGTTTGGATTTCATTGTCACTATGGTTACCTTCAGCGCAAAAGGGTGCTCGAACTGAGAGTTGGGCTTGGGAGAGTTTTTCCTCAGTTTCTTCTCCACTCTCTACTTTAGATCTTCACTGCATACATGCAAGCACTCTCCAAACCCGCCCATTTCCTCAGTCGTAGACTGCTATTGCTTGCATTGGTGCTTGGTCAGGAAGTTTCTCTGTTATTCTGAGCAACCCGTTTTAGGCAGGCCCTATGGTCCTGCATCAGAAAGGTGAGGGTTTCTCTGTGGTCCAACCTTTTCTCCAGCATGAGTCCTCAAAGGATCTGGCTGGCCTCAGGAGACCTACCCCTGGAGGTGGAGGATTTTTTTCTTTTTCTTTTTTTTTAAATTTTATTTATTTATTTTTAGAGAGAGGGGAAGGGAAGGAGAAAGAGAGGGAGAGAAACATCAGTTGGTTGCCTCTCATACACCTAACCAGGGACCTGGCCTGCAACCCAGGCATGTGCCCTGACTGGGGATCAACACAGCAACCCTTTGGTTTGCAGCCCCGTGCACAATCCACTGAGCTACACCAGCCAGGGTGGATATTTTTCTTGTCTTTTACCCCAGCCACAGAGGTTTCTCTCCTCTGTTCTGGGGGGAAAGAGGGTTTGCTGCCTTTCTCTTTCCAACCTGCAGCTTAACAGCATTCTGGGGGAATTTCAACTTATATGTAGCAGCTTTGTGAAAAGCTTTGTGTAGCAGCTTTTTGGAAGACCCTAGGAGTGGGTACAAACGTCCCTTGTGTCAGCCCCTCTCAGTGGCTCTGACCCTTGAGTTTATCCCATGTTTGGCATTTAACAATTTACTAAAATATTTTGTTAAATTCTTACCAGCTTATATGGTGCTCTATGCCTCTCCTTCTTCCTGTCTCTTCTCCCTGTGCTCACCAGAGGTGACCCAGAGAGCATGTCCCAGCTTTACCTGGAGGCCCTGTCTTTCCTAAGATGTTGGGCTATTTGATCTCCCTGTAACCACAGCTATCTGATGGATTGAAAAAACATTATGACTTATTAGAATAGCAGACATCTTCTTGTTATTAGAGCAAGAACAAAACTCCAGCTTTCTGCATCCTGAGAAGAAGTAGAACCTCCTTGCCATCATTTTTCTTAAGTGGGAGAATTTTCATTACTTTTTCAAAATTTTCTAGGGATTAAGTTAAGGTTATCTCTCTTGAGTCAATTTTTATAATTTACAATTTCCTAGAAAACATTCCGTTTCATTACCTGCCACTTTTATTGGTTTTGCTATAGGTAGATGGGAAACATGCTCGTTCAGCGTCATTAATGCAAGCTAGTGGATATTCTGGACCACCACTACGCGTGTTTGCAGATCTTACTATCTGCCCGTCTTGGCTGGGAAAATGTGTAAAACAGCCAGCTTCCATTTTGCATTTTGCTTTTTACACTTTCACGTCTGCGCCTTAAGCAATTATAAACACCCCGGGACCACTGTGCGGGCACAGCACCCCTATCCTGAGCAAAAGCAGGAAGAAGCAGGCCGCCTGGGTGTCTTCATGGAAGTGCTTGTCCCTGCTCCAGGACACATTTCCTGACTCTGTTTATCAGGGCAGAGAGCGGGGAGCAAACGTTGCTCTTCACCAAATAAGAAGTGAAGGTCTTCCCCTAAGGGAGCTTCTGATCTAAATAAAACTCTTAAAAAGCCCTAGGAGTTGATAAACAGGCATCTGACTGCTTTCACTGAAGGTGCTAGAGCCAGGGGTTTCTCAGAAGGGAGATTAACAAGAAAAGGAAATCTTGAAGCGTGGGCGAGGTAGGTAAAAGATGTGAGTCCGATGCCAGTCAGACTCATTGCAGTCTTCAAGCTGCTTCTTGAGACAAGTTGGCTAAATGGAAAAAAAAAAGATACAAGATTTTAAAATTACATTATGTATTACCTCTTAAGGCTTTCGCAGTAACTTGGGAAGTACGGGATGAAAGAGCTAGTGAACGCCATCTCTGATCTCAGTGCTGGCTTGCTGTCAGAGAAACATGAGCATGAGCGTATTTATGGAACATTTCAGTGTGGACATCCTCAGCAAGGCCAGTGGAGCTAATGGAATAATTTATTACCAGGGCACATTTGAGAAAGCATTTGACACTGAAGAAGAAAAAGTCACAATTCCAAATAAGCATTTATTGCATTAGGCTTGGAATCTATTTCTCCCTTGAGGCAATTATCCTTGGATAAATGAGTTATTAAATAAATAAAGCTGTTACTATAAGCCAATTCTTCCTGTAGACTTTTTTCATGAGTGCAAATTATGGTGTGTGTTGTTATAATTTGTAATCTACATAGAAATTTGAAAACTGTAGGTATTATTAGCCAAGTTCATTCTCATAAATAAATGTACCAAATGACATACAGATAGCATAGGGACAAGAGCCAAGTCGTGGACAGTTGGGATAGGTTTGTCACTCAGCATTGATTAGTTAGATGAAGACTGATTAATTTCCAAGCCATTAATGAGGCACTCTCTCTCAGTGGATTGAATCCTCCTCTTGTTAGTGCAAGTAATCTAGTAATGAGTGTTTAGCACATCCTGGTGAAGCCCACTCACCGGCAAAACTGAAACATGGCACAGAAACTCAGCACAAGCTGAACTGGCAGGGCTGTGGCACTCAGATGTAACTGGTAATAAGTAACAGACACCGACAGCCTCCTGGGGGGCTCCCTCTGTCCACATCTTCCCACCATCTTGTTTTTATAACTCTCGTGGGATAAAGAGGCTCTTGATCATTTCAAACTTGGAACTTGTTATAAAATCTTAAAAATACATGTTTGCTACATATATCGGAACACATCTCTGTAACATATAGTATGTCTTTTTATTCTTTGTAAAGATCTAAGCACCAAGGATGATTTTCTGTCTTTGTCCTATGGTGTTCATTTTAAATCTATTTCTTTTTCTTCTCACAGGGAAGGAAAATGTATAACCCCTTCCTTCGTGAGGATAATCCACAACATGAAAGTTAATGTCTTTTTAAAAAATATTTATATATTTTTATAGAGAGGGGAAGGGAGGGAGAAAGAGAGGGAGAGAAACATTAATTCGTTGCCTCACTCATGCCTGCAACCAGGGGTCTGGCCTGCAACCCAGGCATGTTCCCTGACTGGGAATCAAACCGGTGACCTTTCCATTTGCAGGACGATGCCCAACCCACTTAGCCACACCAGTCACGGTGAAAGTTCACATCATGAAACAGATTTTTTTTTTAGTGATTTATACTGCAGGACAATTTGAGATGCACTTCCAGTGCTCCGGATACTACTGCTAGCACAGTCGCTGAGGGGAGTGGGTGGGAAAAGCAGAAGCTCACCCAAGTCATTTTCGTGTGACACACACAACAAATGTTGGCTGCACCTGACTACTCTAAAAAGTGAAATTCCCTTGATATGGAATTGCTCCAACTGGAGTTATCCCTGTATAGTAAAAGTTATGAATTGCTTTCAAAACCTCTCTCATGTCTCCTCCCCTCCCCCAATACACACACCTCTTTAAAATGTGGGTTTTGACTAAGTGGTGGCTTGCCGCTGCTCAGCTTGCAACAGTTGGTTAACAAACAGGAGGGCTGCTGATGTGTTGGGCCGTGTTGATTCTTCCCTTGCCTCCTGCTAGGAGGGTTTGGTAGGGGGCACTGGGGTTGAAATGAATGATCACTGCTGGCTTCTGTGTTTAAGAGCAGAAGGAAATGGCAGTCCTCTCTTGCTACCACCCCCAAAAAGCCTAATGAAGATGGATGGATTTCCTCACCCCAAAGGGCAAAGAGAATGCTCTCTGTCTGAAGAATGGCGGGGTGACTCTTGGGTCCCCGCAAATGCAGTCCTTTCCTCGTGCTGTTTTCCTGGGGCTTCCTGAATGTGGCCGCTGCTCTGCTTTTAAAACCTCTACCTCCAGGTCAGGCTGAGGTAAATGTAAACCAACTCAAAACCTCCTTTCCAGACCATTCTTCAAGTGGCAAAAAAATTACCAAGGGAAATAGCATGCTTGCACTTTCCAAAGCTGCCTTATCCACCAAGTGTTTGCCCTCCTAGTATTCTTCACATCCTGGCTACAGAGCAGGTACTCTTGGCACCAATGGTGTGATCTAAAGTTGGCAGAGTTTTCCTGACCTAAATCTATATTCTACCTATAAATGTCTCCCACCCTCTCCCCTGAGAAATGAGCAGTCACATTTTAAAGCAAGAACTTGAATTACAAACGTGCCAGACAACGAGTTATTGCTTCGTGTTCAGGTATTTAAGAAATAGGTATGATTGCCTGCCTTTTGTGAGACATTTGTTCTTCAGGTGTGGCTTCACAGATAATGAATCAACATAGCAATTCCTTATTCCTTGGAAAAGAATTTCCTGAGAAATAGAAAAATATGAAAAAAGACGTTATGATCAATCCCCAAAATATTTATTGGTCAATTCTGGAAGTTCCATTTTAAGTTTACTACATGCTGAATGAAGTTCTTGTCAATCATTTATTAGCCTGAGATTAAAAAGACAAAGTGACTAATAGCAGCTGAGAAGGAGGGTAGAAAGCAGAAATGTGTCAATAAGCTTTTCCATTGTTAGGTTGCTGTATTTCCCCCTTGTATGCTAGTCTTATTAAAGTAAATTATCTTTTGTCATTGTGTCAAGAGTTTGACTTTTAGGAATATATATGGTTTATATTCTGTTTCCTTCTATGATTTTTTAAGAGAAAAAATTATTGATTGATTTTAGAGAGAGAGGAAGGGAAACTGAGAAAGAAACATTGATTTGTTGTTCCATTTTTTTATGCATTCACTGGTCAATTCTTGTATGTACCCTGGCTGGGAATCAAACCCACACCTTGGTGTATCAGGACGATGCTTTAACCAACCAAGCTACCCAGCCAGGACCCCTTCTAGGCTTTAACAGAGAACAATATAGAGGACAGTTTTGAATTAAAAAATGGCTTAGAAAGTTGAAAGCTCACTCACTTTGCAAAGAGTGTTAAAATTTTTACCCCAAATTCAGCGTCCGGGATGGACCTGACTGCAGGAGAGGAAGTACATTCTCACAGATGAAAGGGAGAAATCCCTGTCCTGTCTAAAACTGGCATTGTGTTTTCGACCAGTTAGCATCAGCTGGAGGTAGGATTAAACAGTAGTTGTTTAGGAGAAAGAGACAATAATTGAGTGTGACAATTTCTTCTGCAAGGCCAGCACAGGCGGTGAAAGTTAAGTATTGTCATTCAGATAAGGCCTAAAAGAAGTTTACCTCAACGTCTATTTGGCTCTTCTGTGAAATGTCCTGTCTGGGTGTTGAGCTGCAGACAGACAAAAACCAGGCATGTTCACTGGGCCCCAATGGTGATTACTTTCATGGGTTGTTGGTGAGATGCTTAGCTAGCAGGAAAGCTGTTGGCCTGTTAAAACACAGGTGGATGGCTTTGCGATGCATCCAAGTACAGAGACTTCAATAGTACTTGCCAAGTGACTTGGATGTGAGGTTTTAAAGAACATGTGAATAATTCTACTCCTGCACCAAACTGGAGAAAAAAAGCAATGCAAGACTGAGCGCTTGTCTTCTGAGAGTGAGCAGGCAGTGCCAATTTATCTTGACCTCTATTAGCAGGAAAATTCTCTCTTTAGTGTTCTTGGCAGTGTAAGCATAAGTTGGGTCTTGAAGTTACAGATGTTCCCGGAGCTGGTTCTCCTTAGTGAGAAGGAAAGAATGCACACTTAGCCAGAGTTTTCACAGATGCTGAATTAAAACTAGCGTTGACCAGGAAACTTTCCTCGGGAGTGGGATGACAGGGACAGGAGAGGGAAAAGGCCACTGGTGTCCCACACATATGAGTGGGGTTTTCGGCTGGTCACTGGGTTTCTCTTTGAACTTGGAAGAGTTGCTTAACTGAGTCACTGTTTCCTCATCTGTAGGTGAGACACAGTGCTCCTCTCCCCAGTAGCACCTCAGCTGGCCACGGCTGCTGGTAGTGGGATTAACCTCGTGTGGCCTGCCAGTTGTGGAGGCCCACTACATTTATTCTCATCTCCAAGGACCTGGGGGATGGATGTCTCTGTCTTTAAAGTCCTTTTGTAGATCTTACATATTATTTATCCAACAATTATTTCTTGAGTATCTCCTGTGTCTGGACCTGCTCCCACACAGATCAATCCACAAGAGCTAGACCCTGGATGACAAAACCTTTCAGAGGGAATTCTATAATTTAGCTCCTTTTTACAATGCCTTATGTTGTCACTAGGCTGAAATGAGTGGTGGCTAAAAGTCAGGAAGGAGGGTGTTGGTATCAACAGTTCAATTTTTCTTGTGTCTTGTTAGCATCGTGGGTCACCACTGATGTTCAGATTATTGTAATTATGTATTAGAGAGGGTTACACTTGCTATACAAATAGTTTTTGAAAGTATGTTTTTAAGTGCTGCATGAGAGTTCATATGTGACCAGGCTGCCTGCCCACTAATGTTATGTCAGTATTGTAGCAAGTGATTACAGTGTCATTTGTAGTTTATCAGTTTATTTTAAATAAAAACTGGGTCAACAGGCCTTTAGATAAGAGGTTAGGATAAAAGAAGATTGAGACCTCATTGCTAGTATAGATTGAGCCTATGACTTCCAAAATCGGGGGCCGCCTAGTAATCCTAATGGATTGACTTCCAAAATTCCTTGGATTTGCCCCACTGGACTTGTCTCTCTAGGGCTTAGCTGGATCCCTGCAGATAGATATTATGGTTTATATACAGTAATTCCACTTAGTCCAGCTGTAAATTTAAGTCCATTGTATTAACATAACATTGAAAGGCCCCCTTGCTCATGTCTGTGGAAGCTGAGCCTGTCTTTCAGACATGTTTAGCAAAAATCAAGGATTTTCAATTAGTTGGTTGAAAGGCCCTTGGAGAAACAGCCGTTCTGCCTAACCACACATTGTCCATGGTTTCCGCCTGCTCCTTCCAAATGGTACAAATGAAGAGAGTCTGTTCGTGGTCATTAATGGACAAGCTTTGGTGGGGGCTTTGTTCTTAAATGGGGGCTTTATCTTATCCCCGCTGGTTAAGCCCCTCCGTGCACCCCTCACCTGTCATATCTGTCATACATTTAATCCATCACACTGGTAGACGGGCTAGCTGATCATGAAGAAAGGCAGGAGGGAGCTGAGCAGGGTGGGGGCTTGGTCAAGTCAGTCTTAGAACTTGACCATAAAGATGATTACCAGATTTTAATAAAGATTTTTAAATAATTTTAATCAAGTAGGTGGCTTCATGAAGGAGAATTTTTCTGCTTCATGATTCTCCCTCAGAGCACGTTGGATTCTAGAATCTAGCATTTCTGAAGTTAGGATGCCAAAATCTGTTTAATTTTAGAAATCCAAATTAAAAATGTGATGGATATTCAAAAGACAGCATTCTTCTCCTCCCCTATCTGATTTTTAACTTTCTTTCTGATTATAAAAGTAATATTTATTCTTAAAGATTTGAAAAAATGCAGGAAAGAAGAAAATAAAAAGTATTTCTACCACCTAGTTATAATTGATTATTAAGATTTTATGTATATATTTCTGATCTTTTTTCTTTGTATATGTGTACATTTCTATCAAAAATCATTATAGTAAAATGAGCTATGAATCCAAGTATTTTCTCCGTTATTAGATATCTTCTGCAACACTCTTATATAGGGCATGCTTATTTTACACTTGAGCTTAGCCAAAAGGTCAAGAAATAATGGGCATGCTTATTTTAAAGTATTTGAACCATACATGTAGACATTTATTAAGCACATTCTGTATGCCAAGCCCTTTTCTGGATGTTTCATGTGTATTAACTGATTCGTGTTTACAATTTCCTGACAAATCTAGGGCAGTTATGATCTTCATTTTGCTGATAAAGAGAAGTAGAAAAGGTAATTAACTTGCCTAAAGTCAGACAACTTATAAATAGTAGGCACAGGATGACCTCAGAGCCAGTTCTCTTAACCACTACCCCAAATGGCTTCGTGGCGTGTGCTTCATAAATAACACATTTAACCTCGTCTATATCATTGATCATGTGGTTTATTTCTAATCTTTCAATATTATAAACAGTGCTCATGGTCAATACTTAGTAGAAATTCTCTGGGTGCATTCGTAATTATTTCTCTAGAAAACAATTCCTGCAACTGTGACTTCTGTGTTAAAGTGTATGATAGTTTGGTTCCTTAAAAAGTGAAAGAGGGAATTATGATATGACACAGCTCTTCTACTGCTCGATATTTCAACAGAATTGAAAACAGGGACTCAGATATTTGTATGGCAATGTTCATAGGGACATCCTGCACAATGACCCAAAGATGGAAACAATGTTGTCATCAGCAGATGGATAAACAGAATGGGTTGTGGCCACACAATAGGATGTTAGCCACAGAAAGGAAGGAGGTTCTGAACCCCAAAAACGTTATGGTGAGTGAAATAATCTAGACACAGAAGGACAAATACTGTATGTTTCCACTTATATGGGGAACCTAGACTAAACCAACTCACGGAGGCAGAAGTAGAATAGAGATTACTAGGAGCTGTTGAGGAGTCGGGGAAGGATGGGGGCTTAATAGGTACAGAGTTTCTGCTTCAAGTGATAAGAACATTTTAGAAATAGTGGTGATGGTTTTATAGCAGTGTAAATATAATTAATGCCACTGAATTATACACTTAACAATAATTGAAATGGCAAATTTTACATTACATGTATTTTACCATAATAAAATAATGTATGATATCTGTCAAATTGCCCTGAATCGAGATGTGCCACATCTTCAACAACATTATTTTTAACATTTAAAGCAATTAATGAATCATTTTTCTAAATTATGTTGAACTTATTTTGCTTGGGTAAATAGTATATTCACATGTTTCAAAATTCAAAAGCTGCTAAAGGCATACGATGAAAACTCTGCACACACACCCAGCCACCCAGTTCTCTTCCCCAGAGGCTGCAGCTGTTCTCAGCGTCTAGGGCAGCCTTGGCTGTGTGCACGCTGTCTATACAGTTGCCTTCCCTCCTTCTCACACACAATGTATCTCATAAATATTCATTTACATTTAAATGTTGTATTTGTAGAAACCTCTCCCACTTCAACACGTGCTCTTTTTTGAAGCGTGATCACATTTTCCCTCTCTCGTTCACAGATACTTCTGAATGTTGTTATTAAACAATCTTCACTGAGCTGGGGTTTTGCGCCAAGAGATGGACACTCTTGGCTGGAAACATAGTGTAGTCTTGGGGTAACCTTGCCAACTCTAGACACGAAAATAGCTTCCTATCACCTCCCGCAAAGAGAAGACAAACAGGCATTTTCTCTCCCTGCAGAAAGATTTAACCTTATCCTTTCTAGTTTGTTTTCTGATGAAAATGGGCAATTTCTTTAGGAGGCTGTGACATATCCTCCATCTTGGGCCATTGCTGTGTCCACATGGACAGAACCTTCTTCAACTGTGACTTCCATTATTCACTGACCTTGGTGCCGGATGGGCTGGAGTCATGGGCTTACAGAAAGCACATGGGCACGTGTGTGGAAAGACTTTCGATCTGGCACCTGCTCCGCCTCCATTGGCCGCCACTTTAGCAGGTCACTCAGGCTCTCATAAAATGAAGGAGGAGGTGATCTGTGGAGTCTTTTCTGGCATCTAGAGTCTACTGCATGTTTAGCAGCTTAGCACAGGGTCCAACCAATTTAAAATCTCAAAACGTACAAGTACGCAGCTTTAACCAAAATCAGTGACTTGATTATATATAACTCCCAATATGTCTATTTTTTAAATGAAGTACTTCTTCATAATGCATAAATGAAGATGCAAAAACTGCCTTATGGTGCTGAATTTTTTTAAAAAATCAAGGTTCTCAACAATTGTTTACTGACTGCTGGAACTCCAAAGTGGGATTAGGAAAAAAAATGGAAGCATCTTTAAAATTTGGGGAAAATAATATAGGTTTTTTTCTTCCAACAGTAATAGTTGCTTGGTATGCCTCTTAGTAGTTGTATCAAGCACGGAAAGAAAGCAAATTGGAACCTGAATAAAATGCCCAGTTTGTAAAATTAGATCACACTGTGTCTTACTACATTACTCTTCCTTGGCCTGGCAGCCTCTGCACTGCGCGGGTGCCATGGGGAAAGGGAGAGGAGCTTCTCGGAGACTCTCAATGACGCGTGCCAAACACGTGGAAGGTAAATCCTCTAATTCAGTCCTTTCTTCCAGCATTCCCTGGCCGACAGCCAAGCTAAATATTTCTGCTGGATAAAAAAATGCACTCTTGTGTGCTATACTCTTAACTGGTTGCCTGACTTCAGTGGAAGGGGTTGTTTTAGTGAAGAGAACTGAGAAATTAGGAATTGGCTTCCAATGCCCTGTGTATGTTTTTTCACCTTAAAATTTTTCTCTAAGCTATTTAACAGCTGTGATTAGATTGACTTATGCTTGAGGGAAGGAGAGAAATTGGAAAATAGATTTCATGCAATTCTTTCCTCTTCCCTCCCACCACCTCCTCCTCTCAATTTTTTTAATGATTTTCTTTTTAGATTTCCTAGGTGGCTGTCATTTTGTGTCGGTTGCATGATTTTTAGCTAAATCAATTTTCAAAGGCAGTTACATTTGGTCCACTCACGGGCCCAACATATGGTCCAACGGGTGTGTGTCAGATGGGGATTACAGTTCATTGTAATTTATGACAATATTTCTGGCTTCATTAAGACTAATTAGAGAAACAGAATTGGGAATCAGCATTCAGATTTCCCCTCTTATTGTCTGAGATGTTTTTCTTTCACATACTTGACCGGACACTTTTAGTCATTCCGAGAAGAGTGTAAGTAGAATCACGTCACAGTACAAGTGTGGCCGCCTGCTCTTCCCTCCCATGACGCATGAGAGCATTCTCGCACCTCACACACACGTGTTGCATGGCCGCACCATAATCTGTTTAGCAATTTTTGTCACTTTGGCTCTTCAGACTATTTTCACTTTGTCATAATTGTGCAGAACATTGTAATTAATATGTTTATGTAGCTTTGCGCAAATTATTTTCTTGTCAGTATATTCCCATAGTATAATCATTTGGTCAAAGGTTATGAATCTTTGAGGCTCTTGTTATATTGCTAAATTTCTTTCCAGAAAAGTATACCAACAAAGTATAGTCAATAAATATCTGGACATGTAAATTTAACTTAAACATTTCAAGAGTTTTCATGTTTTTATATTTTCTGTATGTAAATATTGAAAATATTTGAAAAATTGCCAATGGCATTGTCCTGCCACACTCCAAAGAGTACCTTTTGCTACTTTCGAGTAATTTTTCTTAAGACGATCTTCCCGACTGCTTCTTTGAGCAATCATGATGTGTAATGACAGCTTTGAACCATCTACATTAAGTATGCATCTTGCTATGACCATTCATTCATGCTCTGATTCAAAGAATGATCAGAATCCAGTTTGATAAGAGTAGTAGCATAAAAGTAAACAAAAAACATACAGAGTTGACTGTACGGATCCACTTTCAGTAAAACATAAAATTCTAAGTTGATTTTCTGGTCTCAGGTGTTGCATGGTGTACACCCATCCACACTCCTCATGGTCACTTCCTTTCCCAGCTACAACACATTCATCCACAGGCCCAGTGAGCCCACGTGGCCTGTGAGTGCAGAACTCACGTTCTGGGCCTCATTACCCCAGTGCTCTGCTAACCTCAGAGGCAGGTTGTCTCTTACCCGGTGATCTACCCTAGCCGTACATCCAGATGCGTTCCCGCGAATGTTCCACAATCACACTACACGTTCTTTGCCATGGGAGGATTGGGCAAGACAGTATTTTAAGTGTGGATATAATCTACAAGGTGGGCACCTGATGAAGTACAGTAGCTGGTTCCCAAACTTGGAAGCACCTTGCTGTCACGCAGTGGTACCATTCCTACGCCAGCATTCTGATTTAATGGGTGTGGGGTGTGAGACGTGAGGTATGACCTCAGTTTTAAACTCCCCAGACCATTGTAGTACGTTGAAAACTTTGGGGGCCACTGAAGACTTTTGTAGGGCATAGTTCTATGACCTACTATCGATGTGCTCCGTTCGCTGATGCCCTTGCCTGAGCTTTTGTATTTATGTTCACGCCAGCCTTCTTTAACTGCTGTGAGGAAAAGCCCTCCTTCACACTGCTTAGCTATTTCTTTGAGGACAGGAAAAGAAGAGGGACGTGAGTAATAAGTTTATGTTCTGAAAGACTGCAACAACTCACCTGGAAATGACTCTGCAGGTATATTTTGGGGAGTCATATTATAGGTCTTATGCAGGATTTCAGGTTATAAATGAGGTAGTTCTGGGACCTGTGACCTCTGTCTTCTCTGCATTAAAGTGCAGCACAGAACTGGGCGTGCCTCACCTGCATCTATTTGACTCCCGCCCATACACACACACCCGATCTTTGTTACAGAGCTGGAGATCAGTCCTGTTCAGGGAGGGAGAGAAGCAGGGAAGCAGAGAGACAAACAATTCCCTCTTCTTTCCAACAATTAGCCCCACTGTTAGGCTTTTCTCTGTAGCTCAGCTCTAATAAAAGCCAGGACCAGATAACCAGATTTCCGCATGTCCCATCCAGGAGCCTCTGCCCAGCTGTGCGTGTGGCTTCTCCTGCCTTCTGCGGAGCTGTCTACATGGGGGAGCTGCAGAACAACCTCCTAGCCATTTGTGTCCTGAGCCCTGAGTAAATGAGAACAGAAACATGGTGGGGCGGCTTTGGCTCTTCCCTGGAAAGGGGATGGTTTCAATACTCCTCATCCCACACAGACTTCCAGGGGATGCTTTGAAGGGAGCCTCACGCCAGCAGGCCTTTGAGCTTCCCCGGAAGATGTGGCCTGTGCTGTGTATAGATTTGACTCCGGTGGGCCGGGGAAGAGGAAGTAGTGATGTTGTAAGGGCGTAATGGAAACACGAGATCTGGCGCTGGCTGTTCTCCTCACCATCATGCGACCAACAGGACCAGACATCCAAAATCCCAATGATAAATGAATTTGTGTGTCCGTGTGCATAAATCTCATTCTAAACCCGCAGTATCTCTCAACTTCCTTGTGATTGCCTATTTTAAGGGCAATGTTATATCACAGTATATCATAATATTTATTCAATCTAAATAATTTTTTAGCCATTTTATTGTCCCTGTCTTCTAGTCATCTGAACAGGGTTAGGGAACTATTATTTTCATTTTTGTTTTGCCCAGCTAATATATGGCTGAATATCTTTCAACGGTTTAAAAATTATTTGTGATTTTTAAGATTGCGTGAGAAGAGCAAGAATTAAAACTTAGTAACTGATTTTTACAAATGTATTTGTGGGGCCACAATGCACCGCTATACATAGATTGCAGGCCCGGTGACCCTATGAGGAAGGAGGCCTGGCTCTAGAATTGAACCCAATGCAGCTCCCACTTCCTGTAGGCATCCCTCAGGTCCAGGTGTGACTTCAGGTTTGGAATTTTTCAAATTTGGGGGAGGTAATGTGGACACATATACACTCAGGGAGATATTCTTAGTCAAACATTAGTGCTTCTGCAGCAGAAAACAGCAAAAGATTCACACTAATTGAAGCAAAGATGTCAGCCTCCCATCAGCAGCAATGGGAGCCTGCAAACTTTGGGGGAGGGAAGAACTGTGGGAAGGCTGTGTGTGGTTGGCTCAAAGCGGTAATTCTGGTGGCAGTGGTGTTGATGAAAACTGCAGAGGACTGGAAGTAGAGAAAACAATTAAAAGACCATTGTAGTATCTTAGTGATGAGAGTTGGTCTGTGGTAATGGGCAATAAAAAGTGAAATAACTTGCAGTTTTCTGAGCATTTTGGATTTGGAGATTGCAGATAGAATATTGTGGGCAGAGACCAGTAACTAGGTGACTAAAGAAAATGACTCTCTCTGGGAGTCAGTTCCTTCCCCTTTGAAATGAAGAAGTTAAGATTTTTAGGGATTGTCACTTTGCGTGTACTGAACACTCCGAAACTTCGGACTCCACCCGGGCTGGTGTGGCTCAGTAGAGTGAGTACCGGCCTGTGGTCCAAAGTGTCTGTGGTTCGATCCCCAGTCAGGGCACATGCCCGGGTTGCAGGCCAGGTCCCCAGTAGGGGCATGCGAGACGCAACCACACATTGATGTTTCTTCCCTTTTCTTTCTCCCTTCCTTCCATCTCCCTAAAAATAAATAAAATCTTTTTAAAAAGTGAAAAAAAACTTCAGATTCCACTTGCCAAATGCTTGCGGCATTCTGTATAATAGTTTAAAAGTATATTAGTGAAGTATATTTGATCGTTGCTTAAATAAAGCATGATATGACATGTACTATGGAATACTCTATAGTAGTAAGTGGAAAAAATGGTTTATAAGACACTGTTTATAATGTCATTTCATTTTTAAACTGATACTTAGACAGACTCAATGTACATGGAAGGATTAACTGTGATTGTTTTCTTGTGATTCACTTGGTGGCAAGAAAGATAATCTCACTTAAACCATCTCAGGGAGAAAACCTGTCACTGAGGGTTTATGAGGAGGGCACAGGGGGGGGGGTCTCATGGGCCTCTAAAGCCGAATTCAATAAAACTGCTATGATATTTTAGCAAATACTCCTTTCTTCATTATTTACAGAAACTTTACCATGAGCACTGATTACTTATGTATTAAAATAGATGTTTATTTTTAAATGTTTTTAAAAACTTCTGGCTGAATATCTCCTTTATCAGCATCACCATTGAATCAATTCCTAAGTAGAAATTTCAGAAATACCTTGCTTCTGGTTTGAATTCTTTTAGTAACTATTTGCTGTTAAATTTAATGGATGAGTCTCAAATCACTCTATATGAAAAAAGTACATACGTTTGTGTTATACCCTCTTAAGTTGAGGGTGTAAGCTTGAGTTTTGTATATGTCCTTTTACCTTTTAGATCTCAAAATGGTTACCTTTATGGAGTCAGTCTTTCAGTTTCACTAATCATAAAAAATCATTTTTCAAAGTTCAGAAGAAATGTGAACAATAAGAAAACTGGAATCATATTTTTAAATTGCGACTCCTTCTTGGTTCTTTACATTCTCAGTTGTTGGCTGATAATGCACAAGTGCTCTGAACTCACTCGGCGTCACCGCCTTGCTGCCTGTCTGCACCTTCTCTCCGCCCTCTGCACAGCACACTGACCTCCTGTCCCCACGCCTCTGCAGCCAGCGCCCCACCCGTATCTGCGGCGCTTCTGCTCTGTGCATCCTCATGTGTGTACTGACCAAGGGTTGTTTGTGCTTGTTCCCAAGCTTGATAGTGCTAGTTGTAATTATGTAATTTAATGAAATATTATGTAAACCAATGAAACACAAATATTAAAAGATTTTTTTCATTACAACTAAAAATACTTGACAAACACTTGTTGGAAAAATCCTGTAATGGAAATAAATTTGAGTGAAACAGGTATGAAATATTGTGGGTGGGGGATGATATAAATCTAGAAAGAGTTTGCAGTCAGGCTGCTTGGACTGAAAGGCAATGCATTATGGGAGGGTTCATTCAGAGTAGACACTGTGGACTGCAGAAGGAAGAGGCTCGCTCTCAAACAGGGGCCTTTGTCCTGCATCAGAGAGAGAGAGAGATTGATTTTTGATATGTTGTAAGTGTCAAACACAATGTTTAAGTTTAGTAGTTATCATTTTTATGAATCTCTGATTTAACTGTAGAACTAAAAAAACTGTTGATCCCAATTGCATTGGATAAAAAAGCGTCAATGATATCGACTACTGACCAAATAGAAAAAAAAAATTTATGACCATCACTACAGAACTTAATTTGTATTATCAATATCTCTTAATATATCAACAAATCTCATTTTTAGAAATGTTATCTAAAGCCAAGTTTTTATAACAAGGACAGTTTGCTATTGAAAGGGATCCTTCAGTGACTTCATTTCTAAAGCCAACAGTTTTCAGAAGTCCTTACTTCCTATATTAATTTAGATTTCTAGAAGCTAAAATCATATTCTAAGCCATGGTTTTAGCTCTGTCTCTTCACCAGATCTATATATTTTGAGACAATTGGATTTTTATTTCCAGTGATCTATATCTTTAAGAATAAAGACGATACTTATCAACAATGGCTTCTTGGGAAATCCAGGAGACAAAAATCCTTTGCATAACATTATATTAACTATAAAATATTCCTTGTTCTGATAAGTCTCTTCCTCAGCCCTCAGAGGCTATTATGTTGGTTTTCCTATAAAAATAACCAGTTTTAACACATGGAGAATTTTATATTACTGTCAGATGCTCATCAGGACTTCTGGTGGAAAAAAGATTGTATTTTTAATTGAATATAGGCTCTTCCTTTTCGGGTATAGTTACAGAAATCAACTTTTTTCTTCATCACCATGCTGCTATTCCAAAAGTCAAGGAAGTTAATCACTACAGGTAAAATCAAATTAAGGTATAGAAAACTCCAAGTCTATGCTCGCAATCTTATGTGGCACTAATATTGAGTAATAAGTAACACATTAGACTTGTGCTGCTTTTTGTTTTTTTTTTTTTTTGGTGAACAGAAAAAAATTTACATTAATAGTGATGTGAAAAAAATAGGCTTGAAATGGTTGTATTTTATGTAGAAAGGACTCAGGAAATTGGATAGTGTTGATTGTGTATATATCAATCTTCCCTTTTAAAAAAACACATAAGAGCTATTACTTTATTAGTAGAAAAAAGTGAGACATTTGTCTCTGACTCATCTAAAACTCTAATACTGCAAAAATAATCCAAATTAGATTCATTAGATTTGAATTAATATATAAAGAAGCCATAATGATAGTAAAAATGTAGCTGTAGTGTATGGTAATTTTAGACTGCATTATTTAAGATATGGAACACTGTTTCCTGCACACAAACAAATGGATTATATGCAAAGTGGTTGCATAACTTATTTATCTTTATTTTAAACTGCTTTGCATATCCTAAAACAATTTTGCAATCAGAATTATCAGCCCACTAAGCAGAATGGAGTTTGTTTTGTTAATTGCTCTTGTTAACCCTAATTGCCTTTGGGTGGAATGACTCTGAAGGGGCGGAAGGCCCAAGGACTGACAGGGGGAAATCTGGGGAAGAAGTCCAGTGTTGGGATGTGCTCATGTGTGAGAGTGGACCAAGCCCCACCACAACTACATTTAATCACTTTTGCGTGGAAAACCATTCCAGTTTTCACTAGGTGAATCTATTTTCCAGCCTATCATCGGAGGTAGGTTCTTCCTTCTTCCATAAATATGTACATTTTTATGTCTGTGGCTTTGCACCTGGAATCTTTTCTTCCATTCCATGAACAAGGGTTGAGCTGCAGTATATACTTTCTCAAGATAATAACAAAGTGTCTCAAAAAAAACAACAAAGTATCTCCAGAGCTTACTGCAAGGCCTCACTCACAGGCGGGACCTGAGAACCGTTTTTAATCCATTCACTTGGAGCACATTAATCAGCCATCTAATACATCATGTTGAGTGCTGGGATTTGAAAGATGCCTGGGATAGCCCACAGCCGGGGGGTGAAGATCAGAGACAGGTCCTCGTTCAGTGCAGCGGGTGCATTGGTAGAACACAAGCAGAAAAGTGGAACGCACAAAGAAATGGAACCTGGAGGCATAGTGTGAACTAAAAGCCAGGTGTCCGCGGCCATGCCTGGCACTGAGGCCATTTTCAGGCAACTTCTTAACCAGGCACATACTTCAATAACCCAGCATTGTATATTTTTGATCTTTGCTGGTAGAGACTTCTGAAATTTAAAATGTTTCCAGAAATGTCCCAAACCACGTGAATGAATGTGCAAGTTTAATGCACGTTAAATGCAGACCCTTTCATATTCGTGTAAACTAGTTGTCAATGAAATAGAGGTCAATAAGGAAATAAAGCTTTGATTTGTTTAAATATATTCTGGGTATGACATCAAGACAAATTGGTGTCACTTGCCTGATGAATGAAAAGCTTTGGGAGAATGTTGAGGTAAGCAGTGAGGTACCTATGATTAGTCCTTTTGAGCTAGGTAAATGTGTTTACTTTTTTCCACTAGTATTTATACTAGTAAATGTGTCACACCAGATAAATTAACTTCCTGAGTCCATCTTTCAGCTTGTTCTCCTCTCTTTGGAGCTGACAAATGGTTAGAGTTTGACACAGTTTATCAGCTAAGCCCCTGCAAGAAAAAGTGTCCGTGCAGCAAGCATTTCGTTCCCAGTCCTTCTGTCCAGAGAACAGAGCATCACTCAGGTACAGAATTCAGACTTCTATGAGGGGTTTTCCTCCTGTAGCACCTACATTTTCAGACAGCCTCCTTATTATTTCCTGGCAGGGTGACTATAAAATTGCATCAAATGAGACACAATTGTCAATTTTATCGGAGAGGCCACATTAAACCTATTTGGTGGCTGTTATCACCCTTCTGACACTGAAGGGCACTGAAAATGCCTTACATTTGCCAAGCACTGAGAAAATCACGTCCCCCCAAGTGATCAAAATCTGAGACTGTTTTAATGGGGGCAAGACAGCAGGCAGGCGCCTTCTTTTATACCACTGCTTCTCTGTTTAATATTCATTCATACAAGTGAAAGGTGATAAGCTTGAGGTCAAGTGGAATTTAAAGTTTTATTTTTAACTTTTTATTTAAAATATTTTTAAAATACTAAAGAGAATAGTGTAGCACACTCCATTACCCAGTTCAACAACTATCAGCTTAAGACCTGGTTGCTGTGTCTGCCCCAGACCCACCTCGGATTTTGCAGCAAATCCCAGAATGCATATAATTCCATAAGTATTTCAGTGTGTATATCTGAAATACAGGATTTCTTTCCAAAACAACCAACAACACATTCTTGTTGATGGTTGGAATTACCATTAATTCTAAAGTGTTTTCTTTTTTAGGGACACACTTGTTAGGCCACTTGAGTGGGGAATGTTTGGAAAAGGTGGCTCTCTAAAGATTTTTCAGCATAAAAAAAATATATATCCTCAGGGCCGAAATTGAATTGCAAAGATAATTTTGCTTCTTTGGTCGATTCTGGAAGGAGAGCATACACATGCAGGCAGGCCCCAGACTGGCATTTAAAGCTCTGTTGTTTAATAGAATTATATGGTTTGGGGTGCTGGGTGAGACTGAATGCTTTGCTCTGAGTTGCTGGTGGTGGCAGCATAATTAGTGAGCGGTCAGCTACAAATAGAATCACTGAGGCATATACTCCAACACATGAGCACATGCAGGTTTGGCAGCTAGCAGTGAATTAACAGTTGGATGCTAAGTGTGCCCCGTGCTACTTGTTGAGCTTAATGCAAAGTGCAGTTTAGTCATTGGTGTGCCCATGAACGTGATTAGCTGTTATGACTGTCTAAGACCCCAGAATTATTGATTTGGACTCAGCCTTCTGTTCCACCACTCCCCTCCCTGCCAACAACCCTCCTTCTCCCCTCGAGCTTTGAGGAAGAAGGGAAAAGTAGAAGAGGAAAGGGGTCCAGATGGGAAGAAAAGAATGCTGATAAGATCCTGTAGGAAGTAGGTCAGGTATTTTGGAGATTAGAGTAGCGTGCTTCATCCCTGAATGCAGGAGCCTGGGACAAGTGGCATACAATTAGGAGGAATTAGAACAGCAACAAGTAGCCTGGATTTATCAGCTTTAATTGTCTATTGTCAGGACACAGCCCTCCTCCTGAGGATCATGGTGGCGGCCTGCCTCTTAATACTTCTAATGGACATCCACTGTGGGATTATCTCCCTTACAGACAGAGCCTGCTCATTTATTATCTATCTATCTATCTATCTATCTATCTATCTATCTATCTATCTATCTATCATCTATCTTTGCCTGTTCTTTTAAAAAGGAGCTCTTGGGAAGACAGCCTACAAAAACATGGAGCCGTGGTTTTCTCTGTGATTGGTCCCCATTCTGGGGTAAGGCAGCATTGCCCTTCCATCCCCAGGGGTGCACCTTAAGGGGGAAAATGCCTATTGAACATTAACCCCTCTGCCCCAGCTTCCCTGGTGAGTACTTGTGGGAAACAATGGGCTGTAGATGGAGACCGATAAGCCGGGGCTGATGGCTTCAGAATCTCACACTATCTTCATGTTAAAAGGTTTCCTGGCTTATTCTTAGTCAACATGAGAGAGTTTGTCAAAAGATAAGGTGTCTATTAAATGAGGTTTGTCATTGTTTTACTGCTCCCTTCTCTTCCCTTCTCACCTCTCAACTCCTCGGGTGGAGAAGGCTGCATTTAAAGGGCCAGTCACTGTCTGGCGCTGAATTAAGTTAGTTTAATGTTATTCACAGCACCACCAGTTTAGCATTTAAAAGGATCTATGGTAGGCATGTACCCTCCCTCCCCCTTTCTTAGTTTACCTGTACCTTAGGCCCAGCAGGTGCTTTCTTAATAAAAAAGGAGGATTTAATATAGAACTCTGGCCTCTCAGCTGGAGCTCTAGAGAGCCAAATTCTGGTTTTGCCCTCTGCCTGAGCAGTGGCGTGTCTGTGGGCTGGCATCTGCCAGGGTCGCAGTTGTCCGTAAGATCCAAATGTCAAAAGGAGGGCCAGGAGAGATGCCCTTTCTGCTTCCTATTTGTCCCCTGTTTCTCAGGAGGCAAGTGAGGCACTGGGCTGCATCTCTGGTCTTCAACTCAGGCAGCACACTTACTATCTTTGGAGCAGACCTGGAGGGGGGCATCTTTCTGTCTTTAGACAAATTACTAAGGTCCTCCTCCCCCCCCCCTTCCCTCTCTTTGGTGGGGAGTTTAGATGACCTCAATGTTAACCTTTATTCTGTCTGCTCTTCAAACTCAACCTGGCACATAAAAATCAAGCTGCTGCGATCTTGTAATGGTCAGTCTCATATTTGAGAATCATTTCTTCCCTGATCCATTGTTTAACATTCTGTGGTCTCAGGGACGCACCAGGCCCAGCGGCAGGGCACCTGGTCCTGCCCCTGCACACACAGGCTCTCCCTGCCTCACCAAGCCTCTCGGGCCCACCTCTGTTTTTAAGCCAACTTGCCCCTCTCTCACTCACCCTCTAGTAAAGCACTCCTAGCTATGACCTCCCTCTTCACTTCCACCTTGAGTTCTCCCTCTTTCGGTGTGGTCTCTCCTCCCCACCCCACCTCCAAAGGTCAGAGAAACACACATTTGCCCGTCTTTCTTCTGTCGCGTGGAAGCTCCTCTCTCTCTTCCCGAATGAAGGGAAGAGGGACGAGAGAGCCGGGTTCCGGAATGGACACCTTTCCTGTTGCTCTCTTCCCTATTACTTAACTGTCCATGTTTTGCCTGCTGTGAGTTAGTTTGGACTTCTTCCTTTTTCCCACCGATGTACAAATAAGAAATGTTTTCTGGGTTCAGAAATGATCCACCTTCTCATGTCCTTTCCCCACAGCCTTTTCAGAAATTTGAATCTCTTTCTTCTCTGAATATTCACGGAAATTAAAAAAAAAACATAATTAGGAAGAAGAAGAAGAAGCATTGGAAACCTATCTTGGTTTCCCCACATTTCATATGGAAGTGATTCTAATTTTTGTTGTTATTTATTAAGTTGGTGGATCTCAAACTCAGTGAAACTTCAAAAGATATGAATGATTCAATAAAAATACAACTGGCAGTCTGAAGGTGAGGGAAGAAAAAAAAAAGACACTTAATGTGTGGCGATAACAGGTGGTCTGGGAAATGCTGAGACCCCAGACATTGTATGGATTTATAAAGTCCTCTGGATGGCACTTCAAGATCTTGGTTCCTAGGGAGGGGTTCTTCAATTTACTTAGTTTTAATTTCCCTCGTTTAGGAAGTCAAAACACTGACCTCATTTCAAAACACCCACAGCCCCCTAGGATCGCCATCCCAATGTTTAGGTCCTGGATGTGTATGTCCAAAGTGTGGGGGTGGAGAGCTGTGTCGCCAGAAGGAAGCCTTGTGCTATTTTTAAATTGATGCAACACACTGAAACATATCATACACATATCATACGAATGACACACACTGCATTGTAACATAGCATGTGTCATACATATATTCTCTGTCACTCACACATACTTGCTCTTCTTGTCTGGCTTTAGAAAAGGAAGGCAGCCAGGAAGCAGAGCCCAATGATTTGAGTTCAAAAGGCTGTTAAAGTTTAAAAACCAAGTGTCCCTCTCGTTCTCAGCCTGGCTTTGAGACATGTGGGAGGGCTTCAAAGCCCTGATGCCCCTCTTTTAGAGCTCAGGCTTGCAGTTGGTCCCCAAATGTTTACCAGCATGAAGATGCCTAGCTTACAGGAAGTGGGAAATGGGTGTGGGGGGTGAGGGTGGGTGGGTGGGTAGGGAGTGGGAGAAGAGGGTGGGGGGTGTTCTCTTGATGTGGTTAGTCTGTCATTGACCTTGTTTGGGTATAGCAGGAGTTGAATTAGAAAATGAAAACACGTTTCATCTTAAGCACATTTCATCCCATTTTTTACTTTCCTTAGGAAATAAAAGTAACCTTTTTTTCCTCCGAATGAAGTCAGATCTCCAGATTTGATACTCAGTCTCCTTTTATTCTGCAACAGTCTTCTCCTCCAGCCGTGCGGCCCCGCATCGCCATTCCCAACAGGGCTGGCGGGGCCGGTAGCAGACACTGAGTAAGTAGCAAAGGCTGGTTGAGCCGTTGGGATGATGCCGTCAAAAGGAACAGACAGGTGGGGGTCCTGAGAGCCCAGCTATTTGGATCATTCATGATTTGCTGCTATTAGGAGCACTCTTAACGAGAGAACTCTGCCTGAGAAATGCTGATTAATAAAGGTGACTGAGGTGGGGGGTTTCCTCTGGTGTTCTGACAGGGAGGGGAGTAATACAGTGACTGAAAATGCACGGCATTATTACTTGAAAACAAACATTCTGAGACTCGAGACTCCAGACAGTGGCAGTCTCAGAGAGCTCTGTCTGCATAGCTGGCCGCAGCAGCGGAGTGGCTCCCGCTTCAGTCAGCATTCTGAGTGCGTTGCTTGGGCCTTCAGGAGGCAGAGTCAAGTTCAGAAGGTCACCCCCTCTCCTTCCCCTCTACTGATTTTGTGCTGGACAATACCTAAATTTGACTATAGGAACAGACTTTTCCTTACTATGGGGCAGGCTTCCTTTCCTTTATTCCTGCTTCCTTTTCGGCATCTTTCATTTTAGTTTATATTAATGCCTATCCTTGAGTGTTGTCATTGCAATTAAAAAACAATTTGATGTGGCAGGGGGAGGGCTTGTATTATGTGAGACAAGAAGCGATCACTTGAAGAATTTTATAATCCAACACTCTGTGTCTCAAAGTTTACTTTCCTTAAGGTTCCACTCGTGGCCTTCTCCTGCTCAGCCCAAGCACCTGGAACTAATTTTAGGGTTGCCTGGCTAAGCCCCACACTGGTATTTGAAGTTTGCATCCTCCCTAGACTCAAGCCCATTTCACCACCTCTGAAGGTGAGTGCAGGCTGATATTAATTAACAGTGAGTTGATTCACTGGCATCTTCCAGTCATTAAAGTAAATATTTGGCTTAAAATAGCCTCTTCCCACCTCAAATATCCAACTTTTTGCCTATTCCCCTACTCCTTCATGGTTGAATCACCAGTGCTTGCATGGTGTATGTGGCCTAAGAACTGAGTTTGATTCTAAAAGGGAAGTGAGATGCTCTTTAACATCTGCCGGCAAGACTGTTTAAACAGCAGTGCGGCCTTCAGTATGACTACATTGTTTTTCTGTCCATTGTGGCACTGACTCAGCATCAGTTAGTAAATCCTCTCAAGAAGCCTGGATTTCTCTTATTTAATTATCATCTTGGAGCTTTCTGAGAACTCTCGGGAACTGTTCATTCAGTTTTACACATCTGCCAACTGAAAGTCCTGTTTCCTCTTGGTGTTAGCGTCCCCTCTGGCATTCTATGCAATAACAGGTCACCAGGCTGTAAGCAGAGAGTGTGTTACTTATGTCCCCTAGTGGGAATTTAATTGTTCTGTACTGCAGAGATTGTGGAAGGACCTCAGACACAAAAAACATTTCCTGGCACATACTCTTTTGCCTCCCACCCATCTCCTCCCCAAAATTCTAGAAAAGTATCCTGAAAAAGAGAAATTTTAAAGATAAACAGACATACTTTTATGATTGAGTTTGGATTTTGTTTTGCTTGGTTTTGTTTCTTCCTGTAAACAAATACTCAGATGTCCACTTCATCAGATGACTAAGTCGGTATTATTATGTTGGGACTGGGTGTGTGTATGTGGGTGTGTGTGCGTGTGTTGGGACGTGGGTGTGTATGCACACGTGTATTCAGAATGTTAGAAAAGACATTGCAGCCCGTGGTGGAAGGAGAGATGGTGGTAAAAACAACCACCTATATGAGGCAAGCAGGAAAAGTGGGAGACTTGTGTCGCGATCTAAAGGGGGGTTGCAGAGGGGTGCCTGCTGGAAATGGACCCTTTGCATCATTGTTTCTCTGAATTAGAGGATTCCTTGCTGAAGGCACAAAACCATTGAAGGAAGTAAAGCATCTGGTTTGTTTTGTAATGAGAAGCAGGAATGCAAGGTCTACGCTCTTAATAATAAACAAACAGGACATTGTATGCCATCATCACAGGATGTCCTTCCTTCAACAAAGGACTGACTGGGGCTGGAGGAAAAGCCGGACAGGGCTCAGAATGACAGGGCTCAGAGCGAGCCCCACTAATTACTGCCTCTGTCTGCCCTCCACTTGGAGTGACCAGTTCAGCGTTCCCTTTAACTGGAAAGCGATTAATGTACTACACACTTACACACTTCTCGGAAGTCTGGCTGTGGGTTTGACGGGGGGGGAGAAAAGGCAAAGAAATGTTAAGCCATAGGATGATAACTTTTTCCTATTTCCCTATTTACTAAATAGTTGAAAGAGGGAAGCTAGTCCTTCCAAATTTGAACACATTTTAGCAGGAGAAATGGAAGCTTATAGGTCTGTGCGTATATGTGTGTGTGTGTTTGTGTGAGAGAGAGAAAACGTGTATTTCATAGGCGATAGCCTGAGGACTAGACGACTACGTTTTGTTACATTAGATGCAAAAATAATTTCACTTGGTCTTTTCAGGTAAATTTTGTGTAATCTGTAACTGTGTATTTGAGCCGAGGAACTACAAAAATTTTAGGTAATTTTTAGGTTTCCCTTAATTTAAGGAATGTGCGCCCCCTGAAAAAGCCGCAGCAGGAAGGAGGGTGGTCTGGAGTATTTAGAATACAATACAGCCCCAGTCAACGTTGAAGTTAAGTGCTTTCAAAGGCAAGCAGGAAGATTTAAAGTGAACGTTGAAATTCACACGCGAAGAGAGGAAGCTGTCGGAGGCTCGGGATCGGGGGAAAGCACTGGGCTGGGCCGGGCTAGGCTGCGCTGGTCCAGGTGAGGCCACGCCCCCACTTCGGGCGCTGGTGTTGAGTCAATCAGACAAATGGGAAATCTGCAGCTGGGAGGGGAGAGCAGCCGCCGCGCTGGTTAACACAGACTGAAAGTGCTGCCGTGACACTCGGCCCTCCAGTGCTGCGGAGAGGCAGAGCAGCGCGCAGCACCTGTCCGCCGCAGCCCAGCCGCCGAGAGCCGGGACGCGGGCGCCGAGCGGCCGTGGATCAGCAAGGAACCGCCGAGGCGCGCGTCAGTCCCCAGCCCGCGAGGGGCCGCGGAGGAAATGTGGACTGTGTAGAGAGATGAGCGATATTTATCTCCGATGTTGGATATTTGCTTGGAAAAACGTGTGGGTACGACCTTGGTAAGGAACTTGATCTTCTTGGTAAATCTGAAATCGATCTGAAAACTGAAAACTTTTTTTTTTTTTTTTTTGGCTAACGTAGTCGCAGTAGAAACCAGAAAGGCTTCTTCTGCTTTAAGGCACTTAGAACTGTCAAACATTTATAAGACTTTTTCCTTATGAATCATTAACCCTTTCAGTTCTAGGCATAATTGTCAATTCGCTGAAATTTCAGTAGTGGCTTCTGCCCGCTCACATCAAACAAAGCATACTGGGCTGATGCAATTTTTAAGTTTTGTTTTATTTTAACATTTATTTGGCATCACGACTGTACGTGTTGCAACTAAATAAAATAAGCAGAGTATTTAAATCGTAACTGAGGGAAAGACAACTTCCCTGACGTTTTTTAAAAAGCATCATGTTTAAGGAAGAGCTGGAAGAATGTGGAAGCCACCCTGAAGGACTTGCACAGTGTTGTTATGTGTACAGTGTAAGGGGGCACGTTCTGACATGGAGATGATACCCACGTTCCTCTTTCTATCAAGCACGTTTATATGGGAAAACGTCGCGGAAGTTGTTTACCTTCTTTTCTCGCTGGAAAACGCTGTATCTGCCGGTGAGGGGAGACTCGCGGGGCGATCCTTACCCACTTACAAGTGGAAGCAGAGCGAGTCCTCTGAGTCTTCTCTATTTGTTATAACTTTAGTTACAGTAAACTGTAGCATATCAGTGACTTCTGGGAATTTATACACTTTCAGATTTAAATGGAAAGTGCTATTTGTAGCTGAGGGCTCCTGAAGGAATTCTCTTTCGGGAATTCTGTTGAACAGTTTTATGTTTTGTTTTTGCTTTTTTCAATTTGGCGTGAGATGCCCACAAGTCAAAAGACGCTGTGGAGCGATTTGCTCCCTCACCCATTTTTCCTCCTCTTTTCCTGTGGTCTGAACAAGTTTGAAAGCTGTACCTCGATGATGCTGGCAGGATGCAATCTTTTCCAGACTTGAGAGGATGAAAGAGAGCATGCAGCAAAGGGTTGGGGGGGCGGGGGGGCAAGTTGTTTTGAAAGTTGTTTTGCATCGGGAGCTGGTGGGAAAGTTCAGTCTTCCCCATTTGGAAAAGGCAGGCTGGGTTCCGCTCCTGCACCACACGCGCTTTCCATTTTTAGCTTCATTCACAGGCAGACAGAGCTCCTTCCTCTTCCTCTCCTTGTTTGTGACACTTTTCTGAGGCAGCTTTTCCACAGCACTGAGGGTCTGGCAGCCATGACCCCAGGCGTTCTGGGATGCAGGACTGAGCGCCCACAACATTTTTCAGCCGTGAGAGGTAAAGCCAGGGATTGTTCAGAGGTGATTCTTTTTTTTTTTTTTAACCCAATCAAGTTACCACATTCTTCTTCTTCTTCTTCTTTTTGTAACTTCTAGTAGCGTTCTAAAACCCTGCTTCTTCAAGGCAATCTTTTTTATACTGCTTTTTGGCTCTTATTCAACTGTACCAAGCACTCCACATCTGCTTTTAAACTCTTCAGACTACTGTATTAGTCATAGCCTCTCAGAGGGAGCCACAGGACAATGGGGATTAAAGGCCTTGCCCTTCTCTTCCAGGCTGCCCCAAAGTGTAGCTCCAGCGCTGTGAGGTTTCACGGGTTGGCAGAGGGGACCAAGGGGACCATGAAAATGGACATGGAGGACGTGGATATGACGCTGTGGACAGAGGCTGAGTTTGAAGCGAAGTGTACATACATTGTGAATGATCACCCCTGGGATTCTGGAGCTGACGGAGGGACTTCGGTTCAGGCAGAGGCATCCTTACCCAGGAATCTGCTTTTCAAATATGCCACGAACAGCAAAGAGGTAAGTCGCTGGTTTACTACTGAGGAAGATGGGCCTCTGGTGCCAAGTCTCTCTACCTGCCCTTGAGGCCTCCTATATCCGTGAGGATCCGTGGGTAGCAGTCAATAATTGATTGCTTGCTTCATATCTTTCATTGCTTTCTCTTTCCCCAAGTTAGTCCGGGCCCACTTCCTCAGCCCTCCACTGTTCCACAGTAATTAGCAAACAGTTAAACCTTTTGGCAAGTTGACATGTCTTGGCAAAGCCCAGCTGCAGCACGGGGTGGACGGAATTGTCAGCGAGCTCAGAGAAAGCTGCTGGCCACTCAGCTGCCTGACCCTAGTCCCCCAGGTGTACAGTAGCTTTGGAGGGAGAACATTCTTTCTCAGAAAAGAGTTTTCATGTTTCTTTTGTCTCCTTTGGGTCATTAGATGGCTTTATTCTTTTTAACGAGCCAGCTTTATTGGCTGGGTTTCTAAAATTATTCTCAAAACCCTGAGGTGTTTATGAGCTGAAGTGATGGCATAAACCAAGAAGAGGGTCATGTAAAAGTGTCCTCTGTCCGGACGACTTCAGAGCGCACCACTGTTTATCTGAGGCAGTTCCTTGGCTCTGGCTGGCTGGGCTGGCAGGCTGATTCCCACTGGCCTCTGAAGTGGGTACACTCTTTGTTGTTTCTAAGGGGCCGAAAACCCCAACTTGGAATGAGCAAAGGATTTGTGTTTACCCTTTTATATAACGATTATAGCTAGGCGTGATGTTTAGCTGTGAAATAACTTGCAGAACCACCTCTTGTTTTGAGCGTTCAGCTACCGCAGTTGCTCTCACTAGTGTACTGGGCTGAGTTGTAGGAATCGAGAGCTCAACAGACTTCCCACCACCAGCATGACCACAAGCCACTGTCAATTCTATTACCGCCTTCAGAGAGCAGTGAAAAGGGGATCCTTTGCTGTAGGGACCCATAATTTGATACTGGGACTATTCAGGATAGCCATGGCAAATTACTCTCTTCCTTTTCGAAGGAACAGCGTTTGAAGGATCCAGGGAGCCTGTTTGGGAAATACTTTGTCTCTTTCCTGTTTGTGCCTGAGTCCAGTGTTTTTGGTAAAGGGGAAACACAGTTGTCTGAAATTAAATAGAGCAGCTCTACTTTGAGTTTCACTAAAAAGCAACCCTTTTTCCCCCCTGGTGGGAGAATGGAAGCAGATTTTATAAAAAGCAAAATTTAAATTGTAGGCTGTATGCGAACATTACTAAAAATGTAACCCCAGAGGTCAGCCTTAATTATACCTCTTTCTTCAAATAACACTCTTCTCAATAGAAAGTCTCTTAATATGTGGCCCCTGGAATCAATGCAGGATTTGTGTGGGTATTTAAGGTTTGGCCGTGGCTTTAAAGGTGCAGTATGTTTTTTCCCGTATCAGATTCGACCAAACATTGATCGATTCCTGCCTTCATTTGTGCTGTGTTTGGCCTGTGCAGCCCATTGGGACTGAAATAAATCCCTATTCCATGGGTCATCTTTGCCTTTTAATTCTATAGTGCTCTTATCCTCATTTCATCACAGAGGTTAAGTTTTTCCACTTTTGTCATTCAACTTAAAATCATACGGATCAATTTAGTAATGCCCTTAAATCATGTAGTCCAAGGTTGAGAAAGATGATCACTTACCCAAGGTATAAAGTTAAAACCAGAGCCAAGACTTAGAGCAAAGTCCTTCTGACTTCCCCAGCCAGTGAGTGCTTCTTGATTATGCTACACTGGCCCCTCTTGGTGTCACTGTGGTTTTATTTATAGTCTGAACCTATTTCAGACTGATCCTTCGTTAAGCTTATTTAGTTCTTTTTTTTTCTCTGAACATATAACTCCCTATTTCAATATGTTTGGCACACACAAAAACATGCAGTGCCTGTCTTCCTTCAGAGGGTCCTTCAAAGCTAAACTAAATGAGAGATCAGGATCTCTTACTCTATTTTCCTGTATTTTATTTAACTGAAACACTTGACTAAAATTGTACATCTTCAGTTCCTAATCTTAAAAGCAACCAGGAAACCAATTTAAATGTAATAACTGTCTGAAGCTTACACTGGAATTCGTACCCGTTTTTCTGCTTCTCCCTTCCTTTCCAAACTTTGGGAGAAACCCGCTCCCTTGAGGCGGTGAAGAGGGCTATGGACGTGGGTGCTGGCCCAGAGACCTTCAGGGTTAATGAGCTGTTTACATTATCATTGTTCAGTTAGTCCCACAAGCTGTGGAAATAGGCAAAAAAAAAAAAAAAAAGCTTTTGTACATGTAGTTTTCCTTTGACTGATTTACCTTGCCCTTCTTTAAATGTTTTCATTTAAGTAGCAGAAGATGTTACACTCTGTGCTGTTGTGCTGACACGCTGGGGGTTTTTTGAACAGGGCCATTTTTCATTATGAATTTGTGCAATGTGTCAGCACCTTTTTTTTTCTTTTGGTTTAAAAACAAAACATACAAACCGTATTTCTGATCTTGACCCTCATTTTTAGATTTGGTTTAGAATCATTCTGCACCTTTAATGAGACTGTTCTTACTTCCTATTTCCAGAACTCAAACCAAATATAGACCTACTATTCAAAACTTTTAAAACTTTTTTAACTGATGCATTATTCTTTTAGGGGGATTTTCCCCTTGTCCTCCTGAAATAATTTTCTATGAATATTTGAATACAGAAAGATCCATTTAAGCACTTGTATTTGAGAAGCGGCACCCTGAACTGAAGTGGCTTGCATTCTAGAAGTGCTGCGACTCTGAGCCTGACCCCCCAATGTCGTGGGGTGATAAACATCAGACGGGTGAGGGGGACTCACTCAGGGTCCACTTTGATTGAAGTCCATTATTAACTCAAGCCATCTGTAAAAAGTATCTTGCCACAATGTGCAATTCCCTTTTCTTCCTACTCCCTTTTATTTGGGAGACAACGTACTGAGGCGTTACCGCATTTCCTTTAATATAGAGATAATTAAGGAGGAAACCTTCCCAAAACATCTCCATTCACTCCACCCCTTTTTTAAAAATGGGGTGCATTACAGGCTGAAGTCTTGGTCCATGACAGAGTTCTAGTCATCTCAGTGCAGATAATCCTTATAATTGTAATCGAATGAGGCATTTTATGGGACGCGGCGGGGGGAGAGGGGGGAGATCACTAGTAATTAAAATGATATTAATGTAATCTGGGGTGAGGGTGCTCAATAATCACGTGTAGACCTAAATGATGTTTCTGGTTAAAAGCCACTACTGTGTGTGTGTCTAAGTACTCCCTATAGGAGGAAATTGCTTTAATAGCCAACAAACAAAGAACTTACATTCTCTTTGATATTAGACTTTTAGTTCACATACCCCCCCAACCCATCCTAAGTTGGGAAATCTTCATTTTGTCTAGAAGCCACAGACCTCAGGGTGTGTTCTATAAAGGAGACCGCTGACAGAGACAGGTCTGCTCCTGTGGTGGAGGGGTCGGCTCTGCGTAGAACCACGGCACTGACGAGCTTCTGGGGGCAAGAAGTGTTGAGGCCAGTGTTCTCTCACTGTTAGGTTTATAGAAGGCACACAGCAGCCTGTCCCCACAGAAATTCTTTAGGACCCTGGTCAGTTCCAGTGAAGTTCCCTTCCTGAGCTAGGTGAACACATTCTTAGTCTTTACAGCACTGTGAAATCTGGGGCACACACTAGGTTCCTCTGGATAATGAGCTTAGTCCAAGGACAGATTGTTGTTGGCCAAGATTCATGTCTAGCTGGATCTTTCTAGGGCCAGAGGGAGAACTGTGACCTTCCATTTCCCATGAAATAAAAACTCTGGTTCCTGCCCCCCTTCACAGCCACCTGAGCAGCATAACCTTAGAGTTGCGGCTCTTAATGCCCTCTTTGAATGGTGTCTCAGACGTGAACTTGAGATGAAGCTGTTTATTGTGCATTAGAGTACTGGACTGGGAATGGATAGAGATGATATTAGATACATAATTCCTTCCCACCTAAAATTCTGTGATTCTGTGTCTGTTTATCCATTTTATGAGTTTGTATGTATCCTATAGCTTTGTGTATAACAAGACATTAAAATATTAAGGTTCTGTCCCGCTTCTAAAGATAATCTGATACTGAGGTTCTTTCATTTGTTTGGGGCTTAAGGATTTTCATTGATCTCTCTCTCACCACACTCCTTTCTAGTTGTTCTCCTGTCTTGTCTGCTGTATTGCATTTATGAGATTATAGATGGGACGGGTTACTTCCAGTAGTGCTATAGAGCTTCGCCAGCGATTTGCTCATATTGCTGAAATAGAGGTTGGGTGGCTTATGTCTTCTGCAAATCTCTAGTTGACCTCTTTTGGACATAAGAAAACGTTGTGTGTTTTTCTGATGTAAGATTGGTAGCTGAAAACCAAGAGACCCGTGGTTAAAAGAATGGCAATCGGAAGGAAAACCCTGACCTCAATGTAATGCTACTTGTTGGCAATCAGGCTGTGACTCCTAAGACACTGTCTGCAGGAGACTGTAATTTAAAACAAAGTTGATGAACCAGTTGAGTGCCTTTCCTAAAATTACTGCTTTAAAGTGGATATGTTGAAAATATCAACTGCTAATTATTGGCTCACCAACAAATGGCATTATTTGTTTTTCCTGTTTGTCATTTTAATATCATGGAATAATCACGCAAAGATGAATGCCAAATGATTTGCGTGCCAGAAAGGTCAATTCCATGAATTTTTTAAATTAGTTAGGTTCAGTAACATGTCATAAACAATGAGCCTCTGAACAGGTACATCCACTTCAGCTTCAGTATGTATTTTTATCCGGGGACTGTTCTGAGGTACTCCTGTCCCCAGTAGCTGTAGTGCCAACAAATACTAATAATGACAAACTGTTATTGAAAGGACAGATACATGTAAATGAAGGCAGAGGAAGAGGATGAAATGAACATCTGCTTTTTTCACCTGTCTGCCAGAAATTCATAAAAGACCAAAAATAGCACTCCAGTTCACCAACCTTGTTTCAACTTGTGTTAGGTATAGAAAAAAAAAATGTCTGTCTTTCCAGTCTGGGTATGTTCCATTGGCTTGTATATTGAATAGTAAATCTTTTTTTTAGTTATTTGCTCATGAGTAATGTATATGAGAAAAACTACTGTTCCCCTACCTTATAGGTATGCTTATTCTGTATGCATTTAAACAGGTTTGAATTCTTGACATAACTTAATGAAGTGTCAGTGCATATCATAACCCAAATTGTATATTCCACTGTGAACATTTATTGACTTATATATTTGGGCCTACCATTTCAGGTACGCAGTTACACAGGAACCCTCAGATAAAAACTGGAAAGAAATATTGTCTTTACCTCCTCTCTTGGTCCATTTTGGTATGGCATTTAGTAACTAACTTGTAGGCTCTTTTGGATGAGAAGAAAATAAAAATGGAAAAGTGAGTGAATAAAAACCAAAACAAAGCTGCAACTGCAAAGTGTTGTAAAGGACTACTTTGTGGAGGAGTTTTTTCAATAGTGATGAATTGCTTCCTGATTCGCGGTTGGTGATTTTTTTTCACCCCCTCTTAAAGAAATTTACGATCAAGGAGGAACTGGCATAGTTGACATGTTTCTTAAGTAAGGCCCTACAAAGTCAGAATTCGTGGTACATCCAGTCTGAGAAGGTCATTTCCTCAGATCTTAGAACCCACAGGTCTCAGAACCCACAACTGTCCTCGGTGTAAATTCCATTTCAAAGGAGGGCTTCTGACCGCTGTGGAGTAGAACGTGCTAGAGAAGAACAAAGTCACTTGAAAGATCTGTCCTCATAAAGAGAACTTACAAGCTATGAAAAAAAATCTCATCTGGGTGGAAAAAAATAGAATGGTGTTTGGTTTTTGGTTCCTTAGGCCTTTGTGGAACAACCAAAGAGCATTATTTTGGTTTCTGAGGTTAAAACTATTTTATTCCCCTCAAGTACACTGTGTTTATGGTTTGAGGGAGAAATAGGAAACTAGGAGGAGGCTGAAACAGTCTAACCTTGACCACGTAATTCTGCAGTATCTGATTCCTTCTTCTAAAATAGAATGGTCACCCTCTGTTCTTCCAGCATAAAAAGTAATAATAAATATAAAGGACCCTCAGTCTGTAGAGAATAATCCTCTAGACTATTTTAAAGCTTGGTTGAGTATTTGGTAATGATCTGGGAGTTCTGAAATGGTGTTCCCCTAAGGTGAAGCTCAGTGTTAATTACATAGGCACCATATCATAATTTTGTCATTGTTAGTTGCATTACCACTTGACAAACCAATTCACTGAAATAAAAGATTGGTTGATATTTAATAGTTGAAGTAATTATTTCATATGTTTTTACCTCATTTAGGTGATTGGAGTTGTGAGTAAAGAATACATACCGAAGGGAACACGTTTTGGACCTCTAGTAGGTGAAATCTACACAAATGATACAGTTCCTAAGAATGCCAACAGGAAATATTTTTGGCGGGTGAGTATGGAAAATTTTTCCAGATTCATTAAGAAAAAAGATAAAGCTAGAATTGCTGGGTCACTTCTTTTGCAACTTGTACTGGGCCTCACCACAAGTATTCAGGGTCCCCACAGACACAGTATATTCTAAGCAAGTGTGATGAAACCAGCTAGATGTTTGGCCCTGGAAACACAACGTGTTTGTGGGTAGGGATGGAGATATGGACTATATGTGAATCTCAATTTTTGCAATTCATTGAGCTTTGTGATGAAAGGAAACAGTTTGTTACTTGCCTCAAGTGTAGGCTCATTTGCATTTTTTTTTGCAAGGAAGTAGTAATGAGTCACCAAGCCTTAGATTTCACCTCATCTTGAGTTTTAGCTGAGTTAACTTTAATTGAATGGAAGAATAATCATAAATGAAATACCTTGAAAATAAGTGACACTAAGAAGGATAGGTAAAAGATAGCACTGGGGAATGGAGATGGACCTCAGGACTAATCCTGTTTAAATTTGCACCATAAAACAGTCAGATTTGACAGCATATAGGTTACTTTCATAACATCAGGAAAACGCTTAAAATCATGCAAGAGATAAACTTTCCTATAGCATCCAGTCAAAAAGTCTGGCCAGTACAATTTCCTTTGGAATATCAGGGTTAGAGAAGACCTCAAAGGTGAACTAATTAGATAGAATCCTCGAGTAAAAGACCCTAAATTAGAAGTGAACAGAGGAAAAAAATCAAACTGCTTTCTATCTTCCCAAAACTTTCTGTGAGATATGTCATTTCCTCAATTAGATAATAAAGATATACTCATAAAATTTAAAGGTGATTTTTTATGCATACTTGTATAAAAAGTACATGGCTATTAGGGAATCATCATTTGAGTTGTTTTCAGAAACAGCTGCATGGTAACAACAAAAATTGGATAATACTTACTTTGGCCAGTATTTACCTAGAATGCTTACACCTTTTGAACAAGTATCTTGATAAAAGATATACTTAGGGATCATTCAGAAGCTGTTCCAAAGAAAGATTTTTTTTTAAGCCAAGAAGGTTTGTGTTTTTAGAAATGTGTTATTCTATTTTCCAAGCAAAAGTGAGCTCTGAGAATTGTGTGTTTAACAATTTTTATTTAATAACTTTCTCAGGCTTAAAATATATGACTTAAACAAAATGGAAGTGAGTGCATTTCTGCCTTTATTGCCATACAGTCTTCTCAGAAGGGAGCACCATAGAGGTGTGTATTCTTGGAGTCACAGGTCTGAATTAAGACAATCTAGTATAAGTCTCATTAATGCCTGGTCATTTTGACAAGGGCAAGAAATACCAAAGAACCACCTATCTCTGTCCCAGTTCCCTGGTTCATTAACGATTCACTGTAGGTAACTGAAATGCTGTCCTTGGGAGGATTTATCTGAATTAGCCTTTTACATGCGAAAGATATTGTAGGAGATAACTTCCCACATGTTGTTAAAAGCATCCTGATTTTGCTGGCAGGAATATGGACATCTGTTGTGAGTAAAGAAAAAGTTTCATGCAAATTACACAGTCAAAGAAGAGAAGGGATGTTCAAGTTGAGAAACCAGTGACATTTCTTGTAACTGTACTATGAGTCAGCACGTTTTTAATCTTCTTGATAATATATGGAAATGTAGTGAGGTGATAGGGAGCAGTGTTCATTTGACGTATGCATTATTTTATTTTCTTGTGGGTGTGTGTGTGAGAGAGAGCGTGTGACTTCATGGCATCGACATTTCTGTTTTTAAATGAGGATACAGTAAATCGTAGCCTGTGGAAGGCTGACTGGAATCAACATACCCGTAGCTTTAGAAAGCAGTTTCCGCCCAACGAAGAGTGCAAGAGCGATGGAACCCCATGTTCCTGGAAGTTTGCACATCAGAGTAAACAAACTTGAAAACCCCTCTTCATAGCAAATTCGCCCAGCCTTGTTCCATTTTCTCTTAACAAAACACACCGCAAAAGCTCTCACAAGCTGCTTTGATGAAGCCACATGTATTTCCCCCTTCACAATTTACAGGAAGTTACTCTTAAAAGAAAGTGATTCTGGTGTTTACTGCCTGTGTTAAAGGGGCAGAGTTCCTTTTTGTCTCTGATAACGTTTGAGTGAAATACAGAATCAATTTATAGTCTAGCAAAGTATGTGACTAAGAACAAAGCAATAACCTGCTCTCCGGTTAGAGCAAAATTTATTCCACAAGCCGTGCCCTTCTCTGTGGTGGAGACTGCAAGTTGCAGATTACCAGGTACTGATAGTATATGTAGAAAGAAATTCCTTAAGTCTGAAGAAAAGGTGATACATCTCAAAAAGAGTGGGAGAGAAAAACTTCCTGTGGAAGGATAAGAAGATTGTTTATGAAGTAGTTTCAGGAAGAATGTAAATTTTAATTTTTCCTGTTCTAACCTCTGCCTTTTTTCCCCAAGTGGACTGAGTGCATCTGTTAACCAGAAGTCATATTACTCTAAGGCAGACTTTGAATTCTTCATTATGTGTTGCCTTTAAAGAACAACATAGTGTCTTCCTGTTCTTTTTCTGAAAACACATGCCTATGGCTCTGAGAGCAGTGTTTCAGCCAACCTCTTCCCAGATAAGAGGGTTCCCTCTCCCCTCCTTTGGCAAGGCTGAACATGTTTATCAAGAGGAAAAGTGACTCCTCAGTAGACTGTCAAATTCTGGCTTCTGTCCCGGTGTTCACTTTGTTATGGCAGGTGAAGTTCACCTTTGCCCCACCCAGTGCTTCCACCAAAAGGCAAGGTTCCAAGTATTCATATGAACAAGTGTTACTTCTGGACTCAGAGGCTTGGGGGTGGAGGATGTTTGCATAGTTTAAGCCTTGGGCGGGGGTGTAGGAAATGGCAAGTACAGAGGCCATAGAAAAAGTTGAGAGACTCGGTTTGACGTACTCAGTCGGGTTGGTCTTCTACCCAATGACTCAAAGCATTAAAAGTCAGCATAATCAGAACTCAAGTTAGTAAGCATCACACGTTTGCCATTCGCTGCTGTAGCAAAAGAAGAACTCTGGTGGTTTGATTGGTCTGAGGCAGCTAGCTCCTTAAATGAAATTTTGTGTTTCATTCTTCTATTATTTTTCCCACATGAAAAGATGATAAAAAACTGAAATGGAAAGGTAACTGACAAAGCGTGCCTTACCTGTTTCCGCCCTTATTTCTGCTGATTCAAGACTACTCTGGCCAGACTGATTTGATTCTTTTTCTAACTAGGTGATAGGGGACCAGAAATCACACAGGGTGCTTGCTGTGTAGAGGTGCCGGGGGCTGATTTTCTTCAACCCGTCTGTCTTCTCTTTTGGACAGATCTATTCTGGAGGGGAGCTTCTCCACTTCATCGATGGCTTTAATGAGGAGAAGAGCAACTGGATGCGCTATGTGAATCCAGCGCACTCTGCCCGGGAGCAAAGCCTGGCTGCGTGTCAGAACGGGATGAACATCTACTTCTATACCATTAAGCCCATTCCTGCCAACCAGGAGCTTCTTGTGTGGTATTGTCGGGACTTTGCAGAGAGGCTTCACTACCCTTATCCTGGAGAGCTGACAGTGAGGAATCTCAGTAAGTGGATTATAGAACAAAAAAATTATAAATGCCAGTCATGTCAGTTCTGCCCCTATGAGCTAATAACATGTTGTTTAATTATATGGCTTCACCTGTTGGGCCAAGTAGGTGGCTTAAACTAGGCACTAAGAAGAAGGGGGAAAATTTTAGTGCCTGTTTCCTAGTATAGAACGTGATGATTTAAAAAAATATTAAGAGCTACTTTGAGTGTTTAATTCAGAAAGTGGAGAAGAAATATGTGTCCAATTCTAATCTACCCAAAAGGGGGCAGGTAGGAATGAAATAGAGATTGGTCCTGACACTGGGTCTGCGAGGTACAGCCCCCTTACCCATGGTGCTTGTCGGTGCTTCAGATGTGCACTGACATCTTGTAGGTTATTAAGTTACGGTCTGATGTGGAGTGTAGGAGACTGGTTCTAGAAAAACTCACAGCTATAATTGTTCATATATTATTCTAAATGAATGACAAGATCTTATATATCTCAGCTTCCTTCCTTTATCACCTGATCGGTTATCATAGTAGCCACTTATCACTTTATCTCAACAAATTCTCAGTTCCTTAAGTTTACAGGCTTTTACTTTTTTTATCTGGTTAAAGTTGCTGTTGTTACCGCCCTGCAAAGAGCTGCTTCATTTTAGTCACTCTCAGGTCACCTCTACGAATGACCGAAGAATGACTGTAAAATTTCAACCTGTGGCAACTATGGTTGTGTGTTTTCAGTTACACTACTAAATAATAAAGCATTTTTAATTAAATTTTTAAAATGTTAAACCTTTGCGATTAAAAGTTTCAGCACCTAAATGCTGACATTTTTGTAACTTTTGGTTTTGAAATCATTCAAACTTAAGGAGAAGTTGCATGAATAGTACGAAAAATTCCCAGATACCCTTTACTCAGATTCGTTAATTGGTTTTCCCGTTTTCTTTATCTGAAGGCTAAATTGTTTTAGTTAACACTTTTGTTTTTGAGACTTTTGGAATGAATGTTAATGATAATATAAGTTAGAATTTTGACTTCAGCTGGAGGACCAGTTAACAAACCAGTAATTGATCTTAGGGGTAATTCATCTCTATAGCTATTTAGTGCTCATCTCACGGTGTCTGCCTGATCTATATTTGTAGTTTTCTGAAAAATGGGGGCTATAAAAAATTAAGGATCTCCCCTGAATGATCACCTTTCAGATTTGTATGTGTGGTCCACACACACACGCATGCAGACACAGGTGTACACGGTGTACACGTGAGCCTCATGAGGAAGGCTTAGCATGTTTGGAAATAACTGGCTTCCAACATGAGCAGGAGGGGTATAACCAGATCCTGGCCAATCTTTTCCCTCATCTCTCTGCACTGCTTCCAAGAATCTGTCATGTCCCTGGTGCCAAGCATCCCAAGAGCCATTCAGCTATTTCACCACCTGTATGTGCCGAGCCTAGTGCTCAGGGCCTGGTGGTAACAGACATCCGACATTCCAGCAGGCATCTCAGGGGGGGATACGCCGCTTCTTCATTCATGGATTTGGAGAAAGACTCTGAATTCTTTTTTTAAACAGTAACTCCGTTTGAGGTGATGCACCCCAGTGACTGTGCACCAACCAAAAAAAAAAAGCTTTTTTGTGTACGTCCCTCAGTCTCTGCCAATCAAAGAAAGATTTTAATGGTCCTGCATTTTTATTGAGCTTCGCACAATGGAAAGCTTTGCACAGTGTTTTAAGATTCAAGTGCTTATCCTTTTGTTTTCAGAAGCAGCATCCTAGTATACTATGAAACGACACCTTCCTTCCCTCAAGTGTCCCTTTTTGTTTATGCAGATTTTTTTCTAAATTTCCAACTACCCTTTCATTGTCCAGTAATCATAGTAAAGAATGAGGGTTAACAATACCAGTCACATTAAGCCAAGACTCCTACTGCCGATTGTGAAACCAGTTGTCTTAGGTGTGGTAACTGATGATTGAGACTCTGATCAGGAAAATTTCCACTATTTCATCAGACCTAACAGGTAGATTGTGTCGGCAAGTGAGTTGTGTTGGGTTTCCATGCTTCAAGCACAGTAAAGGTCTGTGCCAGAACCTCCTTGAGGGCTTTCAGTGGCGGTGATGGTTCCGCCGGTAGAGTGTTAAGAGATGAGAAGCAAACTGAGACAGGGAAAAATAAGTAACCAGAAATCACGAATGGGCATTTTTTAAAAAACAAAAGGACTCGGAATTATTAACTCCTACCCCTCCCAAGGTTTTTTTGGTATTTTTTTTTCTATCTACCTAACTAACCCATCTAGAAAACAGTTGACCAAATTATAGACTTCTAAATGTTAATCTGCTTTCTCAGTTTCAGTTGAAAACAGACTTTGTTTTGCCTACTGCAGAACTTCTAGGTTCTTTCTTGTAGTCGTGAGGGTTCTTATTATAGATCGAAAATGTGAGTCGGCATAATTAAGCCACTCAGAGCCTTCAGAAGCAGTTCACTCTTGAAATGACTCTGTCCGCCTACAGCCATTTAAGATTTAAGAACAAAAACAGATCTTGATTTTCTTTTTCATGTTAACTCAAGCTGCTGCTGAGTGGGAGAGTCAGAAATGACACCAGCTCCACTGATTACTCAGCTGCTCAAGGATGATTTTTTAAAATGTACCTTCATGGGGACCGCATGATTTGTCCCTTAGAACATCTCGGGAGGAGTTAAGGCTTCCCCTCTGGATGTTGCGTTGGAATCAGATGTAAATTTGTTTGTGCAAAGGCATAAGAGATAGCAGATATTCTTTGTGGATTCGCTTTGTGCCGGGCGCTGTGCTAAGCATTGTGCATAGAAAATAAGGAATTCCAACTTTCCTGTTTGTTGGCCCAATCATTAACTTTGTTTCGGTTCAATAATTGAATTATTGGAGCACATAGTAAGAACATCTAACTAAGTAGATGGAACAGTGCTATGGATGGACCTAAACTTCTTGCTTGCAGCTTTAATTTGTTGAATTTTAGAATTAAGGAAGTAAGGGAGCCACTGGAGAAATTAAGAGACTTAGATGGAATTTGCCATGCACAAAGGCAGAAAGTTATGATGGTGGAGTGTCTGTTTTCACTTTATTAGGGTGTAACATCTTTCTTTTTAAAATGGGGGCCTATGCAGATGCCTCCGAATCATCCTTTTTCAACCTCCATAAAATTCCTTCCTGTGGCTGTGAAGTAGACGTCTTGCCTATCAGTTTTCCCACTTGGTTGTCTCCCTTCCTTTACCATTTCAGCTTTAAAAAACAAAAGTGACAATTTGAACTTCCTGCCTGCTGGGCCTCACTGAAAGACCGATATTGGCCTGATAAGGGGATATTTATTTTGGTTTAGTGGCTCAGAAATCCTTCTCCCTCAACAAGCTTTCCATCACTGCCCCCATCAGCCTCTTCCCTGATAGTGTCTCCGTGTGTTTACTCTGGGGCTGCCGGCTCACCCGGGAGTGACTGATAACAGCTAGTGGTAGATAACATTCTCCGAGGGGTTCTCCAGCTGGAACCGAATCCCTCCAGCCTGTCAGCCTAGAGAATGGGTTTGAAGAGCTCAGAATCTGGAGCTCCACGGAGTTCATTTCTAGACCTATCGGATATCAAGTCTGGAGTTCTTTCTCAGTTGAATCAAACAGGGATATATATTTTTTAAAGATGACGAATGATACTTTTACAGAGGCTTCAGCCTCATCCCCTGAACCTTCCCTCCTCCAGTGCTGAGGCTCTTCTGCCTCTCATGGTGTCTGCACAGGCAGCAGTGGCTGCTGCCTTCCGCCTCCTCCTCCCGCTGGGGCAGGTGTTCCCGTCCGAGAGGTCGCTCTCCATAAACCTGAGCGCCAGCTAAGCAGCATCTGTTCTACTTTTGATTTCCAAGGAAGGTTGAGCAGGGAGTTTTTGGTTTTCCCTCCTCTGGCTGGTGTTTTCCTGGAAGCATCGCTTGTTCTGTATGTTTGGAGGGGTAGGGCCGGCCATGTCCCAGAGAGTCTGGAAGTGTCCTCATCGCTGCTGTTCCTGAATAGTATGTTTACCAAGTCATAATATGCCGTCTTTTGGAATAAATGCTTTCATCTTAGCTGCCTGTTTTCTTTGGTGCTCTAAGTAATTGAACTGGCTCGAGAAGGGCCTGTTGTGGTTTGGCAGAGAGACTGGGTCATGCCTTGTGATTCCAAGGACAGCATTGCTGGGAGCCTGGTTAGACCAGCAAAGCCTTGATGAAATACTTGTGTTGTCAGCAAATCGAGGGAAAGGGGCAGCATCTACGTGTCTAATCTCCCTATTATACACAGGCAGTTTAAACAGGGTTTTATCGAATTCGCATTAAACAGGAATGAAGGCAAAACTTGATGACTGCTTATTACTCGAAATGAGTCTTAATCTTTCACATCTAGTCTGCAGGGTGTGCTGATTTCCTCAGAATGACATCTTCTAAGCTATGACACCCCCCACACCCGTATTTTTCCACCCCATTTTGATGGAAGCTCTCCTCTTCTAGCTTGAACAGCACTTTTCCATCACACGGTGTTTTTGCTAGTGGAAACAAAATAATCCAGACGGCGCAGTTCACTCGATCAATGCTGCCAGTGCCCCGTTTTGCTGAGAAGGAAATGGAGCAGTTGCGAGTGAGTGGCCCCGAGCCCTCTAGAATGAGAGGGCGTTGAGAAGGCAGGTGTCTCTCACTCGTGTCCAGCTGGCGCTCAGGCTTTCTCAAGGAGGGAAGAGCTTTGGCAATTTCACTTCAGTTCTCTGTACCCCTCTGAGTAATCATCCTTTCTTCTTTATTTCAGCACAAACACAGAGCCATCCAAAGCAGCAGAGCACTGAGAAGAATGACCTTTGCCCAAAGAATGTCCCCAAGTACAGCGTGAAAGAAATCCTGAAACTGGACTCCAACCCCTCCAAAGGAAAGGACTTCTACTGTTCGAACATTTCACCCCTCACTTCAGAAAAGGACGCTGACCACTTCAGGAAAAACGGGAGCCCTGACATGCCCTTCTACCCTCGGGTCGTGTACCCGATCCGGGCCCCTCTACCAGAAGACTTTTTGAAAGCATCCCTGGCCTACGGGATGGAGAGGCCCACGTACATCACTCACTCTCCACTCCCCTCCTCCACAACTCCCAGTCCCTCGGCTAGAAGCAGCCCCGACCAAAGCCTCAAAAGCACCAGCCCTCACAGCAGCCCAGGGAACACCGTGTCGCCTCTGGCTCCTGGTTCTCAAGAACACCGAGACTCTTACCCCTACTTGAATGCGCCCTATGGCACCGAAGGTCTGGGTTCCTATCCTGGATACGCGCCTCCCCACCACCTCCCACCAGCCTTCATCCCCTCCTACAATGCTCACTACCCCAAGTTCCTCTTACCCCCCTACGGCATGAATTGTAACAGCCTGAGCACCGTGGGCAGCATCAACGGCATCAACAACTTCAGCCTCTTCCCCCGGTTGTACCCTGTCTACGGTAACTTCTTCGGTGGGGGCAACCTGCCTCACCCCACGCTCAACCCGGCCACTCTCCCGAGCTCACTGCCCTCAGAAGGACCTCGCAGGTTGCTTCAGCCTGAACATCCCCGAGAGGTGCTGGTCCCAGCACCCCACAGTGCCTTCTCCCTCACCAGGGCTGCCGCCAGCATGAAGGACAAGGTGTGCAGCCCCACCAGCGGGTCTCCCACTGCGGGCACGGCTGCCACGGCAGAACACGTGGTGCAGCCCAAAGCTACCTCAGCAGTGACGGCAGCCCCTGGCAGTGACGAAGCCATGAGTCTCATAAAAAACAAGAGGAACATGACTGGCTACAAGACACTTCCCTACCCCCTGAAGAAGCAGAATGGCAAGATTAAATATGAATGCAACGTTTGCTCCAAGACTTTTGGCCAGCTCTCAAATCTGAAGGTAAGCCTCGAAGTAGGGTGGTGTGATAGTCTGCTCGTGTCTGTCCCTGGCAGTGCGCATGCACCTTCATGTTCAGCCCACTTTCCACAGGCTGTAAATTTCATTTTCAATAGCGTGAGATCCGGGCTGGGAATAGTTGATGTGGGTTTGACTTTGCTTTTGCCTCTTCTGCCTGTGTGGCTTTGGACAAGTTACTTCCCCTCGCCTGACCTTCTTCTGAGTAATAAGAGCATGGGGTTTGGGCTGGAGGGTCAGTTGAAAGTCCCTGCTGGCCTGTGACTTTTGTTTCTTTAGCTCAAACAAAACAAAGTATTCTGAAAACCTCAGGGCTTTATTTGTTCTGTTTAAAATTTTTATCTTGATGCTTTCCTTAAGTCTCTGCATCATAAACACCTGAGTCCTTGAGCAGAAATGTTAGGTCTTCCAAACAACTGAGAGCAGAGCTAACACATGCGGCTTCTTCCCAGGTCCACCTCAGAGTGCACAGTGGAGAACGGCCTTTCAAATGTCAGACTTGCAACAAAGGCTTTACTCAGCTCGCCCACCTGCAGAAACACTACCTGGTACACACGGGAGAAAAGCCGCATGAATGCCAGGTGGGCAGTCTTTGGGGGTAGCACTTTTGACCCTTGTAGGAAATGTCTGAGGGCCTGCCCTCCCCAAGTCCTATAGCCCAGGGATTAGCCAACACGAGAATTCCACCGGGCCTCGGACTGATAGCCCTGTGCCTGCTGTGAGCTGAGATGGTGACACAGCCAGCTTCAGTGGGCGGGAGATGGCAGGGGAAATAAACACCACCTTGTGGGCAGTGTGGCCACATCGCCCTGTTTGCTTAATGCCACGCCATAGGTGCCACAGGGAGGCTTCTCGCCTCCCAGGTTGCTGGGCGTCGGCTTGTAAGCTTGCCCTTCCCACTGGCAACTCTTAATCTTCTGGCCTCCCTCTCTCCCTTCTCTGCCCCCTTCCCCACACTGCAGGTTTGCCACAAGCGATTCAGCAGCACCAGCAACCTCAAGACCCACCTGCGACTCCACTCCGGGGAGAAGCCTTACCAGTGCAAGGTGTGCCCTGCCAAGTTCACCCAGTTTGTGCACCTGAAACTCCACAAGCGCCTACACACCCGGGAGCGGCCCCACAAGTGTGCCCATTGCCACAAGAGTTACATCCATCTCTGCAGCCTCAAGGTCCACCTGAAGGGGAACTGTCCCGTGGCCCCCGCCACGGGGCTGCCTTTGGAGGACCTGACCCGAATCAACGAAGAAATCGAGAAGTTTGACATCAGTGACAATGCCGACCGGCTCGAGGACGTGGAGGACAACATGGATGTGATCTCTGTGGTGGAGAAAGAAATTCTGGCCATGGTCAGGAAGGAGAAAGAAGAAACTGGCCTGAAAGTGTCTTTGCAAAGAAACCTGGGGAACGGACTCCTCTCAGGGTGCACCCTGTATGAGGCGCCCGACCCGTCCCTCATGAAGTTGCCTCTCAGCAACCCACTACCTCTGGGGCCTGTCAAGGTCAAGCAAGAAACAGTCGAACCCATGGATCCTTAAGATTTTCAGAAAGCAACAAATGTTTTGTTTTTGTTTCTTAACTTAAGACTTGGCGAGTCAGGGCGCCTGTAAGCAAAGTGCTTGTACATAAACCCAGTTCCGCAGAGCTCTCCTGGCGGCAGGCAGTTTCCCTGCGGCTCTGGAATTAACGAAGGAACTCCAAAGTTACTGAAATCTCAGGGCATAAGTGAGGCAAAGACAATATATATACATATTATATATACTTATTTACACCCTATCTATATATTTGAACCTGTGTTGTGAATATGTTTGCATAGCCTTCCCATTGCTAAGACTATTGCCTAGCCATAATTATTTTTTCAATGATAATCTTTCATAATTTATTATACAATTTATCATTCAAAAAGCAATAATTAAATACGTTTACAATGACTGGAAACAATTCCTTGTAATTTGAGTATACATGTTATATTTCTGTCTCATGGCCATGCTTGGTAGACAGTTTCTGCACATCTGTGGAAGTCCCTAAGATTCAGTAAACAAATACGTTACTTCAGTCAACCTCCTCCCTCTGGGATCGTGGTTTGAAAATGAGGTTTTGGTACTGCCAGAGTTACGCAGTAGATGTGTTAATTCATAGGATCATGTTGTCTGAACAGCATTTGTATAACTTGGGAGTATGTGTGCAGAATTACCCAGTAATAACATCAAGAGAATAGAGAACAAAGGGAATCGTGTTTTTGTAGATAGTTCAGTTTTGTTTCTCCCAGCCACAGATTTACTAGAAAGGTCACAAGGCTTTGCCAACTGTCTCCCTTTCCAAAAAACCAGGGTCACCCCACCCCCAAAGTCATGTTACCATTCCGAGTGGCCATGTGACTTTTGCATCCCACCTTATTGTCTGAAAATGTGAAGAAAACAAAATGCCATGTTTAAAACCACTGCAAACCCTTCCGAAGGCACTGTGTATGGGGTCTGGAGGCTTGTGTCTGGGTCATGTTTTCATCGTTGGAGTTTTATTATTATGTCAAAATTGCACAAACATGGTGCTCTACCAGGAAGGATTTGAGGTAGAAAGGCTCAGGCCACATTTTAAAACCAAAAACCAAAAGTAAAAACGGGTATTCTCGTTGTCTTGGGGTAAAAGCGGGTAATGAACATTCCTGTCCCCAACACATCAGTTGTGTTCCTTCTGTAAAGCTCAGCTTGTCCTCAGTATTTGTGTTTTTGCATTTTATGGTTAATTTAATTGAAGATGAAAGGGCATTGCAAAGTTGTTCGTCAACAATTACCTCATTGAGTGTGTCCAGGAGAGCAGGAGATGATGCCTTATCTCATGATTGCTACGAAACGAAGCGTGCTCCGGAACGTAGGACCGGAGCCGCTCTGTCTTTCACTCTGCTCAGCCCAAAGGTTACATGTCGGCATTCAAGGTGTAGGAAGAATGGTGTATATTTATAAGTCTATTTATACCACTGTACCATGTGTATATATAATATATTTATAACCACTTAAATTGTGAACCAAACCATGTAAAAAAAAAACCCTACTTTTCCTGAGGGTGAAAAAAAAATGAAAGAAAGAAAACAAAACCCTTTCTGAAACTTCGTTTAACACTCGAAGACCTCATGATCATATTGATGAGCTCGGGCACCCCTAACTCTTGTAAGAGACCCCAAAACCTTGGTGCAAAGGTGGGGATTGCATAACAGCCAGGGAGGAAGAGAGGCATTGTTTTCTCACTGTTAAGGATGATCTAAGATGGCTTTCCTTTTGTTTTGCCACATGATTATGAGGTCACACCGAAGTCGTGGAAATGAAAATTTATTGCTGCCCCTTTACCATATAAACTTCTCTCCTTCTCACCCTCCTTCCTAAGTAGTTGCTGTATCACTAAGCAATCTGGTTCAGACGTATCCAACATTTTGTTCATGGCAACTAATGTCAACCTGCAGATGAGAAAAACAAATTTCAGATAATCGAGGGAAACCTAAGAGCCTTATTGATCTGTTCCTAAAAGTAGCAAAACTGACAATTTTTTATGTATCAGTGTTTGAAGAACACAGTCCTTAACTGTAGGTAAACCAAAGCATCATCACACTGACAGTGCCACCAAGTACTTTCTGTCCCCAACCCCCCATGTGTTTGCTCCCCACCCTGCTTTCTCATGTAGGACTTCCAGCAAGGCCTGTGCAGCGGGCTCAAGACTTCCTGCTTCTCTGCACCGTCTGGCCCTCCCTCCCAGGCCTCTTACATGTGAAATGTTGAGCCCACAATCAACAGTGGTTTTATTTGTTTTTCCTCAAAGTTAAAACTGACCAAAGTGATGGGCTTTTTTCTTTGCTAGAATGACAGACTATCTTGTGTTTACATATGGTTTACATTGTTATTTATGTGCAAATTGTCAAAATGTAAATTAAATATAAATGTTCATGCTTTACCAATGCTTGTTGTCTAGTGTCTTGAGTGAGGGGCCCGTGAGTGACATCTTCACCATACTCAAATGCGGCCCCAGAACCGATTTTGAGCATGACACAATGTGTCTCCTGTCCCCTCCACCCCCATAGCCTTGGTCCCCTCCACCAGGGACAGCACATGGGAGTGATCTGAAGAGGTGATCTGTTCTCTCTCCTGTAACTCAGCGGTGTAAGATTTTTCTTTAGTTGGCTGTAAAAGTGTTCTCTCTGGAAAGCATCGTGAACATTAGCCAGTAAGTGGGGGGACTTGTTTACTTTTACTGGACTTTTTCGTTTTACTCTGCTGATGTGCATGGCATGGTGGGGAGGTAAGGCAGGCTTGGATTGATTCCAGAAATGCCTTCCCAGCCTCATGCCAGTGTGTGTGTGCGTAGACCCAGCCTACTCACAGGTGGGGGGCCCTGAGGAGCTGTCAAGGGACACTTTGCCCATCAGTAACATCACTTTTGCTTCAGTAGCTGGCACTGAGCAGGCCACAGAAAGTAAGGTGTTCTGTGCCTCTGCAGAGTCTTCCTGCCCTATAGCCTCCCTTATTTTTTTCTTCACAACTTAACTTGAGAGGTAGGTTTGCCACTTGTGCATTTAAATTCAGGAAAGCTTCTGCTTTACCAGAAGCTGGGCATCGTTAGTGTGAAACCCAGGCGGCGTGGCAGTGTGACCCTGCAGCCCCCAGGGCCATGGTGGGAGGGGACCTACTTGTGCACGGTTGCTCTAGAAACGAACCTGTTTCCAGGCACAAACAGATGTGAGTCTCACTTGATAGATGTGAGTAGGAGATGCTTTTAAAAAAGTGTTAGTGCCCTCAGTAAAAAAAAATCTAAAAGCCCTTTCCAAATGGTTTTCATGCTTGCCACGTCATCCATTACTCAGTTCATGGTTCCATGTGCATGCTAACAGCATGCTCAGAAAATAATGCTCCTTCTGACATGTGGACAGTCGGAACTGCCCAATTTTTTAATGTTTCTTCTTTATATTCACTTAAACATCTGTGCCAAGAACTTGAAATGCTGCCAACACGTAACTGTGGAGTTAAGAAAACCAGAACCCTATTGTCATAAATGTGCCGAATGGTGCTGGTTGAACTACTAAATTCTACAGAACTATTGTGGTAATAATTTTTCAAAACAAAGACCAATAAGATCCAGAGAGTAACAGTTACTGTCATAAATCATAGTTCTTTACTTGGCAAAGTATGTCTTTTTCTCCTTGAGAGTTATAGATCTTGGGAACACTTGAGGACTTGGCTGTTTAATGAAACGTTACATGAAAAGATACAATTCGCTAGGACTACAAGTCTGCCCGGCTGGCATCCACACAGTTGGATGGAGGCTTCATGCAGCTGTTTGTAAAAGGACAAAAACAAAAATGAAGAAATTATCTTTTTTTGAATCCTTAAAAGCTCTGTTAAAAAATGATGCATTCAATTCTCCACTGTAATGGAATGTATAGAATATAGGGTTCCATGGGAGTTTATGGACACATTTCTAAATTTTGCCGGGAGGGAGCGACGATTAGGAAACCAATTTAGAACCTGTTCATTATTTAATCCTGTGTGTGTGTGTGTGTGTGTGTGTGTGTGTGTGTGTGTGGCCTTTTTAAAATAAGAGATAATAGGAAAAGGTCAGAGCAGAGAAATGAAGGTAATGTAAACCCAGGCCTATGGGGTAATCTAGTCTAGAAAGGAAGGCTACACCACAGCGGATGGCAGCAAAAACAATGAATGAATAACAGAGAAGTTACATAGAATGTGATCATTGAACCAACCCAGAAGACACTTCCCTTTAGGAGACTGTAGAGTTCTTTATCCATAGCATGTCCATTATCATCTTCTGGCCAGAAGAAATCAGATTATTCTGAACACTGGCCACCTCTGTGGAGCCACGTGTGGGTACATAGCAATGGGGGAAAGACGTTCCAGGACCCAGGGATAAGCCTTCCATTGTCCTTTTTCAAGCTTCGAGTCCTCTGAACTCCCAATTCCATTTGCTCAAAGTACTGCTGAGGGCTGCTCAATAAATGAGACATGATTTTAATCTCAATGCAGCCTTAATCATGTAATTAGGCCCCCCCAAAAGAAGAAAGAAACCAACTTAGCAAGATCTCAAAAAGTTATTTTTAACCTGATTTATGCAACTTCTCTCCATGCCTGGTTTCACTATAAACTAACAAACCCCCTCCAAGTTCACTCTTCCACATTTCAAAGTAACGAACCAAAGTTGCCAGGCACACATTTCCTGCTCTCTGAATTTCAGACAGAAGCTTTTAGTAGCTTAAATGTGAATGTAGTCACCTTGTAGTTTTCTCCTACCCCAACAAGAAAGCAAAGAAATGATAGATTAAGTGCCAAAGAGTGATTTTGGTAAGAAATTCTTCAGCACATTAACCAAAGGGGGTTGTTCTCACAGAATTGTGGGAAACTTCCCATCTAAGCGTCTGGAGGATTCACCTGTGGGTGATGGCAACCAGCTGTCCTACGTTGCTGGTGAGAGGCAGAGCAAAGGAAATGAAATGAAACCATAGCAGAAGGGACTTTAGTTAAGTTACAAAGACTAGCACTGATCTTTAGGGTTTGTAACACAATAGGCTCCTTTCCATGGCAGGGAGGGAGTAAGGTTTCCTTCCTGGGAAGCCTTAGAAAGCAGTCGGGTTGTTTGGGAGCACGCGCTGTGCAAGATATTCTGGCAAGCCCTTCTTAGGGCCTACAATTCAATGATTTCTATCAGCTTACAAATGATCATGCACCTGGGGACAAGAAAGATACAAGGGTATGGTAGAGCGGTTCCTTCATGTTTCTGAGTCCTCCAAGAAACTATATAGCTGTATTGTGTGTGTACATATGGAATATACGAGCTCTGTCCAGAAGGCATCCAGCTGTGTACTATGAAAAATAGAGACATTTTTTGAAGAAGATACAAGATACAAGAAACATTGTACATAGGACAATGACGCCTCAGACCCCTTCCAAGTAGGCACCTTGGGACCTCACAGAGTTCTCCCAATCGCCATCACCTGCCCCATCATATTTCCCTGAATTTCGCTGATGGTCTGACATCTCTTCCCTTTCAAACATAATTTTAATTTTGGGAAATGCCAGAAATCACAGGGTGCCAAATCTGGGGTGTGGGGAGACTGAATCACCTGGGTGATTTGATGTTTTGCCAAAAAACTCTGCATGAGATGTGATGCATGAGTGGGCCCATTGTCATGATGAAGCTGCCAATCACCAATTGCCCATAGCTGCAGCCTTCCGAATCATCTGAATAGTTTCTGTGGAGTAATGCTCGAGCTTTACACAAAATCTGATGCAAATTTGTTGTTCTACTTGCTCAATTTTGAACGCAACAGTCACACAGTACACATACTCACTCAATGGCGCCTACCACCCCCACTGACTAGTACGGTGTAGTCAATCATTGTTTATGCATGTGCATTCCAGTCCACTCTCCTTGGCCACCAGGTTACTTCAATGTCACGCAAACCATTCTTGTTATACTAATAGTGGTTGGATTTTTTCTGGACAGACCTCATGTATGTAAAAGGAAGATCTAGAGAGCTTGTCTAATGTTGAGGAAGAGTCCATGATACAATGAAATGAACTGTGCTGTATATTTTATAAAATACTTTAAAATATATTCCACATTGAGTTCTCCCCAGGGATCCTGAGAGGGGGTGGAAAATGAGGCATGGTACCACTCTCACCTAGCATCTGGCACTCTGCAAAGTAGCCTCTAGGCGAACAGCCTTTCCATGCAGCTACTCCATGGGAAGGGAAGGGACCCTCTTCACCTTGCCTCCTCCCATTACCATGGCTTCCCTTGGGTACTGCTTCTCATCCACACATGCAAGGGAAACCCTGGGTCCCCTTCCATGAAACCCTTCTTTGCCTCCCCAGTTTCAGCATAAGTAACAGATAGTGAGTTGTTGTGAGACCAGCCAACTAAGGATCATTAATGGGGCGATTTGATTCCTTCTATGGTTCCCTGGGCCACAGTTTAAAAATACACCCAACCCAAGATGGGAACTGAGATCATGAGCTCTCACTGTGGTAGACAGAGCAGTGAACCAGGGGTTTAGATACCTAGACCTAGTCCTGGTTCAGCCCCTAGACACCTGTTCTCATTACACTAGCAATGGCTGGCTTTTTTCTGGACAGACATCATGTATATGAAAGGCAGATCTAGAGAGCTTGTCTAATTCTGAGGAAGAGTCCATCATACCATGAAGTGAACTGTGCTGTAGGTTTCATAAAATATTTTTAAATATACTCCAGATAACTGTATGCTCTCAAGAAAGTCCTGGAACTTCCCTGGGCCTCAGTTTCCTGATCCATAAAATAAAGAAGTCATTCCTAGGTTGTCTTCCTGCTCCTTCAGAAGTATCACATCTCTCCAGAAGTTAAGATCCCATCGTTTTCTCCTATTTCCTTTGGGTTTGTTTTCCTTGGAAAGCTGAGTGTTGCTATGGGCAGGTATTTGTAATTTAGAGAGCAGATGTCAGAGAAAACAGAAATAAGGAACAGGATTGTATGGAAAAAAACTATTGTGGCTTCTTCTGGCAAAAGAGATGGGGTTCACAAATGTCCTGTTAATTTGTGAGAACCATGAACTTGCCCCAGGAATCAATATGCTCATCTGAAAGGAATCAAGATTCTTTCATGGAAATAATGGGTTGTGCTGAAGTCAAGCCCCACTAGAGCTCTGCGTGAATTCTAAGATTTCTAGTTTAGTGGGTTCTGGTTTTTATGGTTTTTTTTTTAAGCAAAGGCATGCTGTAGGAAGACTGGGAAAGATTTAAGTTCGTTGCCACACACATAAAAGGGGGGGAACAAAATTACTGGTAGCTACAGAAGAGAATGAGAACCCAACAGAGGGAACCCAAGAAGACATGGAAAGGAAACAAAATGGTTAGCAAAGCAGTCAAGGCCTCAATACTGTTTTAACGGTTCAAGGTTTAAAAAAGGGAATAAAGAAAAATGAAGCAGAGAGAGGGAGGAGGAGAGAGGGAAAGGTTAAACCAAGACAGAAACTGTGAGTAGATAGATGTGAAAGGGGCTGAAAATAAGTGAAAAGTGAAAAATTGCTTTATGAATAAACCGTTAAAAAATAGTGAGTGAAAAAGCAATTGTGCTTCCAGTTATTACTGAATCACAAGCTCGTGGAAGCCAGAGGCTGGCCTGAGCAGCACCTTCGCGCATAACCTGCATTGCAGCAGCCGGTGCAGGGCCGTTCCCGTGGGCGGGCACCGTTTTCTACTTGAGTGTCAGTTTCATTGTGATTACCCTCCTCACGGACCCATGTGGGCCATTTTGCTGCCTGGCACACAAAAACCGTGACTTGGCCATTTCTCCAACCTGCTGACACTACAAGGCAGGTGACACCCTCCTGAGGACACACGGGACACTGCCAAACCCAGGGGTGAAGGCCAGGGGAAGATGAGCAACCCTTCTGAGGAAAGGAGAAGCGGGGAGTTAATGAGGCCTGAAGCCCTGGCCTGTCTGTGCCTTTTTCTGAAATTGAGAACGTGATTTCATGCTCAGTGCTCATTGTCATTCTCGGTGGTGTGTTCCCACAGGGACACAGGGTCTTCTGTGCCACGAGCTGACAGAGCAACCTTCTTAGGGCTGCTCCTGGGCTCAGGGCTAGCAAATGGTAAGCCAATCACAGCAGCACTGCCCCCTTTCCATGCACACTCGAGGAAGCCCTGGGAGAGCTGGGAAGTGAATCAGTTCTACCAGTGTGACCTCACCAGCCAGCCTCCAGGAAGAGGAGTGAGGAGTGAGGAACGCAAGTGCCCGGGCACCCATCAGAAGCAGGTCAAGCATCAGGAGGAATGGCTGGTGCAAACAGTACAAGCTATTTCCAAAGAGGCAGGGTACTCCCCCTCTCATCCCAAGTGTAAAACATACTTCTGTGTCAGAACTGCTGGCATGTACCTAATTTTTGATTGTCTGCTCCAACAGAAAGGAGGTAGGAAATGGGTGGTCACCAATTCCAAGATCATTGGTGTGGGAGTGTTTTGTGGGTCGGCACTCACCCTCCCTGAGCACACACTTGTCTCTGGCAGACTCAAGGGAGGCAGGCGGCCCACCAGGGGAACGTGGCCCAAGTGGCCCGTGAAGCAGCTAACCCCCATGCATATGGCTGGCTGTACAAAGAATGAGGTTCAATTTTAATGCATCTGTTTCATTTTTAATAACCAGGGTGAAACCGTAGTTCTATACATCTGGCCAATGGGCTGAACTTTTCCTCAAAACATATACTGGTATCTGCTCTTGCTTTCCTGCAAAAAGTACCCAGCCTTATGCCAGTGGTTTAAAGCAGTGTGCTTTCCTCCTTGAGTTTTTTTCTTGAAGGAGGTAGGCAGGGCTGGGTGTTGAGTATCTCCCTCCTAGAAATGGGAATATAAAGCACCGATAGTCAGAAGAGCTGACCAGAGGCCCAAGTCACCTGAAGAGCCCCTGCTGGGCCTGGAAACTGAACCCCAGCTCCCTGACTCTGCTTCCTATGTGAGCAGGTCAGACAATGCTGCTGTCACAGAGCTGGGCAGGGCCCGCAGGAGTCACTGATGTTGTTTGTACTTCAGGCAGGCTTGCCAAAACGGCAGAGTTTTATAGCATTAAATTACTGTCTTTGCCGGTCAGGAGCTTGACTCTTAACTAGTTCTGCAGACATTTCAGGAAAGAAAGGAGGGCAGGCAGTCTTGGAGAACTGTGGTCTACTCCAGCCCATTACTCTGAATCCACCCCACTTAGAACTCCACACAAACTCACGGGCCTCTGAGGCCGAGCTGCTTCCAGATGACCCTTGCTTGAAAGATTTTTATCACTCTGGGGGGGTGGCCAGTTCCTCCTCAAAGTGCCAGATTGAGTGCTGTTGTGTGCGTTAGCAAAAAGGTGGGCGTCAGGCTTCAGTGGTTCTGTGTCAGCCTCAGGTCAACAGTGTCCCAGAAAGGAAACCGAGGCATAGAGCTAACCACCCTGCTGCTACCCCGTCAGAGCAAGCCTCAGAGGCCCAGCAGCTGCAGCTGAAGGGCACAGCGATCTTCAGAAAGGAGGCATTGGGCAACGGCAAAAATTCAGATGCTATTTTAGATAAAGTGTGTTTAAATTCATTCCACTCTAAAGCGCGGGGAGTCTGTGTTTTCTACAAAGGAGAGGAAACATATAAATGGAAATATTTTCTGCTTCAAGTACACATTTAAAAAATAAAACTTTGTTACTTCTGAGTTTCAGAAGGCATGTTCTCTGGTTTAAATAGGGACCAGGTACAGTGAAGCGGTGTACCTGGAGGCAGAGATGAGAACTGAGAAGGACCAGTCTGCTCTCCCTTCTTGTTCCAGGGCGATGTAATCCCAAAAGGCACGGTTCCTCTAAGAACTATCTGAGGACTTTCAGTATGCCCACCTGCTATACAGCTTTTGCAACCAACAGGAACCCGGCAAGATTTATAGTTGGGTTGCTTCAAATTGGTAGTTTTTGTCTTCTCTGGTTTTGAACTACACGTGGATTCCAGACTGAAACTTACATTATCTGAAGCAAACCATTCAGCCCATCTTAGATAGGTTACAGCTGTTTCAACCCTCCCTCCAACGTTTAGTGTGATAGTATAATATATTATTGTTCATATATATAAAGCCTGAAGAATTATATGCTTTTAAGAGGATTGGTTAAAAAAAAGGAAGGAAGAAATCTTTTAAAACTAGCTGTTTCACTCAGAAACGAGAGAAGTGTCTCAGATGAAGCTCCAAGTCTCATTCACACTAGAGAAATGGGAGTTTGAACGTGGAGGGTGGAGATGAGCATGTGCTCACAGGCACTCTCGCCCTCGGCTCTCCTTGAAGGGCACGAGGTCCCTTGGGCATGTGAGGGGCTTGTCCAAAAGCGAGGCATCTGTTTCTGCAAGACCAAAAAAAAAAAAGGGCTGAAGGTGCACAGACTTCCTTCCGTACTTGGGTTTTTCTCCCTTCTAAGGGGTGTTTGAAAGTTTTTCCTGTGCTTCTAACTGAGCAGAAACCACATCACGTCTTTTGTTATCGTCTTTGCTCACCACTGGAGACCCTGGTGGTTAGAGAGGGAAAGTCCCTTTTGATGGTGCCTGTGGGGGTAGAAGGTGTTGGGGGCCTGGCAGGGGGGTGGTGGGAGAGGGAGGGGAGGCATCATTAAGGTTTCCCTTCTGGCCTAGACAGTACACCCACCCTGGCCAGTCTCTGACATCCTCAGAACAGCAAAGCGCTTCATTTTATACTCCTGATCCTTTTGAGGCAGTGGGAAAAGTCATCAGAGGAAGGAGAAAACTTGTAGTTCAAGACCTGTGTTTTTGGGAAGCCCAAAGAGTGGCCACCACAGTCACCTCTGTGTAGCCTGAGACCAGCTTGTCCCTGACTCCCTGGTGCCTGTTCCCATGGGGCAGAAGGGCAAGGGGCGGGCTTGGGGCACAGCCCTGTATTTGGTCTGAGTGGCTCTGGAGCAGTCTCTGAAGTAACATTTCTACACTTGTCTTTTTTAACCGTGATTTTTAAAAAACAACAAAACTGACCCAATCCTAACCATATTTAAGCATTAAGTCAGTGTGGCTGAATTCAGTGGCATTGACTTACGGGCACACCGGTGTGCCGGGGATCTCTAGAACGTTTTCATCTTGCAGAGCTGCGAGTCTATATCCAATGAGTGACTCCTTTTCTCCTGCTCCCCCTCAGCCTCTGTGCAGTGCCATTTCTTAATCATGCCACTCACCCTGAGTGCTGCTCTTTGGTTAAACCTATAGACCTAATTTCCATACCAAGGCCTGTTTCGAGTTCACGCACCAGCTGACCTGTTTGGGGAGCAGCTCAGATTCACTCCGCCATGAATATTCATCACGTGCTATGCTCCAGTTTACAAACGCCTGTCCTCAGCACTCCAGCTGGGCTTCAGCAGTTTATGGAGTTGTTATTTGCACCACCAAACCAGTGAGGAATGAAAATAACAATCAACTCCTTGAATGTTTACAAGCCTCCCGGCCTGTTGCACATGTAATTTAGAGCTGCCATCTTGTCTCCTCTCTCTCTCAGTGGAATGGAATGTCCTCTCCAGCAACTCGGTGACTGGAGGACTGTGGGGAGGAGAGGGCCCTTCACCTCCAATTTTCTAATGGAGCCTGAGCTACAATCATCTTTGGTGGCAGGCTGTTTGGATTACGTTGCCCCGCGACACTTCCTCTCACAAGTCAGCCCTAAACAAACCCTCCCTGTAGGCTGTCCTCGGAGCAGGGGCAGGTAGTACTCTCTCCCAATGAGCGCAGTTTGTCATTCCCTGAAAATAGAGTCGTTCCTCCAGTCGGTCCAGTTTACACCCCTAGCTGGTGTGGGGACAGGAGGAAGGCCAGCCTTTCCTCTTCTCAAAGCCACATTCCAGAGGGCGTGGTTCTTCTGCAAGTCACCGACCGGCTGGCACTGGGAGGGGGGCGGTGCCTCATGCCTGCAGCCACCCTTCAAGTGTTGTTGTTACACAACAGTCATGAATTCTGGAATGTTGCTGGTCATTTACAGCGTGACTGTGTCTCTCCATAAATGACACTGTCAAGCTTCAAGGCCCAGAAGGAGGCTGCCTTGTTTTTCAAGAGACCATGCTCTCCCACCCAGAACAAAGCCTCTGGCCTTTTACAATGCACTTCTTGCACAACGCGCTTCTTACTCCGAGTCTGCTGAGAGAAAGAAGTTCAGGAGGAAGAAAACACAGGAGCAGCTTCTGGAGCACACGCCAATCGTCGGGTAGACTCTGTCAAACACACTGAACAATTTGACCAGACTGCTTACGGATAAGCTTTCTAGAAATTAGCTGGGCCCTTCTTAGAGCAACCTTCCATCTCCTCTCACTCTTACCTTGACTTTTTCCTCCTTTGGTTCATTTCCTTCACGAAATTAATGAAGAGAGTGGCAGATAAAGGTCCAAAGAACAGATGATTCATGAGTCATGTCTATTTTTGCTCATTTTAAATGGCATTGTTCCAGTAGAAGAAACAGAAAGTAAAAATCTACCTTGAATACTGATTTAGGTGCTTTTGTAATAGACTAAAAATTATGAAAAGAATGCCTCCCATTTAATTTCTACTGTATAAGCAAGTTACTGTCACAGTGTTTTCTCCTATTATCCTCACAAATACCCTTTGAAGTAGGTTCTATCACCCCATTTTGCACCCCAGGAAACAGGCCCAGAGAGATCGAATAAATTAGATGATGCCAGGACAGACACTTAACCCGGAGCACATAGAAAGTACTCCAAAATGGTAACTATTCTTAAGTAATGTGCTTAATGTTGCTCAATTAGTAACTCTGACTGGAACCTTCCCAAACCCTGTCTGATAACTTCTCTCTCCACCCCAACATAGCAGCCTTAGTCCACAAAATACAAGAGCTATAGTTTTAACTACGCTCTGGGAGCCTGCTTTATTATGTACTAGCTGTAAAATGAGAGAGCTCGCTGAAGGTTCGCTGAGTATAACTCACACAGCCCTGCAGTCTTTTGACCCATTTCCCTAGTGGGAAGGATGCTTGGGAAGTTCTCTCTACTGTTCCTCTTACCTTGAACTCCTCTTATCAGATGGTCTGATCCAACATATGAGTGCTGAGATTTGTGTGTTTGGGCCTGGCAGGGGGAAGTATGTCTCAAAACGTGGGGTTTCATCTTAATGGAAAAAGATAAAATTAGCATTTTTATTTATGTATTCACTCATTTGTTCATTCAACATGTGCTGGCTGCCTGTTATACTGCAAACACTGGGCCAGGCCGGGGCTGAGGCTCGGGTCTAGACTGAGACCCTGATTTCAAAGAGTGACTTGCCTGTGGGGAGAGAGCTGTGAACAATTCAAGTTATGGTATTGGCCTCTTTTAAAGAAATTACTTCTATTATGTTCTGCTAAGACAGATCAAGCTGAATTAGAAACACTAATACTTAGCTTGCATTTTGTAGCACTTAATTTTACAGGTATTTTGGGTTCCTTCTGCATATAATTTACCTTTGGCTCAAAAAGATTATTTAATTAAGAGCACTGAACATTCTGACTATGTTTGGATCTAGATTTCCAACAGAGAATTCCATGTTCATTTTTACATTTGTTTTATTGGCTAGAACATAACACCAACGAAACACATTGTTAAGTCTGGCTATGCCTGCAAGGAAAATTTTTAAATTTTTGTTATAAATCAGTGATAATTTAGGAGTAGGTGGTTGATTCCTTGAAATAGGACTACAGAATCATTTCTGTCTAGATCTTCAGAAGTGTGAATTTCTGATAAGATTATAATAAACAAAAAGAACTCTAAGTTTTTTTTTAACACTATGTAAAACATTCTATGCTAAGATGTCCTAGGTTTTACCTTTAACCATCCAAGTATCACATACAGATCCATAAAACTGTGCCAGCCCTGGCTGGTGTGGTCAGTGGGCTGGGTGCCGGCCTGCGACCCAAAGGGTCCCTGGTGTGGTTCCCAGTCAGGGCCTGTGCCTGGGTTCTGGACCTGGGGCCCCTGTTGGGGGTGTGCAAGAGGCAATCCATATACGTATCCCTCACATCTATTTTAGAGGTTTCTAAACGGATGTTTCTCTCCCTTTCTTTCTCCCTCCCTTCCCCTCTCTCTACGAATAAGTAAATAAAATAAAATCTTTTTAAAAATCGTGTCATGTCATTATTTTAATTCAAAAGAATGCACTCCCAGAACAACAGCAATAATGGTGGGGGTGTCGGTGTCCTGAAATGGAAAGAGCACTCTACTGGGCGGCGGGCAGCTGGGGGAACGGATGATCCGGAGTCCCAGCTTCGCTCCCGGCTCAGCCAGCCGAGCGACTTTAGCAGAGGTGTAACCTCTCTAGGTCTGTTTCCACATCTGCAAAATGCGGCAGTTAAACCAGATGACCTCTATGTCCATTTCTACTGATCAATGAATGTAAAAGCTTGCTGTGCACTTAACAAGGCTGTATTATTAACATTAGAAGGTCTTGCTGAAGCCTCGGCCGGTGGCGCTCCCTGCTAGCCACCCTACCCAGCACGTGTTTTGGCCAGGGTGGTGAAGGAAAACAGGGTGGCCTTGCCCTGCAGCTCTTGGCTCAGAGCTTTGGGAGGTATTGATTGCTCAGCACGTGGCTCTGCCCCCTGAGGACCAAGGCTGCAGGGGCTCCGGAGAGCCTTGTTATGAGGGAGCTGCCAGCACTTTAGGGCAAGGCAGGAATGTGAAATGTGGACCATTTAAAACCACTCAGATTCCAAGACTCTTTGCTCAAGCTTAGGAGTGTCACCCTCCATCCCTTCATCAGCTGCCACCTTGGGTAATTATGCTCCTCAAATTATCCCTGAATGTCAGTGCTCTGTGGCATCCGCACTTCCTATTCCCTGGTGTTGTGCAGTTTACTCGCCTTCCAACCCATGAACAGGATGACAAGCCTTTTATTTTTTGGGGGGGCAGAGATAAGTGTGAAATGGTACATTCTTCCTAGACCCAAAGGGTCTGCTCTTTCAGATCACTGCAGAGAAAAGAGAGGAAGAGCAAGGAAAACAAGCAATCCAACACTCTTCCCAATTTGAGGACAAGTGAAATTAACTACCTCATAAACATTGGTGTTGATCCTAGAGTCACTGTAGGTAGGCAGGGGACTTGGAAAATTTGGAAAGCTTTTGTAAAGGTTAACACAGCACTTATTTGTATGGAAAACTCTGGTTTTTAGGGGGTAGTAAGTTGTGAAACTGCAAAGCTGTATAATCTTTGAGCTATGAGATGTCGACATAATTGTTTTGAGATCAGCCAATCAGACCACACATTTCGCACTTCCAGGTTATAATGAGTGCTCATTAAACATCATGATAACAACGCCCTCGTTGTTTGCTAACAATGGGACATTCTCTTCGTGTATCACTGGTGACAGCTGATACAGCACAGTTGAAGTCATCCACTTTTTTCCTGGTTTATTCCAGAGCTGTCATAGGGGCAGAGAACATATTTTTCTCCTCCTGATTTTTTTCTCCTCCCTCTCCGCCTTCTCCTTTATCATCATCTTCTGGACTGAACTAGATTTCCCCAGGAGGAGAGGTCTCCTTACTGACCATTCAGGTACTCTGGGTGATGCCGAACTTTTCTAGGTCACTGGGACACCGTTGGGTGAACTGGAGTCAACACTTAACAAGTGGAATTCCAAGAGCTGGAGACATCTGTCTGCCTCCCAAGGTGACCAGTATTTTCCAAGGAGTTGTTTATTCACCTTGCAGAGGTAGCCCATGGGTTTATCTCTTCTGTGTGTGCATGTAAACAGAAAAATATCCTACTTTCGGAACGTAGTCTAAACATTTGCTTTTAGTTTCATCTGTTTTATTGTATTGGTGTTTCTGGTGACTGACTGCTACCCTGTGATTTTAGGGAAGTCATTTAACTTGTGAATTATTTTTTTTCTAAAGTATGATTGGTATAATTAGGATCTCTCATTTATTCATTCACCTAATATTTATTAAACCCAAATGATGTTCATTTTGTGTTGCTGGTGTCACAGGACAGCACAACATCTGCTCCTGTTCTAGACACTTCAGTCTTATCACGAAGGTAGACAGTTACACGTGAAAATAAAGCCAACAGCACATGGCGATCCATGATAATACCAAAACACAATGTTATGTGTTCGATGATATTCACTGCAGCATCACTTGGTATAACAGCATTTTGGAAACCATCTAAAAGACTATTTATTAATAGGGCATTCAGTAAGCACATCATGATCATATATACAACAGAACACCACAAAGAAATTCTAAAAAAGGATGGGGTGGCGGTACATGCCCTGAGCTGGAAGCGCTAAAAAATATGGCCCTAAGAGAATAAAGCAAGTGCGTACTGTGCTACCGTTTGTAGGGGGGAAAAGGTGGAAATATGTGTGTAAAGTTTTACATGCACATTGAATATCTTTGAGCAGATACATAAGAATCTTCCAGAAGATTCTAGAAGAAGTGGATGTCTTTAGGGAAGAGATAGAAGGCTAAAGAATGGGGTAGGAGGAAGACTTGCTTTACCTTTAATATTCTCTGGTCTCCTTTGAATTTTAGACAAGGTACATGTATTATCAAAATTTTAAACAAATATAATATTTAAAATGTGCCCTAATCCTCTGGTCAGCTCTGCACAGTGATGGCTGGTAAACATTAAATGAGAGAAAAATAGAGATTTTTTCATAGAGGTCTGAAACATGGGGATAGTTCTCTGCAAGAGGTTTTGAAATAGTTCTACTATTCTGTCCCTGTCAAGTCAGTTCCAGTCTGATGCTTCTGACACATGAAGTGAGGCAAAAGGAGTTTGTATAACCTCATACTACCTAGGGCGTGGGGTTTCGGTCACTGTTTCAACACGAGTATTCAGAAGGTGGTGGGACAGCAGTGAGGGAGGGGGTCCGGGGAACACAGGAGAGCAAGTCAGAAGTACTGTGGACAGCAGATTCTTCGTTCCCTGAGAACCCTTGCTGACTCTGTCACACTCATGGGTGTCCTCTGTCACAAGGACACATGTGGCCAACAAGGGCCCTGGTGGCCCTGGCTCTTGTCATAAGGCAGGTTATGTTTTTTTGGTTCTAAGTCCTTCCTGGTACATTCCCAGAGGGTATGGGACCTCATCAGACCTTTGTTACCATCGACGACAGCTCTTCCTAGACTAGTAGAACCTTAGCAGTAGGAAGGACTCTGGAAATTATCTTCAGTAACTTCACCTTACCGTCAGGCCACGGGCAAAAGTGACCCACCCACAGACACATCAGGCGTCACACACAAAGCTGGGACTCCACCCGAGGCCTTCTGAGTCCAGTGCCCTTTTCATGACACTACCATAGTCATCGTTGTCTTGGCTGTCCAGTAGGGGCAATGCTAGGCCGGGACGGCTGGCTCTTCCTCCAAAAATGATTAAACACTGAGGGCAAAGTCAACAAGCTGGGCTCCGGGCTTCCCTAAGTCCAGGCTGCTGAGGCAGGTTTCGGTCTGGGAGCAGGGCGACCAGGGGGTTTCCTCCTCCTGCAGAGAGAAGGTGGGCCATCACACAGACCTCCCCGCAAACAGGCAGGACTGGTCGGTACTCTGCGGAGTGCCTAACCCCACCCCTTCGCCACCGCAGATCAGGTCCAGCCTACAAGTGTTAGCATAAAGAATCCCACCCCCAAATATGTCTTACATCAATTTTTATCAATGATGGGTTATACAAAACCTACAGTCTCAGATCTGGAAACCATACTTCAGAACTAAAGCAGTAGGGAAGAGAGACTCTTTCCTGCAGGAAAAAGCAAAACCTCAGTAATTATCCTAACCTTAAAAACATATAAGAGCCAAATGACCTCCTCAGTTCCATATCATTTCTCCTATTTGCTGCATACATGAATTCCCTTTGTCTATAGGATCAAGTTAAGCCTCTGGGAAATAGAGTTCACTGGGTCAGGCTGGCAATGGAGGTCATCACAGCTGGTGCTGACCTCTAACTCAGCCGACCAGTCTCAACTCCGCAGCTCTGACGCCTTTGACTTTCCATTTCCTACAATTGATTTCTTCTTTTATAATGCTTCAGAAAATGGACTCTGGACTTACAGTTTATGAGCGCAAGAACCAGCTTATCTCTGTCTGGGCCATGAATCACTGCCTCTTCCCACCCATCATCCACGGACACCTGAGTTAATTTGGTCTCATCGAATTCCTCCTGCTGTTTTCAGTGGGACTTCCGCCACCCAGGCAGCATGAGTCAAAATGGGCCATCCCGCTCATGCGACTGCTTGATGAATTAAGGTATTTGTTTGGAGCTGAATGTTTACAATGAAAACCACCAAGCATCTTTGTTTTCTCATGCTTTGACATCCCAGAAACTGAGCAGCAGGGAGAGCGCCTCTCTGCTCCTGTAGAGAGGAAACTTTTCTTGACTATCATTCGGATTTCATTGGAAGCTTTGCAAGTTCTACCCTATGTCCAGTGTCCCAGGTCTTCAGGAATAAAAAAGTGTCAGCACATAAGCTAATCTTCATTCTTCATTTCCAGCCACAGCTCCAGGGTTCTGCTCGTCTGTCTGGCTTTGGAAATGACTCAACTAACAGAGGGGGAGGAAAAACCGAGCGAGTAAATTATGCCACATCTTCAGGCTTTCTCCTTTCAGGTATTGAATCGGTGTTTAATTAACAATTCAAAACTGCACTTCCTTGCAGATGAGTTTGTGTTTCATGAGATCATAAAATTAAAGAGGTCTGCTGAGCTCACTGTTTACCAGCCCCAGCCCCTGGCCTGACCATGATGACCCCCATTTCTGACGCCTCTCCCCAGGACTTCCTTATGGACCAGGCGTCCCAGAAGGGGCGGTGCCTTCTCACTGCTGCATGTCACCTTCGGAATGCTCTCCTTGTCGGTTCATCCCCATAACTACTGTCACCACCCTCTCACTCTCTGTCTTTTCTACATTTATGTTTGCCAGACACAAGCAGACCATCGAGTTGCCACCAGCATTTACGTTATAGTTCTACTTTGGGTAATGGTCATTTTATGTGTAGTCACCAAATAGTCACCGTGGCTTCTTTCCTTCTGCATTTTCACATTTCTCTCTCTCTCTCCCCACCCCACCCACCCACTTTCCCTGAAACAGAAAGAAGGTGCGAGAAGGGTCCTCTTGTTCTGATCCTGAACCAAATCTTCAGGCCTGGCTCATTCTTCTCCCTGCCTAAAAATAAGAGTTACCATTTACCAAATACTTTATCAACACCAACTCTCAGAACACCCAGCAGCAGTGTGCTCGCCCCCATTCTACCGTGCAGGTGGTCTGGCTCTCCATCCTGTGCTGCTCTGCTCTCGCCCTCTGTGTGTAGCCTGGTCACTTCATGGCCAATTTAAATGCATACATATACATGCACATTTAAATTCAAATGAAATTCATGTAATTTGGATCTGTGAATATTAATTCCCTTTAATATGCTGACAGAGCTTGAAATATAACACAGAAATGTTATACTTACCAAAATCATATAAGCTATTTTGATGAAGACCTTACCCATTCAGAACACTAGCCTCGGTCCACCAGGAAGGGGTTCATAAAAGTTCAGGCCTAAAACTCAATTCTTGGCTTATTGGTGGAGCCCCTCATTCAGAGTCATTTCAATTCTATTTACTCTATCTAAACCATTCAAAAAGGGCCAGGATCTTCCTTCCAATCCACAGAAGTCTAGAGACAACAAATCAAAAGGCAGAGCTGGAGGAAAAGATGCGGGAAAGCATCCTGGAGTGGGTAACAGGTAGCTGATAGCTGGACAAAAGGGAGAAGAGCTTTACACGGGTCTGAATGCAAGACCGGCCCATGCAAGAGATGACAGCCCCACCCACAGCCTCCCTGGCATCAAGCAAGACAGTAACTTGCTCATCATCATGTCCCTAAGTCACTGAGACAAGGCCAGGATCGGCTGCAACAAGATGAAGAGGTGCAGGATTTTCCAAGCAATTCTATAAATAATAGTTGAAGTTTTATTGCCTGAAGGATATCAGTAACACCAACACAGCAGAGATGACTCATTCCCCAAGGGTTCTAGATGGCCAAGTTTTACTTTGTATATTGACATACAGGTTATCCCAGAGATAAATCACACTGTCACTATTAAACTAGTTTCTGCTAACCATAATTTTATATCACCCAGTGACAAGTTCTCAGGTCATGACACATGAATTAGCCTTCACTTCATGAACCTCTAGCACATGACAACCATTTCAGGAGACTCTGACTTTCTGCTCGTACAGGTTTCATGAACGATCTGGCAAGAGCCGGACTCAGCCTAGCACTGTGGTTATTTTGCATACACAATGACTCTCAGAATCTTTCTGGGGGGCCTGGACTGTGTACAAAGATCTCTCTCTTTTTGCATAATGATACCTTACTTCCTGGACTATAAAAATATTATTTTACTGAAAAGGAAGCAACTGGATTTGTAGCATATTTTTGTGCTGTAGTGATTTAGTTAACTTAATTCCCCATGTTCAAAATGAACCGGTTAGCTATGAGCTCACTAAATTGAATGATATATATCAAAATCTACAGAATCACTTAATTCACTCTTTTAATTCACCCACAATCAAAAGCTCGACATAATCCTTGCCCCTAGTTTTCGGTTAAAGAGCATTTTAAAACTTTCTGTCATGGAATTTTTGAAACACGCACAAAGTAGAGACAATATGTGTGATGAACCTCCACGTACCGATCGTGCAGCTTCCACCGTCGTGACTATTTTGTCCATTTTAAATAGCACACCTCAGTGTGTCCACACGAAACTCCTGTTCGAATTTCCCAGCAGGCGGGGCATGTTTGGGGCTGGCCTCCTGCAGAGCAGGGCAACCCGGCAGCCAGCCGTGAGGTGTGACTGGGGGCTGTCAAAGGCTGCCTCTTTACATTTTGAGGTTCCATAACGTAAAAACCTCTCTGATGGATCGGCGTAGGTGTGACTAAGGCCAGCTGTTAAAAAGGGATCCTGGAATCCCACCCTATGCCCATCCTATCCTTGGTCATAAAATCTCCCATGAGGGTGGATTCTGACTTTAGGAGGATAGAAGGAGACTTTGCTTGGGGTGGTGGTACACGATGCAGCACGCAGACGGTGTTTTGTTGAGTTGTACACTTGAAACCTGTGTGGTTTTTTGAACCACTGTCACCCCATAAATTCAATTAAAAAAACTCACCATGAGTACAGAGGAGTTGGAGCCAGTGACCCAGACTATGGTCTGTCTTATTTGAGGAAAAATGGGGTCCAGATAGAAGCTGTAGCTGGCATGGCAACTCCAGGGGGAGTGACAGTGTATGTTTGTGTATGTTTATGTGTTAGTGTATGTGGGTATGTATGTGTCTCTGTGTGCTTTGTGTGTCTGTGTCTGTGTGTGTGTGTGAGAAAGAAAGAGAAATATCAATGTGTGAGAGAAAAATTGATTGGTTGCCTCTTACATGCACCCAACTGGGGACCTGGCCTACAAACCAGGCATGTGCCCTGACTGGGAACTGAATGAGTGACCTTCCGGTTTGTGAGATGACACCTAATCCACTGAGAGGCACCAGTCAGTGCGGAGGCCACCTTTTAAAATGAAGGGCACTGCAAGTAGTAACAACACATCCCAACAGCTCTGCATCGAGTAAGAAAACCAGAGCATTTGGACAAAGGAAGCATCTTGGTTCTTAAAGTTATCACAGGAAGAGATAGATTTATTGGTAGGATAGTGGCTCAAGTCTTACTAACTTTAACATTAAAAGATCTGTAATCATTTTGCAGCTCAAACTGGTAAAGCAGAACACAATGGCCACAAATATATAAAAAGAAAAGAGATTTTAGGGAAGTTTATTCATATCTTAATTATTATATCTATAGTGTGAGTTTGTGGTAAATTTTTATTTTCTTCCCTTTAAGTTCACCTTTTCTACAATAAAAATACATTCTTTTCTGTTTAAGAAATATAAGGACAAGAGGAGATTTATTTTTTAAGGTTTTATTTATTTATTTGTAAAGAGAGGGGAAGGGAGGAAGAAAGAGAGGAGGAGAAACGTCAGTGTGAGATAGCTTGATTGGTTGCCTCTTGTTCCTGCCCCAACCGGGTATCGAACCACAGTCCAGTTATGTGGTCTGGCTGGGTATAGAACTGGCAACCTCTTGATTTGTGGAGCATCGCCCAGCCAGCTGAGCCACACCAGTCAGAGCAGGAGCTTTCTTTTTTTAACCCAAGTGTCCTGTTATGGTGGAATCTACTTCTTTTCTCATGGCAGCTACACCCTCTTCTCTTTCTCCAGGTTCGCACCACGGGTGCACCCCCACTATAGAAGGCACTCACTACCAACACTCATCTTTAACAACACTAGAAAGTTTGGGGTGATAGCAGGGTGGGCAGCTTTGGTGGCAGACAGTAAGTTTTGGGGAGCAGGGAATGCAAAACACTGTGTTCAGGGCAGATCAGGAGGCAAGAATGATGACAAGGGGAGCGAGAGGTGGGAATTGAGGGCAGAGTCAGGGCTGGTCACACTCGACAGTGGCTCTCAGACGGTTTGCACAAGCACCCCGTGCAGAGCTTAGACAGAGTGCAGACTCCGGGGGCTCACCCCAGTTCTTCTTGGGAAGATTCGGGGTGAGCCACAGGGATGCTCAGGTGATTCTAGCCTGAAAGTAGCCTGTGGCCCTTGAAACTGCTGCACACGATGAGTCCGCATGAAGAAGAAAACACAAGTTATGATTTCATAAGATCATGTTCACTTCCATCGGTGAAACACCTCACAGCAGCTAGCAAGAAACCCACTCCTTCTGGTTCCACAGAAACTTCTTGTGAACTTGGATGAGGTAATGCTGTGTCTCGATGGGCGATGGTGTCACATTGATTCTGGCTCTACACGCTCCTTGGCTGACAACCCGAGGGCGGGACACTGTGACTTTGATGTGTGTCACCCACCAGCCTCCCCTGGTTATATGCTCACTGTCGGGATACCTTCCTGGTGGGGACAGAGCCACGAGGAGGGAAAGCGTTGTCATTTCCTCTTGGTGCCCTCCCTTTGCCGGAAGGGTCTTGCAGGAAGACGTGAAATACTTTTTTCCAATATGTTGTTCCTCGATCGAAGGGTACGGAGCACGTCATCTCTACAGCGCTGGGTAAAATTCACAGGAAGGATGCTGCCACGGAACACCTTGCACGAGGCCTGGCCATGGGGCCACAGACCACACACGGACCTCTCCCATCGCTCAGCCCGGCACTTTCGAGGCCCAAACTATGTAGGGCACAGATACAAAAACCACTAACTATGAGGCTTGGAGGGGGCCACCCTCTTCTGATATTGTGTCACCAATGACTTCTGCCTAGAATCCCCTGAGCACCCACCACCACCTTCATCCTCCTGGGAGGTAAAGATGTGACTCTCATTAAGGAGTGTCCACTCCAGGTGGAGATCAGAGTCTTAAGGAAAACAAGGTTATATACGTCTCCAGCCCTATGTACTTCTCCTTCAAGGCAGCTTGCAAGAACACAATTGTTTGTGCAATTATCTTCTCATTGGACAGGAGACCCCAGGGGGTCGAAATGGTGGGTGAGAAAGAATCAGGGGCCAGAGTGCTGAGGGCCTAGAGTCCTGTAGATTCTGGGACTTATCCTGCAGACAACAAACTCACTGAACATTTCTGAGAGAGGGAGTCACGTGGGGCCTTCCCCCTTCCAGGAAGACGAACAGGTAGTGAGGCTCAGAGATAGAAGGACAGTCTGCAGGCAGTGGCCAGTGGGAGGCTCCTCCAGGAGGGAAGCCTTGACCTGGACCCCTGCCTGACCCTCCTCAGAATCGTCACAGCGTTCTGAGCCACAGGGGGGGGTGTGGAGCCACTTTGGCCCTGGGAGGGATAACACTCCTGGAGCTGTTTTTGATATTCCAGAGAAGGTGGCATAGATACAGTTATAGGAATGTTTATATCCATACGTGTGTGTGTTCCTCTGCACATCCACCACGGCCTGGAAGTGCATTCCCGCCCCACGAACGCTTTTAGGACCTCAGGGTGCCCATCCATCCCCAGAAGAGCTCATTTTCCAAACTTGCACTCCGGTGCTGAGTTCATGGGGGCACATTTCCATCTGGTGGAGTATCTGCCCACTCTGGCTCTGTAGACAGTTATCGCGGCTGTTACAAGTACCGGGTCTAACAATAGCCGCAGTAACAAACACACTCCTTGGAGTCCACTGTGCTGATAACAATAACACAGCTTATAACACAAGCTACTCAGGTAATTAGGAAGAATATTTTTTTTAAACTTTCCTCCCGAAATCGCATCTTCATCATATGGGTGGAAATCACTTGAAGGCTCGGTCTCAAGACTATGTTCTGGAGCGATTTCAGAAAGGCTCAGCAGTGGTACTGGGGGCCGGGGGCCCTGGGAAGTCACAGTGGCTGTCTCACCCTAGATTGGTGCTGTCCGATGGGAACTTAAGCAAGACACACATGTCATTTTAAATTTTCTAGTAGCCACACTAAAACAAATGTAAGATGAAAACAGGTGAAGTAATTTTAATATCTTATTTAACTTAATGTATCCAAAGTATCATCTCACCATATAATCAACATAAAAATGATTAAGAAAATATTTGAGATTGTTTTGTTGTTTCCTTGTATACCTTAGAAAGCTGGTATGTATTACACACATACAGCCCATTTCTCTTCGAACCAGCCACATTGTGAGTGTGCCTACGAGCTGCCACTAGTGGACAGTGCAGGTCACACTCTCTGGGAACAGGCTGGTGTGTCCCTTGACTGGGAACGTCACAGGCCAGCCGTGCTTTCTGACACTAACCACAGGAATTTAGTACTGGGAAGAAAAATCAGGAAAAATGTCCTACACTCGCCCCTCCTTGTGCCTGCTGAGCAGAATAGACTCTCTTTGAGTAGGGAAGGGTCAGCGACAAAAAAGTGTTGGGACACAGCAAGGAAAGAGGAGGGGTAAAAGCCCTTCAAGGGCCCGGAGAGTTTGGGAATCTCAGTCACACCGGCAGGACCCTGGGCCGTTAGGGATGAGGGTGGCAGGCCCAGGCAGGCCCAGGAGAGGAAGAGGAAGCAAGGCAGGGAGGGATTACTGACTCCAGAGGCCTCCTTAGAGATGATCCCATCTACCCTGGGCTCACGGAGCTTGCCAAGGAAGGAAGGAGCCACCAACCGCACCGTGGAGAGACTCACAGGAGGGATAAAAGGAATGCCACTGAACCACCCCAGGGGCTTCCTTAAACGCGAAGGCAAAGCCAGGCAGCCAGTGGGGACAAGGCCTGCGGTAGGGTGGGGTGCGGGGCAGGTGGGGGGATTCTAGCCTCCCCTCCAGCTCCCATAAATAAAATCTGAACGACACATTGTTCAACAATCCAAATGATGCCAGGTGATTCTAAGAGGTTAAATGCGACAGAGGTGTGTAACAGAGAGTGGCTGCCGGATTCCCCCCTCTCTGTATCACTGAAATGAATCAGCCCTGAGACTCTGAGTAATGCAGGGCCGGGCACCGCACTCAGGCCGCTGTTTCCTAAACAGAACTGGGACCTTTCCCAAATCTGGTGGGTTTGGCCTGGGATCCGAGGCAGGTAAAAGTGCTGCATCACGCACCACAACCACAAGATTTGCCTTCTGCTGCTGGGGAGGAATTTCCCCGCCAAAGGCCACAAGTGTGAAGTGACGCTTTAGAATCAGGCCTTTAAAAAAGAAGGTAGAGTTCCAGGGTCACGAGGTATTGACCCCAGGGAAAGAGAGACTCCAGGTCAGATGTCAACCCATAAACTGTCAAGAGGACACACTATGCATGACTGCCCCCACCCCCACCCCAGTCCCAGTGGACTATGGGCCCTTTTGAATAGTCGATCCATTTAGATAGCTGCCTGTTTTCTGGTTAATTTCTATAGAAATGACACAACTCTAGGCTTTGAGCTCATAAAACGGCCATGTGACCAACTGCTAAGGAGACTCCCGAGACAATCTCGCAGAGCTGGGGGTCCCACCCAGAGGGCCTCCAGGGTGGGTTAGCCATGTACCCATGCTAGGCCAGATTGCGCAGAAGCCACACACATGGAAAACAAACAGGAGGGAAATGTGTTCCTCCTGGGTCTGCCTCACTTATTTCTCTCCCACAGAGGAAACAGCCCACTCCCGGAGTTCAAAGTCTCCTGACAGCTCGGGAGCTGGGACAATATGTATCGGCTTAGTGGCTCCCTCTACTCCAGTTCTGGAAGCTCGCATCGCTCCTGAGCGATGGTGAAAATGAAGTCTGCAGCTGACAACAAAGAAGCAGGCCAGAGGAAGTCTAGCTCCAGGGAGCCTGGCCGAGCCGACAATTATCTCTTAGGACATGGCATGCATTATGGTGATGGCTTCATCGCTGGTTATTACCTTCTATTAAAAAGCATCTTGAGTAAGATGTTTGTGGGGGCATCTCATTCACACCTCAGGAATCTACTCTCAAATTTTAGTGAAGTGTTGTTTTTCCTGGACATATTATTATTTTTGTTATTGTTGTGGTTGTGATTATGTTACCTGCTAGTTGACGAGGAGCTCTTTTTATTAGCCATTGCTCACAACTCCATTGCTCTGAGGTACACAGAGTGGAGTGATGCCCATTCAGGACACAGAGAGGTCAGGCACCCTGGAAAGGTCTCTTCTGGCAAGGGCTCCTCCCCTAGAGTAGGATGCTAGCATTTCACCAGGGGCAGGGATGCCAGAGGCAGTCATTCCTTCCCCTTCCACAGCCACCTGGCCAGGACCAGTCTTAGGAACTGTGAGCAAATGAAGAAAAATAGAATGTCCAGAGTGGTGTCATCTCCACCCCCGGGTTCAGCCCTGTTCCCTTGCCCTGGGTCGAGCTGGTGCATGGGTCCCTGGTACTCTTGGTATGAATGACCTGCCTCTCAGCAAGGCAGACATGATGGTCTGGACTGGTTGCATCCCAGAACGAAGGGTCAGAGCTTGGAAATACAAATGTACCTGAATTTGTTCTCCAACTAAACACTGTGAACCATTGCCATGTGGCTCTCCTACCAGCATCTCACTCAACGCATCCGTCAGCAACTGTTATCTGTACTCCTAAGCCAAAGCTGAGCATATGCTGAATTCTGTCAGTGACATCGCTCAGTCACCCAGAAGAAAAAAAAAAAACAGTAAAATTGTTTGTTTTTTTAATTAAAAAATCACATGCTTACTGCAAAATAAAATGCAGAAGCTTATAAAGTAACAAATAAAAATGTGCTCCCCTCACCCCTACTCTCCATCCCACTCCTCAGATGTAACACTGTTAGCCTTGGCTGGTGTGGCTCAGTGTATTGAGTGCCGGCCTGAGAACTGAAAGGTCACTGGTTCAATTCCCTGTCAGGGCACATACTTGGGTTGTGGGCCAGGTCCCCAACTGCGGACACGCGAGAGGCAACCAATCAATGCACCTCTTGCATATTAATGATTCTCTCCCTCTGTCTCCTCCCTTCCCCTCTGTCTAAAAATAAATAAACAAAATCTTTTAAAAAAAGAAGTAATAGTTGGCAGGCTGCTGTGTAACATTCTAGACTTTTTCTTTGCAAATAAGACATATTTTCTTTTGTCATGATTATTATCTTTGACCCTCCCCTTGCCTTCCTTGTAACATACAATTAGTCATCAACTCCCACTAATTTTTCACACTTGTCCAATCTTCCCATCCCAATTCCCATTTCCTTACATTTAAAATATCGGTGCTCCACAGTGAAACGGGCAAGGGCCTTGAAAGTGAATGGCTTACCTTCTTTGCGTCTCTGTCTGTTCAAATGAGACAACGCTTACCTTTCAAGGCTGAAGAAAATGAGCAAACTTGTATAGTTATTTCATATATTAAAACCATGGCTAGGGGGAGTGGGGGAGAGGAGGACTAGGTGGAAGAAGTTACAGGGACTAGCCCAGGAACGAATCTGTATAACCACGGACGCAGACAACAGTGTGGTGCTGGCCAGAGGGAAGAGAAAGTGGGGGCTGGGAGAGGGGGCCAAAGTGGGGGAATGGAGACATCTGCAATAGTGTCAACAATAAAAATAAAGGAAAAAAAAATATGGTTAGTTGATCTTTTTCAAACACTCCTTCCATTTTGATAGTCTCTCACTCAAAACCTTTAAAAGGCTCCCCCCATTGTTCGTAGTACAGAAAGCAAATAGTCTTTAACTCACACATTAACTCCAGTTGATTGGTAGTGTCTGCTTGAGAGGTTGCCCTGGTCCTGGTGGGAGACAGTGCGGGGTTAGATTAGCAATGTCTGCTACAGGAGCAGATGTATCCCTGACCTACAGAATCAAGTCAAGCCTTACTTCATGTCCTCTAGCTCCTTGTAGGGTTTGCTCCATACAGGTATCTTTCTCTCCCTCTGGACCAATCTCCTGATCTGCCACACATACCATAGAAACCTCCCCCCAGATAATGCCACAGTTGGCTTACTTTCTGACCCAGTGCTCAAATGTCATCTCTCCAAAGAGGCCAAACACTCCTTGTTGCATTGCCATTTGTTTTCTTCATAGCACTTTATCTCTGTCTGATATGGTCCTGTTTACTTATTGGTTTCCATGTTTATTGTCTGTCTCCCTCACAAGAATCTGAACACCTGAAGGCAGGGACTTTCTCTTACTCACCTGTGTGTCCTGAGAGCCTAGACAGTGGCCTGGTGCCAGCAGGGGCTCAGCATCGTGCGTCCATTGAGAGCAGAGACTTCTTTGATGACTGAATCCTATCTTCCCAAGCAGACCATGACTTGAGGCCAAGGACTGGGTCTGATCTTTCTTAGTACCTGCCACATGGAGCCCAGCCTGACATACAAACATGCTCAGCAAAAGCTGGATTGGCTGATGTCTACGGTCTTCAAGGGGGGAACTTACTAAGACATTCGGGCCCATGAACTGCAGCAGACTCTGTGCTCCGTGGCTGTAGATCCCACCTGTGTCCACTTCGCCTTCACTCTGCCTGGGATTTCTCTCTGGAGCTTCTCCTCAGTAGATTTCTCAAAGTCACCTGTTGCTGTGTTTCCTGTTTCCCAGAGACACCCGATGATGTGCTAGTTACCTGTGCTATTTACATCTTGACTATAATGCTTTTCTGTCTTCTGCTTAGCATCCCATGTCAGCAGGAATGAAAGTATATAAAGGACTTAGAAAATGCTGAAGTCTATGCCTCAGAGAAATAACACGGCCCTCGGGGAATCCTGCAGAACGGCAATGGTGGGTAGGTCGGAACACCCCATCCTTTTTGCCAATGTGTTCCCTGTGTTTAAATACATGTTTATTGGTCATTTTCTACTCCCAGATGTATTGTTTTAATTGAAGTTTTTTCTTAGGTTTATTTATGCTGAGATCACAAAACACCAACACCAAACAGCACATTATGAAGGAAAAATGTTTTCATGTTCTGCTACACCAACAACTATTTTCACTTTTTTCATGTTTCCCTCCAATCTCCCTGCATATGCAGATTCTTTCAAATAGTTATAATAGGGCTTGTCTGAGGAAGATAAACATTTTACTGCTGAGGCCAATAATAATATGTGTAAGAAAGCACCAAATATTCTTAGTTTTTATAGTAATAGGCTCACTTTTTCCAAATGCCTAGGTTTTAAATTGCTGGGCCTTCAGCCAAGTCCAGAGGAATGAAATATTAAGGAAGAAAAGAATGGAAATGCCCAGTAAAGGATACCCACACCTTTACAGAAAGACATTTACGTGTTCCTGTTTTAGACAGGTTCCAGAGGATCACGAAAGACGAACCACTTCCCTCTACTGAACTCCCATAGGAGTGGCTTCCATGGGCTTCCATGATTGACATGCGGTCAATCCTCATTATTACAATATTCCCTATTTGCAAATTCATGCACTTGCTAAAACTGACTTGTAATCCCACAGTCACTACCATGGCACTTTTGCAGCCGTTTGTGGACAAGCACCTGTGCAGAGCAGTGGGGAGTCTGAGCCTCCCGACACGCACGTGCCCAGCTGAGGTGGAACAAGGCAGTGCTCTGCAGTGCTCACATTGTAAACAAGTGACTTGTCGTCTATTTAATTCCATGTCATTTGCCTCTTTGTACTTTTCTTAGTGATCCCACTGTTAAAAATGGCCCCAAGCATGCGATGCGGCTGAATTGCTGTCTGGTCCAAGGGCAAGGTTGGGTTACCTTTCAGAGGTAATATATGTGTCAGATAAGACTTGTTCAGGCAGAAATTACAGTGCTGTTGGCTGTGGGTTCAATGTTAATGAACCAACAATATATATTAAATAAGGTGTCTTCAAACAGAAACACACATCACACAAGGTTTTGTGCCGATCAGTTGATGAAAATGCTGGGACCAGAGGCTCACGGGACCAAACTCTGTGTTCCCCCTAGCAGCAATGGTTCAGTTTTTGTAAATCCAGTGTTCCCGGAGACTTTGCAGAACATAACCACCACAAATACCAAACATGGACTGTAAAAACTTTGCATGCATGTGCATTTTTTGAGAGAGACATTGAAAAAGTTTCTATTATAGCTTTAAACCTCTATCATCAGGAAAATAATGGGCCTCACTTTCCTTTTTCCACCATCATGGAGCCTGGGGGGTTGCTGGGGACAGGACTTCTATAACGGTCATTTCTGCCACTGTAGGTGGGGTCTCCGGAACCAGAGGGAGCACACAGCTCTTGCTAAAACTGAAGGTGTTTGTGCTCGAGATGAAACATTCTATGTGGGCAAGAGATGTGCTTGTCTGTACAAAGCAAAGAGCAACACAGCGATGCCTGGGGGCAAACCGAACAAAACCAGAGTCATCTGGGAAAGGAAGCGCATGCTCGTGGAAACACTGGATGGTGCACGCCAAATTCCAAAGCAACCCTCCTGCTGAGGAATCTGTGTAATGCTGTACCCCTCATAACCTTAAACTTATTGATATGTAAATACATAAAAGTGGATTTGTTCGCTTGGGGAAAAAATAAAAGAAAAATAATGCTAGTCCTCTTGAAAAACCATCAGGTGGCTCAATGAGTGGGTGGATCAGCACCAAGACCTTCCTGGCTGCCATCTTGGTCTCTGCTTCTCCTCAGGAAATTTTTAAAAGGGGGTGGGGAGTGGCTTTCTAGGCCAAGCAAAATCAGCTGTGTTTCACAGGCTTGGATTTAGGGTGCACTAAACTGGCTTGGAGGAATGGTATGTTTTGAGACTCTAAGGAAACCAAAATGCTCCCGTCATCCCTCCTGTCCTTAGGAAGAGAAACCCTTTTTAAAAGAAAAGCCAGCATGTAAAACTTAACAATGTAATAACAACTGCTGTTCACTGAACATTTATTAGGAACTAGTATTCTCTCACATAACTCTTACAACCACTGCAGGAGGGAGTAACTAGACCTAATTAGTAGATGAGGAAACTGAGGCTTGCCCAGGAAACCCGGCTTCGGCAGGAGGCGGGGCTGGGCCTGGGGCTTGGCTGCGCAGGACTTCAAAGCCCACACTCCTAACCACTAGGTTCAACCTAAGCTGCACAGGTGGGGCGGTGACTGTTTGCCCCAATCCTCCACCCAAGTCCCTGACTATTAGGAACTCCTGCGTGTTCAGGGTGTGATTCACTTTGCGAACATCTGTTCTATTCACTTCTCAGAAGCCTATCAGCCTCGGTGGAGAGAAGCGTGACCCTGCACCCAGAGTGGTGAAGAGTAATTCTCTGGCTGTTTCAGATCATGTTGAGGTGGCAAATTCTAGGAGTTTCTAAAAATAGGTGGCAAATTCTAGGAGTTTCTAAAAATAGCATTGGGACTTCTGCTTTGCTTGAGAAGGGATTATACTGACCTTTTCGCCTACAAGGCCCACCTCTCGAGGGTGACAATTTCACTGCTTTGCATGACATTTGGTTTCCCTCACATGTGGCTGGTAGGATTATACTTACAGGAAGTCGGAGAGAACCTCTAACCTCCTTCTGCGCTATTTATTACTTTTCATTCTTTCTCTTCTACTCCTCACCCCCACTTTGGTTTCTCGAGGCCTTGAGACTCTTCTTGAAACCCCTCCCTGCTCGTAGCCACATTTAGTGCATAGTGGGGACCGCGTGCAATGGGGAGGGAAGGGGGTCTGGTGACAAGGGCCTGACTTCTACTCACTGAGCCTGGGGTTACTCTTTCTGCTGGTCCCCCGTGGCAGAGGGAGGACTGCCCCAGCATCCAGTCCCAGCTCTGTGGGGGTGGTGCTGCCTGAAGAAAGTCATTTAACAGCACCATGTGCCTCCATGTCCCGATCTATAAAAAAACAAGGTGCTCATGCTTACTAAGTTCACGTGGTGTGAGGACTGAGTGCTGTCCGTAGGTGCCTTGAGAGCAGCAGATGGAAGGCTTTGTATAGGGAAGCATTGCTACGAGCATGAGTCTTCTCTTTGGCTCTGAGCTTCCCTGCTAGTCCTACTCCACCAAAGTCACTCTTCAGGGAGGAGGAACGTTATCATGCGGCTGAGTTACATGTGAAATAGAAACAACACTCAGGACAGAGTCCATAAGTCTTTTTGTTTGTTTGTTTATTTTAGACAGGGGAATAGGGTGAAAGATAGGAAGAGAAACATCAATGTGTGGTTGCCTCTTGCATGCCCCCCACTGGGGACCCAGCCTGCAATCCAGACATGTGCCCTAACCAGGAATCGAACCAACAACCCATTGGTTTGCAGGCTTGTGCTCAGTCCACTGAGCCACACCAGCCAGGGCAAGAGTCCATAAGTCTTAACTTAGGTTCTGCAGAGCTGCAATTTCTGCTGCTAGAACATCCATGTTAATGTTATAGCCCGCACACAAGCTTTTCTGATGTGTGGGTAGCGTTTCAGAAATCCTTTTGACCCAGCACCTATGCCTTTATGCTTGTAAATTAGACTTGTTAAGACAGTACCCATAAAGTAGATGTAGATGGAAATGGAAATCGTACTGTAGTGTTCAAATCGTGGGCAACCAAAGTCATTGTAAACTAGTTCCTCCACCTGTGGGGAAAGCCTGGCTTTCTCTCTCCTGCGCATCGGGTTTACACACAGCCACCCTCGAGGCCGGCTCTGTTCCCGGCAGAGCTCTTTTGTGTGCTTCCTTCTTCCACCAAGAGCACTAACCCTGGGAGGAAATCTCTCATCAGGTGATTCATTCAGCACCTTTCTTTACCTTCCCAACATCTCTTGGGCAATTTTTGTCAGGATTACAAGAGATTCCGGAATATTTTTCACTATGATTCGGCTTTCAGACTGAAAGGGCTGCTGGATTAGAGAGATTGTGATGGGATTATGGTGTCTACCAAAGAGATAAAGAGCGTGGGCTTTGGAGACATTAAGATCCAATCAAATCCCTGTTCCACTACATACTTAGCTGTGTGTCCTTGGGCAAGCCTCTTGATATCTCTGTGCCTTAGTTTCTTCATCTGTAAAAGTGAGCTCCTAGGTGGACATGAGGCTTAAAAGGGAGACTGTCTGTGTAATGTGTGTTAGTGATGCCAGGAAAGGAAGGGAGGAGTGGCTGTGATGGGCGGCGACTCTAACTTTGAGAACCTACTTTTTTTTTATCACTTTGCCATGTGAATTATGCTAGACTCATGCCAGAAAACTCCAAAGCGGGCATTGATTTTTCTGGGACATGCTTGCCTTACTGTTCACATAACTAGTGGGCCTGATGCCTCTGTTGGCTCCGCCTCCCTGGTGGTGTTTCACCCCTGGATTATGCTTCTCTTCTGCTTCCTCCAAACATTCCAGAATTCTTCGGATAAAGCATCTGCTCCAAAGTTCAGGAAGAGAATCAAATCTGCTGGCTGTGTCCACCCTGCCCACCCCCCTGAGCAGGGCCGCGGTCTCACAGGGCGGCTGCTCTGAATTGAGAAGGGGCAGGAGAGGGCAGAACCCGTGGCACCACCCAGCGCCGCTCTGCTCTTTAACTCTGGATGCACGTTTGAACATCTGTGTATTTTGAAGCTGTAATTTCAGAAAACGGAGCTACATAACAAACTCACTACTTAAAAAAAGAAAGCCCACAGCATCTTTGGCCACAGGGGTAGGCCCCGGATCTTGATCAAGAGCACACAGCCTGCGGCATTGCAGCCTCGACCCCCTGGTCATTGAAGAGCCCTTGAGTTTTCTGAGGCAGAGGGCTGCTCCCTGGGGTTGTAGGTCCAGATCAGTCATCCATCCCAGCCCCAGGTCCCACGGCCCCACCTTGGGTGGCTCAGACCTAGAACCAAGTGGTAGGTTTGTTGAAATGCCTCCTTTCTAGGAACTAAAGCGAGAGAAGATAACCAGTGGTATGGACTGAATGTCTGTGATCCTCTCTCTCCAAAATTCCTATGTTGAAATCCTAATACCCAATGCACGGTCTTAGGACAGTATGAGGAGGTGCTTTGGTGGAGTCCTCATGAATGCAACTTGTATTCTTATAAGAGACCCCGCAGAGCCCCCTAGCCCCTTCCACCACAGTGAGGAACGAGAAGTCTGCCAACTGGAGGAGGGCCCTCACCGACCACACTGGTGCCCTGACCTGGGACTTCCAGCCTCCAGAACTGTAAGCAGTAAATTTCTGTTGTGTGTAAGCCACCCAGTCTGTGGCATTTTGTAATAGCTGCTCCAACAGCTGAGGTGAACAGCAATGATGAATCCTAAACTGAGCCTCCACTGAAAGAATGTTGATAGAAGGACACGTGCGTGTTGTGTTTTGGGAAGAGAAATGCAGTACTCCACACTTGTATGCACACTCTATACACGTATGGCAATCATTAGTTTTCTGGTTATTTCTATAATTTATTTCAGAAGAAATTCTGGAAAATACAAAAAAAAGTTTGAACAACCTGAAGCTCCACCGTCCAGTAAGAGACCTGGGTGCTGAATGACAGACAGCTCCTGAGAAGAACCCGTGCAGTAGAATGGGAAGAGCATGCCTCAAGCCTCATTCCTCACTGGCTCTGTCATCTTAAATGAGTGGTTTGACATCTCTGGACCAAAGTTTCATCATCTATGTTGGCAGCATGTTACACAGATGGATCCTGGGGTCTTTCTGGCTCTGATGGGATGTTGGATTCCAGGAGGGCAAGCCTCAAGCAGGACATGGAGAACCTCTGAACTCTAGCGAGTGGCTGGGGCTTCGGGTCAGAAGAACACGCAGAGACAACGTGCTCCTGAGAACACAGGCTTCACCTGAATACATCGCGGAGCCTCTTTAACCTTTCCTTGCACATCCTCCCAGGCGTCTGAAGCTGTTGCAATCACCTCCTGTGTCCAAGGGCATCGCTCAGCCTGGGCTCAGGGAGCTGGGGGGATGTGTGGCCCTGTCACCAGATTCTAGATTCCCTGGAGCCTTAGGCAAGGCCTCCAGTGTGCCTAAGCCTCAGGTTCCCCACCTGTAAAATGGGGAAAAGACAGCTGCCTTCCCTTAGCCAACCAAATTACTCTCTCAAATGAGCAAACATGAATAGACACATTTGGGGGGGAGACCCTAACACATGTCAAAGAGATGATGATCGTGTGTGTAAGTGAGTTTATCTGCTGAATGAAAAGTAGGGCTTCACCGCGGGCTTCATCCTGTGCTCAGATAGGGACAGTCTTGTCACCAAAATCAAGAACTCAAACATCAGCGAACTTACGAAACAGGTGAATGGGAAATAGGCAGTTTCAGAGCTTGGCTTTCGGTAAATGTTAGCATTACAGCCACAAAGCAGGCCGTGCTTCGAGAGCAGGTGGGAGACGAAGAGAGGTTTCCTGGCCCCTGGCCTTCACCTTGGTCACTGACTCAGTGTGAAACAGCGCCTGCAGGGAGGAGGAGAGTTCTCATCCTGGTTCACAGATCAGCCCGCGGCCACAGTGGAGGCAGTGAGCTGAGTTCACAGCAAAGGATGACTAAACAGTCTCCTCATCATTAATAACAATAATACTTGGCATTTATCTAGTTCTTTATGTTTTCAGAGTGCTTTACAATCATTAATTAGTTAACTACCACTCACCAACACCCCGCCGTCTGCCTGCTGTGCTGAGCAGACAAAAGAGCCAGGCGGGACCTGACTGTTTGCCAGGGGATTACAGAGCTGGGGAAAGTGAGGGCTGGGGCATGTGTGGTGAAGGCAGTGTGTGTGTGTGTGTGTGTGTGTTGGTGGGGGATATTAACGTCAGGGCCTAAATTTGGAAGAAGACAGTTATGAATCAGTGCAAATAGGTGCGAGCGTATTCCTTGAAAAGGATGTCAAGCACACAGGCAAGGGCATGATCTGCCCTTGAACAAGTGGCTTCAGTCCTGAGTGGATAAGGACAGTGCCTCACGGGGGGCTTAGAATTCCCCTAAAATTGAACTGCTCTGGCCCCCGTCAAGTAAGCCAATACAGGAAATAGGAAATGGGTTGCCTCTGTGCCCTGGGCAGTCCATTTAAAACCTTCTGCAAAATATGGGTTTTTGCTCTGGCTGGGTAGGTCAGTTGGTGAGAGTGTCATCCCAATACACCAGGTCATGGGTTCGATCCCTGGTCAGGACACAACCAATGAATGCATAAATCAATGGAACAACGAAATTGATGTTTCTCTCTCTCTCTCTCTCTCAAATCAGTAAATAAAATTTAAAAAATATACGGGTGTTTTTGCTCTCCAGAATGTTCATGCATCTGGGCATTGTTTCGAAACTCCAGGGTTATACATACAGTGAAGATCTAAACTTGCTGGAACTGTTTATCCAACTTGCACTGGATACATGGAGATTAACCTCCCTGCAAAGGGTTAAACACATGGTGTACCCGGACACACAGCAGTGATGCTGATGGAGCTGGAGCTGGAGATGGCACCTGGGGAGGCGAGCTTTCTCTCCCTCACTTGTCTCCGAAACTTTACGCGATGGTGGGGAAATACAACTAAGCAGTTTGGACTGGGTGAAGTGGCAGAACCCATAAGTGTTTTCAATGAAGCTGATGTACCCATTGTCAGCTCCCCACTTACACGGAAATCTGATAACTGTTGTACTAAGAGAGTAGAAACCAAAGTCATGAGCCAAATAAGTGACCAGAAGAAAGCGATTAGTCATCTTTCTTCATGAGTGATCACAATACTTCTGAAGCTTCTCCACGTATAACTTGCAATTTAGGGCCTTGTCTAATGACAGGGTGAGCTCTTCTTATTGATCTCCAGACTTCTTAGTAAATTAAACGGCAGGTACACACGGAGGCAAGGGACAGGAGTGTGGCAGCAGCCTCACAACTCCAGCTGTCCGAACGAGGTCTTAATGAAGCCTTGGGGGGGTCACTGGGCTGCCCTGAACCCCAGAACTGAAAGCCTGTGGCTGGCAGAGTCTTCAGGGGCCTGTCCCTTGTGGTGAGATATGCATAATCTGCTGATTAGCCTGGATTTATAGCCCTCTGCACGGCCTGGGGCTGTATCTTGTCAGATCTCAGGAACTGAAAGCAAGACAAGGGCTTGGCTTGAACTTGGCTGAAAGACCCAGAAATGATAATAATAATTAACACAGCTCAACTCCACTTGCACAATAAACAATAATTAATGCACAGAGCAGCCCGACGAGGTATCTAAGTTTGGATTATGAGCCTTAGTTTGCAGACAGGGAAACTGAGGCTAGAAAGTTAAATGGCTCTTTCAAAGCCACACAGGGAATCAGTATCATACCTGAAATTAAAATTCAGGCTTCCCTGTGTCCTGGTCTGAGGCTTGGGTTACACCTGCCCATCAATGAATACTTGAGAACAACAAAGAGCTGACACCACCCCCTGCCCAGAAATGACACTTTTCCAAGAGTTCAGGAAAAAAGATGGGTGACACATGGTGCTGGTCTACCAGGCCAGACGAGGCCACCTCCTGCTGCTGGCGGACAGGCCCTAAGCCAGACAAAAAGTGGCCATGCTTGCCTGCTGTTCTGCAGGAAAGGCAACATTCCTACCAAATGCAGTTCATGTAAATGTCATCCGTCTGTTAGACTTTCCTTCCTTGCCACCTTTATCTTTGTGCTTTGCTCTAAAGATCTGATTGAGTTAGTTAATTGTCTAAAGAACTGAAGATGTTCTCCCGATGATTTAGACACTACATGGAAATCACCCTTCCTATTTACCTTGCCCAATTGTTGCTTCAAAATTCCAAATATTGCTTGTAAGGATAGTCATTCAGACTCATTAGAACTACTCCACTCATATACTCATATATCTTGATAAAGTCAACATAGAATAAATAAAAAACAGCTGCCATGCCAATTATGTCTTCCAGGAAGATCATTTTTACTGCAGTTGCTAAATGGATAGTGGCCTCCCAGTTGTCAGTGACAGGACCTCCATTCAAACCGGCGTCGATGGGGAATTCCAGGGGCAACTTCAGGTGGAGCTAGACTCTGTGAGCAAACGGTGTCATTGGCACCTGAATGTCTCCCTCTTTCTCTGCTAGGCATTGTCCCCTGTTTGAGTGCAAAGGAACTATTTGAGTTCAGGCTGATGTCCTGAGGTGGGGAAACCCTGAGGGTGGGGTGGGGCACAGAGCCCTTCCCAACTGCACAGGCGCAGAGCCCTGGGGTTGACTGTGATGGGCCCTTTGGACCCCCCGACCCTCTCTGAAGTTACTGGGACCAGTGGATGTGCCCTTCTTGTTGTCTAGGCCTAGCTCACATAAAGCCTGGTACAGGGATAGCCTCCCACAGACCACTGAGGTCAAGTATGGGGAGGAGTGGTTAAGAAAATTGGGGTGCTATTTGCAAATGAGGGAAATGATGTGTGGCAGGTAAAGGCAATTGATCTCTACTACCTAATGTGTAGAAATTAAAAGTACACATTTTACCACATACACCAGCAGAATATGTTTTTGAATGCTCCTTCTATTCCCGCTCATAACCCTGCGCTTGGCCCTCAAATACCATTTATTGCTAAGGAACAACACCGCTTCAAGGAACTTAAACGCAAACGTGCTTCTCTAGGAAGACACTCCAGGAGTTTGAGTGTCTCCAGCTACTCAGGGTGCTACAGTCATGGACCTCGGGACCCCACGTTCTCCAGCCCTTGTGGGTCACCCCTGCCTGAATAACCCACGTCAGAAAGTCCATCTACGCCCCCTACCCCCTCTTGCTTTCTGGGGCTCCCTGGGAGAATGCCGTTGTTCTACAAATCACGCTGGCTTTTCTTGTCGTTTTCACTTCTGCTCCTCCTGGTCACCACAAGCTGCCTGCTCCCCCAAGGCACCAGGATGACAGAAGGGAATCACAGAGAAGGCAAACCTTCACGTATACAGCTGCCCCACAGGCCTTCCCTGTCACCTCTGTCTTTCCCTAGCTGCCTCTCCCCGGAGACCGGTCCACCCATGTGGCCAGGATAGGTCTCTCTCCTGGAAGCTGGTCCCACAACACCTAGCCTTCCACCTGATGACTTAAAAAAACGAAAACCCCGATGAAAAAGATTTATTATATAACAAAACGACAAATTAACTCCACGGGCTAGCTCCTATTTCTCCCTAGAACGCAAAAATCACTCACAAATCAAAAATGGCAGTTTCTTGGTTTCAACCATATCAGGGTGCAGACTCAACCTCAGTAACGGGAGAAAAGGGTTGGCAAATTTGAAAATAGATGTTTTTGGTCCCTGTCACATCAGGATGAAGACCGAAAACAGTGTGTCTGTCAAATCTGTGGCTAGCCGAGCTTGGAAAGGGCAGCCTTGGTGCTGGAAGACGGAGGGAAGCTCCAGTTAGAGGCTCCATGAACGGAGACTGAGCAGCTGTGCACCCCACACCGGAGAGATCAGCAGCCTGAGTGGAGATTAGGAGAGATGGGCTTACCTTCAGTTTGGGAAGGAAACAAAGAGCTGTGGAGTCTGACTAATTAAGTTCAGGGTTATCAGTTTGAGCCAGCCGTGTGACCTACTACTAAGTGACAGCACTAGAGGGTGGTGTTGCAGCAGAGGCAACAGGTGTGGGCAGATCACTGGCCCTGGCCCGGTGGAGGGCACTCGGCAGATGGGGGGCGTACAAATCTTGTCACAGGTCTCAGCATGCTTCCCGTGGCTTGAGGGGTAGGGATGGCTGACTCTCAGGAGTTGTCTTCAAGTGTCTGAAGGACTTAAAACTCCCTCTGTGTTGTTCCAGTTGGGTGAAATTAGGTGCAGTTGGTGAAAGTTACAGGAATGCAGATTTTTGCTCAAAATCAAGAACTTGCTTGTACTTTGCGGGGCTGCTTGGATCCCACGCCGAGGCAGCAGATATCTCAGTGAGATCCCTGCCTGCATGGGAGACAACCCGGATGCCTCCGAGTCCCTTCCTGCCCCAAGAGAATGAGTTCTTGAGGAAAACAACATAAGAAGGCATGTGCCAGTCCTCGGGTTACACTCAGGCACAGTGCTAGGGCAGAGACACTTCCAGTGCCTAGCAAACAGGTCTAGTCTTTTTTCTCACATCAGAAAAAAAGATGTAGGGACCACACAAAAACTATTAAATTTTGCCTAAAAGAGACAAAGATGTCGACATAGCTGAAGCTACATTAACGATAATTGTGTTGATATTACGAAGGGAGGGGTGCACGAAGCAATAGCGTCCAGCGCCCTTGAAGACCATGCTGTGGCCCTGGCTTCTGCCTGAGGCTGGGGAGCGTCCGAGTCCTGATTCCCCGGAGAGGTCCCTTTCTGGCTTAGGGTGACTCCAGCTGTGCACTGTTACTCACGGCCCAACTCCTGACCTACCCAGTCGTGACCCGCTCCTCCCACCATTCTGCAGATCTGGACATGATCTTTGCCTGTTTGAACACAGGAGGACACTCTCCATGTAAGAGGCAACCTCCAGGTCTCATTTCGTTGCATTGAAAATATTGCTGGAAATGACGGCCTAGGACTGCAGGACTGGATTGAAAGTGAACTGATGTTTAGCTGCCCTGCATGAAATCAGGAAGGATAACTTAGGAAGAAATCTCAGAGAGGGAAAAAGATGCCACGCGCTTATCAACGTCCATCCCGATGAACGTCCTTCCCAGTACTCTGTAACTGTGTTTCTTTTTAATTGTGGTAAAATAAACATATCTATCATTTTTTAAATTTTTATTTACTTGTTTTTAGAGAGAGGGGGAAAAAGGGAGAAAGAAGGGGAGAGAAACATCAATGTGTGGTTGCCTCTCATGTGCTCCCTAATGGGGACATAGCCTGCAACCCAGGCATGTGCCCTGACGGGGAATTGAACCAGTGACCCTTTGATTCACAGGCTGGCAGTCAATCCTGAACCACACCAGCTAGGGCTATATTTATCATTTTAACCATTTGTTAATATACAGTTCAGTGACATATAGTGTTGTGAAACTACCACACTTTCATACCCAAAACATTTTCATCATCGCCAACAAAAACTCTGTACCTATTAAACACTAACTCCTCTCTACCTCTCCTTCCAGCCCTTGGAAACCATGATTCTACCTTGTGTAGCTATGAAGCTGCCTATTCTAGATGGCCCATATAAGTGGCATCACGTGTTTATCCTCCTGAGTTATGTCACTGAGCACAGTTTTTCAGGGCTCATCCAGGTGTAGCATTTGTCAGAACTTCACTCCTTTTTGTGGCCGAACACTCCATATACTGTTCACCTATTCATCTGTTGACGTTAGATTGTTTTCACCTTTTTGCTGTGGTGAAAAATGCTGCTGTGAACGTTGGTGTGCAAGTATCTGTTCAAGTCCCTGCTTTGAATTACTGTGGATCTAGTCTAGTAGAATTGCTGGGCCACAGGGAGTTCTGCATCTAACTTGGAAAGAAACCGCCAAACAGTTCGTCATTGTGTTTTGATGGGAGTGCTCAACATCCGACGGCTTTCCTGAGTAGGGAGAGTTGACACCTTTGAGCTGGGAGTAGAGATGAGTAATTGCAGCAGCATGTCGGCAGGCCAGAGGAGCAGAGAAAGGCAGGGCTGAACCTCAGGCATCCTGCTGACACGCCACCCCCAGCACCTTCCCTGTCAGGGTGGTTGTCACATGGAGAGAAACCAGAGAAGCACTTCACAAGCAGAATCGCTCACACTGCCATCCCTCGACCAGGTGGGCACCGCGAGGCTGGCCATTGCCCAGGACAGGAAAGCTGCTTCCTCAGACAGCGCTCTGCATCAATGGCATTCATTTACATAGTTTTAAAATTCCAATATATACAAAGAGTGCATAAGTTGAGATTAAACAATAAAATGCCGCCAAATCTACCACTCAGGTTAAGAAACAGAACATGACCAAGCTGCTTGAGAGTCTCTGCCTCTCTTCCTAAGCACATTTTCACTCTCTGTCACACAGTCTGGTCTACTGTTTCTTTCCTTTCCTGTTTACCACATACACATATAATCCTACATAATATATTGTCCAATTTTGCATGTGTTTTTGAAGCTCCCATACGTAAAATCATCTGGTACGTATTTTTTGGTGACTTGCTTTTTTCATGCACCATTATACTTTTGAGACTCATTCATGCTGAAATACGTAGCTGTAGCTCATTAATCGGTACCGCTGTGTTGTGGATTCTGTTTTATACATATCCTTAATGTATTTATCTATTATATTGAAGATGGACCACTTTGGTTATTTCCTACAAGTTTATTCTAATCAGGGTTTTTATCCTTGTGGTTATTGGCACTAAATGATTTTCCTTGTCTGTCTTCCCACATATGTAACTGTCTCCACACTGTGACCATGAGGTCAGGTACCACATTCCTTTTCTTTTGTTAGATTAGTACATGTTGAGTGGTCCTACACCATCACCCATATGTTTTTCTGAGCTCTAGCTCTCTGACCCAGCAGCGAAATGTCTATACATGACCCTACCCTCCCATCAGAGCTGACTGGGCCACAGGCAGATGCGAGAGCCACACAGGGCCAATCAGATGGTCTCTTGAGAATTTTAAACTGGTGTAAAAAGAGAAACTAGTGTTTGTTTCTTTGTAGTTGGCTGGATAAAAGTGGAAATTTTGGAGCTTGAGTCTGCTGTTTTCCCTACCCTGTACATGGTGAAAAGGGGGCGGGGCATGCTAGGGTATAAATGAGGACTGAGAGGATGGATAGATTTAAAAGGCAGGGAGGGGTGGTTGGGCCATGAGCCCTAAAGCCATCCAGGCCCCAGCCCCAGCCCTCTGCAGAATACTGGCCCTTGGGTCCTATGAACTTCCCCTGTTGAGTCCCTATAATAAACTGACCTTTTTTGGTTTAAATTCATTTCAGTTGTTTTCGATGACTTGCAGTCAAAGACCTTATGTATTTAATTTGCTTCTTCCCAGCCATTCGAAGGCACTGCAGAGATAGCTGTTCACAGGCCCCTATTCACCTGACAATGTTAAATATTTTCCTGGCATAAAGATAGGAAAGTCTTCACTTCCAGAAGCACTTGCGTCCAGAGAGTTAAACAATGAGGGAGGTGGATTTTGGCTGAGCTTTTAGCTGCTGTGCTAATTTTATGTCACCAGGGTATAAAGTATCTATACTAGTTAGTTCTTAGAAATGACTGACTGAACTTGCTCTTAGCTTCCTAAAAAAAAGGCACACAGTAAAGATATCCACACCGCCCCCCCCGCCAATTATTCTCAGGTGGTTGGAAGGTACCCATGAATAAATGAATGTTACAGATAATCCTCAAACCTAATCCAAACTCTTAGCCAATAGCTTCCCCCCTGTCTTTCACCAGAGGTGCTGACAGGAAACGAGTGGACTCTGAGAAGCTCAGTTGATCTCCTTTATTTTCCTCACACACCTCCAGTGGTGATGCTAATGAACAACGACACTGGAAAAAAGCAGAGGTGGCAGGAGGACAAAGAGAAGACACAAAGGCTTGGATGGTTAAAGCACTAGAGAGACAGGCGTTATCTTGAAGTTGGAGGTCTGGGGAACACTGTCGCTGAAGGTGGAGAAGAGAAACCACGGGACTGGAGGAGAGGGGAGCGGCGCCGGGTCAGGCTCGGCTACCCAGCCCCTGGTCCACACACACCTCCCCAGCTTGGATCGCTGCATTTACCAGACAACACACTTCCTTCCAGGTACTTGAGATCCTGAAGGTGTTGCCCTCATTAAATGGAAGTGAGGCAGGCTCTCCTCCTAAGTTTGATTTTGTGTAAATTTTTTATCAGTCTGTGCAGCCCCTGAACGCATCGGAGTTTTCACTCTAGCCCTCTGCCTAGTGGTGAAGCCAGGCCGCACCCCATCTCACTTTAGAGGCAGCCGTCGGCTTTGATGTGTAATTTGAGGCAAGCTGTCTTCTGCCTCTCTCTCCTTTTTTCTTCAGAAACCACCGTACAGCCACAAAGGACAGAGAGCTGGCTGCTCAGCAGCGCCATCTTAGAAAGGGGTGGGGAAGGGTTCAGCTGCTTCAACCTCAGCCAACTGAATTAGATAATCCTTTGTTGTGATATTTCCAATGTAAGATTTCGAACTTGCTCTCAGAAACTGTTAGGTGCTCACCGCCCAGACCTTGCATTTGGCAGCTAACACCAGAACACGAGACTGCAAGCAGAGGACGAGAGTGGTGCTTCATTATTCACGGAAACGCTGCTGGGTGCTTCGGTTTGAGCGTTTGATGAAGGAAAAATGGACTCTCAGCTTATTTTGCTTTTTGTGAAATCCTGACACAGCACTTCTGCTTTCAAAGGAAGCTGTATAAAAAGACCAACAGACACCCCACAAAATGAGACCACCTCAAAATCAAGTTCACTGACTAAATGGGATTTAGCTCGAGTTGTGTTTTGAAAAGAACAAACCAGAAACAAGTCTCTGCTGCGTGGTGCCCACTTCGATCTAAACAGTTCTGAAGTCCAGATGCAAGCTGTCACTGGGGCATCTCTGGAGAGAGCGTGGGAAGTTAAAAGTCAGTGTTTTTGATTAATTAATAATCATCCTCAGCTGTGTTGGCAAATGATAAAAACAAATTGTCTGCCTTTAAAGTAAGGGTGGAAGATGTGTGCTTCCCCGGCACCAAGCGGGAAGGAGGAAGAAGAGCCCGTTTCGGCCTAGTCTGCCCTTGACTGGTCTGCTGGTGGCTGGATGAAAACGACATGGTGCGTCTCTTACCCTGCAAACTCACCGCTACCACCGCTGCGTGAGCAGTCAGGGAGGAAGGTGAAGGAAGCCAGTGTCTGAGGACTGGGCCCAAGTTTTCTTCTAGAACAACCCAACTAAGCATCTGCAGGATAACTGTTGCTCCATGTTTGTCATTGTGAAAGTCATACAAGCGTGAGTCAGCGGGTTCCAGCTCAGTGAGTGTGTGAGTGAGTGTGTACTGGGATGGGGTGAAGTTTTATTAGTAGTTGAGAGGAAAAATGCACAGACCCCTCTCCTTTCTAAACCTACCACCTGTAAGCTAAGCCATGACTCGATGTCATTCTTTCCTGAAGGCTCCACAGCTGCAGCTGGGTGCCCGCTTTCTCCCACCCAAGCCTGGAGCTCTGTGGCCACGCTTCCCTGTACCGGACTTATTACAGTCACTCATCTCCCCTCCGGTGTGGTGATCTCATCTCTCTCGGCAGTACCGGGTACAGATCACTTGCTGGAGGAGATATACAACACGGGAAGGTGGATCCGATAGGTGGGTCTGCTGCTGGATGCTCTGTTCATTCTGCGGCTCCACAGTGGAAGTTCTAACTTTCCCAGTGACTATGACGTTTTTGTCCCCCTCTTTCTCAGAACTGTGATGCAGGCTCTGATTAATTTTTGCCTGTTCTACTCTCATGGTTTGCAAGGAATTCCCATCTCCTACCTGCTTCTACTTGAATCCATCCTATAGACTCAGCCCTCTTGATTCTACACTGCTCCAGTCCCGCAGCTTTCCACAGCCCTTCGTTCCTCACCACATAACCTGAAAACATTACTCCCAACAATTCAAGGTCCTTCACGCTGTGGACCCAGAATAAGGTTTCCATCCTAACTGATACTACCCAAGGTGTCAAATATCCAACAAACTGCTTCTCTAAAAATTCACTCCTGACTCCCTACTTCCATCCCTAAGGGAAAACCCCACTCGGCCTTCAGGGCTCAGGTCAGATGCCACTTTCTCCGTGAAGTTTTGATTTCACTTAGGGATGTGGTTTTCCTTCTCTTTATCCAGCATTCTGCTCCAAGTCTACTTCACTCTGCACTAGAGTCTTCATGTGCTGGTCTAATTACTAGTTAGAAGAAGCATCTGAGGACGGGAAGGCCAAGTGCACATTTGCCTCAGACTCCACAAGACAGTGCCAGGAACCAAGCAATCCCACCTGCTGCTGAACTGCATTCAGAGGGAACCAGTGGCCAGGTTCTCCTCCTTCTGGGAGTCTGCAGTTTCAGGCCGACAGGTGCCAGGATGACATGGAAAATCTGCCACTCCAAAACAATGAAAGATTCACCTATGTTATGTTTTCTACTGCTGCATAACAAATCACCACTGATTTAGTGGCTTAAAACGATGACCATTTATTGTTTCACAGTTCTGTAAATCAGAAGCCCAGTGCAGCACGCCTGGGTTCTCTGCTCAGGGTAACACAAAAGGTGTTGGCCCTTCTGAGTCCTTGTCTGGGGGCCCTGGGGAAACCGTCCACTTTACCACTTGAGGGCCTTGTGGACACAGGACTGAGGTCCTGTTCTGATTAGGTCAGGCCCACCGGGATAACAACTTTCCTAAGTCCATGATATAATCATGGGAGTAAAATCCATCTGTAGGAAAAGGGAAAACTCCCCTTTCCCTCCTCTGGCTCTTTTGGCTGATCAAGTAATCAAATCAACAAGAGAGAGACTGCAAGGAGAAAATCAGATTGAATTTCCCACACACACGAGAGTCAGGGCCCCTGTACACACCAGAGGTTCAAAGATGGTGAGGGAAACTGAGTGTGCGTGACATTCTGAGCTCGGGTTGGGGTGAGGTACCTGGGGGCTTCAGAAAGCCCTTGCCGAGAGAGCACGTGTTTAGTCAGTGGTTTGCCCTGCTGTACAGATAGTTCAAAAAAGGTCATCTCTGACACCTCTTATTATGAGCAAGGCTTCCAATTCAAATTCCTCTAGATAGTTAAGAGTAGGGAAGGGGGAGATACAGAAGTTTCTCTTGAGCCCACGGGGTCTCTGTTGCCTTTAGCTCAAAATCATACACCACTAGGGTACGTCCTGGGGTGGCTTGTTCTGAGCCCCCAAACATTGTGTTCACAAGGTATGCACACGACAAGAAGAGCAGGAGATCTGGAGTCCATTTTGGGACTCGGCCGACCACATCACCTTAGGTGTCCATCTGAGGCACTCCGAGAGAGCTGGGCCAAGTCAGTTCTGTGGGCAAATGGAGGCTGAGAGACCACATGTGGGCGAGCACAAGAGGGGACTTGCAGGGAAGGGAAAACGCAGGAGTTCTTGACGAGTTCCTCAGCGCGGTACATTCAGCCACTGTCACGTGACCACTGTGTGCTGGTCCTCGGGGCACACTGTGAGCAAGACACGGCACTGTCCTCAGGGAGCGCACGGACCAGCAAAAACTCGCCAGACGCTGGCACAGTCACGGTGCTCACTGCGCCAATTTTCTCGCTCTTGAGGATCGCTTCATTGCCTGGCATCGAGTGTCTTGAAAACCGTTGTTTCGTTTGTCTGTTTGGTGGGGGATGTTTCAGACCAGAGAGTAAATTTGGTCTCTATTACTCCATATTGGTCAGAAACAGAAGTCCCACCAAAGTATTTTGATCCTATAATCCAATCAAAAAATTAGAGCCTGCATCGTCATATTTATATTTGTACACTACACACACACATACTTGTGAATGTATATAGTATCGGTCATGTTTATTACTGTTACTACTAGTAATAGTAAAGCTTAATATCCTTCTTCATTTGCAGATTAAAACAGGTATAAATAGAAGTTAAAATATTTTCTTCTTGTATTTCATTGGATCACCTGGGTACACCACAGATCCATAGCAAAAGGCCTCAGAAGTCCAGCTCTGTGGACTTTCTAAATAAACTGGAAAAGCTATCCGAGATACTTGCTACGAGCAACACTATACATACAGTTCTAAAATCGGACAGTCAGAAATAGAAGACTGACACATTTTGGCTGATACGAACTCAAGCTCAGGTTCTATAGAAACAGTTCTTCAAAAATAGAGATTGAAAACATTTCATCACAAGAGGCAAAACTCGTTATCTTTTTCTCTTTACCTGGGTCAGGCCTTATTTGTATATCAGAAAGTTCCCTGAGTATTAAATGTGTTTTCAGCTCTATATTAGGTAATGTGGGTGGATGCAAAAGATCTTTGAATACCAATGCCCACCTTGAGTTTAGCTGAATTTGCATCCTGCCTGTGCCTTGGGTGAGATGCACCCGTGGGTGAGCTTTAACCACTTGCACCTGAAAAAGGAATTGGGAACCAGGATTGGGCCTGCATTTCCTTTCTGAGACTTGAGAAGATGCCAAGAGACCTGGTTCCCTCCTTGTCTCAACCAGCTGTTTAACTGGGCTGGCAATCTGGACTCATAAAGCAGCAGCAGAGAGAGACAGCAAGGGGACATCAGGCTGGAGAAATGCGCTGCTGGGCCCAGGCGGGAGGGGGAGCTCAGGGTGTTAATCACTTTCACTCTGCTGCTGCTGCTGGGCTGCAAGGCCCCCTGTGCTGCAAGCAGGAGGGTCAGTGCAGCAAACCAACAGGAAATAGAACGGTCAGCAGAAATGGTTAGAAAGAAACCTGTTCTTTCTCAGACTGGAGCTTTATTTCTACCCTGGCCCACAGCTTCAAAGGGCAGCTGCCTCACAGGGAGAGTGTTTGACCAAATCTGGTTTGCATGTTTGAGATAAGACCATTCTTGATCTCACAAACTGAGTCCTAGAAGGCCCCATTCCCACCAGCCTTGACGACCTTTTCTATCCTCCTCCCTCCTCCACCTCCTCCTCCTCCAGCAGTCCGGGCTGTTCCAGCTGTCCATCCAGGTGGACTCCTGAGGATGGAGGCAGGCCGGAAAACCCCGGACCTGTCCTCTACTTGGACAATTTTGGAAACCTTTGCATAAGAACAAATTGTACAAGCCTACATGTGTGAGGCTGAGGGAAGAAAAAGGGAAGAGCGTTTTCTGCTTATGACTGGCACCCCGTTATTCATCGGCTTGGGTGTTTCAGCTGAGTTTTGTGGATTAAGAGGCCAAGTCATGTCAGCACTAGAAACCTCTCTGGTCTCAGTCATATGTGCCACCCCACCTTTTCCCCGCAGCCCGTACCATTCCTTTAAGAGAACCCTCCCAGTTTCGCACTTTCGGAGTGAAGCTGTTCTGAGTGGTGTCTTGGGTCCCAGCAGCTCCCACTGCCCAGTAGAAGCTGAAAAGAGGTCTGGGTGCTCCTCTGTGACCTCCACCTTCTGACCTGGCCTCGTGCCTGGAGGTGGGCAGGATGCAGGACTCCTGGTGACAGCCGAGCTCTGTGTCGGGTGGTGGTGGCACGTCCATGCTGCCCGACGGTTTGGGAAAGGACTGTTGGTCACACAAAAGCCATGGGCGGCTGTGCAATGTGGGAGACAGTGAGTGCCATGTTCCCACACTGTCAGCCATGGTGACACTTAAAAATGGCTGGTGGGCGGAGGAAAGTGAAAGAAAAAGAATAGGGGGAACAGAAACCAAAGTGAGACATATAGTGAGATCAGGCAACAGCAATGGCCAACTCCGTGAACAGAGGCCAGGGGCAGGATAGGCCTGGGAGAGACTCGGGGAGAGGCAGGTGAATGGGGCTGTGGAGGGAAAGAGGAATCAGACCAGGAAGACACAAGGCGACACGGAGAGGAGACATGATCATTTGTTGGAGGAAATGGCAGGTATTCTGCCAACACACACACCAATGAAGAGTATTAGAGGCCAGATCCAAGAACACCTCTGGGTGCAGCACCTTCAAAGCCCCACATACAGGACAGGTCCTCCCCTGCCGGTGAAATCTACGTCTCTGCTTGCTCGCGGCCTAACTACATTAGGCAGGAAGAGCCTGGGAGATGCCTGGGAGCAAGGAAGGTGAATGTAAGCGGAGGGCAAAGGCCAGGGAGATCCATGTGCGCAGTCACTGCCCTTCCGTGAGCTCGTCCTCACGCGGACCTGCTCCGGGCCCTGTGGCTGATGCAAAGAAAACCAGTCATGGCTTCTGGCCTCAGGAAACCACCACCCAGGAGAAGGGACAGGATGTACACACACAAAGCAATAAAGAGCAGTGATATTATTGGATTGCTCAGGTGAACACGGTAAGAGAATGCTGGTAGAAAGAATGAATGAATAAAATCATAAAAGAAATGAAATGCAGAGAAGCTTTCTTGACAATGTCCCCTTGTGGGGAAAAAATGCAGGAATTTAACAGTGATATTGGTTGACTTAGATGCAAAATTTTAAGCTGGACCAGTAAAGTTACCTGGGCTTGAACAGAGCATAGTTCAGGGGGCATAGCTGCCCAACCCGTCCTTCCTACACCTGACATTCGACTCAACATCTTTTTTTTTTTAATTGGTGCCCCTCGGAGTCATGTTTAGCACTAAAAGGCAACAAGGGGAGATCGGCTAGGTGGCCCTAGAGGAGGCCGGCTTGCTAGCAAAGGAGCAAGGCTCGCTGGAGTCTGAGGCAGATGTTGGAAGACAGTCTGGGATCAAAGTTCAGATGAATAAGTAGCGTTGGAGGGGGGCCAGGAAGGGAAGGAGGCTGGTTGTGTACATGTGAGTCAAAGAGCCAAGGGCACCCAGCATGTGGCTGAGAAAAATGGAGAGTGAAGGAGATAATAATTACAACAACTAACATTTATTGACTGCCAACTGCGTGCCAGGTGCTGTCTAAGCACTTTACATACATTAGTTTACTTAATCCCCACTACCACTCTATTTAATATTTACTATTACCATTTGTATTTTATTCATGAGGAAACAGACACAGAGATCAAGCAATTACACAGCAGAGGTTGGCCCGGGACTCTAGTTAAATTCTACACCATTGTCTGAAGCCGGGAAAACTCAACGTCTCTGTTTCTTCATGCCTTGCTTTGTTATTAAGCCACATTAACTTTAATTTCTGCAAACATTTGTTATTAACCTGTCACCCATTTATAGAGACATTATAAATGGTAAAGGCTTTGTGAAGAGACTGGCTGTGTTGTCATTCTGCGGATATGAGCATTATCACAGCACCCTTTTTTCCAGAAACTCTACACGCTGCTCCCTTTCTTATGCAATACCACAAGGCCCTCAAGAAATTCATGGAGGCTCATCAAGTGCAGAACCCTCCTCTGTGATCTCAACAGACAATGCCAAGGGACTCTTATCTCAGGAAAAGAAAGGTCTCTTTGCAGTACCCCTTTACGATTCTTACCCGGTTGGGGGAATGGCACTCTCCTGTCCTGTAAGAGGGTCACCCCCATGGGGGACAGCTAGGCTCTCGCCCTTCCCGAAGCCTCTCACATGGCCCAGGCCAGAGGACCACGCCACCTCAGACATCAGGTTGGGAGCCTGAGAAGTAGCAGATAGAGAAATAGATAGCAAATACATCTGTTTTCACAAGAGCCTGTTGTTCTCTGTACTAACTGCTATAAAAATGACATGAAACTAGCCACACATTGGTTTTGGTTCTCGTGACTAAATCAAGGAATGGCATGATGGTGCTGTGTCATTAGAAATGAAACCAGTTCTTATACAAGAGAATAGGGTCGACATTTTAACAACCTGAACGATTTCATAGAAAAATCAAAGCTGAAACTTCAACACCCCAGCCCTGAACACCTGCTGCCTAAGTTTGGTTCTGAACCAGTGAAACTTCTTGTGATGAAGACACGCAATGGGCCCCAACCTGCCCAATGTGTGCGGCGGCCAGGGAAGTCCTCCTACCTGCTGTCCGGCCGGGTGGGCATGTCAGCTCCGTCCTGGCCTTGTCGGGACTCACGGTATCCGGCACTTTCAGAAAACACACAAAGTACCTCATATTTGATCGTTTTCAACTATGTAACCTTATATATTTTAGTATAAACAAATGACATATGTAGGTACATGAATTTGACCTTCCCTGAAATATTGTCACCCACACACCTTCAGGAGAAGAAAGTGAGACTTGAAGAGAGGTTGACTTACCCAGAAGCAGGCAGAGTGAGGTTCTGAATAAGGCTGTCTTTATCTATATCTGCATTGTTCTAATTTGGCCTCGATCACCATAATAATGATGTTGATGTGGCAAACATAACATAGGTTGCCTCCCCAGGATCTGTTTTCTTCTTCTCCTGGCACAGAACCCACATTTTCCCTCAAGGGAACGCCCTCCAGCTTCTGCCCTTTTCTCTAACAGGTGGATATGTATCCAGCTTCCAGGGGGCGCCCTGCTGTGTTCGCTGGGCCATGGTGATTGGATTGGAGTGGGCTTATGGCTAGATTCAGGACCATGATGTCTAAGGAAATGTTTGCTAGAACTTCTGGGAAAATGCTCCCTCAGTCCTCTGTTGGGTTACCACAGGGGGAAATCCCTCTTTTCCTGAATGCTGTACTGGAGAATACAAAGTCCAGAATTCCCTCAGCCTTTGTGCTACCGAGAGAAGTGCCTGCCTGAGGATGAAGGCAGCCCACAGAAGAGGCAGAGCTATGAATGAAACAGACACGAAGCTAGCATGCTGAGTGAGGAGTGTATTCACTCTAGATTGTGCTCTGGGGTTTTCATGCTGTGAGACAATGCAGTCCCTTCATTGGCTTAAGCCAGTATGAGTTTGCCATCTGTCCTGTGAGAATTCTTAACCGGTGTCAAACACGGGATAGCACTCCCAGTAGCCCCTGATTGTTGCTTTGGGTTCTCAGTCAACAGCATAAAACCCATTTGACCAAAATGACCAATCCTTCAATGTTAATCAGCATTTCTGGAGCACACCCATCTCTGATGCCCGACTTTGTAGGGAGGACTCCTACTTTTCTGTTCCTAGGTCTGGCTCCTTCACTTTTCTGCTCCATGTTGAATCAGTCTAGGCCCATCTCCTTTCAGGTCCCTCCGCAAGGACAAGAGATAGCTACACTCCGTCAGGGAACCAGCGGGGGGTGGGCAGCCAGCTGCAGATCTGGGGCATCAGTGCTGTCAAGAAAAGATTTTGCCACCATGTATTTTTAACATAGCATAAAATCAGGTGGGAGAAGGGTCTTTGAACAGTCAGCTATATAAATCATTATGTCACCAGTTCCCTTTCAGGATGTGGAATCCCAAGATATTTTGGCACCCCTCTGAGGATCTTTAATTTGCTAGTGGTTGACTCTCATGGACGTTCCCAGACTTGGCATCAAAGATTATGAAGTCCCATGGGTCCGAAAATCTGTGATAACTGGTTTTTGCAATTCTACTCAATCTCAGTTTCTCTTAAAAAACTCTGTCATTTCCACTTCTGATCAATATGACTAAGCACAGAGTAGAAACTCAGGCTAAATAGTTAAAAGAATCCTGTAGCTAACTACCCAGTGTAGAGAAAGAAAGCATCAGCACGCATTAGTGGGGTTAGAGTGTGAGCAGGGGCTCTTCCTCTCCCTTTCCCTCACACCCCATTTATCAGCAAGACTTGCCATTTCCATACATGTTGTGACTGACTCATCCATTTCTCTCCATTGCTATGATGATTGTGTAATTCATTCATTCAACAAATGTACGTTGAAGGCATGCCGTGGTCCAGGCACAGCTCCGGCGGCTGGGAGAACAAGGCTGACTGTGACACGTACCCCACACGTTCCAGCGACTCTTCTTGCTTCGGCCTCTTGCTAGAGCCTTCTCACCGACTGCCCCCCGCTTTCTCTTTTGCTCTTTTCTTCTGGTGTCCCCATAGTAGCCTAAAGGATCTTTTTTTTCTAAACAGTAAACAATTTTTATATTTAGAATTAGCCAGCTGGACTCAGTTTAGATGATCCTAATTTTATTGGCAACACCCGAAGCATCATAATCAGGACCAGTCAAACCTACGCCTTCTTCTCTCTCTCAGGCCTAATCAGGGCATTGACCTTGGCCTCAACAATGTCCTGGAGCCTCTTTGCATCCTGTGTGAGCTGGTGCTTATTGGCCTTGACATTCACAATGAACACAAGTGTATTGCTGTCTTCCGTCTCCTTCACTGCTGACTCAGCAGTCAGGGGAATTTGGTGATGGCACGGTGGTGAGGCTTGTTTCCCCTGGGGGGGGGGGCTCTTCCAAGGACGTCTGGGCTGCCTTCGGAGCCAGGCGTCTTCCCTGGCTGGGGGGCTGTGGACACCTGTCAACACCGCTTTTGTTTGTCTTCAAAGCCTTTGTTTTGACTTGGGGAGGGGCAGGGGCCTCTTGTTTGCTTTCAGTGTCATCTTTGTGAAAAGGCCTAAAGGATCTTTTAAAAAGATCAATACTGCCCTGTTTAAAACCCTCCAAGGGCTTCCCATCACTCCTGAATTAACGTACCAAGGCCTCCTAGGTCCTGCGGGGAGGCTGCCCGCCTCACCTCAGGCCTCTTCTCACATCTCAGGTTCGCTCCTCAGTCACACTGGCCGCCTTGCCGACCCTCCAGTATAATGAGGCCTTTTCTCTCTTCAGAGCTTCCCATCTGCTCTGATTTCCTCCAAAAACAGTGGCTCTCAAACTTTTTTTTGACAATAATCCCCAGTCAGAAATGCATTTTATGTCACAAGCCAGTACATCAACCTATACACAAAGGTAACACCAGTGTTGTATACTACCACTTCTGGTAGTTTTTATGCCTTTTTTAAAAAAGGTTAGTCAAGGCCTAACTAACCCGCAGTTTGAAAACATTTCTCCCTCCGCTATTTAAATGAATGAATCTCTCTTCAGCTTTCCACCTGTAAGTTAGCCACTCACAGGGGTTTCTCTGGCCCCACTTAAACTGGGCCCCTGATTTAGGGGCCTTCATCTGAGCCCCCTGTCACTTACCCTCACAGCCCTTATCAGTTATAACTACCCGTTTTCCCCATGAGACGTGCTCGTTGTCTCGCACATCACACGGCTGGCTCTTGTTGGCAGGGACTCGGCCTGCCCCGCTCCCCAGCGCACGTCAGCCTCTGGTTCAGTGATCAGCATCGGAGTGGAACTCACATAAACATCACTGACTGACTGACTAAGTGATGCTGAGGTCTGGGTTTTAAAGTCAGCCTCTTCAATGCAAGGAACCAGGGCCCCTTGGAGAAATGGCTGGTTGTGGGGCGAGGTCAGGAAATTCACATGTAGTGCCAGAAAGTAAGGAAATGCTCAAGACCCAAAGGGTGGGGCAGGTCAAAGGGACACAGGAGCCAACCTGAATGAGTTTCCAACACACAAGCTGGAACGATGTGAGCAATAAAATAAACAACCTACTATCAGATTATAACCAAAGCATTAAATAAATATCCACGAGAGTCCATACTGATATAAATAAATGATTGTCTAGAAAATACATGGGGAAGAAGAGAGAAATCTCCCTCACAGAATTTCAAATAATTTTTGCACATACTACCCTGCAGGAAGTGGAGCTTAATCCTCTGCACCCGACCTCACCCCCTGCAGAGAGAATCTGGTGAGAATAAGAAAGTGAGACAGGCCTGGGCAGCTTTGGTAAGGTGGAGTCATATACTCCCCACTAGAATATAAGCTGCCTAAAGGCAGCAGCCTTGCCCATCTTTTCATTATATCCCTAAAACCTAGCCTGGAACATAGCAAATGTTCAAAAATGTGTGATGAGTCGACGAGTGACTGTATAAATGCACAAGGTCCTGCTGGAACTCCACCTGAACTCCAGAACCACTAGGTCCCCCAGCGGCTTACTGGGTTTGCACTTTTGTATGTGGTGAAGACGATGTTTGAATCACCCCAAGTCTTCTGGAAAGCATGTACATGTTAGCATTGGCTTTGAATGGCCCTCATGTTCATCCACAGGCACTGGAGTCATACTAGGACAGAAGCTCCATTCCTTGAAGCATTTCTCGATGTTATTAATGGATAAGTCTGCTGAGAAGCAGGAGTAAATGGCATCTGCCCCCCGCCCCCGCCCACCCCGGGTTAAACCCGGGAGGGCTCATAGCACTGAGGAATGGATAGTCAGAAGAGGCTTCGAGCTTTCCCTATTGTCTCAACAGGATCTCCAGAGTGTAAGGAGATAGTCAGGGCACTGCGTTTCCCTGCAGGCATCTCCTGACACTCCTCCTTACTGCTCCTGAGCAGTCAGTGTATTCCCTTGCAAAGGGAACCAAAACTTTGCCACTCTGCAGCTGCTGTTGGGGGATAGTGGTTTCAAGCTTTTTATTAAGAAACAAAACTCAGAGAAAACCTCTGACCCTCACTCCTTTCCTGCCCAAGAGTTTCAGACCAAAAAACCTGCTTCTGGAAGGAGATCTTAGGTAGTTCACTTTGGCTTAATTTGAATTAAGTATGGAAATGGAAGGGCCTCAGGCAGGGGCCTGTAAGCTAGACACCTGTGCGCCACTACTTCTGAGTTGCCTGGCAAGAATTTTCCCGCCTTGTCTGTTCTGCTCTTCCCCAACTACCTGTAAATGGCCCATTCTCACTGCTCAACCCCGCCCCCGCCTTTCTCCTTCATCCAAAATGTCATATATAACCAAGGTTAATACAGGGTGTAGCCAAGAGGGGGACCCCAAATAGGGATTTGGAATGGGGTCCAGAACTCAGGGTCTCCAGGAAATATTAGAAAGATATATAAGATGTCCTCACCCCTTCCCCCCACAGGTGTGAGTTGCGGGAAGAGACACATGGAGCGGGAACATGCTGGGCTGTTTTGTACAGCAACAGCTTTGCAGCTAATCCATGGCATGGTCATTTAGCATATCTATAACCTTTAACTGGTTGCATAGATATGTTAAATAGCTGTGGCTGTGCTCTGAGCCAGGGGATGGAAGGGACTTGCACCCAAGATGAAACTGTGGGTGGGGCAGGTCCTCTGGGTTACAGTGCCTGCGTCAGAGCTTGGAGAAGACTGGCTTCATGACATGGGGCCACACCTGCCCAGACTCACAATGGCAGCCCAGTAAACTTGGAATAATACAGGAATTCTGGCAGGCATAACTGATTGCAGGAGGAGTTGGAAATGGGGACACAGAGGAAGACTGGCGCAGGGATTTAAACCCAGACACAGCAGCCATTGGAGGAAGAACCATGTGGCTTTGCCAGGGTGGGAACCTCCACAGCTTTGTTGAGAGAGAACCATGTGGCCTTGGTGAGAAGGGGAGAACCATGCGGTTTTGCCAAGGTGGGGACCCTCGCAGCTTTGGGGTGCTCCCTTTGGCCACATGGCCTAGGAAGCAGGAGAGACTTTGCCTGGAAGGGTGAAAGGACTCTTGCCAGTAGTCCATGAGAAGGTGCAACATGGCTTTGGACTAATTGCCTGGAAGGCGACATAGCTAACAGTACCAGGAGCCTGAATCTGCTTCTTTTCCTGAGATACGGTACCCCGAATTAGGGTGAGGGAGAAGGGAGCACTGTGTGCATTTGTGGGTACCCTAAAGGACTTTGATATTTTAATGAAGACATAAGGTCACTAGTTTAAGTCTGTATAGATTTAAATAAACATTTCCTTTCCTTTTCACAAATCTCTGGCATTGAGAGAGGTCTTTCCTCTGGGGCAGACAAGCAAACCTAGTGGGGGGTCCTTTCAGTAATAGTATATCGTACCCCCTTTGGCCTCTGTTCTGTAACAAGGTTGCCTCATTGTCTTTGGAATTTTCATGCTTATGTGAATTGCCCATGCATATATATTCAAATTTGACTTTCTCCTGTTAATCTGTCCAGGAGAATTTGATTAGTAGTCCAGCTAGAAGGACTCAAAAAAGTGGGAGAAAAAGTATTAATTTTTTTTTAGCCCCTACGCTTGCATATAATCTTGTTGATGAAACAAATCCAAATTTTGGTAAAATCATACCCAATTATGTACCTAGTCACAAAAATAGGATAGACTGTGTGTGTTAATATGTGCTATGAATATGAAATAATCTCCAACACATATAAAATGAAGAGGGAATCACAGAACAGAATGCAGGATGCCACTACACTGTGCATCCCGCACAGGCTCACTCGTGCCTGGCTGCTGCCTGAAACACACACAGAAGCTTGCGAACAGAGGGCGTTCCCTGAAGGATGCGCAGGAGGGAGGTGACTTCCCCTGCACACTCTTACAACCTGTCAAACTTTGTACATTTACAATGTATTTGAAACTAAAAAGTTAAAATAACTTTTGAAAATGGTTACGGAGGAAGAAAAGTATACAATAATCCCTTTTTCCAATTTTTACTTGGATTCCCTTACGGCCTTTTGCTTTCTGCAAGATCTGTAACAGGCAGGCGACTCCACCGGTCAAGACCTTGCTTTCAATGGCATTGTCCAGTGAGGCTTGATGGGAGTACATGATGGGACTGGAACAGAAAGGAAGGAACCCATCCTAGTTTACATATTCTAAACTAGGAATCAAATTTTTTAAAGAAATGTTCTATTTATTTTGTAAATAGCATTTGTATTACATTGTAGTTTGGTTAAAAAGCATTACTTTGTTGCATGTAAACATTTAAAAATTATCTCCAGCCCTCACTGGTGTGGCTCAGTGGGTTGGGTGTCATCCTGCAGACTGTAAGGCTGTCAGTTCAATTCCCCATCAGGGCCCATGCCTGGGTGCGGGCCAGGTCCCCAGCTGGGGGCACGCAAGAGGCAACTGATTAATGTTTCTCTCTCACATGGATGTTTCTCTTCCTTTCTTTCTCCCTCCCTTCCCCTCTCTTTAAAAATAAATAAAATCTTTTTAAAAAGAATGATCTCTAGACCATTAATAATGAATCATTGTAGTACCCTAAAAACATTTGTAGAAAAGATTTCTCAAGTCCCTTTGAATTAACACACAATAGATTTGGATTTGCTAGTTAAACACTGGAGACTTTAAATAAATAACCAATCAATTCACTATAAGTATTTCAAGATCACATTCTGTTTTTAAGCAACTTTCTGCTTTCTTACATTCCAAAGCAATATGGTTTCAAATTTCAAAGATAACTCCTTAGTTCTGAGGGAATTAGTGTTTGAGCTACACACAAGCATTCTGAGTTATGTAAAACTAGAATGCATTTGCAAGAAGGTCTATCAGTCACATTTCAGCTCAGTTTTTCTGGCACAGATTTCACTGCAAAGTTGTGCCAAATGTTGAACATTTACATTTGGCCCCGGCTGGTGTGGCTCAGTGTCTTCAGTGCTGGTCTGCGAGCCAAAGGGTTTGCAGTTTGATTCCCAGTCAGGGCACAGGCCTGGGCTGTGGGCCGAGTCCCCAGTAGGGGGCGCAGGAGAGGCAACCACACATTGATGTTTCTCCCCCTCTTTCTCCCTTTGTTCCCCCTCTCTAAAAAATAAATAAAATCTTTAAAAAAACCATTTACATTCAGCTGCCATTAAAACAACAAAAAGACTTCACAGAAGCAAGGATGAAAAACCTAAGGCCAGCAGCTACAGCATCCTTTGGGTGTTTGGTGTAAATGCAGAATTTCACGCCTGGTCCCACCTTCTCATGACAAACCTGCATTTAAACAAGAATCCAGGTGGTGACTCCTATGCCTGTAAAAAGTTCAAGAAGCTTCTGGGCTAAGAAACCTTAACTATGTTCAAGTTCAGGATAGACTACTTAGTGAGCACTACATATAAGCCTGAGTAATAAAAGCAATGTGACCTTTCTGGAGACCAACCAGAGTCACACTTATCGGGAAAGACTGTAATCCGTGTTCCCACCCTGCACCCCTTATGAAACATCCTTCCTCTTTTCTGAGTCCATCCCTCCACTTCTTCCTGGACCCTCTACTCCTCCTCCCACGGGACCATCAGATCTTTCTCCACAGGTTCCTTCCCTCTCACCAATGAACACGCAGAAGTCTCCCTTATGCATAAAACAGGCGCACACATATCTCCCCGCCCCCACTATGCTAGTGGCTCCACTACAATGTCTCTTTTTCCTAAATTTTCCTAAGTTTCCCAACAGTAGTTTGCATGCAGCCTGATAGCCATTGCCCAAATCAGCTCTCTCGAAGGTCTGCAGTGTTTAACTGCCAAATCCGAGGGTCTGGTCCCCGTGACTTCCCCAGATCCCCACAGCTGATGGATTCTTTCTTTAGCACTCCATCGCTGGCATTCACTCTTCTTCCTCTCTCTGTCCCCAAGCACTGGCGTTCCCCTCGGCCTAGCCCAAGCTCTTTCCTTGGTACTGGGGGAGCTAAACTAATGATCATAGTAGTAGTAGTAGTAGTAGTAGTAGTAGTAGTAGTAGTAGTAATACTTTTCCTCCCACCTTCTAAGTTCTTTTGGCTGGGCTAATAATTAAATTAATAGAAGCAGAGTTAACATGAGAAAATAAAATTTCTAATATACACACATGGGAAATTCCCATAAGCATGAAAATCCAAAGACAATGAGGCAGCACTGGGTACACACAACACTTCTGGATGAAGGAGAAGGGGGAAGGGCCGGGTGCTAGATTTCAGAAGTGAGAATGGGCGATGCAGTTGAAGAGGGGAAGGAAAATTCTTGCTAAGCGACTTAGAAACAATGGGACACAGTCAGTATCCAGCTAACAGGCGCTGGCCTGCAGCCCTTACTTACCATACTTAATTCAAATTAGGCTAAGGCTGCATCCTAAGATCTCCTTCCAGAAGCAGATTTTTCTGTCTGAATCTCTTGGACAGAACAGAGGGGAGAGTCAAAGTTTCTTTCTGAGTCTTTTGTTTCTTAATCACCAGTTTAAAATCAGTACCCCAGAAGGCAGCTCCAGGGTGGTTCCCCTTGGGTCCCTTCACTGCTCTCTGCTTCTGCTCTCCCCTCCTGCACCCTCTCCACTCTCTTTCCAAGGTCACCCCCATGCAGAAAACTGCCCTGGCAGTGTCTTCAGTGCCAGCCTCTCTAGCGCTCCAGCAGTCCTGTGTCGTTTTCATTTACTTAATGTTTAGTGAGAACCTAAGACGTGCCATCACGTGGTGCTCGGCCTTAGCAAACAGAGCAGACCAGACCCATCGCTGCCCTGGTGGAACTGACAGCCTCCCGGGTCACAGGGAACACTTACTGCAAGTGAGGTGGATACTGAGGACAAGGACAGAGTGAACTAGGGGAGGGCAGAATTGGATCTAATGCAGGAAGTGGGGTTTCCAGATAAAATACGAGACATCCAGTTAAAGCTGAATTTCAGATATATAAGAAATTCTTTTTAGTATAAGTATGCCCCAAATACTGCATAGAATATACTTATACTAAAAACAAATTATCTTATTTATCAGAAATTCAACATTAACTGGGAGTCCTATATTCTGATCTCCTATGTCTGACAGAGAGAAAAGGAAGTCCCGAGAAGTAGATAAGGATGGCTAGGAATTAGCAAGCGACACAGGGTAGGAGGAGAGGGGAGGTTTGGGGAGACAGAGTAGTAGAGGCAGGGATATTTAACGAGCGCTTCGTGATTCTGGGAATTTGAAACAGACATAGTAGAGCTGGATGATAAAGAAGAGGAAGACTATTGCAGAATAAACTTCAGCAGGGGGTGTCGGATCTTGCAAAGTGTGTATTGTGGTAAGGATTTGGAGTACCATGAAGCCAACTAGAAACCATTCAAACGTTTCAAGCAGAGTTGAAAATGGACCTCAAATGATTCTGGTAACAATTCCAATGTGGAGGGGTGACTGCACACACCACCACCAAGCAGTCCTCCGGAGGTGAACAGTTTAGTCCCACAGACTGCCCTCCCACCCAGCCCACTTCAGATGCCAGTTGTAAGCCCAGAATGTTGCCTATGTTTCTGACCCACTAGCTACAGATCGGGAGTTCCCACAAACCCCTCCTCCTTGGGTTCAATTAATTTGTTGGAGCAGCTCACAGAACTCAGGAAAACATTTTACTTACTAAACCACCAGTTTATTGTAAAGGGATGTAACTCAGCAACAACCAGACGGGAGAGACGCATGGGGCAAGGTGTGTGGGAAGGGGTGCTACTCCCCCCATTCTCCATGAAATCACTCACCCAGAAGCTCTCTGAACCCCCTCCTTTTGGTCTGTTACTGAGGCTCCAATCGAGGGATGACTGATTAAATCATTGGCCATTGGTGACTGATTCAATCCCTAGCCTCCCCTACCCAGAGGTGGGTGGGGGTGGGGGATGGGAAAGTTCCAACCCTCTAATCACTTGGTTGGCTCTCCAGGCAACCAGCCCCCATCCTTAAGTGCTTTCCAAAAGTCACCTCATTCACATAACAAAAGACACCTTGGTTGCTCTCATCCCTAGGAAATTCCAAGGGTTTAAGGAGCTCTGTGCCTGGAAGAGGGCAAAGATATATATATTTCTAATTATATATAAATCACAATATCACAGGATCTGAGCTTAAGTTTGATCTTTCTGGCCACCAGATGGAGAAAGGAATGGAAGGGGCAGGAGTGGGTGTAGGAGCTCCACCTCTGAGGCCACTGTGGCGAAGCAAGAGATGTTAGCCCCCTGGACGCAGCCTGCTCTAAACCTCTCCAGGTGCTGCCGCAGAGCCCTCAGCTCAAAAGGCAGCTCTGAGCACATGCTCTAACTGCTAAGAAGACTCAGGGGCTCTTATTGCACACCAGATAAAATCTCATTTCCCTCGCTGGGTGCTCAGGGCTTTCTATCATCTTGTCAGAACAGAGTATATCCTTCCTGCCTATCCTTTCCTCTCTCTGGCAGTAACTTACATTTCAGCCAAACTGGACATCTTTTTCTCTGAGCTCTTATTTGTGCGGCTCTACCTGGCTCGCTGTCACTCACTGTCTTCCCTCTTTTCCCAGTTTCTTGAAGAATTCCCCTTTCTTCAAGCTGTAGTTCAAAAGGCTCTTCAGAGGCACTTTTCCAAGCCTATTCAGAAGTTAACAGAAACATACACATTCAGCAGGTATCTAATAAGGTCTTGTTACGTGTCGGGCACTGTGAGCAATCAGGGGAAAAGAGAAGACGGTCTCTGGCCCCTCATGGAGCTGATGTTCTACTGAGACCAAAGTAAGTCAAGGCCACTGCAGGACATGGGTAAGAGTGTGGACTCTGAGCTAGTGGTGATGCTAGTGAAGTTACTTAATAGTCCTGTGCCTGCTTTCCCTGGGGGATGCTATGTCAGTAACTGCCTCATACAGCTCTGAAACTAAATGAGCGTGAGACCGTATAAGGGCTTGGGCCCAGGAACGAAAAAAATATTGGGTGGCCAGAAAGCCAAGTTTAGACCAGGTGGCCAGAAGGAATGCTGGATAAGCTGATTGCAAGAATGCCACCACCCCTCCACTTCTGCTCAAACAAACAAACAAACAAAAAACTGCCGAAATTTATACTCCCTTCTGTTTACTTTTCCTACCCTGACATGGAAAATTCTAAAAGCCTGTCTTTGCTTGCAAGCCCGAGTTGTTCCCAGCTGATACAAGTGGCCAACAAAGTCAGCCTCAGCCAGTTAGAGGACCTTCCTTTCCTCTGTGCTGTTGCCCTTGAGCTTGAGCGTAAGCTTAAAACCTGTCTGGAAATTGCTCTGGAGTTTCCTCTCGATTCCTTCTTGGGAACCCAAGAAACCCAGCACTGGTAGCATTTCATGGTGCCCCAGGTGGGCCCCCTGGCATTGCTATAGCAGAGAGACAAAACGGGGAGAAGGCGAGTTGGGCTCATCGTGTCTGAGGCAGCACCGGAACCTCTGACTCAGCCTCAGTGTCACCAACTGGTAAGCCCGCCGACAACCCTCCCAGCTCCTGTCCAGGCAGATTTTGTTCTCTGTCACATTCTGTGTGTCTGTCTTGTCCTTGTGTCCCTGAAAGTGGGTTTGAGTCCCATTGCAGTTATACTGGCCCAGAAGGGCTGACCAGCGGGCAGATGGATTGCTTCCCTCTGCCCCACCCTGCGCATCTGGGGTTAAGGTCCCCGAAATCGGGTTTGAGGCCCCCTGCAGACGTTTTGTGTTTGGTCAGTCTCTTGGAGGAACTGTGCCGCAATTTTGTGGACATGGGTGGAAGAGTTAAAAGCCCATAGGGCACTGGCCACTTCAAGAGTCCCATGAAAGGATAAGTCAGTCATAAAATGGGGTAGACTGGCATTAGCACCCTCTCTTTCTGCCTACCTGAAGCAAATGCCTGTGCAACGAGGTACACTGTAAAACCAATCACTCACCACCCCTTCCCCGCGGCTAATTCAATTTAGGTTTTCAGCCTTCTGAAAGACCCCTGTCCCACCGTCTGACTAGTCTTTGTCCATCTTCCCCACACCTGTCCTTTCTACTTTGTGCCAGCCTGGCTACTTGTTGGGTGTTTTTCTTTACTTCTTCCCAGTATTTCTCCCATCTTCTCTCTTTGACTTGGGGCCCCAAAGTCTGGGACCTTTCTGTTGACTCTCTTCTCAGACCCGTGCCTCTGAGAATTCTCATTGCTCTATCTGTGAGTTCGAGTTCCCCTCAGCCTGGACTCAAAACATCTGGCTCAACCAGGGAGATCTTTGTCTGCCTCATTAGGGATGTGATTCCCTGTCACTATACACAGATCAGAGGCAGACTGCAGGGTAGCCAAACTTGGACCTGGTGCGAGGTCAGGAAAAATTGGGCATTGCCTACAAAGTCCTTGATCCCCTGGTTGTCCTCGATCTGAATCTCCCTACCCTCCCTTCTGTCTCCTGTCTAGCTCTTGTTAGCTGTCTTCCGGGTCAGTCTGCTTGGGACCACGACTGTTCCTACTTCCTTAATGACCACTCTCCCCAGCTGTCAGCCCCTCGGTGGCTGGCTCCTACCATGGGAAACACTCCCGGTGGTGTCCCAAGAGATTCTGGCCTAGGGTGCATCCTCACTAATTGGAACCGATTTAAGTGTACCATCTAAAAAGGAAGATACTAGTTTTCTTCTGTGATGAGTCTTGGCCCCAATGTTCTCCTGCGGACCAAGAGAAATGGCCTGAGAATGGTCCTTTAAATTTTAATACCATTCTCCAGCTGGACCTCTTTCTATAAATGTCCAGCAAATGGTTGGAGACTCCCTATGTTCAGGCTTCTGTGAAACTGTACCAGGACCCAAAGCTCCGAAATTCTTGCTGTGTCTGTGTGGCCTCTTTCTCAAAAACCACCTGACCTCAGGCCTGCCCCCTTTGATCCAATTTTTTCGGCCCCCTCCTAATTTGCCTCCAGGGGCCCTCTTCAACCCAGTGCCTACAGTTCACTCTGTCCCATTTGCTGAGTGTCCCCCAAACCTCCATGCTCCTACCATCTCTGCCCTCTCAGCTCAACACTTCCCTGACCCTAGCTCCATTCACCACTAGAACTGGACTTAGTGGGCCTCCTGCAGGAAGGGGGACTCCTCCTTCCTTCCTTCCCCACCCTCCTCCTGGAGACAATCCCTCTACTCCTGCAAAAGGCTGTTTCCTCTGGAGAAGTTGCTGATGGAAGCAGGGAATCATTTTACATTCCTTTTCCCTTCACCAACACAAGCCAATGCAAGGAAATATTTGGAAACTTCTCAGAGGACTCTGATAGGTTTTGGGATGAGTTTGATAAGCTTGATTTAACTTTTACCCTGACTTGGCAAGCCGCCTGGTGGTTCTCACCCACTGCTGTGTCCTGCATGAGAAGGCCTAGAAGTGAGCAGATGGCCTATTGCTCACTTGCCCCCAACAGGATGTGGTCGGGGTGTGGGCAGGTGGTTGCAGACCCAAACCCTCCATAGGACTACGGGGATCACCCTGGTAGGGCTAGGACAGAACATTTTATCACCTTGTATCAGAGGGCATGACGAGGGGCTGAGTTAAGCCAGTAAATTAAGATAAAGTTAAGGGAATCACCAAAGAGAAGGAGGAAAACCTCACAGTTTGTGGCAATCCCATGTCAAGTTGATGGCCATGCAAGGCTTCCAGCCCATCCCGCTCTTTAGATCAGGGAGTGAGAGAATTTTATTCCTCCCATCCTTACTGAACAGGAGGTAGTTACAGAAGAAGAGACCTCCAAACCTAATCCTTTAAGAATAAGTAGAAAAAGCTTTCTTTTTTGTAGTACTTTGGAGGAGGTTGGGTGCTTCAGGGTGCAAACTCTCTACCTTTTATGAGAAGCATATGGCCACAAAAGTTGCTGCTGACACTCTGGGTGAAGAGTGGAAGAATTACATGGTTCGAATAGTGGTGGGAACAGCAATGAAGGTTTCCCCATGAAGCAGAGTGTCCATCTGCTGCTGCTGAATAAGGGGCATTCCTATTACAGACCAAGGCAGAATGGAGAGAGAAAGCGCAAATCTGTTTGGGGTTGCTTTGTGAATGCTAATCTCGGTGTTCTCAACTTGGTCATTGTAAAAAAAAAAAAAGGAGGGGACAAAGATATTCCTGGTCTCACTGATACTACTGTGCCTCATCACCTGGGTTCCAAAAGAGCTAGCAGAATCTGCAAACTTTCAATCTCTCTAAAGAAGATGATGTCTGCTACCATGTTGTAAGAAATCTAGGGCAAAGAATCCAAAATCGAGCATCTTGTTATTCCACAGGTCCTGCAATACAAATATCGGTGTATTGTTCTGAAGAAACAACGCACTAAAAAAAGTAAGAGGCCACAGGATATGCTAAGCTCTTGTCTAAGAGAATGAAGGCAGCCAAAGAAAAACACCGGGAACCAACTGCCAAAACACATAGGCTGTCCTGTGTGAGAGCTTCCACATCTAAGTTTGATGCAGTCAAAATGAGATTTTCTAAAAATAACAAATACATAAGATCAGATATCCAAAAATAAAAATAAGAAGTATGAAGTCTTTCAGGGGAAATAATGAGACAGTATAGGGGCTTGGGTCTGGGAGTGGAAAAATACTGACTAGGTGGTCAGAAAGCCAAGTTAAGACCAAGTGGCTGGAAGGAACACCGGATAAGCCGATTATAAGAATGCCACCACCCCTCCATTCCCCCCGCCCACAAGTGCAGAATTTTATCTTCCTTCTAGTTGCTACTGTATTTTGCCATGTATAATGCATACTTTTTTGTCCAAAATTTTTAGGGAAAAATAGGGATGGACTTTATACATGGGCAGTGCTAATTCCATATCTATATGAATGTTTTTAATTCTTTTATTTATGCTTATGCATTAAAAGTGTAACTCTAGAAAGTAATAATGATATCCGTATGCAAAATAATGCCCTGGAATACAATAATGAGTTTTGCTCTTAAATATAAATAAATAAATAAATAAATAAATAAATAAATAATTGAATTAAAAAATTAAAATGATTTTTTTCCTGAAAGTCTGGGCCCAAAACGTGGTGTGCATTATACATGGGGGTGCAACATACACAGCAAAACATGGTAGCTTTTAACTACCCTGCTACGGAAAATTCTACAAACCCATCTCTTCCAAAAGTCTGTCTCTTTTTGCAAGCCTGCTTTGTCCACAGCTTACAAAAGCAGCCAAGCAGAGCCAGCCCCAAAGTCAGAGGACCTTCCTTACCTCTGTGCTGTCTCCCTTGTGCTTGAGCATAAGCTTAATAAATCTGTTTGGAAATTTCTCTAGGGCTTCCTCTCAATTTCAATCTTGGGAGCCCAAAGACCCTAACACCTATAACAAGTGAATACTTGAAAACCACTTAGAACAGTGCCTGGAACATTGTAAACATTCAGTGACTGTTAATTACATACCCATATAGTGTGGAGTCCCTGGAGGGAGAATGATTCTGGCACATTCAAGGGACAGTATGGGCAGGGAGGCTGGTGTGGACACAATAAAACAGTGAAGGCAGAGTGATGAGATCAGAAGTAGGAACCAGCTGGAGCAGAAACTGGGAAGGATTTTAGACCTATTTTGGGTTGGAAGGAAAGACACACTGGAATGTTTTTAAAAAAGAATGGCCATGGTGCCATTTATGCTTTAAGAAGGACACTGTATTTTGAAGAAAAGACTGAAGGAAAACAAAAATGGAAGCAGGGAGACCAGACAAGAGGCTACTCTAGTAGTTCAGGTGAGAGCATGGTTGCTTAGACTAAGTGGTTGCTTACCACTTAGGTGGAAGTGGTAAGAAGTAAATGTATTCAGGGTATAGTTTAAGGTAGAATCATTAGGATTTGCTGGTGGGCTAAATATGGATGTGGAAAGGAAAGAGGAATTAAAGATAGCTAGGTTAGAAATTAAAAGGTAGAATTTATTAAGATAGGAAAGAGTGGGAGAGGTACAGGTTTGAACAGAAAGTCAAGTTCTGCTTTGACCAAATAAAGTTTGAACTAAGATAGATGCCAAGCAGGTGGTTGGGTGTAAGTCTTGAGCTCAGGAGAGAAGTTAACATTGCAGATAACATATGGACCATGTTCAAAGCCATGGAATGAGCACACATATTGAGTGCAGGTAGAGAAAAGGACCAAAGCCTGAGCCCTGGGAGAGTTCAACACTTAGGAGTCAAGAGGAGAACAACAATCACCACAAACTGAGAAAGGGGTTGAGGCGGGAGGAAAACCATGAGGGTGCGGCTCTGGAGATGAAAGTGCTTCATGAATGAAGGTGCGACCCACTGTTCAACGTTTCTGAGAGGACCAGCAAGGTGCCATTTAGTGAGCTCAAAGTCAATCACTCTCTCAGCTCTATTTTCTCATAGTGCTTTATTTGTACCTTTCTCATTGTAATTTTCAACTCTTACACTGTCTAGTTATTTTTGTCTTCTCTCCTTTTACAGAGGTTCCTGAAGGTCAGAGAACGTGGGTTCCTCTCAGAACATCACTGCCCTATTTGCTCAGCAAATGTTTGAACAGATGAATCGTGTAGAATGCTATAAAACCTGGGAGGACACACCTAACACAGTTAGTGATGACAGTCAGTTAGACCGAGATGTCCTGTTTCCCTTTAATGCCAACGTGTGGGGCTTGTTCTGCCTGGAATGAATGATACCCACCTTACAACTCAGATTATTGCTAATCACAGGCTATCTGGCATTTCTATGTTTTACTCTGTTTCATGCATGGTACAGTCCAAAACTAACTTTTTACCTGATTTGCATTTATATATATTCCCCAACCCCCAACCTGGCCATCCTTCACCTAAAGCTGGCTCCAGTTGAAAACTTCAGATGGCATCAGTAACTTCTTAATCACACTTGCATATCAGCATCATGGCTAAGTTGACATTTCATATTACGTTGTAATTAATTTCAAAACTACGACAAAAGGAGCTACAGAAACACAGGTACTCGAAATGACCAAATTCGTAGGGGAGGTGTGGTTGAGATACCATACCCAGGAAAAAGGCAGGGTGTGCTGTTTTCCCCTGGGACTGCATAAAATGGATTGGATATAGTAAAATAGGTCAGAGTTACTGTCTCTGGAAAAGAAAGTTAAAAACCAACAGTTTTGAGTAACAAGAATACCAGCACCCAAGTTACAGACGTAAGCTTTCGGCAACATAACTCATTATTCGGAAAATGTGCACCAGACAACAGAAAAAGACAAAGTGATCACATGCAAAACATGTACACCATCTGCCTAGCAATCAGAAGCGCCTGCCGTGGGCGCCAGTGCCACAGAAAGCCACCTGTCTGCACAGCCAGCCTCTCTCTGCTTGGCTCAGGTGCTCCATCTGGGGCTCCTGGGGGTTGTTTCCTTTGAATGGCACATTTTGGCTTCCTGGCTCTTTTGGCTAGCTTATTTATGGTGGATCCTTCAGAATGACTATACACATTTGATTGCTATCTATTCTCATATCTAAGGACTGAGAAGGGGTTTTCTCCAATCCACCAGCCACTTGCCTTAGTTTTTATATTTAGATAGATGTTTTGTAAGAACTTATGATTCCCAGTCCTTTCACTAAATCTTACTCTGAATGTGTCCTTGTCAAATTACAGCACTGCTGAGCAGCCAGATATCTACCCAAAACTGTCATTCTGAATTCTAAACTATCGCAGCCCCTGCACATAGCTTGGGATTGTATTAGATACTTACTCACTACACACCTGCTGAATGAATTTCAAGAGTAACACTGACAAGACAGGACAGATCTGGAGAAAGGCATGAATGGGCTACAGATAATTTGTTTGGAGTCAGAAGCTTGAGAGCTCCTTTCAAATAGAGTTGTCACAAAAGGAGGGATTAGGCCTTATCCTACACACTCTAGGTCATTAGGATCTAATGATTTAATGTAGTATTTCCAAAACTACAATGCAATTTGATATGGTACTAGGGAGAAAAAATTCCTATAATCAAGAAAGCTTGGGAAATGCTGGATCAAGTATGTTTCAATTTAACTTGAGAACTCCTCAAAGCCTTTAACACGTATGTCAATGTGCTTTGGACTCTGAAAGGGGGATATACTACACAGCTTTTGCCAAACTTTTATTCAACTAATATTTAGTACAGTCCACTATGTGCTAGGCACAGTGCTAGGTCATGGGAATACAATACTGAGCCCAACAGATCTGCTCTCTGCTCCTAGGGAGTTTATGCTCAGTGTGAGCACCAAATACCACACAAATACTTATCATAAACACAGTAAATGACATAAATGAAAAGTTCTCCAGCATTTTCCAAGCGTTAACATGAAAGAGATACTTCTTCCACTCAAAATGAAAGACTGAAACCCAAACAGTTCTCTTGAAGCTTTTCATGAGCATGGTTCTAATTGTCTACCTTAGTCTGAAGAAACCTGCTCATTGGTCTAATATATTTCCCTTGCTAAAAATGTATTACACTTTCAGAAGCAAAGTCCAGAGGCAAAAGCAAGACAAACCACTCATTTATGAAAAGGTCAGGAGTAATAAATACCTCCAGATGCTTGACAAGAATAGCTCCAACTTCAGGGGCTGTTGAAATTACAGTGATGCTGAAACGTAAGGTATGTATTGCGGTCTATGCTGGCCCTAAAATGAATATGGACTGATGCAAGGATCTGATCCACAGTGGTTCCTACTGAAAGTAGCAGATTTGAGTAAGCAAGTCTTCATCAGCAATGCAAACCTGAACCAACTGCACTTGGTATATTGATTTCTAAATGACAAGGTTCTTATTTTTATAGATATGGTATTTTTAACAGGAAAATACAACGATGTTAAAGTGTCATTAAACTCTTTTTTCTTTTTATGAACATTTGTAAAGCACCAACTAAGTGCTAGACAAGCCACAAAGAATCATAGAAAACAGGAAATAGTCTGGCTGTGTTTTATTTACCCTTGTGATGAGGGGGGTAGGGTAGGGTGGGGGTGGGGGCAGCAGGGAAACTAGAGGAAAAGCCAAATTAATCACCTTGAGAAGAAATCAACCGGTATGTCAAAGCACACTGCCACTTCCAATCTTCAGTCTGTCTTCACCTCACTGGTCGTTCCAGAGTATTATCAGTTAACAAAAATTAAGTATTTAAAGACCCAAATACTTAATGAACCTCCTACTGACCTAAAAATTAAGTCCTTTTTCACTATACGGTTTCTACACATGGTGGGGCAAAAGTGGGTTTACAGGGTTGTTCATATGGAAAATAACACAACAGTTAGTAACACAAGAATAAACAGTTTCAAATACTCAACTGTAAACCTACTTTTGCCCCACCCTGTGCTATATGCCTACTAGATTCCACAATATTACACTTGCTAATTAAGTGTGAAGAATCAAATTCATAATTAATGTTTGAGAGAATCTAAAGGATTCTTTTGTCAGAGAGGTATACTGTAAGTCAAATTCTGTAATTACAAAGTTTCATTTAATCCCAAATTGTCTGAAAAGAGGCACGTCTCTCTTCTCTCCTTCCCAACACCCCATGGGTAATCCTTAACATTTTCAGACTGGGAGATAATTGTATTTAGACAACACTTAAGGGGATGTAAGAACTCAAAGCAGGTAAGTATTCTGACTGGTTCCATCTTAGCGATGAACTGTGAATGGGACTGACTACTGAAGGGGATCGTAGTCCTGCTGCTCAGAGCTGCCTTTTGGAATATTGACTTTGTGCTGGTTACTAAGAAACATGTCTCAGAAACACCCTTTGACCGTCCCCCTTTCCTGCCTGAAAGATTCAGGTAGAAAAACCTGCTTCAGGAAGGGAACCTTAGCATAACCACCTCAAGCATTAGACAGGAAGGACGCAAGCAGGGGCCTGTTTACTAGATGCCCCGCTGTGCTGCCCAGTTCCTGGGCGGCCAAGCAAAAGTCTGCCTGCCAAGTGCGATCCCCTCTACCTCTGCTGCCTGCCAATTACCTTCTTCCTTCCAAACCTCAGACCCGAAACCCGCCCTTTCTTCTTCATCCCCAGGGACATATACACCCAGTTTTGCCTCACTCTTTGGAGTTTTCACGCTTATGTGAATTTCCTGTGCACACGTATTACAATTTTGGTTTTCTCCTGTTAACTAGTCTGTGTTCATTTGAATAGGCCAGCTAGTAGAACTTAGAAAGTGGGAGGAAAAGTATTACCTTTTTAGCCCCCATGCTATAAATATTATCACACTTTATTTTTTCCCCTGTCATACCCCAAGATTCTCCACTTCTGCTTCACCCATGTTGGCACATTTAACAGGAAACCCAACTCACCTCAGACCTAAATATCAATAGCATGGTAAGTAAAAAGTGAGACTCATTCTTTGGCATGACCCACATAACCCTTCAAATTTTCTGAAAATTTAGAGAAAAATTTACCTCATATTACAGCCTATAAAAAAAAAAAAACATACTCCAGAAAAATAACCATTAAAAGTTACCATCACTCAATATCGAATCTTGTATATTGTTTTACCAATTCCTATCTAGTTTCCAGTGACTGGGGTGGGGGGAATAAACGTAACAGGACTAGTCCATTCACGGGTTCACTTCAGACTGACTGGAAGACACCTACGTATTGCCATGCTGTAAAGTTGGTAGGTCATTTTATTCAGTTAGGGTCAGGCTACTTAGGGTCACTAGATAAATGAGGTGTTTATCAATTCAACTCTATCCACGGTTAGAGCTAAGATCACCTAAAGGCAAAACATTATGAAAGACAAGCAATTATTTACTTTGTTTAGGCTAAACTTATTCCTGCCCGGTTAACAATGCCAGTAATTTTAAAACACACTTTCACTTTCCCAGAGGGGCAGTCATTACCAAGGATGTGTTAAGTATACGGAGATCTGTGGCCATCTCCAACTTTCTTTACTGTGTTCTCTTTTCCTCATAGCTTCTCTCTCCCTCTTTCTTTCTGTCTGTCTCTCTCATCCGCCACGGAGGACACGCTTACTGATTTGAGAGAGAGGGAAGGGAAGGAGGGAGAAAGGGGAGCACTGATGTGAGAGAGCAACATTGATCAGCTGCCTCTCGCATGCACCCCAACCAGACGGACCCACAACCCAGCTAGACTTGTGCCCTGATCAGAAATCGAACCCACGACCCTTTGGTATGGGCCAACACTCCAACCAACCGAGCCACATTGGCTAGACCTTTTTTTTTAATCATCACCTGAGGATATATTTATTGATTCCAGAAAGAGAGAAAAGGATGGAGAGAGAAAAACATCGATATGAAACATTCATCAGTTGCCTCCTATACGCACCCTGACTGGGGACCGAACCCACAAATTAGGCATATGCCCTGACCAGGAATCAAACCCGTGAGCTTTTGGTTTAGGGTACGACGCTCTAACCAAATGAGCCACACCAGCCAGGGCCACAGCCTTTATTTCTTAGAGAAACTTTTATCACTGGTATGAGACTAAGGAAATTTCAGTGAGTTCCCTGATAGGTTTATATAAATTTCATTTCCAACCTCTGTAAATAAAGACAAGCAGAAAATTTATTTAATTTTTTAATAAACCATAAAATTTAAATATTCAAAAAAAAAGAAAGAAAAATAGATATTTAAGCCAGCACTAATTTCTGTTTCTACTCTCCCTCTAGGTATCAAGAGGCCTGACTGACCCGGGACTAGAGTAAGGAGTTATGACACTGGTATAATAACGAATAAGTAAGTGAAAACAGGCAACGGCCTGATAAAAACTTTCAAATCTGGAAGTAAAGATCGTGAGAAGCTCATGTGCGCCCACTGCAGAAATCCTGTAAGGGTCTTATCTGTGGAAAAGTACTTCTTACTGTTCTCACCACACTATCTTCCTCACAGCTTAGCACTCCCTGGCATTTCGGCCCTCTCGCTCACTGAGGCTCACTTCAGTCTGTCAAAACACCAGGGGAAAATCCCCAAACTGAATAGACGGATAAACACTTTTAATGTGAACAATCATATTCAGATAAGCCTCTTTTGAAAAAAATACTAGTCAGTGGGTTTTTTATCCTTAAGTAACTCAAATATCATTTCTTCTGCCTGCACTAAGGTGGCATTTTCACTGTATTGACATTAGCCAGTTATTGGCCACTTCCTTCCACTTTCTGCTGATCACATTGGTGCCCCTTTTTCTATTTGGTTGGGCCATATACCTTCCACTCCAGAATATTTGATCTTTGATAAATTTTATCTCACTTTGTGAACAAGTCTGCTATTAATCATTGAAGGAAAAAAGGAAGCAGTGAGCACCAGCAAGATCTCACTTCAATATTCACAATTTTTATAAGAAAAACATTCATTTTTATTGTGCAATCTAACACCACTGTTGCGTGATATTATGTCTTTTAGCATACCCCAATGGGTTGACATTCAATATGGACAGCAAGCTAGCGCAGAATAGAGCATAATGCACAAATACTTTCAGCTGGCAGAATTCCAGCAGTGCAGTAATAAAGTGCAGCAAAATTTTCCTCATAGTGAGTAAGAACCCAGGAACTTCCGAGTATTTTTGGTAGAATTAAGGAAAAGCTACTGCAGTCAGATCGGTAATCTTTAGACTTTTTTTAGACTGGCTGCCAGAGACCACAGTGAAATATTAGACCTGAAACGAATGAAAGACACTAGTCTGAAAAGGGACCGGTTTTTCCAAAAATGTGAAATCACGCTATACGAATGCTGAGTATGCTATGACCTGACAAGTTTACAGTGGTAAACAACAGCAAAGGTAAATGATGACATTATTTATACTTTCAGCATGTAAAGAACACATATTGAAAAACTGGCGGCTAGAAATTCTATGACAGCTCCTGAGACAAGTTATTCTATGCCCCACATTCATTCCATGCCAATGACGATCAGTCTGAACAGTAACACGTAAGAGTAAAAACAGTGATTTACTGTATGCAAGTCAGAAAGCACTGAAAAAGTGACAAAATGGATGTTATTAAATGACAAAACATATTTTGAAGCTTTATTTAAAAATCTCTCACTGTTCATTATCAAAGTTACAAGATTGTTTGCATACCAATAGACAGACTGTAAACATAGGAAATTTTCATTAAGGAAAGGTGGGTTTACTGTAATTTGATCTTTTACAAAAATTGCTGCAAGTTATTGATAACAGAATTTCTCTTTTACTTTCTTAAGTCTAATTCTCTTGAAAATTAAACCAATGTTTCCACTCCCTAGAGCTAAAGTTCAACCATGGTCACCTTAGGAAATACCCCTGTTTATTTGTTAATCAGAAACACAAATTGAGTGGCACATATTTCCATTTTCTTCTTAGGCCAAAGGTTTCGGCTTCATTACACGTTACAAGAAAACAGAAGACCTGCAGTGGTCCTGTGAAGCCTTTCATGTCGGAGCTGAGGTTTAATGACGGCAGTGGAGGGAAGCAGTGGTGATGCACAGTAAGACCAGCCCGAGGCCCTTATCACACAGGGAATCTTTTTCCTGTTTGGCTCGAAGCGGTGTTTCTGGTCAGGCTGCCTCCACCGAACCCGACTGAAGCAGAAGGGTGACATGCTCTGGTAAATCCTGCTGAAAGGTGATTCCATTCCAGCCAACAGCCAATCCTTCAATCTGTTGGTTGTGGGATGATACTGATATGCAGAAAATTATCCGGATAGCTCAGATGTTCACTCAGCCACTGTAGAGGCGTTTCCAACATCGGCTCAATTCCATGAATCAACACTTGGTTCTGTTTTTCCCCATCTATTCCAAGAAAGAAATCCAATAATAATCAATGTGACTCAAAATAGCTGAAGAAAAAATAATCTGCCTTTTGAGAATCCTTAGTGAATTAGATAGATTTTACAGCTTCAACAGGTTAAAACCTGGTCTGTCTCCTAAGCAGGAAATGTGGACATGCATGGAGAAAGTTCAAATGTTGCAATATGTATCACCCAAAACAGAAACCTGAGGGTTACAATGAATTCTGACAAAAATTCTGTTGCTATATGTGAAAGTATTCATTCTTTCTTAATTACTGTGCTTACCTAAGATTGACGTTAATGAAACTATAGTGGAGAAAACAGCCCGTTATACCCACTGACCAAAACTTATTTTAGTTATATATTAAAAACTGTACTATATGGCTGGCAATTTGAAATGATGGGCACATGAAGTAGGTCAACACATACTTAAAATAAATAAACTAGATATGTGAGTAAAAATAATCAAGAATAAGATCTGTATTTAGGTAAATGTTTAATAAAACAGATGGGAGCTGTAGGTTAATTTTCAGTCAAGTTTTAGAGACATTATTCAATAAGAGTTCAAGTTTTAATGAGAAAGAACTAAGAGTCTGACTCAGGGATTTCTGTTTTAGAGTCATGAAACCTGATTGATTTTTGTTAACACCCATTTGCTAATTAAAAGGGTACTGCAATTCATACTTCCTTTAAATTCAAACTTTATTACAAATTAAAGGTTAATTTTACATCTTCTATGATTTTGGTATGATGTGCTGATGACCTTTAATGTAAACACAAGCACCTAGGAAAAGAAAGGAAAACCAAACTCCTCTTTTGGAGGAAAACAAAGAAACTTCAAGAAAACTGTGTCACTTCTTCAGTGACACACTAAAGTGACACACTTTATTCTTGGTTTGTCTTAGTCTCTTCAAAATACAATGTTTAAACCTCTCGGCTTCCTGGAGACAGAAGACAAGAAGGAAAAAGGGAATTCATGGAACCACATGAGAGGGAAATACCCTACTTTCCCCCTGTTGCTCCATTTGAAAGGACTTTCACATGCCTGGTGCTGATGTCTAGGAAGGGGGGCTGGTGAACACGGTGACAGCACCTGAAACCAGAGACCCTTTTAAAGAAATATTTAAACTTCCCGTTTGAGGCAGCACCATCCTGGGACATGACAGTCAACAGACTGACCATAAGAGAGGATGCAAAAATACGACAGAAAATCAGTTCCCCAAACAGAAGTTCCAACCTCGGAATTACTGTGTCATAGTTTAAAACAATTCTGGAAAAAAGACATCGCCTCATAACACTCCCAACCTAAACAATGCTTCCATTGTTTTCCGTGCTGATCTCTGCTGTACCTATGCATGCTTTTTACACAGCTGGGACCAGGGCTAATACAATGATCGGTTTCCACAACGAGGTCTACCACCTACAAACAGGAGATGAAGCCATAGGCAGAGCACTAGAGAAAGCAGGGTTTGGTGCTTTGAGAAGATTTTAAAATGCTGGTATTCAAATGGATATACCCTCCACTATCTGGGATGATTCATTCTTCGTAATTTCTGGATTGCCGTATTTTACTGTATTAAATCTTTCTTAGAATATTTGAAAACATTTCCGGTATAGTTCTCTTTATATTCTTATTACATATTTCTTTGAAATATTTTAATATTCTCAGAACCTTCCTCCTACTTAGCACTGAGGCAAAAGTGAAAGAGCAGTGGTGTAAGAGTAAGAGTTCCTTATCTGCACAGTTTTCCTTGGGCCCAGAACCACTTTTGGATATTCTGAAACTAAGTAGAAGAAACAAGTCACGGCTCAGTATCCAAAAGACTGTGCCCGAAGTATTTAAGCGAGGGAGCAAATACAACACGGCACACTCGTGCACAGAGTGTCTGAAAGGCAAAAGCCCAATGCTGCTACCCAGAAGGATATTTGGACTTTAAGTTATACAACTGGAGTTGCAGAACATAAGAATGATTCAAATACTCTGCACAACAAACCAAATAAATCACATTACCTATCACAAACCTTACTAGACAGCATTGATTCTCTACTTTCAACTGGGGCTGCTTTAAACCTGCAACATAAAAGTGTCACTAACTAACTTTGGTTGGCGAAGGAAGTGGATCTAGTGCCATCATGCCCTTCAACACAGCCCCTCTTACTCAGCACGGCACCGCCAGTGCCTTGCATGGTGCCCGACGCTTGGTAACTAATCAATAAACGTCTGCAGGGCTTGTGCGACTTTGCCGCTGGTAAAAGACACTGCCAAAATTAATTTTTTGAGAATGGCTTTTGATGGCTAGCACGACTATACAGAAGAACCCTACATAGAGATTGCTTTGGTTATTAAAATAACAAAAAGCCCGAGTTTCCAGACAAGCCAGGTTTCCGTGCTATCACCTAAACGCATGCTACCACGAACGACAAAGCATGACTGTACCGCTGGGGCAGGGTACGTTCCCCTTACCTCTGTAGCTCTTCTGGCTGGTTAAAAAACTCAAAACAGCGCACAGTACATTAACAGGAGAAAATAAACAATTTAATACGTAAATAAGGGGAATTCACAAAAGCATTAAAACTCCAAAGACAGCAAGGTGACACTGGGCGTATATACCATTTTTGAATCCAGGAGAAAAGGAGGGACAGCATTAGACTTCAGAGGTGAGAATGGGTGATTTACAGGTGGCTGAGGAAGCATGTGGCAGCCAGTTCTTGGAGATGACTCAGAGACAATGGGACACAATGGGGGCTGGGGTGGGGGCTATCTGGGCTAACTGGCTCGGTCTCCCCGACTAATGTCAGGGTGTAACTTCTTAAGGTGATTAAGTCAAGGCTCCCTTCCTGAAGCAGGAATCTAAGAAAAAGTGGGGGGAGTAAACGACACTTCGTGAGTTTGCTGGGCTTTAAATGACTTCAGTTTGAAACGATCTGCATGCCCGGCGGGGGGAGGGAGGGCACATTCTGGGGCTACTTGCTCCCTACCCCCACAATGCATTGTGGCAATATCGGAAAGGACAAAATGGAGCAGTACAGAATTAGCAGATGTTTCTTTTTCCCCTGACAGCAGAAAGGAAACACTTGATGATATTGCTAAAGTAAATCATGTTTTTGGTAAATGTGTCTTTGTGTTTCAAAATGTGAGTCTAGAATTTAATACTTGGGAATAAGAAATATGTCACTACAAAGCAAATGACTCAGGAGAAAAATGTTACTACACACGTCACCCACTCAGATTGTTTTAGAAGTTAGTTTGATGGTCTGAAGTAGGCAAGCACTGAGACAGTGAGTGAACTAGTTCTACACGAAACTCTCTCCTACAGGGCGATTATGGGGTAACTTTGATTCTGACACATTTTCAAACTTAGAGAAAAGTTGCAAGAATAGTATAAGAAATTTGCCTTCACCCATCAATAGTTTCTATTTGCCCCATTTATTTTATTCTGAATTATTTGAAAGTGGAAACATTGAGCTCTTGACCACTAAATATTTTAGTGTGTACTTTCTATTTTCAGAATAAAAAAATTTAATTTCAATGTTTAATCCTCACCTTAGAATATGCTTATGTTAGCACTGGTATTTAGCTAATTATTAATAAGGAAAGGGGAGCAGAGGGACTTCAATATTGAGCTTAATAAACAGGGGAGCACAAGCCTACTTGGTAGCCAGGAAGCTCCAGCTTCACACACCAGGGGACCACAGCATTATGTTCGTCAAGGGGGTTAACTCTCCTCCCCTCCCCTCCTCAGGTACCAGACTGTTGGGGACACAGAGGGAGAAGCTTGACCAAAGAGGCCTGTCAGTCTCACTAAGGGGTATAATACATCCAAAGCCCATGAAAACATGGGAAGTTCACCAGCCAATTTGAAAAAGGTTCTGGTCTTTTCTGAGCCCAAGCTAATATAAACTCAAGGATACAAAGAAGTTCCCTCTCTCTCTCCCTCCCACCCCAGGGCACCTGCACTCACACATCGTCTCTCCATAGCCATATGGCCTCAGAAGTCATGTGGCCAATGGCCATGTGTTTGCCACATACAGGCTTCAGGAGGAAGCCTAAATACTGCAGCACAGCAATGGGCTGGAGCCGAAAACACATGCTAGGCCAGCGGAATGCAGGACTGTTCTGTACTTTATTTAATACAGGGCAAGGCCTTCAATTCTGGCCTTGCTAAAAATAAGATTGGACCTTTTCCACGGTGAGACAGACAGAGATGGGACATTGGGAAGTCAGGAGGGGAACCCCCTTAATTTTACATCATAAATAAAGTTTACCATGGAATCCCATCCTACCATATGGGTCTCAGGAGATTCTTTTCCATGTGGAACTGCAAGAACTTGTTTTCCACCAATAACGCTTAAAGAAAGGAAGGGAGGGAGAAGGGGAGACAGAGAGAGACAGGGAGAAACATCGATGCGAGGAAGAAACATTGGTCAGTTGCCTCCTGTATGCACCCTGACCGAGATCAAACCTGCACCCTGGCTATGTGCTCTGACTAGTAATCAAAGCAGTGACCTTTTGGTGTACAGGATGATGCTCCAACCAAATCAGCCACTTGGCCAGGGCAAAATAAAAAATTTAATATTGATATTAGAGGGACTCAAGTTGTGCTACCCTAAAACTGCCCTTTTGGGATACTGACTTTAAGCTAGTTAGTAAGAAATAAGACACAGCCTGGCTGGTGTGGATTAGTGGATTGAGTGCTGGCCTGTGAATCAAAGGGCCACCGGTTCGATTCCTAGTATAGGGCACATGCCTGGGATGTGGGCCAAGTCCCCAGTGGGGGGGCATTTGACAGGCAACCACACATTGATGCTTTTCTCCCTCTCTTTCTCCTTCCCCTTTTCTAAAAATAAATAAATAAATCTTAAAAAAAAAAAAAAAAAAAAACTAGGCTCAGAAAGAGTGTTTGACCCTTCCCTTTCCAGCCCAAAAGATTCAGATGGAAAGACCTGCTCCAGGTCTTAGTATATTCTTAGAAAGAAATCTTAGTATATTCACCTTAGCCTAATTCAAGTATGACAAATAGGAAGACTCCAAGCAGAAACCACCCTCCACCCTGTAGTCCTACTATTTTCTGAGTTGCCTAGCAGAAATGTATCTTGCACTATTTTGCTACCAGTTAATTGTCCATTTTAATTTTTAAAATGTAAGACCACTGTTCTCCTCTTTTCTCTTTTGTCCAAAATGACATAGATACCCAAATGTGCCTTGTTGTCTTTGGAATTTTCATGCTGATGTGAATTCTCCATGTGCATGCACTAAATTTTGATTTCTTCTGTTAATCTGCTGTTTGTCATTTGAATTATTAGCCCAGCTAGAATTTTAATAGTGAGAAGTATTTTTTGTAGCTCCCACAATATAATAACTACTATTATGTAATAATTTCAAATTTTATCAATGATCCCAATTATTTTTACTTCAGGTTAAGATCTAGTCCAGAAACCACACATTGCACTGAGTTTTCATTTCTCTATATTGTGGACAGTTCTTAGTTATTCTTAACCTTGACAATTTTGAAGAGTGCATGTCATTATTTTATGAAATGTCCACATAGCAATGTTTAAAACTAATTATTTTTATTCATCTTGTAAAAAACAAAAATAGTTGTTCATAAATCCTTTGGGTTTGTGATTTAAGGAAAAGGACGGAAACAAATGTCAATGCTTTTTCTTTACATAGAGATAGAATCCAATTCACTTAAATCATATATCAATACAGAGACTATCACAATAAAATTTCATTTCTTACATGTATCTCATTTATAAATCCAAGAATTATGAAATAAGATAAAATAGAAATGTATCACAGTTCTGTATTATCACCATTATTTTAATAAAAACAAACTCAATTCTAAACTAGCACCTACTTTATTTTTAGAGTCGTGGGACAGTTCAAGAAAAATATATTCACAATGATTTTGGTCATATAATTAGAATGGTAATAATTACACATAAAAGCAAAAAGAAAAGAAATTCACATCAGCCACACAAGTCATTAATGAAAACTATGAACATAAAACAAAGGTAGCTTGTTATGTACATATAAAAAACAACAGCTGCATGTGTGTGTATATATACCCATACATATACACACATGCACATATGCAATGAATATAAGAATATATAATAACATAAATGAGACCTAAAGGAGAAAGGGCCAGTTGGGCACTGATAGCTAACTAGGCACTACTGACACAGATGAAATGGAAGGCGGGCAACCTGACTTCCAATTCTGGAAGTGAAGAGTCCTGCACAGGCCTCCTATCTCTTTGAGGGGTTTTTTTTTATATAGAAAATGAAGTTGTCTGTCTAGATCCCATGGTTTTTGCAAATCTGGCTGATGGTCAGAATAATTTGGAAAATTTAGAAAAATAAGTAAGCTGGACACCTCTCCACATCTTCTAAATCAATCTCTGAGGTCGTTTGTTTTTAAATGGTCCCTTGAATAAATTTTATGATAACAGGAATGTAGAATTTTTCTTCAAAGTGTTAGCAGAAACCCAATACATGGCACAGGCAAAAGGCAGGCAGCTTGGGTTGCTGCGGAGTTGATCTGTCTCCACAGTCCTGCTGCTCACTGACTTACAGCCTGTGGCAGTTTCTGATGTAACTCCGTGGGTCAGCTGTAAACCACCGATCCAGTAGAGGATCACTAATATGCCGTCTAGTTCTAGCACAGGAGTCTGTTATGTCTATACAGCAACATATTTCTTTTAGAATTCAGATCAACATAATCTACTAGTTTTGAATTAATAGGCAAATCACTTAACCTTCCAATTCTGTTTCCTCCTCTGATAATGTGGATAGAGAATTCTAATCTTCAGAGCTGCATGGAGGATTAAATGGACTACCCAAGTAAAAAACTCAGACAGGGTTTGGACATAGTAGGTATTCAGAAAAAGTGAGTGACTCTCTTCCTCATTCCTTCCTCCTGCTCACTCCCTAAGAAATAAGTGTCAAATATATTACTAATAGTTGGTGAAGACAGAAGGTCAGTTTTTAAAAGGTCAGGGTTTGGTAAACAACAAGTAAACCCTCATTGCAATTCTGTTCCTGAACACAGAGTTATGAGAATAGTTTTACTACTAGCATGCAAAAGGCTGTGAGAATTTGGCATTGTGTTAATATACTTGTATAGTTTGCATATGATTACGCAGTGTGGCACATAAATTTTATGAAGGTGTTAAAAAAAAAGAATGACAATAACAAAAATCCAAAGATTCAATAATCATGCAAACAAAATGACTGACATTTAAAAACAGTCCTTGAGCATTGTAAACCCTCTGGACTAAGCCAGTAGTGCTCTCAACATGCGCGTTCAGCAGAGAACATCACGGCAGTCAGACGAGCCTCACTGTCCTATGAGTATGTTGCTTACCAGGTCTTCGGTAAGGTTTTTTTTCTCTTTTAAATGCAAACTTTCCGGGGGAAGAGGTGGTACTTACTTCCAAAATCTTTGCTATACATTTCAAAAATACCATTATTTGAGAACTCACAGTATGTGATGAATCTGTCTTTTAGAGATTTCTATTAGCAATGGCTCAGTCCTGCCCAACCCAATCTACAATACATTTTAAACCCTATTTTAAAGCTACCTTTCAACAAGGAATATGACCTAAATGTCTTTAAAAACAGGTCACTTGAAATTCTAAAGAGATGCTAAGTTTCAAATATATTAAATATGCGAAATCTCTATTCCAAGGGAGCTAAAGAAATAGCTGGTATATGTTCATGGGAAAATGCTTTTAATCAGAAAACTTCAGTTTAAATAAATACATTTCTTTTTTTGTTCACAGTCGTGAATATGCAATAATAGAAATCTAAGGCCAAACACTACTGTTTTTAGCTTTATGGCTTCACATTTACATTTTATATTATTCAGCAAAAAATGTCCTGATTTGCTCTTTTGGAATGTGCAATGCTGAAGGTAAAACTTCTAAATAATACTGAATACTTCTGAAAAAAAAATTTAAGCAAATAAAGAGATGAGCCTTTTGGTTACCACTGGTCTGAACAATTTTGTTCCGTCTGACAAATTCTTTAACCTCTGATATGTTCATTAGTAAAACGCCAACTAATTGAATCCATCGACATGAAAAACCACAGGCTGAAATCTGAAGTGCATACATCATGTTGAAGGATTCTGACTCAGCCTCAGCGGTAATAGTCAGTGAGGTCAGGTCAAAGAGGGTTAAACCAAGCCAGGATATAGCCAAAGGAATACATCAAACGCTGATTTTAAAAGGGCAATTAATCTTAGACAGAAATGCTTCCTGGGGAATGAGATCTCAATCTTAAGAGCACACTACATGATGTAGCAGTAAAAATGAACATATACAAGCTTACAGAGCTTTTATCCCATGATCACAAACAGAAGGAGAGTGCTGTTTATCAGAGAAATACAAACCCATTTAAAAATACTTACATTAACTTCTTCCGGATCTATACTCACCAGTACAGGTCTTAATGAACATACAATATCACAGTTAATATATGCCATATATCTCTTTCAGTGTATATACTTTATATATATTTTTATTATTTCTGCCTATAATATTCCCAGAGCCTTGACTCTTTAACATTTTATACAAGACTTTCAAAACATGGCCATGTTAATTCTTTAAATTCGGCTTACAATCTCTGTATTTCTTAATGAGAACATAAACCAAAATTTAAACTAAAAAACAATCCCATGTAATTAGCTGTAATTATAAATAGAATACTGTTTAAATTAAGTGATTTTAAGATGATTTAAATAAACTAAAAGCCTTCTGACAAAATAAAAATGTGGTTAAAAGTTAGAAATGAAAACTTGAAGTTCATTTTCTGCCCTCCCCTCCAATACAACTTTAAAAATACAGGTTCAAATGTTCTGATCTGCTTTGAATAAAGTGACCCAGTAATTCTAGTTGGGTATAATGGGGCCAAGTATGAATAGCAGAATAATTTCATTTAAGATATACATGATAATTACAATGTTCATTTATGACCAGAATGAGGTTACACAGGACTTACTTTAATGAAGAGATGATTAGCTTTTAATCGCCTGCATGTGTTATTATTTTGTTGGGGAAATTTTGTCTTCTAGTGCTAAATATGAAATACTAATTGTGCCAAGTGTCTGTTCCTCCTTCTAAAAAGCCACGTTAATTCATTTGACTTATTGAGGTTTAGGTAAAGAACAATAATTGAATGAAATCAGAGGCATCTTTTGACAGGTCCAGTAATTTCATCTTCATTAATGGAGAATTAAAAAAATAATCACTTTGTTATTTCTTTGATTTCAGAAGACATATGTCAACGGATTAAATCATTAACAGATTCTGGATCACCAATATTAGTCCATGTTACCCATGTGTTGGCACAAAGCACAGAGGTGAAGAGAAAATAAAGCAATCAAGGCAAAGAATACGATTCACTTTAGTTTTAGAATTTGATGGCATACGATAAATTCAAGAAAAGAAAATCTAATTATCAGGTTAAAATCAAGCCTCACCAGTTGCGTTTGTCCAAACTTGAGTACAGAAGATCTGTGCTCATGAGGACTACATTTGAAGAACACCTCAAATTTCCACTGTGACTACTACTGTCATCTTTGTAAACATAAAACGTGCATCCCATGAGGAAGAGACACAACGAGGAGCAGAGAGTGTGAGGATGAGACTGAAAGGGTGAGGCCCTCACTGGAGTCCAGTGACCCAGTCCCACATGCTGGGCTCCCCGTAACTCAGCACAATTACAAAAGGGCCTGCTTCCAGGGACCTTCTTCTGAAGAGCTGCAAACTTCAAATACATGTGTGCTGTTGCTCAGTCTTCAATGAAAACTTTCACTAGCAGTAACAGTTTCAGACCTCTAGCCTTAAGACTTTTACCTTTAATATATTTTAACAAGTAAATGATAACAGAGCTGGCCACAGTAACTATGCAAATAAACTTAGTTTTATTTCTTCCTTAACAGAGCCATACTTCTGGCATTTCTAGTCATGTCCAAAAGTTAATTTCTAAAGAAAAAGTAAGTGGCATGGAACTCTTGCCATGATCTAAAGTATAAGCAGCTACAGTATCAGCTTACATTTGGAGTTCACCGTACAGTTACAGCCTCTGTGCACAGGCTGGCCACCGACCAGTATCTGTGTCTGCAGAGTGGGCTTATCAAAACCCAAGACGAGAAAAAAACATTTACTTGTGAAAAAAAAAATACTACCAAAACCATAATAAAAAACCAAAATAGTTAATTGTAAAATCTTGAAATATTATAAAATCTCATTTAAACAAACTTTTCATTCATTTAAACCTTACAACCATCCCCCATCCTATGAGGCAAGTATTAGGAAACATCCTTATTTTTTACAAGAAAACTGGATGAAAGAAAAAAAAATCCCACTGAAATGATATTCCAAATCTGAAAGGGTGAAGGTAGAAAGGGTTACTTGAAAAACAAATTCTAAATGAATGAAAAAAAAAAAAGAATTACTGAAATTGTAAAACCATTACTATTCTTACTCCCAAGCCCTAATTCTGATGAAGCCTGGGAGATCAGCAGCTGTTCTGTTTTGGAGGTACGAGTTTGCAAACTGAAATGCTGCCTCTTTGGGGGACAGCACAATCGTGCCAACAAACGTGACAACTGCTGGTCCAACCTCAAACTCAGGGATCTGCCTTGGATGAGTACCATGAATGTTAGATATTTCTTTGCTCTAATTGCTTTATGTCTGAAAAAAATTATTATAACACCAAACAGTTAATTCACTTTATAGACACAATCTAATCATGTTATAGAGCAAAGAGGATAAATGTGACAACATCGTCTTTTCTTACTTTTTGTAAAAACTACTCTGATTTTTCATTAGGCATATAAAAATAAAGCAATATAAGTCAGAATGCTTAAATGGAGTATTATGGCTCCCCTAGACTAAAGTTAAGATTCTTTCAATGCGCTTATCAAGCAAAAAACAGATCAAACTTAAGTCACTTAGTTCCTCAGTACTTTCCCATTTCTGACCTTATTGAAAATGTTCTATATATTTATAGGAGATACACAGAAAAAATATGGCTTGTCTGTCAGTAAACAGAGTAGGGTCATTTTAGATCAAATATTACCCCTTAACAACCAGCCCTTGGGTAGCTGGTGAAGGATTCTACCTAACCGTGGTCATATGGTATATGAGCTGGTCCTTCCTTTTCATCTAATCTGTGCTTGCCTTTTACAGCTCATTCTTCACTACCTACTCCAGAATGGATAAAACAGCAATTCTATGTGCCTCCTACTATTCTTTGCATATCTCTATTCTTATACATACCACATCTGTACATCTTTCTGTCCACTCCAGCTGGACCAAAGTTTCTTAAAAGCAGAGACTATGTCTTAACACATCTGAATATCCCCAGTGCCAGAAATTTAATGATGAATAATGCAAATACATTTAATGATGAATAATGAAATCTACAACATCAACTGGAAACCAAAAATTAAAATGGCGGTTCGGAAGGGTCTCAAACTATGTAAGTTCCCATGAAGCAAGGTAGAAATGGAAAAGTAAAAAGGCAAGTGGCCACTGGATTATATTTGTTGCTAAGATAGATGCAAGGAATCTTTACTAATCTGCCATGGAATGTAAGTAAGCCTGTCCTTATACATACACTCCATTCTTAAATATCAGTATAAACTCAGGATTAAAACAGCCCAACTGTTACAGAGGACTGACCAACTATAACTTTGAAATAAATTTACAAAAGTCTGAATAGATATTTTTATTCTCATACACCTAACCCATTAGGTTTTATGCATTAGAAAAGTGGGAAATGAAATACGATTGGGCAAAGTTTATAGGTGTTTTGTATTGTCCCAAGTTAAAAAAAATAAAAACGTGATGGGCTTTAACCTTTGTTGGTTTTTTCTGGTACATTGTTTTTAATAAACAAAGGAAAAAAAATAGTTCACTTCAGGTCTGGCACAGAAGCTTAGCTCTCTGAGTCATTCTAACTAAGGCTGACACCACAGAAAAAATTTACCTGAGCTCACCTTTGGTTACTTCCTGTTACCTCTAACTGGGGTAACTCCTTTAGCCACTTATAAAACAACAACAAAAGAAACACACAAAGCACCTCCAGTTACCCCACAAGAACAATGACCTAAAGCACGTCTTCATGATTATTAGTACCTTCTACCTTCATCTGATGAAATAAAGACAAAATTCCTTCATGCATGAATCATTTCTTTTAAGGAATAGCAGACAATGGTGCCACGTAACTTTTATAAAGTACTTTCTCTATTTATCATGTGATGACAGCCAGTTCTTATCCAAACACACCCAATCTCAAAGTCTTTTGCTTTCAACCTAAGTTGGGTGCGGATGTTTCAAAATGCTTCTTCACATTTAACAATGCCACAGGTGTCCCGAATGAGACAGTAAACAGTTCTTTACCGAAATGGTGACTTGTTTTGGATATTCCCCACAGATCCTGAAATGACAGTTATTTTCCAATATGAGGTGACAAAAGGAAGAGGCAAATAAAAGTTTTTCCAAAGATAAAATACTGGTGTTAGAAATGTGGCCTCCTCCTGGTAAAAAAGGTACAATCAAAAGCAGTTTGAAAGTATAGGTGCTATTTATATCATTTCAATAATGTGTGCGTGGCGTGCATGAGTATATGTGTTTCTGGATAAAGAGGAGCATGTGACAATTTGGGTGCAAAGAAGACTGCCACACAAAGATATCCCACCTACAGCATCTGAAAACACCCAAGAAGCAAATTTGGGGGGAAAAAAAAAAAAAGGAAGTCATATTGTGTATTCTTCAGGAATAGATGTACATGTAAGGACATGCTAAAAACTTAGAAGAGAATAAAGAAACTTTAAAAGAATAGCCCTGGCTGGTGTGGCTCTGTGGATTGAGTGTGGGCTGCGAACCAAAGGGCTGCCAGTTTGATTCCCAGTCAGGGCACATGCCTGGGTTGTGAGCCAGGTCCCCAATAGGGGGTGCAGGTGAGAAACAACCACATACTGATGTTTCTCTCCCTCTCTTTTTCCTTCCATTCCTTTTTCTCTAAAAATAAATAAAATATTTTTAAAAACCTTTAAAAGAATAAAAAGCCTCACAAATCTGTGTGCCTTTCCTGTGCAGAGCCATGTTAATCCTGCACGTGTTATGATCTGGGTGTAGGAATGGCAACAGGGCAAAAAGGTGCGTTCTGTTGACCCAAAGCATGTGACTGCTTTTCATTTAAATGCCTGAATGTCACAGCCACTATTTTAATAAAGTCAACAAGAGTGGTCAGGTGCATATACAGGAGCTCTAAAGTAACAAAATGAACAAAATAAATATAGTAGAAATTCAGTTCCTAAGATCATGCCAGAAAATACTGTAAGAGAGAACTGTAAGTAGGTGAGAGTTAGGTATTGAACACAAAACATAGAATAAAGAGTTGGGAAAAGGTAAACATTTCAGAATGTTATTTTAAAGTAAACAAAAAAGTTAAAAGGCCAAAAAAATGAGAACAAAACTAAATGGCGTAGTATACCAGAAAAAAACAATGGACCAGGACACGGAGACATGAGGTCTAAACTTAGTGCTGCAGTAAGTAGCTCAGAGACCTCTGGCAAAGCATCTAGAATAAATGAAGAGAATGAACAAATAACTCTAAGGTTCTTTAAAGATATCAAACACAAAACTAACACCCAACAAATTTCTTCCGGTTCTTCTCCACTGAGTTTTCTGCATCGGTCTATTTGCTGACAAGTGTGCTGCTGGCTGGGGTCTGTCACAGACCTTACAGCAGAGCAGTTTTTTCCCAAGGTTTTGAGTTTCATTGTTATGTTTGTACCTTAAATTTCAATTATTCTTAATTGATAAAGGCATTTTTTCAATGTTCTTTAAAATACTACAAAGTACTCAAAAAGAGAGAAAAATACAGTAGAGAGAAATGTGCATGCCCTACATGTACATCTATTTTTCAGAGATGTAACTGAAAGCCAATGCTTACAGTGGGGGGAAGTATGAGGCTAATGGGTCCATCTCTGTTAGCAATAAAAATGATTAATCTCTTAATTATACTTCAAATGGAAAAAACTAGTCTATATTCTCAAATCTTCAGATTTGAAAGTAGCAAAACAGACATTAAATAGGCTTTTAAAAACAAACCAACCATCCCTTACACACAGCATGGAAAAAATAAACTGGAACAGTCAGTATCCCTAAATCAATAAAAGTTACTGAGAATATCCCATGCAAAATTTCTGTAACTTGACTTCAAAAATAAAAAAATCTATTTAATTATCTCTGCAAGAATATACAGGAAAATGGCAATATTGGCTATCTCTATATAGGGGAACTGGGTTAGGGTTTGATGAGTAAAAGTTAGGAAAAAAACTTTTTCTATCAACTCCTTTAAATACATTTTGATTTTAGAACTGTATAAATATATTATCTACCAAAAAACAATTTTAAAATTATTAACTGAATACAAAACATAAAAACTTGGATAAAAACAGGACTTTGTCAAATTCAAATATTTAAAATAAAATAAACAAACAAGACCCAGACTAGGAGAAAACGACTGCAAATCATGTCTGATAAAGGACTTGTAACAAAACAAATAATCCGTAAAAGCACACTCTACATCACTAGTTATTAGAGAACTAAACACTAACTCACCATGACACACCACTGCACAACCACTGGGACGGCCACAAGACAAAAGTGTAAGCTGGCGAGAACGTGAACAAACTAGAGGCCCTGAACACTGCTGGCAGGACCATAAAATGGCGCTGCCACTTGGAAAAGTTCAGCAGTTTCTTAAAAAAGTTTAACACGAACTTATCACACCACCCAGCTATTCCATTCCTAGGAATCTGTCTATCCAAGAAATATGAAAATGTTTGTCTACCCAGTGATCTGTATAGGAATATTTATAGCAGCAGTACTCATAAGAGAAAAAAGGTGGAAACAATCCAAATGTCCATCAACTGGTGAATGAATAAATAAAATATGACATATATACCTAATGGACTACACTATTCAGCAATAAAAAGAAACTACTGAATCACACTACAAATTGGATGAAACCAAAAATGTGCTAAGTGAAAAAAGCCAGTTGTGATTTTGTATTTCATTTATGTGAAATATCCAAAAGACACAAATTACAGAGACAAACATCAGACCAGCAGGTGTCTCCAATTGTCCAGGGGAGCACAGATCAGCTGCAAACAAGCGCAATGGAACTACTGAGGCGATAGGAATATTCTAAAACTAGATTGCAGTGATGACTGAACAACTCAATAAATTTACTGAAAATAAAAATCATTCAACTGCCAAAAAATTATTTAATTAAAACCCTTACTGAAAACTAAAATTATACAGGAACAAAAATAGATTAAGATTTGAAGATAGCAGTATAATCAACTTCATGTTAACTATGCCATGATTTAATAACCATAAAGAATGTTTGAGGTAAGGACACAAAGAAAGAATTCAGTGATTGGATTCTGAGGATGTGTAAGGCTCCAGCAAAAACCTTTGCTATATGGTCTAGTAGAGCACACTGATGACACACGACAGTAAGACGTAAAATGTATTTATAAACTCTTAAACCAGTAAAACCTGTTTGATTTCAGTAATTCTGAGCAGTGGTCAAAGATTTTATTTTTTAAAATCGATCTCTTCTGGTACTGGTTCTGCTGGCATTTCAGATGTCCCCCCCACCCTCCCCCCACACTGAGCCCGCTCTGCGCAACTCAGAAGTGACAGATACGCACAGAGGTGCCAGGAAAGGGAAGTACATTTCATTAGGAAAAACAAAGAAAGGAATTTTATTTTATTATCTCTCATTCTTTAAGATGAAGAAATACACTGGAAGATTAGAAATCACGTTTACCAGAACTGAATCCACAAATGAGAGACCAGGACACCAAAGATATGGTAAGAAGATGATTTAAGAACAGTGTATTTTATTTCACCAATGGAGTAGATTCCTTAATTCCCTATTTTGATAGTGTCAATAATTAATAAAATAATAAATGAAATTTAAGTGCTTCTGTTCCAAAAGATTTTTTTCCTACAAGATAATGAAAATATGTTCCTGAAGTAGTACAAATTATTTATAAATGCAGAATGCTTACATGACCGCAGTAGCAAAGAGAAATGAGAGAAATGCTTCATGATTGCTTGATTGTATTACCTTCAGGAGCAACTGCAGAAGGACAGACTTCTTTGAGGAGATCTCCTAATGTATGCAATTGTCCATCCGTAGCCACAGGACGAAAAAGCTTCTGAATGAAAGGTCGTTCGGTCGTTGTCTATTTGAAAAATGAGAAGAGAATTCAAACAATTAAGTCTTTGTTGTTATGAACTACAAATTAATACATGAGACAATTAAAGTTCGCATTAGACTCCTTCACATAATAGTGGAATGAGAAGCATGTATCACAAATGTGGTATTATTGCCCAAAATGCTTAACATTAGTCAAGTCGACCTAGCAACGAGGAAACAATCAGGCAATCCTGGAGTGTCTAAAGACAACTGGCCCGGCCTCCTCAAAACGGTTTCCAAAGGCATCAAAAAATATGTATATAAAAACATTAAAAGAGATTGAGAAGATATAACAAATAAATACAAAAAAATAAACCTTCACTAAATACTGGGTTGGAGAAGAAGATTTTAAAAATCAGCTATAAAAGACATTTTTTGGAATAACAGGAAATGAGAAATGAACATTAGATAATTTTATTGAATTAATGCCAAATTTCTTAGGTGTGATAATGTTTATAGGAACAATATCCTTAAATGTTAAAAAAAATTATGTTTAAGTGTTTAGGGGTGAAGTGCCATGATGTCTGAAACTTACCTTCAAATGGGGGTAGGAGGGGAGGGGAGGGGAGGGGAAAAAGCAAATCTAGAAAAATGTCAACTCCTAGTGAATCTAGGTGAAGGATGGTCTTACTTGTTTTATTATTTTAACTTCTCTGCATGTTTAAAAATTTTCAAAATAGATACAGCATTTCTACTGACAACTGTTATTAGCATTATGTCATAACTTACTGATAGTAATTTCAATGTTTTACCTAACCTACTTTGAAAATTAAGTTTCACTTTCCTAAACCACCTCTACAGGAGCATGTCAGTGATGCCAGAAGCCTCATCAGGACAGAGAGCAGAGAAGCTCTGGAATCAGTCAGTCTATGAGCTGTTTGATCCTCCACCCAGTTTCTTTGGAAATCTGGGGCATTCCCTATCTCTTAAGTTTATTGTGGGAATAACTGAAAAACTGTGCCAAGCACAGAGTGAGTAAACAAACAAACAGAATAATACACCCTTTTCCCCATAACTGTTATTTTAAGATAGTATTATAAATACCTGTAAGTACAAAGTAATGCCTTATATTTTATAGGAAAATGATCTCAACTATATAGCCATTACAGAAAATTTTGTCATTGTGTTTTTATCATAGAGGTATATCTCAACTTCTTTGACATAACTGATAGAGATTTGGTCAAAAACAATCTGGTTTTAAGTGCAGACATAAACTGAAATGTAAGAAAAAAGAGATGTGGTGTAAGCATGGGAGCTGCCTTCCACAGCTCCATGCTGTGCATTCAGTGGGCACATAATGTTAAAAATGACATTTCAGTAATACATTTAAGTGTTGTGGAAAGTATGAAAAAAATTCAGAAAATGAAAACCTTGATCATTAACATGTATTGAATATAATACAATTCACTGAAATAACTGAATTCTATTTTTTAAAAGTATGATTGATATACTTTAATTTAGGAAGCTTGTACTTGTCACACAGATGAAACTGAGAACTCACAGTAAAGGGCTAACTATGTGAAGATAATAAAGGTTAGGGGACTTCAGAACAGGAGGATATGAGTAGGGACCTGAAGGAATAATTTAAAATAGCCACCACCTACTTAGAGCTTTCTATCTTCCAAGCGATGAAGAGGCTTTTAAAGCGTTTTAGCAGAGGAAGTGACGTGATGAAAGAGGCTTTCCCCCTGAAGGTTAATGGAAAGCAGCGCTGTCTACAATGACTTGGTTAAGAGGTAACATCAGGATGACCAGTGAGAGGCTGTGTGAACAGTGCAAGCCTATGTGATGACAACTGGGACTGTGTCAGTGGAAAAGGAGGGGCAGGACTGTACCCCCGGTTAAAAAAAAAAAAAGTTAAAGTGTATTATCCTTAGTCTGATCCGAAAATACTAAGGTTTTTAGCAAAGTCAAAGAAATCTTTTCAAGATTCAATGACCCCCTACTTAGTGACAAAACTGTGAGATATATGACTGTAATTATAGTATGTAATAATTAAATAGTAAAATATATAATAAAACAACATGCCAAGCTGGCAAAGTCGACTCGTCTCGGCTACACTGTCAAAATCAAGCAGTTTTCTACCCCCACTCCTAGAAAAACGGCCCGTAGTTTCTCTGTATTTGTTCTTCTACTCTCTCCCAAATCTAAGAGGTTACCATAAAGGTCTAATAATCTTTGGAATAATGCTATTTGCCTGAGGGGAGCAGGGAAGCCCCAGTACTAGTACCATACCCTAAGTAAATTCTGTAGAATGGTAGCCAAGAAAACTCACAAGAAAGGAAAGTGCTGCTTCTCATACAACAAAAACTTTGTTTTAAAAGATGAAGATCCGAATACCTCAAAATCTAATAAACATTTTGTTTTAACACTGATTAGTATGCCTTTAAAAACTTATATTCTTATTTTTAAAGATCTATTATGCTAGAAAAGTGCAAGTAGGAATCTGAGTACGTCATATCACATATGGAAAACACTCAATCTGGAGAGCCGCCCCTAACCAAAACCCTGCCCAGGCAGACCACACAATCAAGTCTCAGAGGTTCTCAACGGGAATGGAGGGTAAATTCATGCAAATTTCTCAACAAATCTCATTACACCTGAATTGGAGTTAGCAGAGAAGACTTGATTATGCCAGGAAGTATTTAAAAGCTATCTTCCTTTGAATATAGCGAGAATTTTAAAAATACAAAAAGAACACAAATTCTTTAAACTTTGATTTAGTATACATGAAGCCAGACAATGCTAACAATATCAGTAGTGATGTGAATCTTAGTCTTTCAGGCAAGAAAGCCACTGTAACAGGAATATGGCCAGTGCTTACTTAATCTAGCCATTTATTTGTAAATATGCAAACTATTTCAGTGACTTCCAAGAAACAGCACTACTCTCTCATGAGAAATAATATGACTCGGTAAAGTCATCTTTGAAACTGCCCTTGTTACTTTTAAAAAATACATTAGTCATTTCTTAAATATACCAAATGGAATATAAAATTGGGGTGCTACTGGCTGGTTGCTCTCCGTCTCTCCTTTAGTCATGCACCTTCACCAATGAAATACCGTAACTTTTTCCTGTATGGAAAAATTATGTTGATATTGGAACTATGTCAAACAGAACCAAATTTGTCTTAAGTTAAATTTGTAACATTCAGTAAACCGTAAACACATTTTCTTAAACTGACAGTTCAAGGGTGACACAAATTCTTATAGATTTGTGCTACAAGTACAAATCAATGCAGGCTAATGATGACATTATCAATTTTATACCTAAGAAATAAAGAGAAAATACCTATTTCCAGTACAAACAGATTAGCCAAAGTTGACAACACATACAAATGCTGACGTACAATGTATGAACTGTAAGAGTAACAAGCACAGCCACATCACTAAGGTCAACTCTGATTCTCAGGAGTTACATAAGATACACAAAGTAACAAAGAATACACGGCAGTTATTAAAGGACACAGTCTTTGCGGTAAAGAACACTGACAGCAAGACCAGGTTCTGTCATTTATTACGGAACCATAAGCACAATTACCTAACTTTCCTGAACCTCAGTTTCCTCAACTGTAAAATAGAAATGATTATACACACACACACACACATACATCTATGCATGAATATAAATGGAGGTAATATCTACATTGCAGAGTTTCTGAGGTAAAAATACACACAGAGCAAAATCATGCTACACATGACTTACACACATGTCCTAACACACAGATCACCATCACTGTGATCAACAGTTTTAATGCTGTAATGGATGTTTTAACTTAACACCATCCCAATTTAGCGGACATTTTATTTCCTTTTAGTTTCAATCTGTTTTCTCTAAGTTTACTTGTCGGTATACAATTCAGCTTATGTTGCTAATGTATTCTGGTATACCACAAGAGAAAAAGAAAGCAGTTATTTTACAACTAAATTTAAAACTACTCCAGAAATTATTAGCCAGAGCAAAATTTATTAAAGGAAATACTGATAAACTGGACCTCATTAAAATTAAAAAAAAAAACAAAAAAAACCTTCTGCTCTGCAAAAGATCCTGTGAAGATGATGAAAAGACAAGTCACAAACTGGGAGAGAACATCTGTAAACCACATATACATATAAAAAAATTCTAAAAATGCAACAGTAAAAAAAAAAATAAAGGAAATAATTTGGTTCCAAAATGGGCAAAACAGTGTGAATATTTGGTCAAGATGGTGGTGTGGGTAAATGCTATACTCGTATCCTCCCACAAATACAGCAAAATTACAACTGAAGTACAAAACAACCATCATTCAGAATTCCTGAAATCTAGCTGAATGGAAGCCCTACTCCTAAAGATTTAAAGGGCCAGCCACACTGAGACTGGTAGAAGGTGCTGGCCCCACACCCATGTGTGGCAGATAATAACTGGGAGGGGTATCTTGGCTGCAGAGGTCCTCCATGAGGAGCAAATGGTCCCAGTCTTACATCAGGCCCCCTCAGCCCAGGGTTCCAGGAAGACAAGTCCCCATATCTTCCAGCTACAAGATCCAAAGGGGATTATGGCTAAATGAGATGAACGGATTCTAGAGTCCTAGGCAGATCCTCTTAAAGGGCCTGTGCATGGACTTACACAGACTCCCTCTCTGAGCTCTAGTGCTGGGACAGCAGCTCAAAAGGCACCAGGGACATATGGGGAGGAACTAAAGTGTCTGGCACCAGGGCGGAGCTGAAGGAGCAGCTTCCTCCCAGACAGAAGTGTTGGCAGGAGACATTGTTCCTATTCTGAGTACCCCCTCCCACCGATCTGGCTGGCAGGCAGGTGCTGTATGTCAAACTCCATTAACCTGGCTATCACTGTTTGCTCTATCCTGGTGATGCCCTGAGACCTGCCCTACCCAGACTGTGGGCCTACCTAAGCTGTTTCCAGGGTCTTTTCATACAAATGGCCTGTCTTGGCTCATGCCTCAGACTTTCCTAAAATCTCTCAAACAAGCAGTATATGACTTCAGCATACCCCATACCTCACAGTAAGTAGCCCCAAGCGTGACACTAGCAGCAACTGGCCTTGGTTCTCAGCTTGGCCTAGCTCGGGCACCTCCCAAACCAGCACAAATAGCAACCAGCTGCAGATCACTCTGTAGCTCAAACCAGGTGTACAAAGAAAAAAGGAGGGCAGAAGAAAGGAGGTGGTTGACCTTGGCCTGCATTCTACACGAGGCCCCAGAACCAGAGTACCAGGTAGGTATCTTCAGACCACACCGAAGTGCCACCCAACCACCTCCACCAGCGACACACTCAAGGGATGGAGGCAGTGGGCACCAGAGCCCCACTGACGCAAGTACTGCTCAATGGGGTGGGCCCCCTACACAACTGATCCTCCATGGCAGTCAGACATCAATGGTCAGAGACAGTCCTTGCAAGCCGATCGGCCTGGGGATAAATCCCTCCCACTGACATGCAAACAGCAATCAAGGCTCAACTACAACAGGAGAGTGTGCACAGCCCACAGGAGGGTGTGTGGGGGTGCCCTAGGAGGGCCCAGCTTTGGTGATTGGAGAGGCTGTGCCACTACAGAACATCTACTACATTAGACCGCTCTACCAAACCCAGGAGATGCAGCAGCTCTACCTAATGCATAAAAACACACACAGGGAGGTTGCAAAAATGAGACAAAGAAACATGTTCCAAATGAAATACAATAAAAGTCTACAGAAAGAACTAAACAAAATGGAGATAATCTATCAGGTGCAGAGTTCAAAACACTGTCTGTAAGGATGCTCGACGAATGTAGTGAAAACGTCAACAGCATAAAAAAGGACATGGAAACCACAAAAAAGAACCAGTCAGAAATGAAAGATACACTAACTGAAATGAAGAATAATTTACAGAAGATCAACAGTACAGTGGATGAAACCAAGAACAAAATCAGAGATTTGGAATGTAAGGAAGCAAAAACCATCCACTCAGAACAACAAAAAGAAAAAAGATCCAAAAGCACTGAGGAGCCCCGGGGACAACTTCAAGCATATCAACACCTGCATCATAGGGTGCGGGAAGGAGGGGAGAGAAAACAAGAAACTGAAAACCTATTTGAAAAAATAATGACCGAAAACTTCCCTAACCTGGTAAAGGAAATAGAAATATAAGTCCAGGAAGCTCAGAGTGTCCCAAACCACATGAACCACCCAAAGAGACCCACATCAAGACACATCACCATTAAAATGCAAAAGATTAAAGACAAAGAGAGAATCTTAAAGCGGCAGTGGAAAAGAAGTTAGTTACCCACTTGATAGCTCCCATAACATTTGTCAGCTGATTTTTGAAGAGAAACTTTGCAGGCCAGAAGGGAGTGGTAAGAAATATTCAAAGTCATGAAAAAAAAACAAGGACCTACAACCAAGATTACTCCATCATTTAGACCAGGACATAAAGAGTTTTGCAGATGAGAAAAACCTGAAGAAGTTTATCATCATCAAACCTGTATTACATGAAATATTAAAGGGTCTTCTTGAAGAAGGAAAAAAAGATAAAAAATATGAACAGTAAAATGGCAATAAATATATATCTATCAACAACTGAATCTAAAAAACAAAATAAGTGAACAAACAGAACACAGATACAAAGAATATTTTGACTGTTGCCAGATGGCAGAGGTGTTAGGGGAATGAGTGGAAAAGGTAAAGGAATAAGAAGTACAAATTGGTTGTACAGTAATGTAAAGTACAGCATACAGAATATACTCAATAATATTCTAATAACTATGTACGATGTCACATGGGTATGAGATTTATAAAGATGTCACTTAGTAAATTATATAGTGTCTAATCACTGGCATGTACACCTGAAACTAATATAATATTGTATTGGGTTGGCCAAAAAGTTTGTTTGGTTTTTCCTGTAAGATGGCTTTAGCAATGCTTAGTTGTCATTAACTTCATTCGAAACAATTTTGTTAGATTGTTTTGTGATGGTTGTCATATCAGTGTGCATTAAAAAAATCAAAATTAGTAAATTTTTGTGTAGCCATTTTAATATTGAAAATGGAAGAAGATACATAACATTTTCGGCATATTATGCTTTATTAATCACTTCAAAAAAAGGTAAAAATGCAAAAAATATTTGTGCAGTGTATGGAGAAGGTGCTGTGACTGATTGAATGTGTCAAAAGTGGTTTGTGAAGTTTTGTGCTGGAGATTCTCTCCAGACAATGGTCCACGGTCGGGTAGACCGGCTGAAGTTGGTAGGGATAGAACTGAGACATTCCCTGAGAACAATCAACATTCTACCACATGGGAGATGGCCAACATACACAAAATAACCAAATCAATAAAGTTACTGGGGAAAATGAAAAATGTGTCTTTTATTTTAAGAAAAAACCATATGGACTTTTTGGCCAACCCACTATGTCAACTGTAACTGAAAACTAAAAAAATGATTTAAATTTTTAAAAAAATGGGCAAATGACAGACATTTCATCAAAGAGGACATAGATGGCAAATAAGCACATAAAAAATTAAAACAATGCAGTATCACTACACACCTACCAGTATGTCTAAAATTAAATAATTTCAGTAACACCAAATGGTGGTGAGCATATGTAAAATGTAGTTTAAATTTATTCTTTAAAGAATTCATTCATTCATTCATTTATTCATTGAGAGAGGGGAAAGGAGGGAGGAAGAGATGGAGAGAAACTCAATCGGTTACCTCTTACACACCCCCAAGTGGGGATCTGGCCCGCAACCGATATATGTGCCAGGCCTGAACAAGGATCGAACTGGCAACCTTTCAGTTCACAGGCTGGTGCTTACCCACTCAGCCACACCAGTCAGGACTGGAGGAAGTACTTTAGTGATATGGCTGGTACAAATGTAAAATGGTACAGTCCCTCTAGAAAGAATATGGTAGTTTCTCACAAAACTAAACATGAATTTACTATATGACCTGGCAATGGTACTCTCGAGTATTCCCAGAGAAATGCAAGCTTATGTTCTCAAAAAAAGCCAACAAAAAAACCTCCAAACTTGTACATATATGTTCTTACAGCTTTACTTATAATATCAAAAACTGGAAATAATCCCAATGTCATTCAATAAGTGAATGGTTAAACTATCTGTGGTACATTCATACCATGAAATACTACTCAGCAATAATAATTTAAAAACTTACTAATACATGCAACAACTTGTATGGAGCTCAAGAGAATTTACGTTGCATAAAAAAACCTGAACTCAAAGTTACACACTGTATGATTCTATTTACATAATATTAGTAAAATGACAAAATTTTAGAAATGAACAAATTAGTGGTTATCAGAGGTTAGGGTGATGGGGAAATGAAGGAGGCAAGATAGGTAGCCGTGGCTATAAAAGGGTAGCCTTCGTGATGGAACAGATCTAGTGAAGTATGAGCAGAGTTTGTGGATTGTATTAATGTCAATTTCCTGGGTAGATATTGTGTTATGGTTATAGATGATGTCACCAGTGAGGGAAACTGAGAGAAGGGTATACAGATCATCCTGCATTATTTGTTATGATTGTATGTAAAGATTATACGTTAATTCATGTAAAGCATTTAAAACAGTGTCTAGCATGAAGTAAATGCTCAATAAGTGTTGTTACTGTTCTTATTAAATGTGACATGACACTCAAGAATTTATGAAACACTAGTATGTATTTTGTATTGAGTTGTAATACAAATCATGGAAGATTTTAAGAAGATATTAAACTCATTTTGTAGTCACCCTGTCACTACATAATATCAGTATTAATTTTGTTGTTTTGGTCACATATATTGTATCAACATAAAATATCAGAAATGTGCTTTTTGTTAAAAAATAACAATTTTTAGCTAGAAGGGTATATATCCTGCTCATTGACCATGGAGTCAATGACCATTAAGGGGAAGAAGAATCACATCTGATAGTAAAGGGGGATTCTATTCACTGAAACAAAGTGATGAAAAGCTATGAAGGAGGGTGGGGTGGGAGCCTGAGCCGGGAGAAAGGAGCTCACCAGTAGGCTTCAGGCAAGGTCTGAGTGACGAGCAGGCAAGTAGGAAGGCAAGATGCAGGCACAGCCCCTTCTTTACCAGCCAGCCAACAGCAGTTTCTCTTCCTCAGGAGGTCGCCAATGCCCTGTCCGACCCAAACCCTGTCCCCAAATGACAAGAACAACAACATTGTCCAGGATAAGGGGGCCATCATTCTTTTCCGGAAGCACAAGGTGTGTGGTGAGGGGGCGGGGGTAGCAGGCAGTATTCCTACAGCTGGGGAATGGCGGACAATGTGTATTTTACCTCGATAACCCAAAAGACTATATGCAGACATGATGTCACTGCATTGGTTATTGACAGTATTTTTAAACGACACAAAAGTGGAATAGCTTTGTTCAGGAATGGCCTATTGCCAGGACATGCTCTTTTCAGGCTGCATTAGTTTGAAGAAAGTAAAATTTCAGGCAAAGTTGGAGCATTTCAAGCAAAGTTGGAGCATGAGTATATTCACAATTTTAAACTTCTGCAAGGATCATTTAAGAGAATGAATGTTGATAAGGTAATTCTAGTGGGAAGCAAGTCAAAGGACATTTCTAGGACACCCTGAACTTCCTTCAGTGGTTTAAGAAATTCTATGATGCTAAGATGGGAAGGAGTATGATCCTGTAAAGCATGACAAGGGCAAGATGCAATCCCTCCTCCGACCCTGGCAAACAGATCTTCAACCTGCCAGAAAGACTCACCATGCAAGCTCCCCCATGGTGCAAACAACCCAACAGCAGGTGCAGCTAAATCAAGTCCAGCATCTAAACCAGGATCCACACCTTCTAGTCTCTCATCTGCCAAAAGACCTTCGTCCAGCAGCTCGGCATCCAAATAGGATAAAGATTTGGGAACACAGGTTATACAGCTTAATGAACAAGTCCATTCATTAAAACTTGCCCTTGAAGGTGTGGAGAAGGAAAAGGATGTCTACTTCGGAAAGCTGAGAAAGATTGAGCTACTCTGCCGAGAGCAGACGCAGGAAAAGGACGACCTCATGCAGTGACTAGTGGAAGTCCTGTACCACCTCAGATGAGCACGAGGGCCACCCCGAAGAGACGGAAGCAGGGGCACAAGCCCACGAACAGCAGCCCCAGCAGCGCGAAGACTACTAACCCATCTTGGCAGCTCTTGACACTTCCATTTTATGTGGGAACTTTTCTTCGGGAGAACTGGAACATATGAGGCCTCAAGCTCAATAGAAACCGGTTGTTCCTAGTCTGCCAGTAACACCAATGTACTGTCACACACACGTCAACCACTGCACTCGTCCCATCTCCTTTGCCAAGACATAGCAGTCGGCCACCTGGCAGCCTACCTGAGAGAGATCATGGGGTCACACACCTTCAACTTCACCACACGGCTGCATGAGATGGGCTCTGCTCTCTTCATTTTATTCCCAAACTACTCTCCCCACCCCGTGACTACTGCCAACACCCCCTTTTTATCCTGGTGTGAAACAATGGTAATTTGATACATGGTATTTATATTGGCATTTCTCAACCTCATGTCACTAAATGTCACACATATTGTGGTGCTTTGATGTTTGCAAGTCTAACCTTTGAACATAAATTTGGTCAAATAAAAAACTGGAACAAAAAAATAGTTATGAAAGATAAAAACATAAAAATTCAGAAAGGCTGCAACCTTAAAGTCGCCCAGGAGATGCATGATGACTCTCTGGGGTGTGAAACTTACAAACAGCCTTAATTGGAAGGCGGGGGAAGGTGGTGTGTGCATGTGTGGTGGTCTCCTATTGACACAGCAGGCAAAACATGATGATGATAAGTGGCCCAGGTTATTAAACGGTTTGGATGGAATCATCCTAGGAGTGGTACCCAGGTTTAGGAGCTCCAACCAATCACCTGCATCACTGTAAACTGAACCCACAACCTCATTTACTCCAGTGAGCCTTAGATGGGCATTCTGTTCTTGGTTGGACTGAAGAAATGAATGCACTGATACTCTACATATGTTGTAATTTTTTAGATTTAGCAGTAAGTTTTGATGTGATTAGCTATTATATGTGTATGCTTTGTTTTTTATGTCCTCTGAAATAGGATGATCTACTACTTTTATAAGCAAAATGTATTTAATTCCCAAGAGTTGCTTAAGTATATCAAAGAATTCACTTGTCAGATTTGTAGATGTTTTTAATTTTTAAAAATCCTCACCTGAGGATATGTTTATTGACTTTAGAGAGGGAGGGGGAGGGACAGAGAAACATTGATTGGTTGCCTCCTGTATGCCCAGACCAGGGAATCCATGACCTAGGTGTGTGCCAACCAGGAACTGAACCCATGACCTTTTGTTGTTTGGGAAGACGCTCTAACCAACTAAGCCATCTTGCCAGGGCTGTCGATATATACTTTTTTAAATTAGCTATACTGAACTGTAACGGGAATTATTAATATCTATTTATTTAGCATTAAAGAAAGTAAATATATTTACTTCATTACATAACTAGTACTATGTGTTTTAGAATTAAATCTGGAAAAGGAATGAATTAAGAAATATCAAGAGGTGAAAAAGATTGCTCTCCAATTGTTCTACAAAAATTACTATATTTATAATTAGCATAAACTGAACTGAAAGGCCTTAGAAAAACTAGATTTTACAATATACAAGTCTGATAACATGTAAATAACTGTAAGCATGCCATTCACCAACAAAAGCTACCTCCATTAAAAATCCCACCAATTACTAGGACTATCAAAAATCAGTGTATTTTCACTTGCCACACAATTTTAAATTAATGAACTAAATTTATTATATTTGAAAAGTTTTATATAATACGTAGTAAAAGCTTCATTAGTACCAAAATGGTGACAATCATGAATACCAGTAAAACTTTTCTTATAGATTCTTGTTAAAGGAAACAAACCACAATATTTTACTTTTGAGAATAACATAGTTGCTGATATTCCATTAATGTGGTGACAGGCATTACAATGATATAAAAATAAATAAACTGCAATGATGGATATTTTATTTATTTATTTTATATATATATTCTTTATTTTAATTGTTGTTCAAGTACAGTTTTCTGCCTTTTACTCCCATCCCAGCCCACCCCCAAGCCCTCCCCACCTCCCTCCCATTTCCACCCCCATCTTGTTTTTGTCCATGTGTCCTTTATACTTGTTCCTACACACCCTTCCCTTTTTCCCCTGAAATTCCCTCCCCTCTGGTCACTGTCAGCCTGTTCTCTATTTCAGTGTCTTTGGTTATATTTTGCTTGTTTTGTTGATTAGGTTCCTGTTAAAGGTGAGATTATATATGGTATTTGTCTTTCACTGTCTGGCTTATTTTGCTTAGCATAATGCTTTCTAGTTTTATTTCTGGAAGATTATATTTTTCTAGAAATTTGTCCATTTCATCTATATTTATTTCTTATGCTAAAAAATATATTTGAGATTTCTTATGACAAAAGCATGCATATAGTAACAAAAACTATTAACACACACATAGCCTGTGTTAAAACAAAAATAAACAAACAACCAAGCTCATAGATACAGACAGAATGACAGTTGAGGAGAGACAGGTAAACTGTTCTTTTTGTTTCAACAAATTGAAAACAATGTTTAAAGAGGACTAATCTTACTGCACTCTATAATATGAATTGGAATTGGTGAGAGACTGGAGAATTGGGGAGTCCCTTTAGTTTGCTTGAGGAATAATGAGAATATGAACTTGGATGGTGGCAAAGAAAATAGAATAGATATAAGGGACGTGGATAAATAATGTGACTTGAAAATAGATTTGAGTCATTGATTTAGTCATTTGTTCATTCTTACTTTAATCCATCCCTTTTATTGTATCAAGTACTTGCTAGAGGTACTCAGCAAAAAATGAGAGTTTCTGCTCTCACAAAGCTCTCTGACCAACCCTAAGTAGCTCCTTTAATCTAGCAACTTAAAAATTAGTCCCACTCCCTAAGTGTTCACAGCCGCCATCCAGAACCACATCCTTTCATATTCTGTCTGCTTCCTAGCCTGTCCCCAAACCTCCCAGTTTCTGATCACATCTTACTTTCTGGACTATGGTTCCACCCCGCTCCCTTGGCAGCACTCCAGCTCTCATCTCTGGCTTCACTTCTTAGATTCACTTCCTACTTCCTATTTTGTGTTAGGGCTGATTTCATAAATTCTTGGCTAGTCTAGCCAAGCCCTGTGGTCTTTGCGACTACGCACAGTTCTTATGGCTGCCTTCCATCTCCCAAACAGCACAGCACTCAGAGTCCAGACATTAAAAAACAACAAAAAGAATTATCCCAATAGTACTATCCCAGCTCAGGGCCTCTGACTAATGACCAGGAAGGGCAGGGGTAAGTTATATCATGAATCTTTATTCATTAAACACTTACTGAGCACTTTCTAGGTTACCACTATGCTTAAGGTACACAGGATGAGAAACACACACATAAACAAATAATTGTAATACAGTATTCAGTTATAACAGAAATATGTACAAAGCACTAAGAGAAAATTTAAAAGCCCAAACACGCGCGCGCGCACACACACACACACACACACACACACTCCCAGAATCTCAAGCACAAAATTTACTTCTGGACTTTTTGGCAGCTAGAGCAAAAACAAAAATAAACCTGCCTAAATCAAAAATTGTTACATAACTTCATTTTCTAACAGAGAAAGACATACCTGTAGGTCCAAAGGAAAATATGCTGTAACAGTAGGTACAAAGTAAAAACATGCTAAGTGGAGTAGAACGTAATGTATTAAAACAGTAGGGAGTTTTGCCCTGGCTGGTATAGCTCAGTGGACTGAGCACGGGCTATGAACCAAAGGGTCGCCAGTTTGGTTCCCAGTCGGGGCACATGCCTGGGTTGCAGGCAGGGTACCCAGTGAGGGCCACGTGGGAGGCAGCCACACTTTGATGTTTCTCTCTCTCTTTCTCCCTCCCTTCCCCTCTCTCTAAAAGTGAATAAATAAAATCTTTAAAAAGAAAACAGTAGGGAGTTTCAAAAGAGGATGAAAACAAAGGAGAAAATATAGGTCTTCAAGGTTTCAACTTAAAACAGATAATATTTTTGCCCTGGCTGGCGTAGCTCAGTGGATTGAGCGCGGGCTGCGAATCAGGCATCGCAGGTTCGATTCCCAGTCAGGGCACATGCCTAGGTTGCAGGCCATGGCCCCCAGCAACCGCACATTGATGTTTCTGTCTCTCTCTCTCTCTCTCTCTCCCTCTCCTCTCTAAAAATAAATAAATAAAATATTTAAAAAAAAAAAAAAACAGATAATATTTTTTAAAATAGAGAAAGAGATAAGGCCTTTCAGGCATAGTTCATCACCAATCCTTCCCTTTCATAAGCCCCCTCCCCTGCTAAAGTATTCCAAGGGCAGCTGGAACATAATGGTGCCTGTGATAAATTAGTGGATAAGGGAAGAAAAGTGGGCTAAGAGTTTAGCACTATAGACCTTGTAATGTCAAATGCAGTGGGGGATTAAGAAAGGCTTAGCTGGAACCCCAACCACAACACAACTGACAGTGAACCACGGCAAATTACATCAATCTTTGGGAGTCTGTTTCTGAATCTGAAAAATGGGCATAACATGTATCTTTAAAAGAGTGCTGTGATCATTAAGTAAGATGAGATCCATAAATCATCTTATGCAACAGGTGCTTAACAATGGTTAGTTCTTCCCATTCCTCCCTTTTAAACCACGGCTGAGTGTGGAACCACTAACAAAGAGAATGGAAAAAAAATTGGTATTGAACCAGCGGTTCCCTCTGAAGTCTTGTTAATTAGAATAAATATGTGGCACAAATAAAAACAGGGGTTTACACAGGATATGCTCCCAGACTTTACCAACAGACACATGATATGCACTTCAAACTGTCACATGCACATTTGGTCTAAGATATATTCATGCATGTCAAATTTTGCACCACATGCTATTCAAAAGAAGCCTCATATTAAAATTAGCTTAAGAATATACACAATTACAATACCTCATTAAGTAAAAAGAACAGACCATTTTCAAATGAATGCTTTTAGACCTTTACAGTAAACAGTCCTTTTGGTTGTGGGAAGTGGGGAAACCAAGGGGAGCAGGGTGGGGAGTCTGTGCCACTTAATCAGACTACTTTTATCCTTTATGTAGGGAAATAGGAGGCTTGAAAATAAGCACTTTCTGTAGTTGCACTACCAGAGTCTGAAGTCCACTTTTAATATTCCCGACAACTCTAAAAAATAATAATTAACATTTGAAAAGCTGTCATTATTATAGTCAGGGACACTTAATCCTCAAAGAAGTAGTATTTTAATTGAGACTATGATTAAATGAAAGCACCCACCAGAATTATATCCACACATCTGGTTTGAAGTTTATGTTTTGTCTTATTTAAATTGTTATATTTATTGTAATTCTGTCTAGACAATGCCAAATGTACTCTGTCACATAAATAGTTAAGGCAAATTTTCTTCAAATACAGGCAGCAGTTGGTGTCTTCACATCCTTTCACTGAATAAAACGTGTCACAGTGAAGCACCATTTCCCTTTGGTCAAGGCTGAGATCAACTCGGTGCTGTTTATGGGGCAAATCATAGAACAAGATACATCACTTTAACTTTTTGATACGAAATTATTAGTAAAGTGGCAAAATGAGACACTTCCTGCATAAATGCTAGATTGATGTTTTTAGCAATAATTATCTAATTTTTTCTAAGATTTCTTCAAAAAGATTTCAAAATTGTACCAGGGGAGTCAGTTTAAATTTCACTGTCCATGAAAGCTTTAAAATACCTTTGCTAATTTCCCAAAGCTGCACTAAAAAGGTAGGCTAATACAAGAGTAATGTAATTAATAAACTTTCCTACTGAAGAATCAAATGACACTTTTATATATGGGCAATTTCCATCTTCATATAAGTATGCTTATATAAAATAAGCAGTACTTTAAAAATGTACAAATAAATCAAAGTAGCAACAAAAAACACTTGAGTAAAAGACACCCTCACGACCTCAGAATTCAAATTCTGTTCTCTGGATGCGCAGTCAAGTGCCTTATCCGCCAGAAAAGTGTTTCTAAACCTGGTTAGGGTGTAAAGAAGTTCTACAAAGATTCCCAGCCCTCGTAGCACAGTCTGTGGGTTTTACAGTGAGTGCTAAATAAAACGTATAATATGGGGACGTTGATAAGGGTTTCTGACACAAATAAAGGGCCTTGGATTTGGCAATGGTTTCTTAGATATGAAAACCCAAAATCACAAGCAATAAAAATAACAACAAAATAGGCTGGACTTCATAAAAACTAAACATTTTTGTATTCAAAGGACACCATCAAGAAAAGCTGAAAATTCACAGTATGGGAGAAAGTATTTGCAAATCATATACCTAATAAGAGATTAGTATCCAGAATATATAAAGAACTTTCACAACTTAACAATAAAAAAACACAATTTAAAAACTGAGCATAGAAATTAAAAATATTTCTCCTAAGATGATGTAAAAATTTTCATGTAAGCACATGAAAAGATGTTTAATTAGTAATTAGGGAAGTACAAATCAAAACCAAAATGATATGCCCCTTCATACCCACTAAGATGGATATAATTAAAATGGCAGAAAATAGCCCTGGCTGGTGTGGCTTGGTGGATTGAGTGTTGACCTGCAAACCAAATTGTTGCTGGTTTGACTCCCAGTCAGGGCCCATGCCTGGGTTTCACGCCAGATCCCCAGTAGGGGCAAGCGCGGGACAACTGATTGACATATCTCTCACACATCAATGTCTCTCTCTCCTCTTTCTCTGCCCCTTGCCCCCTCTCTAAAAATAAATAAATAAATAAATAGATAGATAGATAGATAGATAGATAGATACATAAATAAATATTAAAAACAACAGAAAAATAATGATATTAGCAAGAATGTGGACAAATCGGAATCCTCATACATTGCTGGTGAGAATTTAAAATGGTGCAGAAACTTTGGAAAACAGTCTGGCAGGTCCTCAAAAGATTAAACAAAGAATTACCATAGTAATTCTTTTTTTTTTTTTTTAGAATAACCCAATAATTCCACTCCCAATATCTACCCCAAAAAACTGAAAATACATGTCCACACAAAAATCTGTATATTAACGTCCATGGCAACCTTATTCATAATAGCCAAAAGGTAGAGACAATTCAAATGTCTATCAATTGGTAAATGGAAAAACAAGCCCTGGCTGGCAGAGCTCAGTGGATTGAGCGTGGGCTGCGAACCACAGCATCGCAGGTTCGATTCCCAGTCAGGGCACATGCCTGGGTTGCAGGCCATGGCCCCCAGCAATTGCACACTGATGTTTCTCTCTCTCCCTCTCTCTCCCTCCCTCTCTCTTCCCTCTCTAAAAATAAATAAAATCTTTAAAAAAATAAAAAAGGAAGAAAATGTGACAGTATTGCTTGTTTAAAAAAAAAATGTGATGTCTCCACAGAATGGAATATTATTTGGCCAAAAAAATGAATGTACTGAAATATGCTACATTATTGATGAACCGTGAAAATGTAATGCATTTGAAAGAAGTGAAACGTAAAAGGCCATGTATTGTAAGATTCCCTTTACACAGAATGTTCAGAATGGATAACTCCATAGAGTTAGAAGGTAGATCAGTGGTTGCCAAGGGCTGGAGGAAAGGAAGAATGAGGAGTGACAGTTAATAGGGTATAGGGTTTCTTTTTGAGAGAATAAAAAACATTCTGGAATTAGAGCAGGTCCTCGAATAACATTGTTTCATTATAGTATTAATGAGATGCTGGGGAATTTAACTCTTCTTTGTATCAATTAACCTAGGATAAAATTGGTTTTATTATACATTGTTGTTTTCCTTCAAGCTGCAGAACCTATCAAATGCATTAAACGAGGACCTACTGTATATAGTAGTGATGGTTGCACCAACTCTGTGAATATTTTTAAAAAATCAATGAGAGTACACTTTAAAAGAGTGAGTTTTATAGTATCAAACCTATACCTTGATAAAGCCGTCATTAAAAAGTAAGTATAAGTAAAAAGTCCCATGTGGGTAGTAAAGGGAGCGCTTCTGAGTTGACAGCCCAGAGTCGTCATAGTTTAATTTGTAACTATCATTATGTTTGTTTCATAAGTTTTTAAAAACAATGATTATATTCCAAAACAATTTTTTAATGTTTAAAAAATTTTTTGAAGGAAGAGCTACCAAACAATAAGGATCACAGAAATATTCCTGTCCTTATCAATTCAAAACATTGAAGGTTTTTCTTTAAGAAGTTGTATAGCATCGTGGCAATTTTAAAGTTGTCTGTGGGAATTTAAATAACTTTCCCTTAAGTGTTCAGCAAAACACATTTAAAATTCATGTTCTGACACTTAAAATAAGCCAAAAGTTTTGAAATTACAAATGCTAGTTTAAAAGAGGGAAGGTTTACTAAAATAGATTCAGAATTTAATAATTCTGAATAGTAGTAATCTATCAAAAAATGGCATTCTATCTTAATAAATACAGTGTCTGGATCATTAAAAAAAAGTCTTTATTGATAAACTGCTGCCCAGATTGTAGGCTCATTATGTCTTCTGTTTCTGAGCTCTCCCAAAACTCTCTTTACCAGTCAGGAGAGCAAAGGAACTCCGCATCGTCCTACTTCTTCCTTAATGGCTTGGAAGTTCTGATTCCCACCCACACTGCTGTGACCAAAATGAGGGGGACAGACTTGGCAGGGAGAGGAACTCCTCCTTTTGCAGATTCATGAGTTAGAATCTGGAATGATACAGAAACAGTACTATAAATGCAGTCAGGGCTTACAGTACTGGTATCATAGTTCAATTTTATTACTAATTACATGGCCTATCCTAGGAGTTTTATTACTTACAATACAAGTCCCTATCTCCATAGAAAAAAAAAATTAAAATTTTGAAACAGCATACGAAGAGAGGGCTGTCTACAGAATCCAAAGTAGGTTGATGTCTCCCAACATCTCCCAACAGCATTTTATTTCAAGATAATCTAACATCATCAATACAGCAAGTCCAATTACAGTTTCCTTTTCATAATAGAAGTATTTTTTTAAAGATTTTATTTATTTATTTTTGGAGAGGGAAAGGAGGGGGAGGGACGGGGAGGGGGGGAGAGAGAGAGATAGAGAGAGAGAGAGAGACAGAGAAACATCAATGTGCAGTTGCTGGGGGCCATGGCCTGCAACCCAGGCATGTGCCCTGATTGGGAATCAAACCTGTGATGCTTTGGTTCACAGCCCGCGCTCAATCCACTGAGGAACGCCAGCCGGGGCTCATAATAGAAGTCTTAAAATGGCATAAATATGTTACTTAGTACACTGAAGTGGTGATTTTTAAATAGGGTTTTAAATTGTATACATCAAATATTAATTCTTGTGTAATTTAAGTGACAGTTTATTCATCTGAGAAAAAGAAGACTGTGGTGAGGGGCTGAGCAAGAGGCATTCTGCCCCAAAGAATTCATCAGCAAAAGAGGGTACCATGTGGCCAAAAGCTATAATCACTGCACTTATTTTAAAGACCTCTTAGGAACCAGGTCTTAAAAGATGATAAACTTGCCTCATGAATAGTTATCAGCCAAACTACAAAAGAAGTGAAAGACTATAGTATTCCGATTTAAAAGACAGTGCTTTATTTAAGGAACAATAAAGTTCCTTAAGTAAAGCAATATTACTTGTTCCAAAAATAGCATCATTATTTCCCAGAATTAATTACAATTAAAGGAAACCTTCCTTATTACACAGAATAATTACAATAATATTTAATGTAACACTGTTAAAACATTCCAAACTAATAAAACCATTCATTTACATGTACCATGGCTTAGCAAGGTAAGGAAGTACAAAGTTTTAAAAACTTTAAAATGATAATGTGGTAGAAAGAAAAGCAAATTTGTTAGTTCTATTCCACTAAGGATTCCTCAATGTAGAAACCGGAGTTCAAGTTACACTTTGATGTGCAGATCCTTTTGAAAGCTACTCTACCCTGTTTTATATGAAGCATCTGTAGCTAAAATGAACACCTAGTGAAGAGTATGAATGCTGCATTACACAAGCAGACGTCAGAACTGTCCCAAGCTGATTCTAGTTACTTTAAACATGTACATTCACCGAGTCAGAAATTAGCTATGGCTTACTTCTTAGAAGTAACAGATAATTACCCTCATCATGATGAAAAGGATTTTAAATGTAAGCTAATAGAGGTATTTTTCCTTTAGCAAAGTTCTGCTTTTAAAAGGAAACTTCAAGACTTTAATTAAAATAGGAAATGCTTTACTATGTAGTAAAAACAATCTTCAGGTTAGCAAGGCAGAGAAAAGGTGGGACAGAAAGATAAAGAGGAAGAGAAAAGGAAAAAGGGAAAGGAAGACTAAAAGGATACTGAAATATATTATTTCCTTCAAATTTTATACTAGCAGGAGAAATCCTTTCGTTTAATAAAAAACAGCCAATATATCTTTTATCTATGCATTGAGAAATTTATATAAAATGTTAATAAGAACTAACTTGGATTTCTGAGTCTTTAGTTTTGAAAACATGCTGTTTCTTTAAATATATGTTAATTTTCTACATTTCAAAAGTAATTTCCACACAATGTTTTGAGGCCAAGTTTAATATGATGTAAAACATGATGAAATGAAGTTAAATAATAAATATACATTAGTTTGATTTCTCAAAGTTTTGTGCATGCTATTAACTCAGCCACACATCTAATATACAAATCACTCATCAGTGAACTCAATCATTTGAATTCTTCAGCTTCCTAATTCATAATTTCACAGCTAGTACAATTTTAATTAATTTGCTTTGTACATAATTGTGTCACAACATATGCATGCAGACAGGCAACTTTCATGAAAAGATCACACCCAAGGTAGACATATGGTCTATTCAAATATGGTTTCCAAATGTAGATCCAATTCTGTTGAACTTAATTATGATCAGACTCATCATTCCATTAATAGAGACTCTCTGTCCCTACATTCGCTCGGCAACATACTCAAACAGTGGCTCTTTGAACCAGCACTGACCCTCCTTTAAATTTATAGCCTTTTTTGAAGCAGACCTTTGAGAGATACATCCTGTGTAAGACAAGATATACAGTACTCTGTAAAATGCTACCAAGGCATCAAAGTAAGATAATACAATTGAATGTTTAAACCAGGTTATATTTCTTAACTGAGAATTAACATTTTAATACATCACCATCTGCAAAAGAAGCATCCTGACTAAAGATTTGAGTTTCAAACATGTATATAAATATCTGTATCTATATATAATATCAATATAATTGTAATACACATACCAATATATCAATGCATGTATACCTGTATTTATATCATCTCTTTAGTACTTGTCCTATTATTATAAGCAATCTGTATGGATCACAAGAACAGAAGTATTATACAACCCCCCACAAAACCTTAAAAATTCAAAACAAACCAAGTATGACCCAACGACTAAGACATACTTCACCAAAAAGTATGATATTGGAATGTGAAATGTCAAACAAAGTTTTCCAGGATCAGGTCAGAAATAAAGAATAAGATATTGGCTTTTGTATTTTTAATTGTTTTTTTTTTCCTTCTAATATTCCTAAATAATCATCCTATATATTACCTACTTGAAATCATTACCAAGCAGTTATTTTAAAAGTGTGAGTAATTAGACCAAATGCAACTCTCATATTTACCCAAAAGAAGGAACCACTACTAAGAATCAAAGCCTAGTAATTCTGTTAACAGACAGGTGTTGTGTGTTCTGGCATGTTATATGAAAATCATTTATGAGAAGGACAGAAAAAAAAATCAGAAGGTAGTTTTCACTATTGGAATAGATAAATGATTAAGCAAATTTTCTAACACCATGAAATTGTCAATACATTAAATGACCACCCTAAAGGGAACCATTTCTGGATGCTGGCATTCTCTGAGATGAAAAGAGACTGAAAAACAAATTTGACAGTAACAAAAGAAACCAATCTGGGTTGAAGGCATGAACATTCTTTACATAGGACCTAACTTAAGCTTGCAAGTGCCAAGACCTTATTAGGCCAGAAGTAAATCTGGAAGCTAAAACCCACGTCAGGGAAAGTTAGGGAAAGTGGGAAGACTGTGAGCCAATCACTACAGCAGCAGCAAGACTCTGGGTGACTGTGTGCAGGTACAGTTTATCTCTGGCATATATTGTATCACCAGGTTGACAGTTCCTCTAAGAAACTTAAACATTAGCTGTAATGTGAGGTGCTTTAATAAACAATAATAAACCCAGAACTGGAAAATATTTTCTTAGAAAGAGGTATATATTAAGATCTTATTTTGTAATACAAATACTCTAGAGTACTTAGGTATGAACAGCTCTATTTTCATTTTAGTCAACAGTTAGAACTTTTTAAGCCATCTCACATTTATCTTGAGCTTGTGTTAAATTTCAAACTGACCAACTAGAGTCTGACTCATTTTCATTAAATCTACTCATGGTCTCAAAGAGGTAGGTGAAATTATCAAAAGCAGAGAAAGAAAATACATACCAATAACTGACAGTAAAGGTTAATCTTTACATATGCTAGAATACTATAAAAAGACACTAAGCATCCTACTACAATCAAGAATTTCTTTGTGGGAGAAGTTAATCTGCCTTCTAATATTATCCCACAGTACTACACGCTTAAACATGAGGAGTAAAGTTCATTCTATCTCTAAGTTTGAGAGTTCATGTTTTAATGTGATAACTAAAAATTGCTTAATTGTTAACTAGAAAAAGGACATTTTGTAAGTAGAAGAGAAACAAAACCACACAATTTTAGCTATCTGTTTCAATCTCTTCGCACTAAAGGCAGGATGTTATGTTTTTACTTTCTGTCCAGGCATCTGCTCTGTTCGAAGAAGAAAAGGACCAGCGGCAGAAAGCAGCCAAAAGGGTGGAGGGACAGGAGCCTGAAGTGTCTGTAGAAGGTGGAAAACAGTCTCAAATGGAAAGTTGAAATACAAAGGGGTAAAAAAATAAAAGTAATAAACTTAACAGTATATCAAAGGGAACAGTGATTAAGAGTGTGGGCTTTAGACCCACCCTGCCTGGAATTAAATCCCAGCCCTTCCACTTACTAAACTGAGTGGCCCTGGGCAAGTTTCGATAACCAGTTTTTATCTCAATTACCACATCTATAAAATGGGGACAGTACTAGCATATATCACAGGGAACTATGGTGAGGATTAAATAAATGAATAGGTGTAACACATTTAAAATAATATCTGGAACAAAGTAAAGTACTCAGTAAACATGCTTCTATTGTTCGTCTGTAATTACCAGCAGGATTTTTTATCTTGAAAACATTGAATGAAACAATGACCTAGCTCAGCAATTTTCAACTTTTTTCATCTCATGGCACAAACTAATTATTAAAATTCTGTGGCACACCAAAATATGTTATTTTTTGCCAATCTGACAAAAAAATAGGTATAATTTTGATTCATTCACACCAGATGGCTACTGCTGTACTGGCTGTTGACATTTTCCTCTGAAGGAAAAGAGGCCAGTGCCCGAGTAAACACTCAGATATTGCATATTTTAAAAATTCTTGCACATACTGGTTGAAAATCACTGACCTAGCTTGGTGAAACAAATTAGCAAGGAGAAAATACTGATTTCATTTAATAACATTTTTAGTAGTCTGGGATAATAATTTTGCATTATTTTTACTTTTCTAGCAATAAATTAAGGAAAACATTTACTATCATATTATCTGTCATTTTGAAATTAGTGAATAAAGCAAGATTTTAAAAAGTTCTAATAAATATTTGTTCTCATTCAAAACTTTAAAAACAAAACAGCAAATCATGTGCATCAAAAAGTTCCCATTTCTATACATGAAAATTGCTTAAAAATATATCTGCCAAGTAAGCTAATAATTAATAGTTGTTTTTATTCTACAAAAATTCACATGGGAAGCAATTTAAATCTAAAAACATCTCAGAGCATAATGGCTTGCTTATTTTTATTTAGCAAGGACAACCAAAACTTGCTGTGTTGGGCTGCCCCCTACAGGTCTCAATATACCAATTTCTTTTAAAAGGAGCCTATGTAAAGAATATCATTTGAGTTTTAAATTAAGAATACTAATACTAAGGTGCCCTGACTGGTATAGCTCAGTGGATTGCGTGCTGGCCAGCGAACCAAGGGGTCACTAGTCTGATTTCCAGTCACGGCACATGCGTGGATTGTGGGCCAGATCCCGAGTTGGGGGCGTGCAATAGGCACCCTCGTATTGATGTTTCTCTACGTCTTTCTCTCTCCCTTCCCTCCCCCAAAATAAATAAAATCATTAAAAATTTTTTAAAACTATTTAAAAAAGAATACTCATACTACTGCAAAATATTATTCATTCATATGTTTGTTCATTCATTCAAGCAGGAAAGTCTCTAAGAAACATCTATAAAGATACAGAGAGAAAAGAAACAATTCCATTATCCAAGAATCCACAGGTAAAAGCTTACAGAGAAATGACATAGATTTCAACAGATCAATGGTAAAATACTGCAAAATAGCTTAAGAAATATCTATATTATACTACAATGCTGCACATAGAAAAATAACTAGGCTGGAAACACAAGACCCAAGTTTTACTCCCATCTCTGTCACCAAATATCCAGTTGAACCCTGGGTAAGAGTTTTGTGCAAGTTGTCTTATATCTAAAATTAGGAAGGTAAATCAGATGATTCCTAAAGGCTTCTTTTGGTTCTAACATTCTATAATTACAATTGTCATAATAAAATCTACAACAAAATGTTTTAACACAAAGTTAAGAGAAAGAAGAAATCGTTTCCACAAGGTATGAAGAGTTGGAGCACATATGAAGAAACCATGAAAAACTTCTTAGGGTCAATGACATTGGAGGTGAGTTTAGAAGCATGGTGGGATCCCTGGCTGGTGTGTTTCAGTGGACTGAGTGCCAGCCTGCAAACCAAAGAGGCGCAGGTTCAATTCCCAGTCAGGGCATATGCGTGGGTTGCAGGCCAGGTCTCCAGTAGGAGGAGTGCAAGAGGCAACCACACACTGATGTGAGTTCTCTCCCTCCTTTTCCCCTCTCTCCAAAAATAAATAAATAAAATCTTAAAAAGAATAAAAGAAGCATTCTGGGAGTAGAGGCTATTCCTAGAAGGAATGAACATTGTAAGAAACTAAAACATCAAGCATGTTTGGGGAACAACATGTGATGCTATTTAGTTAGAATGTAACTGCGTTTTTTGAAAATCAAACTAATAAGAACTAAAAGAGCAAATGGTAAGAAGGAGATGAATACAAATGGTTCTGGTACGTTACAACATATAATTCTAGGAAACGATCAAAAGTGATTCCAAGGTATTGAGTCTAACTTGAAGAAAAGTAGTCAAGAAATAGGGAACTGAAACAGAAAGAATAGGTTATGTGAGTACCATATTTTGCTGTGCCTAATGCACACATTTTTGCCCAAATTTCTGAGGGAAAAATAAGGATGCACATTACACATAAGTATAATGATTACATACCATGGGTATAATAATCCCATGTATAATGCGCACAAAAACATGGGTCTGCATTATACACAGCAAAATACAGTGTTTGGTAGTGACAAGAAACAGATTTTGGGAATCAAATACAGTCTCACAGAGAAGACTACGCAAAGACCAGATGGTGAGAGCTATTTGTTAGCTATGTTCCATTAGACATAAAAATAAAAGCCTATAGGAAGCTCAACAAGCCATCACTGTTGCTGATAAAATGATTCATAGCAAAATTGAAATGATTTAACTCAATAACATCTAATAATAATTCAGCAAATAATTGGCAAATTATTTACTATGTACCAGGCACAACACTGTATTTAAAGAATTGCAGCCCTGACCAGTGTGGTTTCGTTTGTTGGGTGTCATCCAGCGATGTGAAAGGTCATGGGTTCGATTCCTGGTCAGGGCACACGCCTGGGTTGTGGGTTCAGTCCTTGGTTGGGGCGCATAAGAAGGCAACCAATATTTTTCTCCCTTTCTTTTGTCCCTCCCTTCCCTTCTCCCTAAAAATAAATAAAATCTTTTAAAAAAGTAAAAGAACTACATATAGTCTTTATAACAAGCATGTAAAATATTCTTATCCCTCTCTAACAGATGATAAAATCGAGGTCTAGAGATATGAGGTGAATACCCCAAATCACACAGCTAGTTGGGATATAAACTTAAATTGTCTAATCAAAAACTTGCCTAACTTAACCACTTGCTATATCAGTGTGAATGTTACAGATTCAATTCTTCTAAATTTTTCAAATTTTCAATTTATTAGAGAAACTATGTTGAAGAAAATTCCAAAGTAACCAAGAATGTATGACTTAAAAAAGTAATCATCTCTCATTTATGGTAATATTCATGTTTTAAGCAATATACTGAGTTAAATTTTTGATATTTAGAAAATAATTAGGAAGAACAGATCTCTCTTTTCAAGGACCTTAGAAAATTCCTTAGTGTTTATTTTCTTCTTTCTTCTTCATTTTTTAAAAAAGATTTTATCTATTTATCCTTAGAGAGGGAAGGGAGGGAGAAAGAGAGAGAAACATCAATGTGCGGCTGCTGGGGGCCGTGGCCTGCAACCCAGGCATGTGCCCTGACTAGGAATCGAACCTGCGATGCTTTGGTTTGCAGCCCGCGCTCAATCCATTGAGCTATGCCAGCCAGGGCAGTGCTTATTTTCTTACCCAACTTTCTACAAAATCCACCTACCTAAATTTGAAGATTAATAATCATTAGAAGTGGTGATGTTATCAGTAATGGTGGAATAAGGACATTAAATATCCATTTCTCTGTAAGAGTAATGAGAACACTGGCAAAAACTGTCAAAAGTCTGAACTTATCTACGACAAATAAACAATGGAATTAGTAATTTAAAAAACTGCCCATAAAGAAACACCAGGAGCAGATGGCTTCATGGGTGAAGTCTACCAATTATTTAAAGATTCAACGCCATCAGAAGTGTTAAATCTTCACAAACTCTCAAAATAAGAATAATAGAGAACTCAGTCTTATAAAGGGCATCTGTGAGAAATGTACTGGCTAACATCATACTCAATAGAAAAGATTATAAGCTCTCCCCTCTAAGATAAAAAAAAAAAAAGATGTCTGCTTTTCCACTTCTATTTTGACACTATAATTAGGGGTTCTGTTAGGCAAGTGTGGCCAGAAAGAGAAAAAAAAGGTATTAAAAATGGGAAGGAAGCCCTGGCTGGTGTAGCTCAGTGTACTGAGTGCGGGCTGTGAACCAAAGAGTAACTAGTTTGATTCCCAGTCAGGGCACATGCCTGGGTTGTGGGCCAGGTCCCCAGTATGAGGTGTGTGAAAGGCAACCACATATTGATATTTCTTTCCCACTTTTTCTCATTCCCTTCCCCACTCTCTAAAAATAAATAAAATCTTTAAAAAATTTTTAAAAAATGGGAATGAAGATCATTGGAAAAAAAGAAGTAAAACTATCTCTACTTGTAGTGACATGATCTACATAGAAAATGTAGATCCATTATAAGGAACCAGTAAAACACAATATTACTTGTAATAGATAAGCTCAGTAAGGCTACATAACACAGGATCAATATACAAAAGCATTATTTATATACACTAGCAATGAACAATCTAAATACAGCTATATCTCAGCACTTGTCAGCTTCAGAACTCGTCAAACCCTATACTCAATGCATTCTGCTGAGAAAAAATGTGCCAGCACTCAGCACTTGCTCGAGGTCTGTCATGCTCTCTAGAACTTGTATGAGTCACAACACTGCCCCCCAAGTGAAAATGCTTTGACACTCAGTACTCGTTGGCTTTGGTACTTGTTGCAAGTTCCGGAACAAATTAAGGAGTACCGAGATACCACTACACAATAAAACATCATTGAAACAAACTGAATACTTTAATAAATAGAAAGAAACCCTGTCTGGCCCTGAGTGGTGTGGCTCAGTGGTTTGTGTACTGTCTCATGGACAGAAAGGTTACCTGCTTGATACCGCATCAGGGCACATGCCTGGGTTGAAGGCCAGGCCCTCTGTTGGGGGCGTGTGGGAGGCAACGACTGATGTTTCTCTCCTTCCCTTCTTCCTTTCCTCTCTCTCTAAAACTAGATAAATAAAATCTTTTTTTTTTTTAAAGGAAGAAACTCTGTGTATGTTGTTCACGGATTGGAAGGCTTAATATTGTTTGTTAAGATAGCAATACTGAAAAAAAAAGAGATAGCAGTACTACATAAATTAATCTATACATTCAACACAATTTCTATCAAAATCCCACTTGCCTATTTTGCATAAACTGACAAGCTGATCCTAGAACTCGTACAGAAATGAAAAAAATCCAGAATAACCAAAATAACCTTGAAAAAGAAAACATACTTCTTGATTTCAAAACTTGCAACATAGCTATGGAATTCATGAGAGTGTGGTATCGGACAGATACATAATCAATGGAGTACCACTGAGAGTCTAGATATAAACCCATACGTTTGTGGACAATCCATTTTCAACAGGAGTGTCAAGACGACCTAATCAGGAAGAGAAGTCTTCCAACAAATCACTCTGGGAGAACTAGAGCACGTGTCCACGCACAAAGAACGAAGTTGGACACCCTGCTTTGCATCATATTCAAGAGTTAACACAAAATGGATCAAAGACCTAAGTGAAAGAACCAAAACTAAAATTTTTGAAGAAAACACAGGAGAAATTCTTCATCACCTTGTATTAGGCAATGGTTTCTTAGCTATAATATAAAAGCATACGTACCCAAAGAAAAAATGACCTGGACTTCACCAGAATTGAAAACTTTTGTGCTTCAAAGGACACTACTAAGAGAGTAAAGACAGCTCACGAAATTGAAGAAAATATTTACAAAGAATATATGAAATAAAGGTTTAGTATCAGAATATATTTTTAAAAAACTTACAACTCAGCAATGAAACAACCCAATTTAACAATGAGCAAAGGTTTTTAAAGAGATACTTCTCCTAAAATACACAAGTGACCAGTAAGCTCATGAAAAGATGTTCAAATCATTAGTCTTTAAAAAAATAAAAATCAAAATTGTGATGAGATACCCCTTCATATTCACTTAAGATAGCTATAATAAAAAAGATGTATAATAACAAGTGCTGGCAGGGATACAGAGAAATTTAAACTTTCATATATATTATCAGAGGGCATGTGAAATGGTGTAGCCAATTTGGAACAGTTCGGCAGTTCTGCAAATGGTTAAACGTAGTTATCATATGACCCACTCGTTACACTCCTAAGTATATACTCAAGAAAACTAAAAACACATGTATACCCCAAAACTTATACACAGATGCTCATAGTAGTGTTATTAATAATAGCTCCAAAGTGAAAACCATCCAAACGTTCACCAACTGATGAATAAATGAACAAAATGTGGTGTATCTGTACAAGGGACTGTTTTTCAGTCATAAAAAGGAATAAGGTATATGCTACAAGATGCATGAACCTTAAAAATTTTATGCCATGTGAAAGAAGGCAGACACAGAGAGACATATGATATGATTCCACTTACACAATGACAGAAAGTAGATTGGTAGTTACCAGGGGCCAGGGAAAGAGGGAGTAGGGGTGACTAATAATAGGGATGGTGATTCTTTTTGAGGCGATGAAAACATTCTGAAATTAGCGCTAATGTTTACATACCTCTGTGAATACATTAAAATCATACATTTTAAAGGGGTGAATTTCATGGTATGTGAATTATACCTCAAGGAATTAGAATGAGGAAATTTCATGTTTTTACATTTGTTATATGACAATTCTTTTAAAATTTTTCTTCAGAAACTTCTAAGCTCATACCTTATACTATGCCATTCTAGTTGTTTACTACTATCTATAATAATTCCTTTTCAATTCCTGATCAGTATCTTGTGGTGCTGAAGGTGCTTAAGATTACAGCTCTATACTATGGAAAATTATACAATAGTTATTCATACAGTACAATTAAGACAAGCTTGTCTGATAACTAACTATACATAACACTGTAGCTATTCTTGTACTGGTCTAATTATTGTCAAGATACAACCAGAGATTGATGACTGAAGTGCAAAACAGGATATAAAATCCTATCAAATAAGGGGGAAAACGGAGACAACTGTACTTGAACAACAATAAAAAAAAAGTTAAAAATTAAAAAAAACCCTAGGAAGTAAAATTAGAAAAGAGATTAATGGCAATTTACACTAGGGAAAAGGGATAAGAAATCAACTCAAACCAAGCAGTAAAGAATTTTTTTTAAGGTAAATGCTAACGTTAAGGCAAAACCAAACAACAAAAACAATAAAAAGCAATACAAAACCACCCAGAACCTAAGCATATCACAAGAACCTAACCTAACAAAGAGGGGCTTAAGCTGATTTAGTTTGGATGCGATAATCATGTAAGAAGTTTCCAGGACTCTCCCTAGTTCATAACCTGATTACCTAATTTTTAAACTTAAGAACACATTCTAAGTGTACAGTTCAAACTGTAACAAACTGTTACAGCTTTAAAACCACTGCCCCAACAAGATACAGGACATTTCCATCACCCCCCATAGCTCCCTCCTGTCCCTTATCAGTCCATCCACACCCTACCCTTCCGCTTGGTCCTTTCTATCTCTACAGATTAATTTTGTCTACTCTAACTTCAATAATTCAGTTTTTTAAGTAATTAAGATCCCAACTAATTTCAGAAAATAATTTTGAGAGGTAGCATTGAAATACAATGAAGAAAAAGGAAATTTTAAGTTAAAGCAAAATGAAACCAAATAAATGGAATGTTGAACTCTGTTTCTTTATTCCTTCAAAATTCAAATCATAATGCTCCAAAAGAAGTCTCCATTAATTGAACCAATCTATGCCCATAGAGAATTAATCTCATATGCAACTGCTGAAGCATCAATAAACATTTACCTTCTTGCAAAAAGATAGTATTTTATACTACACACGTGTATATACTACTTTGAGATAGATTTGTACTATAGTCACAGTTCCACTGCTCACTAGCTGTGTATCCTTTATCTTATCATAAACTTCTATCTTTTAGAAAAGATTATTTGTCCTATCTATACGAGAAGGTTGTGAAAATCAAATAAGGTAGTATGAAAGTATTTTACAAAATATAAAGTGCTACACAAATATAAGATGACTTATTTTTCTACATCTTATATCATTTTGTTCTACAACTTTACAGCAATAGTAGAGAATGGTAGTTATTGCCTAACAGAAAATCCAGACCAGAATTCTACAGTAAAAGTATATGATTATGACCATTATGTATAACTTATTATAAACCCCAAAACACCACTGCTTTCATAGGTGATTAGGACGTCCTAGTTTGCTCATCTAGTCTGTGTGTTTATCGAGCACCTGTTACGTGGACGGCACTGGGAGAAGTGCAAGGATACAGAGGCTTGGCTTCTCCATGTTTACTACAGATTTCTCCACAGCTGTGTAATAAATGTTTAAGATACTCTGGGAAGAACTTAAATTAACTTCATAAACTGACCTCAGATTAATATCTATACAAAAAGACAAAAATGAATGCTGTCTTCAACTTGCAAGTTATTTATCAATTTATAATTGTTATCTTCACTTGGATCAGAAGTGAAGTTATTTTAAAAACTGACTATCCACATTTTCCATCCTTTGTCTTTAAACATAAGATACAAATCCTATTTTTAAGCACAGATGTCTCAACATGTAAGTTAAGAATCAGACACCTTTCCTCAAGGATTACTGTTATATAGTATTTTATATATAAAAAGACAACTGTACATGGAGGGGCTTCTGGGAGCATGGGGGCTTATTGCTTCCCCTTCTCCCCTCTACTCCCAATTCTATCTTCTACCCCAAAGATTTTCAACTGGTGTGCTGCATAAGTTTTTACAATATTAGGCAATACCTGACTATTTAGTCAGGGGCACTGACCTCTTTTCCCTTAGACTGTCAAATTAAAAAATGATGACAGCCAACACAACAATAGCATTCCTCTATGAATGAATCAAAATTATACCTATTTTTGGTCAGATCAGCAAAAACTGTATTTTTTGATGTGCTGCAAAATTTTAGTATATAATTCGTTTATGTGTGCCATAAGATGAAAAGGTTGGAAACAGCTGTCCTACCCAACACAGCAGGTCTCCTGAGCTAAGGCAGCTGCTGGAGAGAGCAGGCAGGTAGGGCCTACATGGAGGGAGCTACAAACCTCTGGAGTTGATTTGAGAAAACCTTAAAATCTGTAAGAAAACACAACAAAAGGCCAGATGGGGGCAAAGGTAGATAACACTTTACTTCCTCACACAACCAAAGAATAACAACCATCAACTTAAAAACAAAAAATCAGAACTGCCAGAAAACCAAACTGTATAAAAATCTGATAACCAGGAGTTAAAAAAAAAGAACAAAACATTCATCCAGATTGGTAGGAGGGCTAGAGATGGGCAGCCAGGGTGAAGAGACTGCGAGGCAAGGCAGCAGCTGGAGGACCAGGTGGTCCCACACTCGCGTGGGGATAAACTGGGAGGAACAACTGGGGAGCGAGACAGACCATGCAACCCAGGCTTCCAGTGTGGGAAAAGAAAGCTTCAAAACCTCTGGCTGTAAAAATCTGTGCGGATTGTGGTAGTGCAAGAAACTGCCAGTTTCACAAGGGAGTCCATTGGAGGGCTTCAAGGAGTCCTAGAATGTACACAAACCCACCCACCTGGAAATCAGCACCAGAAGAGTGCAATTTGCTTGTGGGTAGTGGGGGAAGTAACTGAAAGCCGGGCAAGAACCCAGCAACCAGCACTATTCCCTCTTAGACCCCTCCCCCACATACAGCACCACAATGCAGCAAAGGGGGTTGTCCCGCCCCGGTGAATACCTAAGGCTCCACCCCTTACAACATAACAGGTGTGCTGAGACAAAGAAATATGGCCCAAATGAAAGAACAGATCAAAACTCTAGAAAAAGAACACAGTGACGAGGAGATAGCCAATCTACCCGTTGTAGAGTTCAAAACACTGGTAATAAGGATGCTCACAGAAATGATTGAGTATGGCCACGAAAGAAGTGAAGGCTATGCAAAGTAAAATAAAGAAAAATATACAGGGAACCAAGAGCAAAGGGAAGGAAACCGGGCCTCAAATAAACAATTTGGAACAAATTGTTCCAAAGGAAGAAATAAACATTCAAATGGAACAGAATGAAGAAATAAGAATTCAAAAAAATGAGGAGAGGTTTAGGAACCTACGGGACAACTATAAATGTTCCAACATCCAAATCATAGGGGTGCCAGAAGAAGAAGAACAAGAACCAGAAATTGAAAACATATTTGAAAAAATAATGAAGAACTCCCCCAATCTGGCAAAGGAAATAGACATATAAATCCAGGAAGCTCAGAGAGTCTCAAACAAGTTGGACCCAAAGAGGAAAACACCAAAACACATAATAAATAACCCAAGATAAGGAGAGAATCTTAAAAACAGCAAGAGAAGAGGAAGAGTTACCTACAAAGGAGTTCCCATAATACTATCAGCTGATTTCTCAAAAGAAAATTTGCAGGCAAGAAGGGGCTAGAAAGAAGTATTCCAAGTCATGAAAGGCAAGGACCAACATCCAAGATTACACTATCCAGTAAAGCTATCCTTTAGAATGGAAGGGCAGATAAAGTGCTTCCCAGGTAAGGTCAAGTTAAAGGAGTTCATCATCACCAAGCCTGTGTTATATGAAATGTTAAAGGGACTTACCTAAGAAAAGATCAAAACTATGAAGAGTAAAATGACAACAAACTCACAACTATCAACAACTGAACCTAAAACAAAAACAAAAATGAAAACAAACTAAGCGAACAACTAGAACAGGAAAAGAATCACTTCTGATAAAGACCACATGGATGGATATCAATGGAGAGGGGAAGAATGGTAGAAAAGGTAGAGGGAATAAGAAATGTAATTGGTAAGTACAAAATAGATGGGGAGGTTAAAAACAGTATAGGAAACAGAGAAGCCAAAGAGCTTCTATGTACGACCCATGGACATGAACTCAGGGATGGCGGGCAATGCTGGAGAGAAGGGGGGTACAGGAAGGAGGAGGATAAAGGGGAGAGAAAAATGGGACAACTGTAATAGCATAACCAATAAAATATACTTAAAAAAGAGCATACAAAATCTGAATAAGAAAGTGGTATCAAGTTCTTATGTGGGAAGATTTAATAACCTAAGGAGGTGAATTCTACCAAAATTAAAATAGAAATCTAATGCAGTTCCCCTTATAATTGAATAGGAAGCTGTGGGGAATTAAATAATTTAAAAAGTCAAATGGAAAAATTAATGATGAAGAATAACCATGAAAAGGATGAAAAATGGGGTGAATTTTCCCATTATATATCAAAATAATATAAAAATAATGCTGGCATGAGAATAAACACACAGAGTCCAGAAATAGATCCCAGTAGTCAAACTATTTTAATGTAAAACAGAGGTGGCATTTTTATCCATAAGAAAATGATAGTTTATATAAGGAGTTAATACACTATGGCCTGAAAGCCAAACTGTGCCCTTTGCCTGTTTTTGTAAATCAAGTTGTACTGGAACACCGCCATGCCCATCATCTGCAAACTGTCTATGCTGCTTTCAAGCTACAAAGTTATGCAGTTGCGACAGAGACCATCTGGTCTGCAAAGCTGAAAATATTTACTATCTGGCTCTTTAAAGAAAAAGTTTGCCAACCTTTAGTTCATATAATAAATGATCCTATTACAGCAAGCTATCACCTGGAAGAAAATAAAGCTCTACCCTTATATTTTACACAATATTTAAAAATAAGTTCCAGATGAATAAAAGATTTACATATTTTAAAAAATCAATCTTACAAGAAAAGATAGGTAAGAAAACTATATATAATCTGTAGATGTATGGGGAGAGGCCTTCTTAACAAAGAAAGAAATCCATACACAACTAAGAAAAAGATATAGTTGGCTAAATAAAGAGTTAAAACCCTTTTTTATATAAAGATACTTCCAAAATGAGGACAAATATTATAGTTGTGATTATTTTTATAAAGTGTTTTACAGAAAAATGGTTAATATATACAAAAATAACCTCTATAAAACAATATAAATAACCTAGAAGAAAATACAAAACATGAGGCACTTTACAGGAAAACAAATCCACATGGCCAACAAAGGTGAACGGATGCACACTTACTAAGTATGAGAGAAATACTAACTAGAGTGTAAAAGTGGGATCGACTCTTTACATGTCCATGAGTTACTATGCCTATTGCTGATGGAGATAGAGGATGGAAACATACTTTTGTACCTTGTTGGTAGAAATCTGAATTCATACATTTTTGGAAAGTAAGCTAGCAACATTTTTAAAAAATTTATATACTCTCTACTGTTTGACTCAAAAATCCATTCTTGGGTATCTATACCATAGACCTAAAAGAATACATATGGGATACTGTTTACTGCAGCACTTTTGTGGTGACAAAACCTGGAAACAAATAAACTGGAAATTAATTTATCGATAAGGAATACTGAACATATTTTAGTATGAATATATACTGAACATAATATGGACACTAAAAATAAGAAATTGAGTACTACAATCCAATAACAAAAAAAAAACTCAATCTGATTTTCAAAATGGGCAAAACACCTGAATACATTCCAGGTGAATCACAGACTTACATATAAAAGTCTTTGTATATATTTGCCCAAAGATACACACATATTCAAAAAGAACATAAAAAATAGTCAACATCACTATAAGCAGGGAAACACAAATCAAAACCACAATGAGATACTACTTCCCACCCATTAGGATGGCTACTTAAAAAAAAAAAAAAGTAAAAAACAAGTGTTGGTGAAGATGTGGAGAAAATGGAACTTTTGTGCACTGTTAGTAGAAACATAAAATGGTGCAGCTGCTATGGAAAATAATATGGCAGTTCCTTAAGAATTTAAAAATAGAATTACCACATGAAAGCAGGTTTTCAAAAAAATATTCATAGCCCATTGTAATAGCTAATTTTATATCAACAGGGTTGGGCCAAGGTACCCAGAGATATTTGGTCAAACATTATTCTGGGTATTTTTGTGAAGGTGTTTTTTATGAGATTAATACTTATTTATTTTTAAAAAGATTTTATTTATTTATTTTTAGAGAGAGGAGAAGGGAGGAAGAAACAGAGAAAGAGAACCACCAATGTGTGGCTGCCTCTCGTGCACCCCCCCTACTGGGGACCTGGTCTGCAACCCAGGCATGTGCCCTGACTAGGAATCAAACCTGCAACTCTTTGGTTTGCAGGCCAGCACTCAATCCACTGAGCCACACCAGCCAGGGCTGGATGAGATTAATATTTAAGTTGGTTAACTCTAAATAAAGTAAATTACCCTCCATAATGGGGATGAACCTCAACTAATCAGTTGAAGGCCTTAAAATAAATCTCTCTCCACATTCTACTGGTTCTGTTTCTCTGGACAACCCTGACTAATATACCCATGTTCACAGCAGTATGAACATATTTGGTTCATATTTAGTCACAATAACTAAAAGGCAGAAGCAACCCTAGTGTCTGTCTACTGATGATCAGTAAAATGTGGTATATTTACATACATGCTACAACATGGATGAACTGGCAATACGTTAAATGAAATAAGCAAGTCACACACAAAAACTTTATGATTCCACTTATACGAAGTAACTAGAGGACTCAAATTCATAGCTGTTGTTTACAGGGTAGAGTTTCAGTTTCCAAGATGAGAAGTGTTCTAGAGACTGCACAACAATGTGAATGTACTTAATATTACTGAAGTATACATTTATAAATGGCTAAAAATAGTAAATTTTATGCTGTATGTAGCCACAATTAAAAAAATTTTAAACAATTTAAAGAAAGGTATTATAAATAACTCTAAAAAAATTAAGTAACATGATCAGCTGTTGAACAGAGAATATTTACATTCTATCCTGCTAAAGATATTAAATATTTCTGCACAGTTCAAAATGTATTACAAATTATTGTTTCTTTTTGAAATGACCAAAAAAATAAAATTAAAAACAATAATATTCAGTTTATTGCCCAGTTGAAGTCCTTCCTCTTGTCCTTTGGCCTTTCTGCTAGATGTTACCATAACTAAAGCAGAAAACAATGAAAAAACAGAATTATAATTTCTTACCAAAACCCCCACAATACTGGAGGAGGAGGAGGAATCCTAACAATACCGTAATTCGGCACACATTTCTACTGTTCTCACTTTATCAGAAAACAAGTCCTGCCCTGGCTGGCGTAGCTCAGTGGATTGAGCGTGGTCTGTGAACCAAAGCATCACAGGTTCGATTCCCAGTCAGGGCACATGCCTGGGTTGCAGGCCATGGCCCCCAGCAACCACACATTGATGTTTCTCTCTCTCTCTTTCTCTCTCCCTTCCCTCTCTAAAAATAAATAAATAAAATCTTAAAAAAAAAGAAAGAGAAAACAAGTCCTGGTGTGGCTCAGTGGATTAAGTGCTGGTCTGTGGACTAAAACATCACCGATTTGATTCCCAGTCGGGGCACATGCCTGGCTTTCGGGTCAGGTCCCCATTTGTGGATGTGCAAGAGGCAACCAATGGATATCTCTCTCATACTCTCATACATCAATATGTCTGCTTCTTTCACCCTCCCTTCCCCTCTCTCTAAAAATAAATAAATAAAATCTTAAAAAAAATTTAAATTAAAAAAATAAATTTAAACTTAAAGAAAACAAGTCTTGTTTATCAGCTTCATGCTTTTGTTTAAAACTAAAAGCATCCTCTGGATTTATTTTAACGTCCAGAATAACTTATAGTACAAAGTAGGTAATTAAATAACTCCTCACTGAATAGATATGAACAGATATTCAAACTATGGTCTGACTACCTCCGCAGTCTTATTCCCACCCCCAACTCTGGGCTCAGACCAAGGGGTTGCCCTGATCCTTACAATGTGCCCTCTGCCTGCAAAGGTCTTCTCATCACTCTCCGACTACCTGAATTCCACCCATTTGTCTCATCTCAAGAGATGTAATACTTCATCAAAGAAGCCCTCTCTGCCCTCTCAACTAGATCAAATTCCTCAGAGGAGTTGGACTTCTACTGCACTATCTACCTCTCCTTCACAGTACCAGTCACAGCTGTGATTTTATATTTGTTTATATATTTACATGGTGTGATGTGGTATTAATCACTACCTGAATCCCTGTGCACAGCACAGGGCAGCATGCAAATATTTTTGAGTAAATGAACTTACTGAATTAATGAATGGATAAGACAAACCTTTATTATACAAAGTACATTGGCAGGTTAACATTTATAAATACATTGCTTTTTGGAAAACAAAAATAATGTGCCAAATACTCGCCCTGCAAGCCAAATACCAATGCCTGAGGACCTCACAGTCATTGTACAATCTTTTTAACAGATATCTTCATTAATCACCATCTGTTTACATGTGCTGTTCTAAATAACATTTTAGTTACATTTCTGAAACATTTCCTGCCATTAACCTCATCTCTAGAATACTGGCTAATATGAAGCACCTGGATTTCAGGCACACAGACTTGAAACCCACACACCAAACTAAACTGTTATGTAAATGACAGAAATGACACATTTTGGTCTGTAAGGGGTATTTAGACTACTTTTGGATTTATTTTACTTTTACCACTAAAACTCTGTCACTAGATTATAGTCATTTTGAGCCCATGATAATTGATTATCATGTGCACATGAAAAAGAACTAAAGTTTTCCAACAGTCTGTAAAAAAGTCAGCCTTTAAACAGTATTACTAATTAAGAGATTTTCTAGGTTTCTATCAACTTTATTTGGTCAAGGTGGACTTCACTTTATGGGATAATTATGTCCTAAAAATTCCATAGTCTTAGTTTTTATAAGTAAAATCACATTTTGTTAAGTCTCACCTAGGTCTCAATTCTAGTACTTCATTTTTCATTTGTGTGCTACTGAGGAACTGACTTGAAAGTCCCTCAGCTTCAGTTTCCTTTATATAAAATCAGATAATGATCCTTATATCATCATAAGACCGTTTTGAGGCTTCAAAAGATAAAATGGGCTTAACTCAAGCATGCTCGGTGCCCTTCCTTTTTACCCCCTGCTACAGAGGAATTCTATTAGGATTCTGCAAAGAAAAAAATAATTACTTTAGCAAAATTATGACCTTCATTTATCTTACTAAAACTTGGATTTTCAGATTTTATGTAAATTTACTTACTATCTTGAGGTTTCAAATAGTACAGGGATTTATGTCTAGCATGTTAAAGAAAAGGTACAGATTAATCAAAATGCAGCCTAAGTAAAAGCTACGTAAATCAATAGAGTATGCTAACCACACAAACAAATCAGCTGTGAAGGAGTCCGCAACAGAAATCTGTGTCACTGTTGGATCACAGAATTAGGAAAACAGAAAGCAGAGCTCACCTTCCTTTGGTTAGGCAAGCATGAAGAACTGAAAATACAAAACAGGGTATGGAAAAAGCCAGGAAATGAACAATTGGGAAAAACTAAGGCTCCAAAATTTTTATACTCACCTATCTCACTTCCAAAATTTTAACAAATTCAAAGAAGAACCAAACGGGAAATGGGTAAAACCAACCAGAAAGTTAAATAAGAAAGAAAACCTCAGACTCTGTCTCCTGTTTGAGGAAAAAATGCACATTCATCTTGACACAGGAAAGATCAGGCAGCAATCTGCCCGAACACGGGCCCCACCTGGCAGCCACATTTCATCAAGCAAATTTTGAGAATTCTCTAGCTTCCCACTTTCTATCTAATTATAGAACTTTATAAAAACCAGTCTCTCTCTCATACACATTCTCTCTTTCTATCCCCCCTCCCTCTCTCTCTCACATTCTCTCTCTAAATCCTTCTGTGTTATGACACCACAGAAGAGGTATGGAGTCAGCTGACAATTTTCCCTAGAAAAGAATGTAAATGTGAAAAGGAAGATCTCCTTTCTGTACATTTGCACTATTATTTTGACAATAATCCCTATATTAAGAAATAGTATAACACACTTTTCCTACAGGAGCTTAAAGTATTTACCATATAGAAACTACCAAGTAGTTAAATATACATGCCAGAACCCAACCATCCATATAAGTGCTGAGAGGTATATATCGCAAATTGGGTTCTGGAACTCTTGGGGATGTCTGCGATGTATTTTATTTAACTACTCCACAAATAAGATACTTTGCTAAACTCTGAGAATTCATTACGGCACATAACTATGGAGTTCACGGTACAAAAGAATAGCCCCGAATTAGCTATTAATTATTAAGGAAGAATTTACTGAATTAACAAATATTCACAAATGCCTACTACATGCCAGGCACTATTTAGACCCTGGACACACAGCGTGAACAAAACAATTACTCTGCCATAATAAAAAGATGAACTGGCTGAAAAGTAGAAATTTCATTTTTAGTAGTGAGTAGAAGTCAGGTGGCACCGTAAGGACTTGAGTCAAACAGTGCTGTAAAGAAAAGGGCTCCTGTACAAATGAGTAATCTGCTCTGAAAACAGGAGTTTAAATGTTTCAAAAAATAAGAGTATCAGTGATACAATGACATAAATCGGTCACACGGCTTCTTTAAAAACAACTGCAACCAGATGTATAAACTCCCCCAGTCATGCCCCTTTCATTGTATGGATGAGGAAGCAGAGGCCTGGCTGCGAGACGGCCTCCTGTTAAAACAGTGTCAGTGTCAGGCCGCCCGCGGAGCCTAGGAAGCCTCCTTCTAGTTCAGTGCTCTTCTAGGAAACAACTTTTTTCCCAGGGTTACTGCTTCATCCTCTTTGTCTCTCAATATTTTATAACTTTCTGAACTCAGTGAGGTTTACATGTACTTACCAACTGTCAAAAAGAGGTTAAAATTAAATGTGATCCTGATCATGCATTGTTTTAAACAACCCTTACAATAACTCTTTTCTACCTGTTCCTACTCTTCTCCCATCATCTTAGTTAATGTTAAAAGTGTTTTTTTGTTCTTCAACAGCACTGCCCTTATTAAAACCAGCATACATCTAAAATCAAGGAAACACTGCTAGCTTTTCCAGTTTTGAACTATTTGATCTATAAAGTATTTTTTTCAGCTTTAAAGTTATGTGATCCTTGATACTTTCAATACCCCAGGATTCAATTAAGTAAGTACTCATGAAGCACTTACAGTGTACAAAACCCTGTGCTAAGTCCTACTACATAGATATTTTAAAAAACATCTGACCTTACCTCAAATATGTTACTAGGATGTTGAGGCTATTAGTGTATCCAGCCAGGGTGCTAACGAGATCTAGAACTATCTAACTTGGGCAAAGCACTGAACCTGTACAGACCTAAACAGAGAAGTAATTTTCAAACTGTGTTTCAGAATTTCTATAAATAAGGTAGTCACTGCTATAACTACTGGGCCCAAGAGGAGAGAGTCAAGCTACCCAAGTCAACCCCAGTGGTCCCCATCCACCCACTCCTTCTAAGCTCAAAACCAAAGGGTGTTGTGGCTTAAAAAAAAAAAATTTGAATTCCACCCAGAAAACTTAAGGACTACTCTGAAATTCTATGATAACCTGTTGTTTTTAGCCTATATATTAATCACCATTATTTATGTCAGTGACGGTGAAGAAATTCCTATAAGATTTACAGACTACAAAAAAAAAATCTTACCCACTATAAATATTATACTTAGTCCATAAAACCTGACTCTATTTTGGCTTTTCTTTATGAAATAACCAAAGGATATCACTACTGAACCCAGTTCTGAAAAACTATCCTAAAGCTTCTTTTAAGGAATACCTAGGTGGTGAGAACAGAATCCTCTAATGTGAGATCATTCTTTTCTCAGTACACAACGAAGCTTCCTGCAGTCTCTCTTGATTTTTTTTTTTTAATGAAAACACAGGAACTGTTCTATTTGGCCACTGTGGAACAGAATAGTTGCCAAAACTGATAGATTCCTCTTCTCGGCAGCTAGCTTTACTCCTTGCTATACAGAGAAGACTGAGACTTTCCCATGTGAGCAGACCAAATTTTCCCCTCCTTTCTTAACAGTTCGCTGCACACCTCTCCTCTGCTGGCTTAACCTTTACTGGTTAATTCCAATTCTCAACTGCCATGCTTTACTGATCATTTTCCTTCTTATTTGATAGACACATTCTCCCATAAAATAACTTAAAATTCTTTTCTGTCTTAACCATCCCAATATTTCACCAAATGTTTTATGATACTGTGGATGACCCATGGCTTACAATGCATTGTCTTTAGTTATCACTGAGAGACACTTTAGGAAGCAGCTTTATGGAAACTATTATTTTTTTTACTGTAGGTAAGGTGTAAAGGATTTTGCCCCGACCCCTCTAAATGAAATTTCTTTCCTATATAATGCCCAAGAAGTTTAGCTTTCCCTGATAACCTAGTAGGTTACAAAAAGCTAGAGGTCAAATTTGCAGGTCAATTATACTAAATTTGAGGGTTTCACTTATTCATAGCTTATGTAATTTCATGCTGAATTTCCATTTTGTTTTTTGTAAAATGTCTCAGATTCTTCCCTGGCTGGTGTAGCTCAGTGGATTGAGCGCGGGCTGCGAATCAGGCATCACAGGTTCGATTCCCAGTCAGGGCACATGCCTAGGTTGCAGGCCATGTCTCCCAGCAACCGCACATTGACGTTTCTCTCTCTTTCTCTCTTTCCCTCCCTTCCCTCTCTAAAAATAAATAAATAAATAAATAAAATCTTTAAAAAAAAATGTCTCAGATTCTTCAAGATGTAAGATAAAGTATAAATAAACAAACTATGGTATTTCCAAACCCACTGTGTAATAACTGTGCTTAACAAAGTGACTTGTAGAACTAAAATTTTATTTTCCTATTAAAAAAGGAAGGAGAGGTGGAGTGTGACTAATTAGATAATGTGGTCTTATTCCATTGGGCATTTTTCTCACTTTATGAATCTGTGAACTAAAAATAGTCTACCTGTCATCATGTTAATGAAATCAATGAAAAGTAACCTTAAGTCAGAAACACCTTTCATTCTTTGAGTATACCGGGATTTTTGTTTCCTTGTTTTCAATTAGACAATTTGTTTCCTCTACATGACAGTTCTACAAAAGATTTGAAAATAACTATCAAAGTAACTATGAATAAAGACTGTGGGACACAGACAATGGCTACAAAGACAAGTTATGACACTACCTCTTTGAATTTGAATGGAAGTTCTGCTAGAATAAGTTTATGTTTTTGTAATTATATTTCCAATTCCTACTCTTAACTTTTTTTTCATAATAGGTAACTTGCTTTCTGTAATACCATTTATTCAGCAAATAAATACTGTTTGCTATAGGAGAAACACGTAGGAGTTTTAACATACTCTACAGAAACTCGGAGTTTCTTTACCCCATGAAAGGGTGCTTGTTGTAAGGAGTACCTATCACCTATTTTACTGCACGACAATGAAGACTCTTGATTCTTCTTATCTGTGGTCTTTGCTTACAGCCACCACAAACACCGAATTAGCAATGCTGAACCACTGCTCCTAGGGGAGATACAGGGTTGGGTTACTGCAAACCTCTGGTCACATGTTCCTCAACTGATCAATATATCACTTTGTTTTACGTGTAATTTTTGTGTAAAGACAGCACTTCAGCACTGTGCTTGAAAGCTATTTTTAATACCAACATCACCAACAAAAAGCAGAAAATGTGAAAAACGTAGCACTAAGTAGAGTCACTTGTTCACAGTGTGAGAGAAGAAGCAAGGTAGCGACAGCAAAGCCGTGAGTGTGTGCACTGGGCAAATCAAATTCTTCGTCCCTCTGCACAACAGGTCCGTGACAGACAGCACTGCTGAGTGCTGGCTGCGGGGTTACAGACGAATTTTAGCAAGCAGGCAAATCTGCAAATACAGGCTCTGGGAATAATGAGGATCAACTGAACATGAGACAAATATTTCAGAGCAGTCACTCATTTGTCACCAACAGAAAGAAATCGGGAAAGCCCTGAGAAATACTATACAGTTACTATGCAAACTTAAAAGAGTTTTGGACTAGACTGCTTTAAGAAGTAAGATGCCTGAGGCTTTCATAAGTTGTTACTGTCAAAAATGTTACTTCCTACCTGATATATTCTAAAAGGGATGTAACGAAATCCATTTTCTTCTGCAGGATATTCCATGAGTTTCCGATTGATGGCCCAAAACTGGTCAAATCTGTCTGTAATGATAAATTATTAAACATGAATAACGTTATAATTTAATACTTCACATGAAGAGATGAAAATCGTTAAACATTTACCTCATAAGTTTTTAAAAGGGCATCACTTGTATGCTATTTTTTCCCTTAAGCTTATGCTGCTTTAACTAAATATAAAGATAGAAAAAATAATTTTTACATTACTGTTTCTTCTTCCTAAATAATTCATATAAACATTTTTTCTTGTAAGAGAACCCTAATGGATTATGACTACATGTGTTATCAAGGCAAAAGACATCAAAAACTTCAGACGGTGGACGTCTTGATAGCCTTTGTTCTACTTCTACTGCCTAAACTATAAAGGCAACAGCGTCAAGTGACCTAAATTCTAAAGAAACAAAGAGAACTTGGTTAAAGAAACAAAGTCAAAGCACCAAACACAGTAAACATGAAACAGAAAAAAACCCTGATAAATTATAGGAAATGCTTTGAAAGAAATGTGAACAAATGTGAACTGACTGCTTAAACAATACCATTTTAAAATTCTCAGGTTCAATTTTTTTAAAAAACCCACTTTACTTTGTCCATGGGTCCTTTATACATGGTTCCTTGATTTGACCCTTCCCTTTCTTTCCCCTGTTATTCCTCTTCCCCCTCCCCTCTGGTTACTGTCAGTTTGTTCTTTATCTCCATGTCTCAGGCTCTATTTTGCTCACTCAAAGGCAAGGGGGGTGGAGTGGGGGATGGGAGAAATGGGGGGTAGAGGGAAGACTGAAAGTGGAAGGTAGGAATGGGCAGAGCAGGGGAGAGTAATGGGAGGAAAATGGGGACAACTATAATTAAACAACAATAAAAAATTTAAAAAAATAAATAATTACAAGCAGAAAAAACTCCACTTTACTAAGATATAATTCACATGCCATAAAATTCATCCCTTTAAAGTGTACAACTGGGTATTCTTTTAGTACATTCAGAGTTGAGCAACCATCACTAACACCTAATTTCAGAAAATTTTCATCATCCTCAAAAGAAATCTGTACCCATTAATAGTTATTTCCTTTCCCCTTCCTCCATCCCCTGAAAATCACTAATCTCAACTCTACTCCAGAAATTTCATATAAACGGAATCATACAATATCTGCTCTCTCACTCTCAGACTATATTTCCAAGGTTCATTCATGCTGTACAATGTATCAGAACTTCATTAATCTTTATGGCCAAATGATATTGAATTGTATGGAGATATCGCATTTTTTTTTACTTGTTCATGGAACATTTGGGTTGTTTCCACTTGTTGGTTACTATGAACATTCTGTACAAGTTCTTGTGTGGATGCACACTTTCAATTTTCTTGTATATATACCTAGGAGTGGAACTGCTGAATTAGATTGTAACTGTTTAACTGCCATATGGTAATTACATTTTGAGGAATTGCCAAATGTTTTTCAAAGAGATAGCACCAATTAACACTCCCATTCAGAAATGTATAAACGTTCCAATTTGTCCACATCCATGCCAACACTTGTTATTGTCCACCTTTTCTATTATAGTCATCCCTAGTGGGTGCTATGTGGTATCTCCTTATGGTTTTGATTTAATTTCCCTAAAGATTAACCATATGGAACATCTTTCTGTTACTGGCCATTTATATATCTTCTTTGGAGCAGTGTCTATCAAATCTTTTGTCTCCTTTTTAACTTTTTTAATTGTATATTATTAGAGTCCCTTATGTATTCTGAATATAAATCCTTTTATGATAAAGGATAAGCAAATATTTCCCCCATTCTATGCATTGTTTTTTAACTCCTTAACTCACCCAGAATTCTACATCAAAATAAATTATTTTTTTCTCAGAATCAAATCTCTGTACAGCACATGATAGCTCCAGAATTTCAGAAAAGTTTGGTATTAAAACACAGTCGCTACTACAATACTAGATTTGCCTCAATCCAATTGCCTGGCAATCTATCCATTCCTCTTTGGCCATGAAATCACATAAAATAGTTTGTTTCTTCTTACACCCCTGTCCTAGAAGACTGTGACAGGTTCTAGGCCTTCTCTACTCTCATTCTCAACTCCAATCAGGGGAAAGGCTGATACTGCACCAAAACCGGTATGACAGGGAATTAGAATCCAGTTAGTTTAGTAAAATTTCACAAATGACAACTAAGGTCCAGGTTGTTATGAATTTAATACAGAACCAAGACCAGACTCTTGGTCTTCTGATTCAAAGTCCACAACCGTTTCAACAGTTGGAACCACAAAACTGCATCTTAATGTTAAGAGGAGCCCCTCTGACCACAGTTCTTTCATATATGAATCAATTGTTCTTTCAATGCTTTTTTGCTCACGGCCTCATCATTAATGATCTCTAGCACCTACCTACAATGCATGCATAATACATGCTCTTGAGTCAAAGAATGAATAATATATTATTATGTATTGAATTTTTCACTGGAAGTTCTGGGATCTGCCCTGGCTGGTGTAGCTCAGTGGATTGACAACAGGCCTGAGAAACAGGTTGCTGGTTCCCAGTCAGGGCACATACCTGGGTTGTGGGCCAGGTCCCCAGTGCGGGGGCATGTGAGAGGCAATCACACACTGATGTTTCTCTCCCTCTCTTTCGCCTTCTCTTTCCCTCTCTCTAAAAATAAATAAATAAAATATTTTTAAAAAAAGTTCTGCATTCTATTCCTAGGTCTGCAACTACATAGCTGGTATTCAGAAACAAATCAATTGAAAAGTCTACCCTAATTCACTCATAGATGAAACCAAGGCATTAAATAGTTCTAATGTCTCTTCTAAAAATAAAAGTTTATAATTATTATAAGACACTCTCTTTTCTTAAAATAGAACTTGTTAAAAACCACAAGAAAAACTTTATAAAATGAAAGACTTATACCGTCCTTAACAGGAAAAAAAAAAAAAACATGGGCTAAAGCAGTGGTTCTTCAGCAGATAAGATTTGGTTCCCCAAACATACATACATACATGTATGTTACTAGCATCTAATGGGTACAGGTCAGGGATGCTGCTAAACACCATATAATGCACAGGACAGCTCCACACAACCGAGAATTATCTGACTCAAAATGTCAACAGGGCTAAAGGAAGGAAAGCAAATACAAACATACAATAAAAAGTACAGGAAGGTTATCAGCAAAGGTTTTTACATGCCCATCTGGCCAAAAACAAACAAACAAACAAACAAGCCCTGGAAAAAGGAACATTATTGTGCCCATTATCAATTTAATGACTCAATTCCAAAGTCACCCTTCCATAGATGCACTGCTACAATGTCTTTAAGCACCTCTACTGTGACAAGCACATGAAGCTTTCTCAGTGCAAGGTGCTGAAAGGACACTGCAGGAGGATGGGGCTCCTGGCTGTACAGGCAGGCACACTGAAGGCCCCCCTTGCCCCTGTCAGCAAACTGATTTCCTACAGAGACCCATAGGGGTCGCCTGACCATGGTTCCCCAAAGAGCTACCACTCTCTCTGCACACCCATGACACCTGTTACTGGTGGCTTGCACTCCACATTGTCCTGCTTGCCCAGTGACAACAGACCAGCTCTAATCAGGGTAAAAGAGTAAATTTTCCTACTAATCCAGTGAGGTGACCTTGACCTCCTCCAACAAGTTCTAAACCCAGCTTTGCAAAGGGGCTCCTTGTAAGGGTGACCTTTGTCTCTTGGCCATAGGGAACCATATACAGTCACATTTTTGTCACTCTTTTATCAGAGTCTAATAATTCAGTACACAAAAGTTACCCTGTTTAACCCTCTGTGTGGTTTCTATCTCCAGACTGAACCCAGCCTAATACAACTATGTTTAAAAGTAATGACATAATGAAAGATCTGCATTAATTAATATTAGCTCTTACTCTTCTTATAAAAATGTTATGTTCTTATATAAAATTAGGCATTTTCTCAACAGTACAAAAAAATACTCCAGCCAAGAATAATCTTGTTAAAGGCAAAGTTATTAACAAGACAAAAATAAAAGGAATTCAAAGAAAATCAGTATTGAATCTGAGTGTATAACCAAAAGTTCTCACACTGAATTTTGTAATATTAGTATCTCTTCTATCCCCTACACAATAATTAAAGTAAAACTAGATATTCCTACCTGTCTACCTACTAGTGGATGAAGAACACAGTGACTTGTTACTATACAATATTTTTTATTTTAAAAATTAAAACTATGCTGTTTGTTATAGTTAGGTAGTAAAATTGGTTATTTGTTTTACTAGCCATAAAGCAGTACTGACAAGTGAAAGAAGCATGATGGTTTTAGCTGTTCACTAAACTATAAATGTAGGTAAATGTACATCAATTTCAACAACTTTCAAACTAATTTAGATCTAATTCTAAAACAATAAAAAAGCAACTAAGGGGGAGAAAATTAAACCTATCAGTAACCTAACTTATTCAAAGAACGGAAGTACAGAACTTACATACTATACTTCTTGCCAGAGCTATTAATAATATGACTAATGAGTTGGTTTCTGTTTTTTAAACTTGACATTCATTTAGGAAGGCTACCAGATCAAGGATCACAAAATTGAAGGACTGTCCTATAAAAGTCAATCATTTAAAATAGAAAAATATTAAAAAGGAAATTCTTCAAAACCCTGGTGGGCACCAAATTTTTCTCACTCTCTGTTAAGCTTTAGTACTGGTCTTAGAAATTTAAAAAAAAATCCAGAAAAAATTTGTAATCATTGATCTCTCTAAGAAGCATATAAGAAATAAGGTTGATTACATGTTCTTCTTTGCTCCTCATATGAAAAAAAATGGAAGGAAAACAGTGACAATTTTAAAGGATGTATCTATTCTTTCACTTGAGCTCTATGATAGTTAAGACCTGAAGATAAAAGAATTTTTAACATTCTCACATCATAAATGTATAGGTGACACGGAGGACATCTATGTGACTGCTACTCAGCCACAACACTGCCACTGGCTGAAACCCTCCCACTACAGAAAAGGGGTAAAACGGCTTCCACGTGCATACACCATCCACTTCCTGCCGTTAATGTCTGTGATGTCAGAAAGAACAGATTTACAACACCCCAAGTAAGTATCGGATCATGACAGCACATAAAAAACAGACTTTAAATGTTCCTTTGAAGAGAAAAGCAAATGGTTGAAAATCACAATGAAGGGAACCACTCTTCACAAAATTTGCATTTATCAAATTATTCAAATCACCACAAGTAGTCGGGTAATATATATAGTACTTTGACCTGAAGCTTTCAAAATATGTAACAGACAGCATATTCAACAACAGACCTATCTGAATTTGTTTCTTCATATGTAATATGCTAAATGTCTTTGAAAAACAATACAGGAAGGGAAAAAAGAAATATCAATTACTGGCACGATGCCTAATGCAGGTGTGACCTGTATTTTGAAATTCATTTGTCTTCTGAGTCAAATCAAATACAGAGAACCTTATGTTAATAGGTAGTGAGGCTGCACCATGGCAAAAAGCATTCTCTTATGACAGCACACCCACTGGTGCTCAGGTGCTGCACAACAGAACTATACGCATACATTTCTGAGTCCTGTTTCAGGTGTGAGGTTACAGAGATGTATCTGTGGGGACACCCTAACCAAAGCAAAGAAACCTTGAAAGGATTCAAGGGCCCCTGAAAATTCATCACGAAGACAGAAGTAGGCAGGATCAACGTGAGGGCCTCTACATTAAGGCCAAGAGGAGTGCCAATCCTGGAGAAGGCTAATCCTTACATCCTGTTCATAAACACTAATCTTGGAGAAGGACTGCACCCTGGGGAACTAGTTGTTTGACACAATCAAAGAGCAATGAAACCTGCAACCCAGGAAAATTTTGACATGGGCTATCACTGTCTGAGAGAAAGACATTTATTTACTCCTTTGCCCTACAGAAGAAGTGCTACAAGTCTGGAATACTGGTGTCATGGAGAGTAATCAAGATACATTATTTATTCTTTTCAAAAATATTTTATTTATTTTTTAGAGAGAAGGGAAGGAAGGGAGAAAGGAAGGGAGGGAAACAACAATGTGTGGTTGCCTCTCATGTGCCCCCTACTGGGGACCCGAGCCACAACCCAGGCATGTGTCCCGACGGGGTATAGAACAGGCGACCATTGGGTTCGCAGGCCAGTGCTCAATCCACTGAGCCACACCAGCCAGGGCAACAACACATATACTTACAGTGCAATTAATTCTCTCTGTATTCACTGGTACAACTTTCGTCTCTCAACTGAACCACTGTATAGCCTCCCAACTGATCTCTGCCCTTCCACTTGTATCTCTGCTACACAGCATCCAGAATGTGCCTTTGAACACAAACTGAAATGTATCAATGAATATACTTCCAATCACTTTTCTAATGGGTCATATGGAATAATGCTTTATGATGTACTTTACTAATATGGTTATTTAAGGTTTAGTACCAGAATCATTATTTTAAAAAACAATCTACTGCGCCTCCTTATGGCCTGCAAATGGGGCAAACTGTTCCCTGCCCAAACTCTGCGCACAAGTAACCACAATGTCAGTAATAACATACTTCCATCCCAGGAAGCAGGTTCTTTTCAGCTGCCTCTCACCCTCCTGGAATGCAGTGTTTCCTACACTCATTTCAGGTCTGCCTACCAATCTGCTTGCTTACTAAGCTCCACATTACCCTGTTTTTCTATTCTGTCCCTAGAAAACATCAAGTTCATGGCCCTATCACAATTTTAGTAGCTTGAAGTCCCCTATTTTTCCAATCTTCATATAGCAGCTTTTTTCTCACCATTTAAGTCTCAAAAAAGTGTCACCTCCTCAGAGATTTACACCTCATAATTCCAGGTAAAGCACTATTCTATTTTCTTCTAAACACTTATCATTATTTGAAATTACTCTATTGTTTAATTATTAACTATCTTTCTCCCCAAACTAAAATATAAGTTCCATAAGGGTTAGGTATTTGTTTTCGGCCCTATAAAGTTCCTGGCACAAAGTACATGCTCAATGAACTTTCGTAAATGACTAAATAACTAAACGAACGACTGACTTAGGCGAATGGAAAAAACAAAAAGTAGAAACCCCAAATGTAACATAGCACAGTGGAAAAAGCAGACACCCTGGAGCCCCACTGTCTGAGTTTGCTGCCTAACTTTGCCATTTACCTTGCAGAGGTTGGGGTCAAAAAAATTAAGAGTATAGGTCACATGTGTTTGAGAGATATATTCATCACTAGTATGTGCTGAAATGCAAAAAACCAAAAAAAAGCCCTGCAAATTTGCATATTTATATGATAAAATACATGTTTTTAATTTATTTTCAGTTAGCCTAGAAATTATTAAAGAAATATGAAAACATAAATAAAAATTTTTCTTTTCAAATAATGGAAACACAGATATTGTTAAAAGTTACAACCAAAAATGTCTTTAACATTAATCAGCACCTTCAATAACTGGCTTTGCAAAATGTTTGTAACAGACATCGCAGACAGTGTTGCTGTGCTCAAGGCGTAAACACTTTCCACAACACTTGCAAAACTGGTTTGATAAGCAACCTGTTTTGGATGCATAGCAACTGACACATCTTTTGGTTATAACACGTGTTATAACCAAACTGATAGCTTAAACGTTGTGACTTAACATAAGTACAGACAGGTAGCTAGTTATGACTTTGAACTTATGCACACAGTATATATAACAATATTTAAGAGTCTGTATCTCTCAGATCAGCAGTGATCTCCTCAGGGTTTAATGTCTGGGTAAGTTGAAGCAGGAAAGTTTTAAACTCTGTGTATCAATTTCCCATCTGTACAATGGAAGGAATAAATGAGTAAATATATACAAAAGACTTACAGTAGTATCTGGCACAAAGCAAGCACTACATGAGTATCTTTGTCTCTCAGGCTGATGAGGGTACTAAGCTTCTAGATTCAGCAACAAGGTAAGCAAAGGGTAAAAACAAGTATGGGAAAGTGTTTCTGCCTGAACCCCATCATCACAGGATTGCTGGAGTGTTGAGTCTGGCTCAGGGCCAGAGAGTCTGTACCATTCACATCAAATTCTATGTGAATCCCACCTCCTGGAGTAATGCAGCTGAATAACCTTTGCCAGACGTGGTGGGGAGAATAAGAGCCTTAACACAATCCAGTTACAACTCTCTACAAAGAACACCAAATTCCCTTCAGGTCCCGTTTTGCTTCCTCCAATCCTTTCAACTACCGCATAAGGCCCTATTTTATCATTCTGTGGGAACAATTTAGTTGCCATTTACCTTTCATCAATTTCAATGGCCCTAACCTCCAGCTATATTGTGAAATAGCGGTGGGGGCAGGAATGGTGTTCCAACAACATCTAAGTCATCATCTGGGGTGTCCTCCAGTCCTGGCAGGGTGACCTGAGTTCCACTTCTACCACCTTTAAGATCTAACAACCATTCCTTCTCAACCTCTTGCTCTCCTCACATGTCTTAAAATATTAGGGAACAGCAGAGTGGAAAAAAAAAAGGATTTTCTTGTAAATCTAGGAAGAGGCTCACAGTTGTTATACTTTTATAGCATCAGTCTACAAATGGAGCCAGTCAATACTAGTTACTTTATAAATGGTTAAAAAAATACTGCTGGAAACGTAAAGAAAACTAATGTCATGAAGTACTGAAAAAAGCAGGCTGTAAATTTTAATTTCAACATCACAAGCCAATAAACCACTACTGGGAGTTACATCTTAAATGTATTCCAAGTCAATCCAGTAATTGACTTTATTTTTAAGTAGACAGAATTCAATTACTGTATTCCAACCAATTAAGAAAAGTTTATTTCAAATTTATTTTGTAATTGAGCCAGTAACAACATAAGAGATTCAGAATTCAAAAATTTCACAATGTAAAAAACCCCAAAAAACTCCAGCAGTCTATGTGTTCATCTTAAAAATGAAAAAAGAATAATCTTGCATTATACTGCAGTCTTCACTTACTCTGAAAGACAATCTGTAAAAAGCATCTTGTTTGCCAAAAAAGATTTACAGAGCTGTAGTAGAGTGGCAGGCCAAGACTGATTAACTAAATGTATTCCTGTATAAATCACCTGTAGATTTATAACCAATAATCTGATTTATTATGACTGTAAATTGAGAAAATGTTTTTCCTCTTAGGCTAAATTACAGTTTACCACTTTCTTAATTCAGTCAGCCAGAAACAAATTTAAGGAATAATCAAGCTCATTTTCGCTCACTCAGAGAGCATTCCAAAGTCATAAGACAAAAACAAAAATCTGTTTTAATTTCCAAAAGACAGAGAAATAGATATTCCATCATATTCACTGGCTCTTTGCAGTTTACTATGCAGGATATTGTCTTTTCCAATGCAAATCCCTCATGCTTCTGGTGAGAAAAATGTAAATGAGAAAATCCTATTAATAATTACTCATTGACAAATAATAAAATCCTTCTAAAAAGACGGGGCACCAGTGCTCACTGGAGTAATGCAACATTTCTCAGCATTAGGTGCTAACTTTGATCACCTTGAGGATCTTTAAAAAAAAATACTAATGTCAGGCTCCCACTCTAGACCAATTATTTCAGACTCCCTGGCAACTGTACTTCGGGAAGTTCCAAGATGATTCTAGTATGTAGCCAGAGTTAATAGCCTGCAGATGTAATAATAATAAAAAAAATACTCTCATTTTTAAATCAGAGATCTAAGTTCAAATCCTGATCACACCTCTTACTAGCTTAGCTCTGTGAGCTATTTGCTCATTTTCAAAGTTGATAATATTTATCTCATTTTGAGGAATCACTGAGATAATACATACAAAAGTAACGAGGCCTGAGCCACCACAGTGACTTAGTAAGGGTAATATAATTCCAGGTCAATTCTGTTCTACTTCAACTCCATCAAACCTGTCTATGGTGGATACAGGAACAGTATCTCTTTTTTAAAAGCTCCCAATTTGCAAACAGTTCATATTATAAATATCCAGTTTAATTCTGGGCAAGGAAGAAAAAAGAAAGAGTAGAAGAGCTGACAGAAGGAAAAGTGTGCTCAAACAAGTTTTTACTTTGTAGGATCTGCACACAGTTAAATCTATCCAACAATATGCTCCTATTACGTACCTGAGTACTGAGAGGTCTAAAGAATTAAAATACAAAACAAACAAAATAAAATACACAGCAGGCTTTATCCTTCACATCATATGTAATTGGGGAGGCCAAATTGACATAAATAAAATTATCACAAGTTTTAACAGGTCTAATTGGTCCTTCACGTTGAAATTAGTAGTGCTTGACGGTTCAAGTTCTCCCCAACCTGCCCCCGTCTCCTCAAATGCAGGCGACTAAATGACAGATGCTGACAAGCATGTTAAAGGTTAGGCGGGTGAAGAAGTAGTACTGAACAAAACATGCTAGAGTAAAAAGTTGTGAATTCTAACTGTAAGAGAACACTAGAGATCATTTTTATTAATAATAACATACCTGAACAGAATTTAGGCATTTTTAAAACCCAGTGTGGGTTTTACGTTACTTTCACAGCATTTTACATGGGAGGAAACTGCAGTTCACAGCAGGCACCCATAGTTCGCTGTGTATAATGCACTCCTATGTATACTGCACACCCAAGTTTTCGGTCAAACTTTCAGGAAAAAAATCTTTTGTGTTAATTTTTTAATTAAATTTTTATTTATTTACATTTAGAAGCAAAACTGGTTATCATATTCCAGGGTATTATTTTGCATAAAGGTACTGTTACTGCTTTTTAGAGTTACACTTTTAATGCATTAAGTATAAATAAAAGAATTAAAAACATTTATATAGAAATGGAATTAGTATTACCCATGTATAATGCACATCCTTATTTTCTCCTCAAATATTTGGGCAAAAAGTGTGCATTATATGTGACAAAATGCAGTAAATATTTGCCTGAGCTCATTGAGCCAGTAGACTCTCAGGGACACTACCATATCACAGAAAATTTGCAGTAATAATTCTATAAATGAAAACACTACTTGTTTGGTAAAACTACAAGTTGAGTCAGTTCAATAAGTTATGATTAACAAGAACCTGGGCAACCATTAATGAATGGAATGGTCATATTATCAAAAATTCTAGAGTTTTATACTTCAAAATTCATGGTAGTGTCAGGTATAACAGTGAAGGGAACCAAAGTTTTGCCACCCCAAAACTTTGCTTTTTGGGATATTAATTTTCAACTGATTTTTAAGAAACAAAAGACTCATAAAAATTGAGTCTTTTTCCTTGACTCCTTCCCTTTCCTGCCCAAGAGATTCAGGTGGAAAGGCCAGGTCCAGGAAGGGAAACTTAGCATACTCACCTTACACCATTAGAGAGGCAGGCTCCAGGCACTGGCCTCCTAGCTAGATGCCCCCAGGTCCCATTGGTTCTGGGTTGGCTAGCAAGAACTTGCCTGCCACCTTTGTCCTGCTCTTCCTCAGCTACCTACCTGTAAACTGTCTGTTCCTTTAAAATCTCAGACCCCTACCTACCCTCCTTTCTCCTCTGTCCATAATGGCATATAAACTTCACAATGCCTCATGCAATTGGGGGTCTCATTTTAGATGGCACCCCTGACAGTGCATTCACATAGTAAACTTTGTACATTTTCTCTTATTAATCTGTCTCTGTTAATTTGATTACTGGCCCTGTTAGAAGAACTTAGAGGGTGAGAAGAAAAGTAATTTTCTAGTGACCACAGTGGTTTCATCTTCCTTTGGCATTTATACACAGCAAAACCGAAGAGTTAGCAGTCACTACTATAGAAATAATTTTGCTTCAACATGTTCACTAAGTCATAATTTTCTGATGAGAACCAGGGAAAATGCACTGTGATAATCAATTGAAAACATCACTCAATTAAGAACTACCTCTTAAAAGAAGACAAGGACAATGATGAGTGAAACTGAACAATCATAGTTGAATTTTAGCCAGTAGGACTACTGAGGTGTTAATTTATTTTAACAACTCATTCATTGCCAAAACAAAGTTGATTCTTAAAATTATACGTATACCTCAAAAATAGAGCCCACTGAATATTTTGTAAACTATATTTATAACTTCCCGTAATGAGTTTATTTTGGGTTAAATATTATTTTAAACATACTCAGTAGCTTTTAGTGATAAGTGATATACATAATGTATTCTATAAGGCACAAAAATTTAACCAGGATTTCCAAGAATTCTAAGAGTAAAAACAAAAATAGTTATTAAAATTAGAAATGATTCTACTTGTATTTCTCAACTTACTTACAACTCAAATATCTGAATTTTACACAGTATTCTTTTGAGTGTATAGTAACATTCTTTAAGTATAACATCATTAATTTGATAGATAAAAATAATGGGAGGAAAACTTCTAAATGTAAAGCTTTTCCCCTTAACAAGTCTATGAGAAAATGTAAGACATATACTAACAAAAACAAGAAGACAAATTGAGAAAAACAGCCACAGATTCTTGAAGTTTAGTTATGAGTATGGCTTATGGTAATCTGAAATAAAGTGAAATCTGGTTGATTTAATATTTTATGGAAATTAACTCCAATTAAAAATACTTTGAGATATTTCTGTCCACTGTTAATGATAGAAATAAGCTAGATGTTAAAAAAAAAAAAAAAGGCCAGGGAATCAAGAACAGTCTGAATCCTAAATGGACCCTGTGGGAAAAAATGCTTAAGTAGAAAGCCACTTTGAAGATAAAAATCAGAACTTGACTAAACATGCTCCATCTTAGATGAACGAATGTGTTTATTTTGTACTCACTTTTTTAATGGGCTAATTTTTGGTGTTCGGATTAAAACCTTGCAGCTCTCAGAATGTTAATTAAAACACTAGCGTATGTTAATATTTAAATATGATTTTTCACATAAAAGAATTTCTGAATCTTCTAAAGTTTTTAAAGCGATAAGAACATGCAACGAATAATGAGAAATTAGCACTATTATCGAATTGCACTTACTTCTTTGGTTCAGGAAAAGACATCATTAATACAGAGAATTCTGACATCCAGAACTCATTTTCACAGCCACTAATCAGGACTGGTCTGTCTAGGCAGAGATGGAGTAAACAGAATGTCACAGAGATAGGGTGGGAGGTTGGGAGAGGAATGGCTTAAATTCTGAAATTTTCAATAAAGTAATTGCCACATCTTTGTTAAAAAGTGTGTGAAATAGGTAACTGGGAATAGGTCATACACTGGCTAGCATTAATTACAGACTGCTGAGCTAAAATGTTCATCTGGCCATTCACGTAGATAATGATAAATGAAGTATAATGAAAGGCAATGAAGGAATGGGTAGAGACTGGGTAAAATAATGAAGGAATGGGTCAGAGACTGCTAGGTAAATTTAAAGGAGAGGTAAGAGAGACAGAAGTGTTATTAATGTATGCAAAACTAGATCAAGTGCCACAAGGAAAGCTAGAGGGGGAGACAAAAGGAAGCAAGGAAAAGACACCTGTTACTTCAAAAATGTAGCACAGTCTTACTGAAATGGTAGCATACTATTGATTCATTTCTCCTTTAGTAGTCACCTCAGCAAAAAAAAAATCCCCATTGTCCAGAAACAATTATGTCTAGGTTTACATACAAGAAAGAGTTAACTGGTTAAAATAACTTTAATTTGTTTATATGCCAAATTTCTTTTTTTTTAAAGAATATAGTTTCAAATATAGTCTAAATGAGTCATTATAACAACTGAACGTACTAGTTCTCAAGGGCTGAGCTAGTGAAACAGATGAGAAACTTTACAAATGGGCTGGCCCAAGCTTCACACTTTCAAAAATATCTCACAAGGCTGCTGTGGTTAACAGTAATAATTCATGTGAAATGCCTAGGATAGAACTCAGGGATCCAACAAGTGGTCACCACTTTGCTAAAGGAGTAGTTCTTTCCATTAACTCTACCACCTCACCTCTCTTCAGAGCAGGGCTTCTCCAATGGGATGATTCTGCCACTGAGGGCATATTTGGCAACAGTGAAAGACATTTTTAACATCATGATTGGGAAATAGTGTGCTACTGGCCTATAGTAAGTGGGAGGAGGATAGAAATACTGCCAAACATCCTACGGTGCACAGGACAGCCCCCCCTATTCCCCAACATCAAAGAATTATCCAGTCCAAAATGTCTATAACGCCAAGGCTCAGAAATACAGCTCCAGAGCAGTGGTTCTCAAACTGAATTTAATCATCGCAATACCTACAGGGGAGCTTGCAAAACCACAGGCTGCTAGGACACAGCGGAGTTTGGTTCAGTTAGCCAAGAGTACACTTCTAATCAGCTCCTAGGTAATGCTGATGCTTCTGGCCCACTGTCTACACTCTGAGAAAAATGGGTTAAAGAAAAGTGATGAGGAGCTAACTGTCAAAACAAATATTAGGAAAGTAAATATATCCTGGCTATTCTCTCTCTTAAGCAGAATCATGAAATTAAGTTTGAAACAAAACATTCATTCAAAAACAAAGTTAAACTATATGTGCATACATACATTGGCACAGGTCTTGGCAATGATTTTTTGAATCAGACACCAAAGTAACAAAAGCAAAAAATAAACAAGTGGGATTACATCAAACTAAAAAGCTTCTGCACAGCAAAGGAAACCATCAACAAACAAAAAAGCAACCAACCAAATGGGAGAAGATATTTTGCAAATGTTATTTCTGATAAGGGGTTAATATTCAAAATATATAAAAAACTCATAAACTCAAGAGCAAAAAAGAAGAAAAAAAAGAAAAAAGAAAAAAAACACTGCAATCTTATTAAAATGAGCAGAAGATCTAAAAGGACATTTTCCCAAAGAGGGCATACAGATGACCAGCAGGTACATGAAAAGATGCTCAACATCATTAATCATCAAGGAAATGCAAATCAAAACCACAATGAAATATAACCTCACACCAGTCAGAATAGCTATTATCGAAAAGATAAGAAATAAAAAGTGTCGAAGAGGCCGTGGAGAAAAGGGAGCCCTTGTGCACTGTTGGTGGGAATGTAAATTAGTGCAGATACTACAGAAATTAGTATGGAGGTTCCTCTAAAATTTAAAAGTAGAACTACTACATGATTCAGCAATTTTACTTTTGGGTATTTACTGGAAATAGAAAATGAAAACACTAACTAGAAAAGATGTATGTTCATTGCGGCCGTATTTACAATAATCAAGATACGGAAACAACCTATGTAGTACATGTATACAATGGAATATTATTCAGCCATTTGTGACAACATAAGTGGATCTTGGGGGCATTATGCTAAGTGAAATGAATCAAAGACAAATACTGTATGATCTCACTAATATGTGGAATCTAAGAAGCAAAAAACAAGCTCACAGATATAGAGAACAGATCGTAGTTGTCAGAGACAGGGATGGAAGGGGTCAAAGAAATGAGTAAAGGGGGTAAACAGGTGCAAATTTCCAATTATAAATTAAATCAGTCCTGGAGATGTAATGTAACACATGGTAACTATAGCTAATGATACTGTATTGCTATTTGAAAGTCACTGAGCGATCTTAATAGTTCTCATTACAAGAAAAAAAATGTTTCTAACCATGTAAAGGAAGTCAGCTAGACATTGTGGTGACCATTTTTGCAATATATACAAATACTGAATCATTATGTTTTACATCTGCAATTAATATTAAATGTCAATTATACCTAAATCTTAAAAAATTAAAACAGTATTTAAAAATAAAAAACATTTAAAAATAAGTTAAACTATATATGCATATGTATGGGTGTTTGTATGAATTCAAACAGTAATTATGTTCATGACTCCCAAGAGTGAAAATCGCTGATCAGACAGATGTTTGCATTTCCTCCATAGAGTATACCATATTCATAAGTATCTCAAACCTTCCCAAACTTAGAATAAAAATGATACTATATTAGCATAAATTTTTAAGTTTTTTAACTAGATCAAATATAAATAAAAGATATAATAGTCTGTTTACTGTATATGATTTGAAATTTTATTTAAAAGGGCATTACAAACTAAACCTTTATATTCCCGCAACACAAGTTCACTAAAAATATTTTCAATTATTCATCAGGCTGCAGACTGAAGTATCAATCTAGTCATACATATTTATATGTATATCAATTGAATCTTATTCACAAAATGTTATTCTCTACCCTTGATGAACTCTGGGACATACACCATTCACTGTTATTAAGAGATTCTTCCCAATAAACTTATATTAGTATAATCTGTAGTATACTATGAAATTAACTGTCTAAACAGCTTCATCAAGTTTTATTATCTGTGATGTTCACTGCCAACTACACCCAGAGCACTGTAAGAAGGGGCTATGATCCAAATTATTACCAAATTTATTCACTTAAATCATGTAATTTCCAACAGCAGTATTTCTCCAGAAGCCTAGTAAAGAACCTTTATGGTTTTATATTAAAATGCCAATGCATAAACTTTTTAGATTTCCACCATTGTTTTTAATTACAGAAACTGAAATACTGAGAGACTGATTTAAAACATGCTTGTTTGTTCCACAGTAAAACTTAACTGAATGCTCAAGCAGGTTACAAATTTTCTTTAAGCAAATTCCTCAAAGTTGTGGATTCTTAAATGCCACACACAGCTTCAGACTGAACCTATTCACCTTATTGTATTGCAAGCAAAACAACAGAAATGGCAAGCTGCTGTACGCAGAAAGAAAAGCCCATGATGATTAGTGGGTAAGGGAACTGCCAAACATCCAGGGTATAAGGGGCTTTTCCATGTCGCAGTGCTGTGTTATCACTAGGAAGATTAAAAATAAAATAAAGATGGCACTTATTGTGAAAGTAAACAAATATGAAATCAGAAGCTATAGAATTTGATTCGAGTCTATTAAGCTTTCTGCATCTACTGACACACACAATACTTAACATATGACTCAATACATCTCCACATGAATGTCTCAGTGACATTTCAAACTTTTGAACCCAAAGTTTACATTCTCAATTAAGCTTTGTTCCCCATCCCAAACCTATTCTGTACCTAGTTATGTCATGTCACAGTATAAAGCACCACTATCCATCTAGCTGCCCAAGTCAGAACCCAAGAATGATCCTTTCCTTTCTTTCACCCTAAACTGACATCTGAGCTAACAATAGATTCTGTCAATTCTACCTCTGGGGGAAAAAAACCCCAGACTCATTGACTTTTCTCCATCTCTACTACTGTTGCTGGTACAAAGTCCCTGTGCCCCAATACATCGAAAGGCCAAAACTCAAAATATCAGACCCTGAGGTAAGGAAAGACTGAATGATCGAGAAGACACTAATTGAGAAGATGGGGAGACCTAATCTTCCAATACACCATCTGAAAATACAGAGTTCAGGCTTCTTTTGGGAAGTGAAATGGGCAAGAGGTGATTCACAACCACATACACCTCGGTGCCTCCAGGGTCCAAGGAAGATTTTGCAGGAGGTTCCTGCAAATCTTTGATAAACATTCATTATTTTTTTGTACATACTTTCCTTATCACCTTGGTACAGGCACCTTCTGGTAAGAGACTATTTTTGTAAAACTCAACCTGCAAGCAGAATTCCTCTAATGATCTGCATGTTTACATGCAAGACTAAGCAGAGGCTCTTAGCCTAGACGCCATGGGAACAAAGCAGGCATGAACAAGGTGGCGTCAGAGAGGCCAAGCATTTCGTTCTGGTACACCATTCTCACCCTCAAGGCCACCATCCTCTTATTCCTGGACCTACCACCAGCGCCTGATTATTTCCACTCTTGGGCCCCCCTTTCGTTCTCCATTCAGCAGCCTAGACGTTCTTGCATCACATTCTACAATATAACTCTTGCAGAGCTGAGAACCTCATGGCTCTCTTTTAGTTGTCTTTCTACTACAACACCACACATTTCTGGTAAGTTATCGATTACCTTCCACCCAAGTCCTACTTAAAAGGGTCAGGGAGAAAAGGGTGGCAAAGGGGTTAGAGGGAAAAAGACAAAAGGGGAGAAAGGAAAAGGAAAAGGAGGAAGGGAAAAAGAGAGAAATTATGAACACTACTTATTCTCCCAAGAGGTCCTTCTGGAGTCAATTGTGAATAATCATCAGATTTAGGTATTTGTGATTACCACTTTATAGCCCTTGAATTTGAGTCTTGTGAGTTTTAACACCTTCACATATATAAGGTAACTCCAGCTTGCAGAGAAAAGTAACCTGCCATGGCCACACAACCGGTAAGAGCTGGCAAATAAAGATCAGGCCCAATGTTCTTCTTCAAGCAATAGATTCTCAGTCAAATATTTACTCCACTACATGCAACTGATGAAAACAAAGCAATGTAATTATGGCCCAACAGTCTCTGTCATACAAGCCTCCACTGAATTTATCTTTTACATCACCTACCAAACAAAACTTTCAAAAGGTTATGACTTGTTATAAAAATCATCTTTAACTAATTGCTTTGTCCTTTTAAAAATCAGTTTTAAGTTAGAATGGTACACTAACAAATAAATAATTTCTTTAAAACATAATTTAGCTCAAAGAGATGAACCACACTTCAGAAACAATGTTTATATTCAACATATTTGGTGATCAAAACTCGCATTTACTTGAAGGTCTATAGAATTTAGGTAATGCCAACTTTTCTTTTTTGGCATATACAGAAAATTAAGGCTGAAAACTAACTCCCACATTATAAATATTTTTTAGCGGTTTCTCAAAATCTCTAGCTTATAAGAAAAACAGCTTGACATTTAATAGAAAATAGCCTGCACATGTGAAAACTGCTTCATAAATAATAAAAATGCCACTTTCTTTTTGTGTGTGTGTGTGGTCACTAACTCTGTTACACAGGGAAGTTAAATAAAAGTATTTATTTTAGATATAAGATAAATACAAAAGTATAAAAGTATAAAATAAATATAAAAGTATATCTAAAATGAAAACCCCCAAAAAACACTGAAAGGCAGAGTTTGTCCTAAATGAGTTTTCTTGGTTTCAAAAGCTTTTCTTATTTCTCTTTCACAGAGGTCTGAAAAATTAAAATTAGCATTTGAAAGTATTCAAAAATTGTTTAAATAGTTGTTTAGTTGTTATGTTCTACAGGTGCAGTTCTGAATAATAAACTTACCATCTTCTGTATCTCAATCTTGACCAATTTGCAATTATACTAACCAAAAAATGAAGTATCTTTGACTTCACAAATTAACAGGACTTTGTTTTGGATGGAAAATTCTTAAACATAAAATCTATTTCAGTAAACAAATTCAAACAAGGCACTTTTCTTATTTTATACTAATATTAAACTATTCATAAAAAGCTATCAATGTGACTTCCTTATAGTATTAGAAAGGAATAAAATGAAAGTCATTCAATCAATATTTATTTTGTCTACTCTATGTGAAAGACTAGAATAGGTGCTGGGGATACCCAAAGGTGCAACACATCTCAATCAGGAGAAATTTATGTTCTAGCAGAATCCATAGAGTATAACTGCTCCAGAGTGTGATGAATACAGAGCCAAAGTGCATATAAATGGGCACGGAGTCATAAGAGTATGAAAATGACAGTTCTGCCTCCACTCGTCTGCAAGCTCTGCGAAGACAGGATCCATGTCAGCTCTACCACTGGGGGGTGATTACAAGCTCCAAGTCTAGTGTCAGGCACATGTCAGACGTTCAATATTTGTTGGCTAAAAAACAGGGAAGGCTTCACATAGGTGACAAAAGAGATGAGCAAAAAAACATCAGTAGAAATGACAGACGAAAAATATGAGAAAGAGCATTCTACACTGAAGGAACAAATTAACTACTACTACTACACCCACCTTTTCATCAAATTACCTTAATGTAGATAATAACATTTTGTACAAACAACTTTCACCCAGCTAAAAATGTCCTAAATGAATAAACTCTCAGGGTCTCCAGTATCCACAGGATACCATAAATACAGTTTTGAGTATATAAGCCCTATCATTATCAGTATTAAAAAAACCAAACATCACAGCTACAAAAATAATTTATAGCTAAATATAAAAATGAAATAAAATATATTTTAACTGCATACCAGATTAAGTCATATTTAATGAAGCTGAATTTGAAAAGTAATTTATAAAATTTAATAAATAATATGAGCTAAAACAAAAACAGGGAAAACCAAATTTTATTCTAAAAATATCACAAAGGCAGTATTAAACTAAGTCTGATACATTATATTATATGAAGTTCTGAATATGTGACATTTTGAGTCATGCCTTAGGTCAATAATAAACATGAGCTGTCGGTTTGATCAATCTTCTATGGGCTAACAAATATTTTCTAAAAGGGTCAAAGATAATAAACATTTTAGGAGGCTGTGGCCCACATGGTCTCTGCCACAATTATTTAACTGAACTGTTGTAGCATGAAAGCAAACATAAGCAATACATGAATGAATGGGTGTGGCAGGGTTCTACTAAATCTTTATTTATATAAACCAGTGGTTGGCCCTTTGTTTGCCATTGTTTGCCAACCCCAGTTCTAGAGTCTCTAAGTGACTTCTCAATAATTATGTTTATCAAGACAGCTATGCTTCCTTTCAAACGTTTTCACGTAAACTTTATTAGTGTTTCATTAAAGCCTCTAAAGACACCTACAGGAGAAATAGCCTCTAAAGACACCTACAGGAGAAATAGAAATAAAATAGTCTCTTATTTTATAGATAAAGAAATTTAAACTAAAAGAACTGAGTGATTTGTCCTAAAAAGCTACTAGGTAGAGCTGGTACTTAAAAACCAGGCCTTTCTTTTCATAACTCTTAACCATCACCCTCCACAGCCAATCCTCCAGTGCCCCAAATGAAACATTTCAATCTTTTTTAGAATCCTCTGCTGAATCCCCAAGCAATCTATAGCTGACTCCTCATATTTACAATAGAGTTCAAGAACATCTACTTAAATGTCCATTTAAATTATTTACTTCAATTCCAAAGCCAAATTATTCTCAGATCCCTGCTCTCCTTAGAAAATTCCTGTCTTCTTCCATTTATGCAATCTTCTGATTTCACAAGTCTCCTAAAATGTCACTTCACCTTCAAATAGGCAGCAAGGAAAAGGGAAATGCATACCTTAAGGGATTGTAAACCTTTTTAATCATCTCATAAAAATTTGTTTATTCAGCAATATTAAATGAGGTAAAAGGCCTTGTGCCTGCCTCTGCAATAATCTAGTTGATAAATACCACAGGTACAAATATGAAACTAAGGAGCAACTCCTTACAACTCAGGTCAAATCTAAGAAACTTAAAAATGAGAAAATTTAATTTACAGTACACAGGGTCATAAAATATGTGCCTTTTGTATACTGAAGTCACATAATATTCTATATTTTGTGTAATGGAACTTCAATGAACACTGAATAACTACGAACACCTCTTTGACATGCAAAAATATAGTCCAAAAGATAAAACTGGATCACATCTTTCAAATTAATAGTTCTTTTCTGGGGGGTAAAGGGAGGCTTCTCTTTTATCCTAACTGTTGTCATGAAAGAGAACTTATATTGGACTAACGCCCTGTCCAAAAACCACCATGAAAAATGGATAAAGTATAGGCAGTCTGTGCTTTGCACAGCAGCATAGGACTGGAAAAGTGACCGAGCAAGATGTAAGCATACAAAGTGATCTTAACAGTTAATGGGAAAAATTACGATTATTCTGTGAGCTTTAAAAAAAAACATAAAGAACTCTGATGGTTATGAATGTACAGAAAAATGAGAAAAATAATTAAGACTACTATTTATTTAGTACACAGTAATATAAAAGATTAAAGCACAAAGAATTAAAGTGTTTTATTTCTTTGTAAAAAAAAAAAAGAAGTATGTTTGAATAGTGCTTGCTTCCTTGACACGTAACTTACAAGAAAGCATCTTTCATAAACTGTGGTGAACTGTCATAAGAGTTTGGATCAATTCCTAACATACTAGCATATGCGCTTTCAATGTCATGAAATATCTGTCCCTTTAATGAGTTTTTTGCCAGCATCACTTCCTCTGAGATAACGTAATCATCACAACCGCCTTCCACGTTTATGTGGAAAAGTTCACCTGCACAAATTTCCTATGGCTGCTATCTAAACTCTCTGAACTGGCAGTAGTGTCCACATCCTCACAGTCAGCCATGTCTTCTCTAATTCCATTACATTCTGTTCAAATTTCACTCCCAGAATTATCACTTTTTCTTTCTACAACATTTTCACCTTTTGGGCCAATTCTCTCTTTCAATTATCCAGTGTTATAAAATGTTCCATGGGTGTGTCACTGGAGACAAGGAGGTAGCATTACATGCTTTGCTGTCTGTGGATGAAAATAACAGATGCATAATGATGATTCACTGACAGACGCTGAAAAAGTAAAGTGGATGATCACTGATCACGATGCATATGTATTGTTACATAACGATGTGTGGATTGAAGAGCTAGCAATCAAGTTTGCACTTTACGTAACTATTCAGTTAATATATACATGGCAAATAAGATTTGAACTATATTCTTGGGATACTGGTGGTGTATTTTTCTTTTTTTAAGTTGGGGTATAATTACCATATAACATTATATTAATTTCAGGTACACAACACAATAATTCAATATTTGTATATACTGCAAAATGATTACCACAAAAAGTCTAGTTATCATCAGTCATTGTACAAAGTTACAAAACAACTTTCTTTTCTTTTGACGAGAACTTTTAAGATTTACTCTCTTGGCAACTGGGAATGGTATTATTTAACTAAAATCACGCATACTGGACTTTTGCAATGCAAGGACTTCCTGTACATACAACTGTTTGAAGGCACTAGAGGGCAATCAGTGCAGGCAAGATTAAGGAGCTATGATCTTCTAAAAGATGAAGAACAGTGAATTGTACATTGCCCTCCATTTTCCCTTGAGTGTATTTCCTAAATCCCAGCCAATACAGAATCTAAACACAAAGCAAGTAAACAGAGGCTAGAGTTCACGCCCTACCCAAATGGAGGTATTTTGGTATGCAAACAGCACATTCAATTGTAGTTCCAGAAGGATCAAGATGAAAAGTAAGGGCACTTTTTCTAGAAGCTAAACACAAGAAGTTTCTACTGTGTATGTTATGGGCAAAACAATCAGTCTAATGCTGGGGAATCCAAGAGAAGAGAGATGTTGGTAGGGTACAATGTATGAGGATGACTAAATGTAGTTTTTTTGTAAAATTTTGTGTCTAGAAACTGGAATCAAAACTTGCACTACCAATCCTAAAATATAGCCAATTATAGAATTATAGTTACTTTCATACTTCATACAGGGTTACTATGAAATTCAACATTGCTATATTTACCATTATGTAATCCCATCCACAGCTGCTTGTGATCTTTTTTCTGCATTTCATTGATTACTTGACTTTTGTGCTTTAAAGCATCAGCTTCTTTCACACAAGACATAAAATGAGCTTCAATTGCATCCTTAGATGGACAGTGCAGAAGATCCTTTTCTGGAAAACCCTATCAAAGGAAAAAATATTTATATATATAAAAAAACAGTATAAAATTAGCTTCTTAAAGAACTGTAGCCCTGGCTGGTGTGGTTCAGTGGACTGAGCATTGGCCTGTGAATCAAAGGGTTGCCGGTTCAATTCCCAGTCAGGGCACATGCCTGGACTGTGGGCCAAGTCCCCCAGTGCGGGGCGTGCGAGAAGCAAACACACATTGATGTTTCTCTCCCTCTTTCTCCCTCCCTTCTGCTCTGTCTAAAAATAAATCAAATATTTATTTTTAATTTTTTTATTTTAATTGTTCAAGTAGTTTTCTGCCTTTTACCCCCATCCCAGTCCACCCCCGCAGCCCTCCCCACCTCCCTCCCATTTCCACCCCCAACCCCTGTTATTGTCCATGTGTCCTTTATACTTGTTCCTGCAAACCCTTCCCCTTTTCCTCTGAAATTCCCTCCCCTCTGCTCACTGTCAGCCTGTTTTCAATTTCAGTGTCTTTGGTTATAGTTTGCTTGTTTGTTTGTTTTATTGATTAGGTTCCTGTTAAAGGTGAGATCATATGGTATTTGTCTTTCACCACCTGGCTTATTTCACTCAGCCTAATGCTTTCCACTTCCATCCATGCTGTTGCAAAGGGTAGGAGCTCCTTCTTTCTTTCTGCTGCATAAAATTCCATTGTGTAAATGTGCCATAGTTTTTTGATCCATTCATTTACTGATGGACATCTAGGCTGCTTCCAGCATTTGGCTTTTGTAAATTGTGCTCCTATGAACATTGGGGTGCATAGGTTCTTCTGGATTGGTGTTTCAGGGTTCTTAGTGCTCTGTTGGTGGGATTGCACACTGGTATGACCACTATGGAAAACAGTATGGAAAACTAAAAATGGATCTGTCTTTTGACCCAGCAATTCCACTGCTAGAATAAATCAAATATTTAAAAAAAAAAATAAAAGAACTGTATCTCCCCAGATTTTCCAATATTTTTAGTAAACCATCTCTTACTTTCCGAATAGAGAGATTTTAGTGTCATTTCAAATACTTTTTTAAATGAACTTAAAAATGTATCTACTGGCATATTTTATACCTTTTCCAAATTATCCTTATATGATATGTGCACTACTATTATTGCTATTTTACAGATTAAAAAAATTAAAGCTCAGGAAGTAGTCATACAGCTTGCAAGTGGTAAAGCTAGGATTAGTATGACTCAGATTCCCAGCTCTTAACTACTGTGCAATACTACTTTCCCCATAACACCTAAATAGTTAATGATTATATTCGAAAGTTATATTAAAGAAAAAGATGTTGTTCTCTAAGTCCTTCAATAAAAAGAGTCAAATAATAATGGTAGAAATAGCATTAAGTCATAACCTACACTGTTACTACATTAATAGAAAACATTCAATTTTTAAGTCATGGAAAGTTCCTAAATAATTAAAAACTTACAGTAAATGGTCCTCCTAAGAGAAAAGAGAAATGGCTACCTATAGCAATTTCCTACAGTATAGTCTTTAAATGCAAATAAACAGTCTTATCTTCCTCTGTTCTCATAGAGTCCGATCTAATAGTTTCTGCTGAGTACAAGGTGAGGCACTATATAAATGACCCACTGGTCACAGTGGTCTGGAACAGAAGGAGACAGGTGAGACAAATGAGTTTTTCTCTAGGTACAAAGGGAACCCAGATTCATGGTGCTCTTACAGTAGAGGTCCATAAAGAATTAAGGTGGATGCTTTCAGACACAGGAACACAAAGGCAAAGAATATGAGAAAATGAAAAGTTTCACAAAAATTAAAAGACAAAAGAATATAACAGGTAGAAAGGCAAAAGTAAAAAATGGGAGAGGATATGGGCGGCATGGAGAGAGGGTCCCTGCCATAATTAACTGTATAACCAGATGTATTTCCTTTGCTTCAGCTAGATTAAAGGGATTTGTCCTGGCTTCCTGACCAAAACAAAGAATTAAATGTATGAGGTCTGTCCAGAAAGTACCCATCCATGTACTTCGAACAATAGGGACATTTACTGAAGAGGAGACAAGATACAAGAAACATTGTAAACAGGACAATGATGTCTCAGTCCCCTTCCAAGTAGGCACCTTGGGGCCTTACACAGTTCTCCCAATCGCCATCAGCTGCTCTGTCGTATTTCCTTGAATCTCATTGACGGTCTGAAATCTCTTCCCTTTCAAAGGTGATTTTAGTTTTAGTTCCTGCCAGAAGTCGCAGGGTGCCAAATCTGGGTTGTAGGGGGGATGAGTCACCTGGGTGATTTGATGTTTTGCCAAAAATCTGTACCAGATGTGATGCATGAGGGAGCACACTGTTGTAATGAATCCAGTCACCAGTCGCCCATCGCTTCAGCCTTCAGTCATCTGAACAGTTCCCACGGAGAACTGTTTAAGCTTAATGCAAAATCTGATGCAGATCAGTTACTCTACTCACTCAATCATTTTGAATGCAATGGCCACACAGTACACATGCTCACTCAACGGCATCTACCGTCCCCACTGACCAGTACAATGACATAGTCATTGTTCACGCATGCACATTCCAGTCCACTCTCCTTAGCTGCGAAGTTACACCAACATTGCAGAAACTGTTCTTGTTATATTAATAATAGCTGGACTTTTTCTGGACAGACCTCATATATCATAACAATTCTATTCAAATTAATTAGCATTATGACAGTTGTTTAAGAAAATTGACTTTGTTACACTTGATCTACAAATTTAGAATACCTCTTTCTGATACTGTACAGTTCTCTATTGTAATTATCCACGTTGATTATAAATGGCAAAAAATATGAAAAGTTCATGTTCCAAAGAAAATATTATTTTCATACAGTGTGAATTTATGACCTATTAACTTTAAGTATTGTAAGAATTTGTTAAACTGTATATAAGCTAATTAGGAAAAAAAGGAGTTAGGATCTCTCAAAACAGTTGTTTGGGAAGTTGGGTGGGGGTGAGGGGGACTCCAACCATTTTTTTGTTTTGCTTCAGAGTAGACTAAGCCTCTCAATGGCTCCTGTAACCAGGGAAAGTCCAAAAGTTTTGCTTTCCCTAGACTTCCTTTGCTTTAAATGTTTCTAAATTTAACAAATGCTGATGCTTATAACTGACAGCTAACACTTACAAATGACTAGTCTTTATAGCAAAAAAAGAGAGATTTATAGCAAAAAAGTACAGATACTTGCAAACCTACCCTTTAACAGAGAATACTCTAAGTCTATGCAGGGGGTGAAGCCTTTCATGAAATAAAGTCAGGGGAAACATGAGAGCAGTAACAGAAAAAGGAGATACCTGATTAATCAGCCAGAGCAGTTGAATTGTGACAATGAATAAAGTGAGAGATGTCTCAGCCAAAGCCCCCTCGGCTCCTACTCATGAAATGCTTCTCTTTTCCATGATTAGCTAGGGATGGAGATGGAAAATATTCTTCCCTAAAACTTCACAATAAAATTACAAGCAGACTCTTGATTCATTACATTTCTAATCTCTTTTTTACACATATTAACAGTTGTGTATAAATGCTTATCTTTTCAATCCAAATAAATTCTTGTAAATAAAGATGAGTTTGATACCATGTTTACTTGCTTTCATAAATCTTCCATGTCAGAAGGCCTGATAAACCAAATCTAGTTTTACTTTTATAGAAATGATCTGAGCCCTGGCTGGCATAGCTCAGTGGATTGAGCATGGGCTGCGAACCAAAGCATCGCAGGTTCGATTCCCAGTCAGGGCACATGCCTGGGTTGCAGGCCATGGCCCCCAGCAACTGCACATCGATGTCTCTTTCTCTCTCTCTCTCTCTCTCCCTCTCCCCCTCTCCCTCTCCCTCCCTCCCTCCCTCCCTGCCCTTTCTAAAATAAATAAATAAAAAACCTTTTAAAAAAAAGTTAAAAAAAAAAGAAATGATCTGAAAGGTTCCTTTTACTTAGATATTAACTGTGTCCTTTAATTAAAATATTAATCCAGACAGTCTGGAATATTTCCAAGTTAGAGAAACCAAGTAACACTAAACAACACTAGACTAAAACTACCTACAAGGTAAGTGGGGAGGAAAAAAGCCTTTTAATCTATTAATAATACTGCTGGTCTATTAAGACAATGGAGCAAAATAACAACAAAAAATGTTCCATACTATTAATAAAGAATCTAATTTTGCATTGAAAATACAAAAGCTGCCAATACACAGTGTTGTGGACTCAAGCCTTAACACTCATAAAAATGTGGCTGTACTTGAAGATGGGATGTTTAAGGAAGCAATTAAGTTTAAATGAAGTAATAAGGGTGATGCACTGATCTAATAGGACGAAGTGTCCTTAAAAGAAAAGACAGCAGAGAGCTCAGAGAATGCTTACCAGAAACCAAAGCCTGCTGGACCTTGACTTGATCTTGGACTTTCCAGCATCCTGAATTACGAGAAATAAATTTCTATTGGATAAGCCACCCAGTATTTTGTTATGGTAATCTATGCAAACTGACATACAGAGAGCAATATGATTTCATTGTCAATTCACCTTTAATAGTAGACTCAGCATTCTGACAGGGAAAAGATGAGGCCATAGTTTAAAAGCTTACTTTTATAAAATATAAAAACATTATGTCCAAAATCACTTTGTTGTGTGTGTATGTGGAAATGGGATGGGAGAAGAATATTCAAATATTTCTTCCAAAGTATCATTTTCAGGATGAGAAAAGAATACACTATGAAAAAGATGCTAATAGAAGTTAACTGTATCAGTGCTAAAATCAGCACTAAAATTTTTAAAACTTCCTTGACTTCCTTAAATCTCCTAATATTACCAAGATCCAATCTATAAACTTATTTGCAACCAATCATCTCCTTTCCTGGTACAATCTAAGGTATATCTCCATCCTGTTTCTTGTACCTTTCAAACCCAGCTCAGTTAATTATTCCCCTCTTTCTGTAACATTATCTTTGTAATTCCTGTTTCCCATTAGTTGTTCTTAAAAATAAATCTAACCCCTAAAGTAAAAAACAATACCCTTCCCTCAACCTCAACATCCCTCTGGCTAGAGCCCCCCGCTCTCTTCTTCCCTTCAGAGCCAACCTTGAAACTCAGGCAGCTGGAGTTCAGCTCTTCCTTACCCATGCAATCTGGCTGCTAACCTTATCACGCCACTGAAACTGCTCTCTTCAAGGTCAACAAAGATACCTTTCAGTCTTTAATTCTTTTAAGCCCTCACCAGATATCTAATAACATCTTTGACAATTCTCCTTGAAGCAGTTTTCCTCAAATCTGTGTTTCCACACTTCTCATTCTCCTCTTATTTTTTTCTCACTCTCATTTGCAAGAGACTATTTCTGGCCATGCCTTAAATATCCATATTTTTCAAGTTTCTGGCTTTAGAGCTCTTTGTTTTTTTCATTCTACATACTCACCTTGAATTAAGCCTACCTACTTCCATACCATGAACTAATGAGTTTCAATGTCTGTCTCCAACCAAGACCATTCTCATGACCCTATAGCCCATACAGCCATTAATCTAGTAGATATATGTTTGGTAGGCATATGAAACTTCACAAATCCAAAAGTAAACAAATTATTTTCCCCCTTGACTCCTCCTCCCTTTCTCCCGCACCCGCTCAAGTTCTATTGAGTCTACATCATAACATCTGAAACCATTCACTTTCACCAGTGCCACTTTCCCCGTACAAACTAACGGCTATCTGACCTTTCTGAAAGCCTCCTAACTGGTTCCCCTGCACAGTCTTACACCCTTCAATTCATTTTTCACATGTGGAGTCACAGTGGTCTTCCTAAAATGAAAATCTGGTCTTCTCACTCAGCGGCTCTGCTCTACTTTTAGGATATAATCAGACTCTTCAGTTTTAAAGTCTTCAGCCCTCTACTAACCTCTCCAATATAACCTCTCCCATTTCGTGTACTTTGTTCTCTTTCCCCACTCCCTCACACACATTCTCTACTCCAGTGACCTTGAATATCTGTTCCCTGCCCTAACGTTCTTTCAGCCATACTCTCTCATCTCTGTGCTTTTGCACAAATTATTTCCTCTGCTTGGAAATCCTTGTCCTTGACCACTTACACGCCTACTCTCCAAAATCCTCCTCAATCTTCAAGTTCTGTTTTGAAATCACTTTTTCCAAGAAATTTCCTATTCTCCAAGTCCAGGTTAAGTTCACAAAGTCCTTATACTTGACTCTATAATATCATTTATGTTCTTATATCATACTACTCTTAAAGCTCCACAAGGCAGAGATCATGACTGTTCTCATATCTCTGTTTAGTATGTTGTGTTTCCTCTCTCAATAAACTTCTAAAACACTCAAATTTATTGGAATATGATTTGCAGATAGTGAAATGAAGAAATTTTAAGTGTACAGTTAGATGAATTTTGACACTGCATAACTGTCAGCCCAAACAAGGTATAGAATATTATCATCACCCCCCAAAGTTCCTAATAATATATTATTATGCATATTATATGTTTATAAATATAACTGTTTAAGTGAAGGTTATATTAGGAGACAATTACAGCAATGTGAATTTCATGTTTACTTTTGTAAATATTGTCCATAAGAAATACTACGTGATAACAGAAAACTGCACCTGGCTAACCAAGCCACATAGGAATACACAAAACAGACACAGCTCAGAAATGGACCTGCTACCTCAACTCACATCATGAGCTATCCACAGCCGACATTCCAACTTTGTTTAATTTCAGATAAACTTCCTTTCATCACTTTGAGATAACTGACAAACAGCTAACCCTTCCAATATTCATTTCTACAAGCAAATTTCTAGTCTTTATTAGCATAAAGTACCATATTTTTATAGTATCTCCTAACCAATTAACATGTATAAACTGTGCTTTTATTAGGTTCCTATATTTTTCATTTGTTACTAAAGAAGTTTGGGGTTTTTGCTCCTAACACATTTCCCCCATAAGTCCTGTGATTTTTAACAGCACAGTCCTTTTTAGGAATATGTATTTTGCAGAACAAAATTGCCTGTTGAAGTGGTGGGGGCAGACATCTTTGTCTTTTGCACGATCTTAAGAGTGAAACATTTGTTAAAGCATCATTTACTGTGATTTTCAGATGTAGGCTTTTCATATTTAGTCTGTCACATTGAGGAAATTCCCTTCTCTTCAAAAGCTTGCTAAGCATTTTGATAATAAGCTTTTCCTACATCTATTTAATCTGACCATATGATTTTTCTATCTTTTTCCTATCAATGTGCTGAATTACATCAATTAATTGATATTTGGAAAGCTGAATTACCCTATATTCCAGGAACAATCTCAATACAGTCATGGTGTATTGTCCTTTTATATATTACTGGACTTGATCTGCTAGTTTCTCGGAGAGTGTTTGCATCTGTATTCATGAGGGATACCCGTAGTAATTTTTTTCTTTTAATATCTTTAACCAATTTTGGTATCACAGTTATTCTGGCCTGTAAAAGCAAGTTGGGAAGCATTCCCTTCTCTTCTATTCACTGAAAAAAGTGTGTAAAAATTGATATTATTTATTCCCTAAAAATTATAATTCACCAATGAAACTAGACAAGAAATTTTATTCTGTGAGAAAGTTGTTTTTAATTAGAAATTCATCTTTATACATTATGGGGCTATTCATATCTGCTACTTCTTTTGTCAGTTTTAGTAAATTGTATTTACTAAATACAATTTATTGTATTTATTGTATTTTATTGTATTTTCATTGAATTTGTCCATTTCTCAAACTTGCTAGCATAAAGTTGTTCATATTTCCTACCATCCTTTAAACAGCTGTGGGATCTGTAACAATATCCCATTTCTCAGTCTTGATATCAGTCAAGTGCATTTTCCTACGATAGGAGAAAGTTTTAAATTCCCTCTAAACTCTGCTTTAGGTGAATCACAAAACAACAAACTTTACTATGTTGTGTTTCCATTATCCTTTAGTTGGAAATATTTTGAAATTCCCCTTGTGATTCCTTCTCTGACCCATAGCTAACTGAGGATTTAGTGGCCTTATCCTTTAGACAATTGTGGTCATTTTACGATACCAACATTGTTAACCCTTCCTTAAAATTATACTACTTTGTGCCCTGGCTGGTGTGGCTCAGTGGACTAAGTGCCAGCCTGCAAACCAAAGGGTTGCTGGTTCTATTCACAATCAGGGCACACGCCTGGGTTGTGGGCCAGGTCCCTGGTAGGGGCTGCACAAAAGGCAACCACACAATGATGTCTCTTCCCCTCTCTTTCTCCCTCCCTTCCACTCTCTCTAAAAATAAACAAGTAAAGTCTTTTCAAAAATTGTATTACTTTGTTTTAAATAGTCCCTTCTCTTTCCAAGTTAACAGAGGAAACATTTTAAACATTTACCATTGCCAGTGCTCTTCATTTCTACTTGTACTTTCTTTCAGTCCTTTAAGACGTCATTCCGTTGACTTTTAATCTCCACTATTTGGTAAGAAGCCAGCCATCATTTACCTTACTGTTCTCTCAGGTCTTTTTTTTTTTTTGTGGATGCTTTCAAAACTTTCTATTTAAAACTGGTTCTTTCTCAGCAGTTTAATTATGATGTGCCTGGTTGTAGTTTTTATATATTTACTTGCTTGGGATTTGCTGAGCATCTTTGACACACACTGATTTTTTTCTCCCAAATTCAGAAAATTAATAACCATTACTTTATTTGTTTTTAAAGATTTTATTTATTTATTTTTTAGAGAGAGAGGGAGGGAAGAAGAGGGAGAGAAACATCAATGTGTGGTTGCCTCTCATGTGTCCCGTCCCCCACGGGGAACTTGGCCTGCAACCCAGGCATGTGCCCTGACTGGGAATTGAACTGGCAACCTTTTGGTTCACAGGCTGGTGTTCAATCCCCTGAGCTACACCAGCCAGGCAGTAACCATTACTTTATAATTGAGATATAGCCCACATACAATTCACTTAAAATCCACCATTTGAAAGAGTACAATTCAGTGGTTTTTCATACACTTACAAAGTTGTGCAAGCACCACTACCTAACTACATGTTTTCATCACTCTAGAAACCTTGTATCTGTAAGCAGCCACTCCCCATTCCGCCCTCTCTCCAGCCCTTGAAAACCACAAATATACTTTTTGTTTCTGCATATTCTGAACATTTCATATATAAATCATATAATATGCAGCCTTTTGTGTCTAGAAATATAAAGCCCATTTCTTTCTCTCAGCATGATGTTTCAAGGTTCTTCCATGCTATACTATGTATCAGTAATGCATTCCTTTTCATGGTCAAGTTATATTCCATTGCATGAATTCACATTTTATTTATACCTTCGTCAGTTGCTGAACATTTGGGCTGCTTCCACTTTTTGGCTATTATGACTAACGCCACTATGAACATCATGTACCTGTTTTGGGGCTGACATGTTTTCAATTCCCTTGGGTATATAACTGTGAGTGCAATTAGTGGGTCATATGGCAAGTCCACATTTAATCATCTGAAGAATGGACAGACTTCTCCAAAGTGGCTGCATCATTCCATTCCCCACAGGAACATGAACATGAGAATACCAATCGGTCCACACCAACTGTCCAACTTTTGATTGTAGCCATCTCATTGGGTGTGTAGGAGTGACTTACTAGAGTCACTCTTTGCTTTTCCCTAATGACTGATGATGCTGAGCATCTTTTCATGGCCTACTGGTCACTTATGAGTCTTCTTTGGAGAAATGTCTACTTAAATCCCATTTTTTACTGATAGCAGGAATGGAAATGGGATACTGCTACAGATCCTGCTGTCATTTAAATAATAATAGGAAATATTATGAACAACTTTATGCCAGCAAGTTTGAGAAACAAACCAATTCAATAAAATTCAACTTACTAAAACTGACATAAGTAGCAGATACGAATAGCCCCATAATGTATAAAGAAGATGGATTTCTACTTAAAAACAACTTTCTCACAAAGTAAAATTTCTTGTCTAGTTTCATTAGTGAATTATAAATCCCTCCTTTGGAGAAATGTCTATATAAAGCCCATTTTTAATTGGGTTATTTACCTTTTTATTATTGAACTCAGAGTTTTTTTATATACCCTGGATCCTAGATCCTTATTAGATATGAGTTTACCAATATTTTCTCCTATTCAATGGGTTGTATTTTCACTTTCTTTGTGGCATGAATGTTTTCCACTTTGATGAAGTCCAATTTATCTGTTTTTTGTTTGGTTGTTTGTGTTTTAAGTGTCATACCTAAGAAATCACTGCCTAATCAAAGATCACAAAGTTTACTCCTATTTTCTTTTAACTTCAGTGCTCACATTTAGGTCTCTGATTCATTCCTACTTATTTTTTTGTAGGTGTCAATTTCATTCTTTTGCATGTGGATATCCAATTAACCCAGCACCATCTGTTAAAAAAATTGTTCTCCCCTTCACTAAATTGTCTTCACACCCACCAATAAATAAATAAATAAATAAATAATCAACTGCCCATAAATGTGTGTGTTTGTATCTGGACTCACACCTATATTCTTAATCTACGTGTCTACCCTTATGCCAGTACTACACAGTTTTGTTTACTGTAGCTTTGAAACCAAGAAATGTGAGTGTAATCATTGTTTCTTAACAATATCTTCTTTTAGGTCATTCTCTCTTTCTTCTCCTTCCAGGACTCCAATTACATGTATGTATATAGACTGCTTGATATTATCCTAGAGGTCACTGGGACTATGTCTCCCCACCCCCCCCATTTTCTTTTCTCAGTTCTTCACATTAGATAATTTCTATGGAACTGTCTTCAAGTTCACAGAGCCTTTCTTGCACCACCTCCAGTTCACTGTTAAGCCCATCAAGTGAATTTTCCATTTCAGATATCATTCTTTTCAGTTCTATAATGTCATGGTATTTTAAGTCACTGAGTTTTTAACAGTTGCTTTAATTCATTTTTGTAAATTCTAAATGTGGATTATCTTAGAGTCAGTTTATATTAGCAGCATTTCTTCTCCCTGATAATGGCTCAAGTTTTCCTGCTTATTTACATTCTAGTGATAGTTGATTGTTTGCTGGACATATAAATACTGTCTTTCTTGTTGAGTTTTTTCTGTCTAGTCCCTCTCCATGATCCTAAAAAAGCTTAATTTTTTACTTTATTAGGGCAGATCCTGAGCAATCTTTATTCTATAATAGGAGTTGGCCAACTTTTTTGGTAAAGGGCTAGACAGTAACTGTATTAGATATGTAGGTCATAGAGTGTCTACACCAAGTACTCAACTCTGCAGTTGTAGCCCAAAAGCAACATATAAACAACTTAGCATGGATGGCTGAACTTTAATACAACTTATATTTATGATCATTAGAATTTAAACTCCATATAATTCTCATGTGCCACAAAAAATTATTCTTCTTTTGATTTTTTTTCAGCCATTAAAAAGTATAAAACTATCCTTAGGTCACAGGCCATACAAAAACAGCCAGGGGGCCACGTCAAAATTTGCCAACACTGCTCTGAAGTATGCTGCTTACTCCTACAGCAAGTCCTTTCTGGTGTCTCAGATAAATGCCCAATATGTTAACCATGTCTCTCTCTACTGTGGATAGGCTGGGATCCAACATCTCCAGCCATCATGGGATTTGTCCCACTCTTAATCCCCTAACTTGTACTCTGTACTGGTCCTTGAGGAATATCACTTATGCATGAGAAGCCCAGCCCTCAGCCAAGTACTCTTGGGAAACCCACACTTATATATCTGCTCCCTCCTCTCATACCTTGTCTGGCAAGTTCTACTGGCTTCAGCTGTACAGAACTCCAATCTCGGCATCCTCAGATCAATAGAACTTCTATGCCCTGGTTGAGTCCGACTCCCCATGACATAGCCAGGAACTGCCCTTAAGTTCTACTGGGCTAAACATGGGGCTCATCTCATTTGTTCCCTTTCTCTCCAATGTCCAGTGCCCGAAACAGTTCTACTTCATATATTTTGCCTAGTTTTATAGCTGTTTATGGCTGGGAAAATATCCAATCCAGTTACCTGTCATAGCTGAATGCAGCCATTAACCTCAATAAGTATCTGATGATTAAATTAATGACTTCAACAAACCATATTTCATAAAATTTTAAGTACATGTGACTATCCATGATCTTCACCTCCTAGATTGTGGGCAGGACCTGTGACTTGAATTTACCAGAAGAATGTGGTGAAGGTCATATATCACTTCTGTGATTAAGTCACATATAAAACTCCAGTCTTGCTACCAGACTAGCTCTGGGGGCTCTTTTTGTTGACCCAATGGACTAAACTCAAATGTTGGGAAAGTCTACATGGCAAGCAACTATAAGCAGCCTTTAGGTGCTGAGTGCAGCCTCTAACTGACAGTCAACAAGAGCTGGCTCTCAGTCCTACATTGACAACGAATTCTGCCAGCAAACTGAGTGAGCTTGGAAACAGATCCTCAAATCTCCAGGCAAGAATGTAGCCCAGCCAACACCTTGTAGTCCTGTGAGATCGGAAGCAGAAGATCTAGGTAAGTCTCACCCACAGAAACTGTAAGATAATGTTCATTGTCTTAAACTGGTACATGTGTGGTGATCTGTCACATAGCAATAGATAACTAATATCATACACTACTGAAAGATACTATGAAACAGCCACCAACATTTAGAACCAAGAACTACAGGTATCAGAAGCATAGGCAAGACTATGAAATGTACTCAAGAACACAGGAAGCTATCTCAGACCACAGATCTCATCAAAAATTCTTTCAAGAAAAATAAAACTGTAAAGCTCATGGTAGCAGATACATGTTTTCCAAAATTCTAATTTTCACTTAAAAGTTCAAATTCTGTCACTGGCAACAAATACTGTCAGTTATTTTACTGGCAATGTGAGGCTCACTTTGTTTATTTTCAAGAAACTGTCTGATAAATACCCAAGTCTAAAAAACCGCACTTTGTCTATCAGTCACTCTTTTAAATAAAAATTGGTGTTTCATGAAAAAAGTAGCTTGTTCAGCTTGCAACTCAAAGAAGGGCCCAGGTGTTTTTCTTTAGAAAACCACAATGTTTGGCATACAGCAAGTGTTTTATGTGCACTTTCAATAGGAGATTAAAAATACATGTACTTACAAGTCAAGATTAATAATAATAATTAGTAATCTGGACTGCTTCAGCCAGCAGAGTCAGCGTGTGGCAGTGGAGAACACTATGGGTTGGTGCACTGCCTTGCTCTGGGCTAAGGTGCCAACAGTTTTACCTACCAGCACTTTTACAGATCAGATTAAATGTAAATGGAGTGGAAAGGGCAAACAACATCTTAATATTATTAAGGAAATAGTTTGACTAGATTCTGGAAACTCCCATGGGTCCACAATCCCTTTTCAGAACCACTACATTACATCAATCCTAACAATTCTGAGACTTTCCTACCAGTATTGCAACCCATCTACTCATTCAACCAATAATTATGGAGGGCTTAGTATGTAGTGCCAGGTAGGTATGTGCCCTAAAGTGTGTGAGTGTCTCTGTGGCACTCCCTCATACAAGAGCTCCTAGAACATCCCAAGGCTCCTAGAATAGTGCCTAGATGGCACATAGCAGACTCTCAGTATTTGTTGAATGAATGAATAAATAAGTAGCCATGATATATTTTAACATAAATTTCAAAGTCTTTTAGAGTGTATTCCACACATACACACAAATTATTGGCATTATTTTTCAACAGTGGGGAAGGCTTGCTAGGAAATATGGGGCCTCTACTCTTATTATGCTTGCAGTAGTTTTATCCTCATGCCATTCCAAACTTAAATTATTAGGCTCACAGACATGAGTTTCACTTTGCATGGTACCATGGAAAGCAAAACTCACGTATATCAGAATACGTTCTCACTCTGTATGGTTCTGTGGTAACTAAAATCCTTGATAATATGTTACTATGCAAAGCACATTAATGCAAATAATAGAGAAATAAACTCTGATGACTCACAAATTCAATTTCAGAAGATGGGAAGGAAAACATCTTAAAAAGAATGAGTGACCCTTCTTTGGGCAGTGACTTTGAATGTCTCCCTATGGAAAGCAAATCAAGCATCTAAATGACTTTTCAGATTCTTCACATGCCTCCTTCCCATTATCCACTGCCATTTCAGAATCAGTACCTATTAATCAAATAATGGAGGGGGTTCAATCCTTCAGAGGTGTTTGTGACTTCTGGAAGGGTGAGGGGGTGGAGAATCAGGGTGGTTTGGAGGAAAGAGGGACCAGCACTTTACAAAAGAGATAAAATTAGGTTACAATAAATCTAGCCTGGTCTCTTTAAAACTAGAAGAATTAAAATTTCTCAAAACAGAATTAAATCAATTATTTGGACTTCTGTGTCCTGACCTTTCTCTCAACTCAATCAAAAAGGACTTACAGTTACCCAGTTCTAAGTTTTCTCCTGCCGTACTTCCACGTCCACATCTACTATGAGGATTTTGTTCTTCTTCCTATTTGAGATTTATTTTTTAAATGAATATAAATATCCCCAAATATTATAAATTTTAAAGGGTATCTGGCTCTAACAAGGAAAGGTATTATACATTAAATGTTTAAATGGTTCTGCCAAGGGTTAGGAAGAAATGGAAAGGTATTTTATAAACACTAATGGCAACTTAGCAATTAAAATGTGCCATAGGAAAAGCAATAAACAGATTCACTTAAAAAAGATTCTATTCTAAGTCTACTTACTAAGTACCACAAGTGGGACAAATGGGAAATGCTATTTAAACTATACCTTAAAATGTACTGTGATGTTCCAAGGAAGAGCTGAACTTGATGCAAGAAGATCAAATAGCAAACCAATTGGATAATGCCTAAAAATGAAAGAGTATATTTTAAGAAAGAATAAATACTTAAAGTTATAACTACAACTCAAAAATAAATTTCCAGCATGTTTTAACATCAGTATCAGGGGACTTAAACCACATATTATAGAAAGGTGACATTTTACACCATTTCTTGCCTGGGCTGATATGGTATAATATTCAGGCATCAGGTGGTTTTTCTTCTAAACATTTCATGCCCCAGGGAAGCCTCAATGTACATAAGGAGACTGTTCTAAGGCACCCTGTATCAGCCATGGGCACTGTTATATTATACTACTGTAATACCTAATTATCATCCTAGCATTCGTGTTGGGCAATCAGTTTCTTAAAGCTTATTTAAATATATTTTCAATTTTTAAAACTTAAAATCTTAGAAAATTTTAGGAATTGAAAAGAACAGCTAAAAGAACATGCAATTGCTTATTTTGTGGTTATTACTACAATATTAACATCATAGCATATAAATTTCCAATCTTTTACTTATGCATACATATCTAAATATAGATTAGGCTTTTCCTTTCCAAACCGCTATATTCTGCTTTTTTTTCATATAACAATAAGTCAAAATAGTCCAAAATTACTGAATAATTGATTCTGGAATTTGGAACCTAATTCCAAAATTTAAAAAAATAAATAAATTTTGGGCCCTGACGGTTATGGCTCAGTGGCTTGGGTGTCACCCCGCAAACCAGGTCGCTGATTCAATTCCTGGTCAGGGCACATGCCTGGCGTGCGGGCTAGATCCCTAGTTGGGGGCATGTGAGAGGCAGCTGATGACACTGGATATGTGATCACACATCAATGTTTTTCTTCCTCTCATTCTCTCTCCCTCCCTCTCTCTCTAAAATAAACAAATAAACAGAACTTCTTAAATAAGAGGTTTCCTAACATAACCCTTACTCAGTGAAGAAAATTATTTAGCAATAAGAAAAATAATACAAACCTCGCAAATTTCAATGGACAAACCTTATTTTTAAATCACCCTTTTAAAGAATCTAAAGTAGCTTAATCTGGAAACCAGAATTAAATTATAATCCTAAGAAAGGCAAAGAGAGGACTGCTTGGTGGTGTGTGTAGTCAGTCCCGTTGTCTCCCACGCGTCAGTGAATCACTCCTAGATTCAAGAGCTAAAACATTTGAAAATACATCTTACTTCCCTCAAAATGAGTGACCCAATACGTTCTCTCACCAAGATTCAAATGTTGGCTAACACTATTTGTTTGCTTATGTCCACATAATATAGTTTTGGAAAAGTCATCAATCATTGGAGATTATACATTTATTTAGAATGTATTTAGGATGAATGCCCCACTAGTAAAATAAAACAGTGGGTAGCTTTAGTCACATCAGTTGTATTTCTTAATAACAACACTTAAACCTCTATTTGAAAGTTGGCATCTACTGCAAATCTTTCATAAATAGAAATGAATACTGAAGGAAATTCTGGACTACCTAAATATTAATAGGATGTTTCCCTTCAGGATATTCTGATACCAGAAAAAACTGGCCTCAATCAAAACCTAAAATAAAAATAATTAAAAAACCCAAAAATGTTGCACTAGAGACAAATTATAGATTCTATCCAATTCTGGTTCCTCTCTCAATATTCTCAAAATTGTATAAGCTCTACATAATGCCTTGTACCTTTACAAAAGAGACCTTGCTTAGTCTTCATTTTTTTAAAGACTGTTCTTCTTAGGTATCCACAACTAAGTTAAGAATGAATGTGGCTATATTGAAGCTAACCGAGCATACTACTTTCCAAATTCTACACAGTCCCACACATATAATTACAGAACCCCTTTAGCAAATTAAGAAGTAGACCTATTGGAGTGATTTACCAGTCATCCCATATAATGGCTAGCAGTCCACTGTTATGCATTCTCTGTCATTCAGAATGAAACTCCATGCACATTCTAAAGTTAAATAAAATACTGTCTTAAAGCAACTGATGTCATATAAAATCAAATAAAATTTTTAGAATAAATAATAAGTATTTGGGTCAGAATAACAAGTTAATGTAAGAAGACTCATAATCATTAATTATTTTTTACCTTCAACATTTAAAAAACGACTATAGGTGCACAGAATCTGAACAAAGTGGGTAATAAGCGGCTGTGAGTGCATAAATCAGACATGTGAACCTTCAGTATGCCATGAAGATCCACTGGACCCAATTTTAGGTTCCGAATGTTTTTTTTCTGAGAAGATTTATTTTAGGTTTGATACTTTGTAACTTTCTTTCTTAAAAGATCTTCCAAAAATCACAGAGAAAACTCACTCAAAACAACAACAACAAAAAACACTCCATCTAGTAATTTCCATATGGATCCACAGGACCCTTTTATAAATCTAAGATATATTATGGGATATATTATGGGATATAATATGGGATCTTAGATCTCATTTTTTCCCTCTATCTCGAAACATTTTGCTATTTCATCATTCTTGGAATTATTTCATCACTACCTAGCAATTATTTCCAACTGTGATGAAAAAGACTAGCATAGTAAGAATTTGGAAGAATAATGACATGCCTAGAAGGATGATACAATAATGCACCCTTTTTCCATTTTCTTATTGTGTCACCTAAAATATCACATCATAAAATTTTTTGAAAGGATGTAGACCCGATCTTTGCAGTCTGCTTTTAGCTATCATATTCATAGAGCAGAAAATTCAAAATGTCTTATTTGCCACCTATAATAGGAAAGAGAAGAAAATTGAGAGAAAGATGTCACACGATGATTAGATAAATCAAAGTTTGTGAAGTGATAGCCATACTTTAGACTTTAATGACGATGGTAAAACCAATCATTTCAGTGAAATCTCAAGACTATGAGTTTTTAGATGATGATATACTAAATTTTATAGAACTCAAGAACTAAAGAATAAATAATATATTTCTAAAGACATACGGCATTCTTACCCACTTAGTCATTCAACAGAAAGGTCTATTTGAATGCACAACAACTAGTGAGCAATTAGCTGCATTCAGAGGACGTTGCCCATTTCAGGTATATATAATCAAAACCATGAAAATATAAATCTGTTATATTTAAATGCTTACTAAAATTTCCAATAAAGTTGTTATACACTATTCCTTTATTCTTACTGCTCTGAGTTATTTAAAATAATGACTTAAATAGATACTAAAGATTAGGCTGGAAATTTAAATATTATGGTTTCTAAAACTTATTGTTTAAATACATATAGAGTATTATTAAAGAAGCATTCTAAAAACATAAACACTTAGGAGCAAAATAATTATTTACTTGTTTCTATTGTCAAATTACATGGCTCATGTGTGGCTCAAAGTGAATGTTTATGTCAGAATGATTTTGATGTGAGGACACTAACTCCAAAGAAAAATACTATCTTAATTAACTGGTTCTAAGATGGCTTGTTTCTAAAGAACCTATTAATATGCAAGAACATCTCTAAAAGAAAACCAGCAAAAATTAAAGGTACTGAGTTTCTCTTATACTGTAAAATCTGATTTATACCAAAGATTTCAAAATTCCTAATTTGCACATCTCCTCTAAACGGATATTCTAGAGAGTTTTTTCAGGAGGGTCCTAACCCACAACATAGAAACCACATAAGCCATAACTAAAAGTAAATCATAATGTAGCCATTTTGCTGTTAGGTTGTTACTCCTGCCAACATAAGCTAAACTAATAGCAAAGGAAGTGGTAAAGATCTGACCCTGGAATACATCCCAGAAGAGGATCCAACTAGCTAAAGGTTTGATCTATTTCCCTAAAAAATTGATTGCACCAGAATATTAGTGTCATATCTATTTTCACATTTTATTCATTTTCTTTCTCTTCCTTTAAATTGCTCTAGTCTTTTCTAACTTCAGTTCTCAAAATGAATATTTTTATTTTTCTCTGCATAATATTGTTTCTCTTTACCCTTTTGTTAGTGCTAGAATACGGGATCCAGCAGAAGTAAGGCTTGCTTGACTGTGGTTGGCAGGGTACGTGAATGTCTCCCATGAGATGAACAGCAGTTTGAACACTTCACCTAAAATGCCATATGGCATGCTTGAGTGTGGTATTATTATGTTACTGAATTACATGCTTAAAATTTTGTAATAAAAAGGGGCATTATTTGTGCCAGACCCTGCACACATATACAACTGGCACACAGCACAGTAATAGCGGAAATGGTCTGAGGTCAGCCAAGGGTGGCCATTCTAAATACCTGCGATCAGAGAGCAAACCAATTTGCTAAGGTCAGCATTGAAAGAATCTTCCCCATATACTAGAAGACTACTGTCCCATTCCATTTCACTGAAATGCATCCTATTCATAAGTTTGCTACAGGTTTAACTGAAATGTAAACCAAAATAAGTTAATAATTACAATTAGTTTCTCCTTACTCCTCCTATGGTACAAACACTGTGTTACACCTTTCTCTTTAAAAAAAATATTTTATTTATATTTAGAGAGAGGGGAAAGGAGGGAGAGAGACAGGGAGAGAAACACTGATGTGAGAGAGTAACTCTATCAGTTGCTTCTTGCACGCCCCCAACTGGGGACCAGGTCCACAACCTAGGCATGTGCCCTGACTGGGAGTCAAACCAGAGACCTTTCAGTCTGTGGGACAATGCCCAACTCACTGAGCCACACCAGACAGGGCAGTTTTACATCTTTCCAAACCTATTCTTATGTACAAAAAAGTACAAAAATAACCAATAACCAAGGGACCACTACATGTAAAAAACACTAAGCAAGCCACATTTCAAAAATCTGGTTTACAGAATAATTTTTTAAATTCTACAAATTTATAACCTTAGAAAAACGGTTAGAACAAAAAGAGAAAAGGCTGCACAGTATTTATGATGGAAGATGTTAAAGTTATGGTATTAAAATTTACTTTTGAAATCATATAGTACAGTAGTAATTCTGCATCATTGTTATGTCTATTTAAAATAAACATAAGTATTTGGTTCTTTTTTAAAAAATTCAAAAAGTAGTTTCAACTTCTTTCAACACATCCTGAAAATAAGTCAATTTACACAAATAATATCCTATTAAAGATAACTTGTTTTATAGTTGATAAAAAGAAGCTAGAGAAACTTGGAAAAAATTAGAAAACTTAGAAAAAGTTTTGTACCTAAAGGTGTACTACCAAAGTATTCTTTAGAAGAACCAAGAACTGTTCTCTTAAAATAAGTCTAATATAAAAGTAACAAACTTTGAACACGTAAATTATAGTAACGAGAAACTTTACTCTTTAAAATGCAATGTTAGAGCACCCTCTGCTGACTAATCAACTCAAATCACCCTTAAAAAAAAAGAGCACACCTTACATTTGACTTAGTTCAGTACTTTCCATTTCCCAGATAATTTTAAAAAGATAAACAGACAAAAGACTGTAGAAGATAAAGCACTAATCAGATAAAATCTCCTTGGAACCTTTCTACAAATAAACAATATATTACTATTTGTTACAAGTATGACACTGCTCTTAAACGTTTTTCTGTTCTAATACAGAAAATTAACATAAGCAACTAGAAAGAAAATATAGAATTGGAGAAAAACAACAACTCACAAATAGAATATCAGCAGGTGTAGTGGAAGGAGTTCTGAACTAAGACTCTCAAAATATGGTCCTACTTATTTATTTGAACAAGTTATTTTATTTATTTTAGCTTCAGTTTTCTCAGTAAAAGAGAATAATTCACTCCTTGAGCAAACACTGACTTAGCATCTCTTACATGCTATACCGCTCAAAGCTCAAAGCCCCAGGTTAAGCATCTCACGCAGATATTTAAAAAAGTATAACAATAAATACAAAAGGGAAAAGGAGTTAAAGAGGGAGAAGGGATATCAGTACATGCTCTTCCTTCCTTCTTTTTTTTTTAAATGTATTATCTAAGCTGGTGTTAGATTTCCTTTCTCACTGGAATTTATTTGAAACTCCAAAGAATCAAGCATAAGAAAGATGCTATCATCCTACTCAAATAAATGCTCCTTAACTCATTTAAATACTTGTATAGTCTCAAAAGCCCAAGTCCTACAAAGCTTCAATAGTAGCTGCTACACGATTATCCTATCCTACGAGGCCTACTCCTTAATTAAACACCAGGTAGATAGTATATTTCCAGGTAGATACTTCATTTTAATATAGTAGAAAATTACTATTGTTGGGATCAAGACATCCCAGATGTCCTGGATTACATTCATGCCTCTGAAGTTATTCATTCCTTAAGTATATGGGGTACCTAACAACACTGAAGGAAAGTTGTATCCAAAGCCATTATATACAATGAGCTTATTAATAAGTCATAACTATACAAGTGATATCATGCATAAAAAGTCAACACCCCTAAAATGAAGATCCCAACACAATTACTTTCATACAAGCTCTCTAAAAAGGAAAATTATTTCACTCTTTAATAAAAGACATTTAAAGGGATACATACTGACAAAGGAGGAACATGATATATGCAAGTCAAAAATATTACTCTGTAGAAACAGGGGTCACAGGTACAATACAAATCATATCGAATACAAAAAACAGACTCCATACAGAACAGATGAAAAGAGCAGCTGGATAACTTAACAATCATTTACTATAAAAGCTAAATTGAGGTTTCCCGTCTTTTCCAGATTTTCTCAATTGGGGGTGGTTTTGTACCCCACACAAAACACTTACTATCACTACTAGAAGGAATGTTTACTAGCGCTAGTGGGTAGAGGCCAGGGCTGCTGCTGAAAACCTTACAATACACAGGGTAGCCCTCCCACAACAAAAATATCCGGGTCAAAATACCAATAGGGCCCTTGTTAAGAAACCCTGCTTTCCAATAACAAAGCGTGGTATCAGTCACACAGATTCTTACAATAATCTATAACTAATACACATAAGTCAATAATTACAATATCCAACTATAACAGTTAGATCTGTCAAGAATACAGCTATATCTGATTACTACTTACCTGCAATCTTTCCCCTCCCTCCTTTCCCACTGCTCTTCTGATCCTTACTCCTCTTACACTTCTTTTAAGATACCTTCCCATTCCAAAACCTCCCATTCTTCTGAGAAATAGACACGGAAAACACTTAATTATCTTGCCTGGGGCTCGAGTCTTGAGTCTAATATATGATCATGAAGCTCAGTTGCTTTGATTTAAATATTAAAAAGAGCCTTGTCATCCCTTTCTAGAACCACCTTGAAAGGGTAGAGAGGTGACCCACAACTCAGTACAAAATATCATCCTGTATTATTTCTGAACCATTATGAAAAATTTGCTCGCTCATTAGCACTGGATGAGTTCCCAAAGTTCCCTCCTTGTTCCTATGTAATCTTTGGATTCAGCTGCACTGATTAAACACCTACTAGCTTCCTCTTATTTAAGCCTCTTTTAAAACTCATTGTAATACCCCAGATTCAGAGAGCGAGTCCATTTTTAACCTATTTCTACTCTTCATGTTTCATTTAAATTTTGATTCAGTCCATATCTATATGGCAGCATTTCAACACACAGCAGCATGTCTTGAAACTTTTTTTCATGTTCTCTTCTCTGTAATTTCTCCAGTTTCATTAAATACTTTTGGAAGCACAATGAACAAAACTTCCAATAACAGAGGAAGTACAAAATACATCATCTATACATGGAAAAACCCAGATTTAGGATTTATTTTCAATACATTTCTTAAAAATAATGTAATATCAAAACTATTTTCACACGAAAAGGAAACCAAAGTATTTAACTACTAAATCAAGGCAAGGTAAGATGTGCGTGCGTGTGGCACAGAGATCAACTCAACGTGACCATCAGTTTGCAAGATGCCACTGACGGTGATCCTGTGTACACAAAGGTGTGTGAAGATTTTGGAGAAAGAAACAAAACTGAAGAGTGTCACAGAGTGCTTGCTCATAAAGCGGTTAAAAATACACTTTCCAACCCCCCCATAAACATATATATTATTATGCTATATAAAAATACATTGAAAATATACAAATCTGTCCGGTCTACCATGTATCCAAATAGAAGACAGAAGCATTTTCAGTAAAAAAAAATCTAATAATAGTTTAAAATTTATTGGAAAAAGATAAATAAAAATAAAAATTAAAAAGCCAGTTTAAAATTTACTATATTACATGAGCAAGACCAGTGATTTCTTTAGAGAACTTTTAAAAAATCACAGGGCACTATACCTTCTTAAGGTTAGCATATACTCAATGCTTAGTAACGCAGAAGAATTCACTCACCATTTCAGTGGTGTGCCTTCATATTCAAACCATATCTCACTAATGTCTTCTTGTCTCATAACCTTCTGAAAGTGCTTTTTCACTTTGTCAGTTACCAACGTCAAATAACTTACTCTTGGCAAAAGCAACTGAAATGAAAATTTGCAAAACCATATTTACTTATTATGTAAAAATATATATACACTAAATAGGTTTTTGAATTTTAAGGAAAAACAACCATGTTATTTGCATTATTTTGAATATTCCACATAAAGTCAACTGCTTTTTATAACAAATCAAGGTTTGAGATGTTTTAAAACTTCTTATGAGATCATTACTTTAAGTCCAGCTTATAGCATAAATGCCTGGAATGAACAATACAAATCTAAGTACATGCTTTCTATAGGAATTTTCCCCAAGTAAAGAACACTGCAACCTGATGTCACACTATTTAGGACTTACCATTTCTACTAAATGTAACTTAAAAATATGATTCACCTGAGTTAATAAAACTGTTCTGAGAAGATAATCAATTCAGTCCTAATATACAGCTTGACTGATTGGTCAAGACTTTTCAACTGGTCTCTCATGTTTCGATAATCTACCGTGTATTAAATTAGTTGCAACAAAGAATACCAAGATAAAGATATAATCTTTCCTCCCCCATATGAAGCTAAAATAGAGGTAAAAAAAAAAAAGAGTATTTTTATAAGTACTTAAAAAATACTCATGGCAACACAAGGTTTTTAAAAGTCAAATAGAAATTTTCATTTGACGAACAACAGGGACCCTTATGGTACAAGGAATAAAAGAACGGGATATTGAGAAACAGCATTTGAGGAATGTTCTGGCAGTTGTACATAAAAGACTAGAAGAAGATTATAGACAGGAAATCTGTTAAGGAAATATTACATGAAGAGATGGAAAAGGAATGCAGAAGTGGGGAATGTCTGGAAAGCAGAACAGATTTTGCTGATTATTAATGAAGAAATTAAAGAGATGTTTAAAATGACTTCTGAGCTACACATGTAAATCTTTAACGTATAGTAAAGAAAATGCTCAAGGTGTAATGCTGGTAGCCTGGTGATCCCGCCACTGTCAACTAACTCAGTCCTGTCCTTACGAAGGTCAGGCCTTGGAATTTGGAAAGAAAAGCCCGGGAGGGAATACTGGGCTGGGTAAAGCCTCAACTGCATTACTGTGAAGGCTGTCACTGTTTTCTTCCAAGGAAGGGTACTTAGAAAGAAAATGTAAGAGAGTATTTTGGAAAATTGGTTAGGAGATAAAAGGAAAAACCTGGTGAGAATTCATGTCTTTTCCTCCTTCGCAGTAGTCACTCCAGCCATTTCTAAGTTTCTGTTTTCTTCTGCTGGTAAAATTGTTTTGATGCTCTTTTTCAGCTGCTTTTGTGAATCTAACTCTGCTTCATTTGTCATGCTGCTTATGCAAGGTTATGTCTTTGATCAATAAATCAAGGAGAACTGCTGGCAAAGAGAAGTATCCTGGTTAAAAGAAGTGGTATTTAATCACTGAAGCTCAAGACAACAGGCCTCAAGCAGGTAAGAGACACGACAGTGACCCAAGGGGCTGCAGAGAACCGGGTGTGGGAGGCGTGCTCCTGGACGGAACTAGTACTACCAACAAGCTGTTGGATAGTACTGTGTATTCAACAGAAGAGAAGGTCCCTTTTAAGAACAACTAGAATGTGATTAGAAAGAAAGAAAAAGGGAACTAACACTAGTGTAATGTTTTTAATCCTAGTATACTAGTGTAAGAAAAAGCACTAGTTGTTTTACAGGAAATATTATCACCATTGTTCTATATCAGCTTAACTTTCTGACATCACATTCTATTACATTCTAAAGAAAAGATTCATTAGAGTCACAAAACAACTGCATCAAATACTGATGTAACATGGACAGTCTCTAAGAAATTAAAGCACATGGTAAATTGGCCATATTAAAAAAAATAAATACAATCTACCAGTTGAGCAAGTTCTATACGTCTAGAACTTTAACTTAAAGTATCTGTTGGGCCCTTAAAAATAAAAACAATAATAATCTGCAGAGAATGAGGTTAACCTATGGAGGTCATAAGAAGGAAGACACACTAGGACTAATAAGTATGGACATCAGCTCCTGATTTTGGAGAGTGCTGTACTACATGCCTAAGGTTTCTTCAAAGTTGCTGAAAAATTCACAAATTATTTTCATGAAACAAAAGCTTCTTTATAATAAGGAAATGGGGAACACTAGAATGAATGCTCCATTAAGACAGAAATATTTGTGTTTTGATCACTGCTTTATTCCCAAAGCACCCAGTAAGTATTTGCTGAATAAATCAGAGATGCCAAAGAAAGTGCAACAAAAGGCCAAAAACGATAGTTAATAAAGACTGCCCATCTTTAACTTTCTGTAGTGGAAACCTTCGGTTTCGAATTGTTCTATGGGAGTAGTCTGTAACTGATATAAATTCCTATAGCAAGTCTAAGAAACAGCTCAAAGACTTAAGAATGACTATATTAGATATAATTTATCTAGTAAATTTTAAATAAAGTATCTAATAAATATTGAAACAGGTAAGTATGAAAAGAAAATAGCAGCAAAAAAACGTCACCCTGCCTATACATCCAGACTGTACCACTCATTTTTCTCAGTTGTATCTCATTGGTTTATTTTAAGTTCTTGTTTTTAATCCTGGTATACCTAGCATAAAATTGACCATTTTAACCATTTTTAAGTGTACAGTTCAGTGGCAGCAAATACATTCACACTGTTGTGTAACCATCACCACCATCCATCCCCAGAACTTCTCGTCATCTCAAATTCTGTACATAGAAACACTAATTCCCCCATTTTTATCTTCCCCCAGCCCTTGGTAATCACTTTTCTACTTTCTGTCTTTTGACTTCAACTATTCCAGGTACCTCATATAACTGGATCATAAAAATATTTGTCCTTTTGTGCCTGGCTTACTTCATTTCTATTAAAGTCTTCCAGGTTCTTTAAGTTCTTTTAGTATAAAAGGGATTAATGCCCTCGAGGGATACTGTCAACTATATGGAATCTAGAGTTCTGTTACTCCTTCTTTAGCACTTGTCAAATACTCAGTGCCTATGGCACAAATTGATTCATTTTCTTCTATATAACTTGTAAAGAGAATACATGTCTTATCTAGTTGTATAAGTTATTTATGTTTATGAAAATGATGCCTGTAATATTTGTTCATGCTAAATCTTACTTTTGTTTAACAATTTCCATTATAAAATTAGGGATCTACATATTTAGAACAAAAATAGAATTAAATTATACTAGAATTCTGTTCCATTTCAATGTGTGAGGCATCACGCCAAGCAATAAGGATAGAGCACTGCATGAAACAGAAAGTTCTTCCTCTCGTGGAGCTTATAGGCTAGTGAGAAAGACAGTAGAACAATTTAAAATGTGATAAATTCAAGGAGGAAGTAAAGAATGTTCTAAGAACAAGTAGCAAAGGAATATAACCTAATCTAGGGCCTCAGGAAAGGCCTTGATAGGAAGTCTATTTTGAGGTAACAGTCGAAAAGGCAAACAATAGAAAACCACACATGGGTGGCGTGGGAGTCTGGGCATCAGCAGGGGTGAGAGAGACTGCTGCTCCCTCTCTCCAGACAGAGAAACGGCAAAACAGCATGTACTGAATACAAAAAGGCAGGCTGGCACATGTGGGGAACCGGAAGTTGTTGAATATGACAGGAATGTAGAGGGTTGGGGCAGAATAGTGCTAAAGAAGCGAAAGACCAAATTATGAAGAACCTTGTAAGCTACATTAAGGACCCTAAAAATGATGAAAAGGCATTAAAGGTTTTAAGCAGGCACGTAACAAGATCAGATAGGTGTTTTGAAAAGATTATACCAACTGCAGACTAGACAATGGAAAGGAGACAGATTGCAACCAGAAAAATCAGTCAGCACTTATGCCATCCATCAATTTTTAAATGGTGGTTTGAAGTAGGCTGGTAGTAGTGGGAGGGAGTGAAAGGAATTAGGTAACTCTGAGAGATATTTCAGATAAAAAATCAGATGGACTAAGTCACTGATCGAATGACAGGGATATGGGAAAAGGAAGATTCAAAGGATAAGTTGCACATTAGAATTAGGACTAGTTAATTAGCCAGATGACAGGTCTACTTCCCAAAACAGGAAGGAAATGCGGCAGATGACCAGGCTGGCTGGGGGTAAAGATGATGAGCCCAGTTTCAAATACTCTCACACTGAATTCCTTCAAGACATCTAAGTGAGGATATTCACCAGACATATAGATCTAGAGCTCAGAAGTAAAAATCTTGGGAGTTGTCAAACAAAAATGCTCAAGGCATAAAAGTGGGTAAGAGGTCTAGAAGGAAAAAGTGAAACAAAAAATAATACAGGCAAAGCGCTGAAGAATGCCAACAATGAGGAACAAGCCAAGGAAGGAAACATGGCAAAGAAGACCCCCCCCGCCACACACACACACGACCCAGAAAGGTAGAAGGAAAACCAGGATATTAGACACTGGAGCAAGAGAGAACAGTACCACAAAATGGGAGAAAAATGTCAGTAATTCATTCAAGCAAATGAAAATTCAAAAACAGACTCTAGGTTTGGCAAAAAAGACATCGTTAGTGACTCTGGCAAGAACACTGTGTTGTAGTAGTCCAAGTGTAACCCCAGTGAAGCACACGGTGGGGGGTGAGGAGGAGACAGCGAACACAGACTGCCTGTTAAAAGTGGGGCTGTGAAGGGAGAGCAAGAGGTTGAACGAGAACGGTCAGCAGAGGGCTGTTTTAGAACAGGAAGGATTTAAGACAATATAAATGCTGAAAAGAAGCAGCCAATAAATAGAAGTTGAAAGTAAAATAGAGATGGCAGCAGTGGAGACTATTAGGACCACCAGCTTCCTGAAAAGGCAAGAGATGGGATCCAGAAAACAGATGGAAGATGGGCCTCGCCTAGGAGGGAGGATACTTTGGCCACCGAAACAGGAGAGGGGAAGTAAATATATGTGAGTGCAAACAGGATTTGCAGACTTGGTGGTAGAAAATTATGGGAGGTCCTCTCATAGGCTTTCTATTTTCCTTGTGAAGTGGAGAGTGAGGTCACCTGCTAAGGGTGAAAGATGGTATCGGGGCTCAGAGAACAGTTATAAAGGAGAACAGAGACGCCTGACCAAGGAAACACAAAGGGACTGCTGGGTACTGTTTAGGGTGCACTCAGATTGATGGTCATGTGTTTGACTGTGTGATTTCCTCTGGTAACAAGTCACAAAATAGGAATCTAAGTTAGTAAGTATGTTTTTACATTAGATAATATAAATAAAAAGCAACAGTTTAAATGAACACAATGGAAACAACAAAAACTGAAAAGCTGTCTAGTTTGTAACAAACTTCCTTCCTAACACTACCTGCCAAACAGTATATAATTCATTATGATAGGACAGGAGTGTCAAACTCATCTTCACCAGCGGCCACAGCAGCCTTGCAGTTGCCTTCAAAGGGCCGAATGTAATTTTAGGACTGTAGAAACGTAACTATTCAACAGATAAGCAAGAGCTCGGCGCTGCTGCTGCATAGAAACAAGGTGCCCAGCTAGAAAAAAATAAGGTGGAGGGCCAGATTCGGCCCCTGGGCCTTGTGTTTGCCCTGTGTGAGAGGATGCAGGCCGAAAGGTTTATGCTGAAACAACAAATCAAAATGCAGAAATAAACAGAAAATTAACATTAATATGATTTTCTAGCCCTGGCCAGGAGACTCAGTTGATTGGAGCATCATCCCGAACACCAAAAGGTTGAGGTTTCAATCCCCAGTCAGGGTGCATACAGGAGGCAACCGATTGATGTTCTCCCTCACAGTGACTTCACAGTGACCTCAGTGACGTATATTTCTCTTTCCCTCCCCCACTCCCTTCCTTTTTCTGCCCCCCACCCCTCTCTCTAAAATCAATAAACATATACTCACATGAGGATTAAAAAAATGCCTTTCCAATGGAAACAAAATTCCAGAAGACTCTTTGAATAATTATTACTTAACTTACAAGTTTTGTATGAGTGGACATTTTAAAATCTAGTTTCTAAGAAATAAGCTATAAGCATTATAAAAGTAAACTACATTCCCACTCACTCGTCCTTATCGCACCTGAACGTGAACAGACTTTTTGCATCATGGTAACAAGGCTGAGCTTTGCGAACATCTGGGAAAGAGGTACAGTGGCTCTCAGGCCATGATATTTTTATCCCATTTCATCCAGAATCTTTAAAACAGTATTATTATAAACTAAGCAATTAAATATACTTTCAAGCTTAATTTACAACCAAGATATATGCGAACTAAAACCATATGGGCACTAAAATGCTCACCTATACCTCTAAGACTGACGTTTTTGTATATTTTCTTCCTGTATGTATTAACTTACACTTAAGTATACTATATGTGCACTGAGGAAAATCTGGAGTATGCTACATGATGTTAAACCTTAGTTTTTGTTTAATATTTCTTAAATGCCTATAACCCCATGTTCTTCAAAAACTTAATCATAATCACTACTAGTTTCTTTGAAAAATTAGGTGAAAAATTAGGAAGAATTCATGAAAAAAAAAAAAACAATTACCTATTAGGTAAAATGATTCTCTTCCTCCTACCTATGCCAATTTCAATTCAATCAAACATAGCTAGAAACAGCTAGAAAACAACTCACATTCTAGTTCTCACAAGTCTTTTCATACTTAAACAGATTTATAAATAGAGAAGAAAAAATACTGTATTTTTTACATGAATTTTTTAACCGCAGGAAGTGTGTCAAACACTATATTCTGATTCAAAAGTAGACAGACTTAAATGATATTATTTCTCAGCTTTTGCCACTTTCACCAATTAGACACATACATTTCTTTGTTTGGATACTATCAGAAAGCCACGCAAGGTTAAAAGTTTTCATTAAAATAACAATCCCTAGTATGGAAACAAAACATAAATGATGTCCTAACCCATAGTAGAGAAGGGTAGAAGAAAATACATCTAACAAATATAACTCTTCTAAAATAAACCATGGCCACATTTTGTTTTTAACTACAGAAGTTTTGCTAAAGGCAGGAAAGAAAACTGGAGCTTTCCAGCAGTTTGACTTCCCACAGCTCAGGCGGGTTCAGCAGCACTACTGCTCCCAAAGAGGCAAGGGAGAAAGCAAAGGGCAAGCTTTATTGAGGTGAAACAAGAGACAGTCCAGTGGTACAAAGAAGTTTCCCACTCTTCCAGATCATCCTGGTAAACGATGTTTTGTGCACCTGAGACACACACACACCCGAAAGACTCCAATGACAACCAAGAATGTTTGCCTATTAGGGGCTATTCAATAAACAGACAAGATACTATTATTTCTGACAGATGCTTAAGTTTAGATTGTATATGCACTCAGGAAAAGAAGAGAAAAAGAAGTTAAATTGAGAAGACATCTGATATTCTTTTTTAGAACTGATTATACACTAATTCAAACCCACAAATCTGTATACAGCAATTTATGTTATTAAATAATATATTTTATGTAATACATATTAGCTCACTGACATATGAAAACACACACACATGTTCACAAGTTCACTGATATATCTATATCTAGATAGATACATGGATAGATAGATATATGATAAGAAAGTCAAGAAGGACCAAGAAGGTCTCAACATGTCTATAGTGTTTTTTTCCCTCTAGTTGGTAAGAAAAGAGGTCATTTTAATTTCATTCTTTTTGATGATCTGTGTTTTCTAATTTTCCACAATAAGCGTGTACTAATTATATATAAAATGTGGGAGGGATAACAGCCTCCAGGTTCTTAGAGCTCTATTTACAAAAAGAACAAACTTATTAGATGCCCCACACACTTTCAACTATCAACAACACACTTACATAATATGGCTCTGCCTCCCGTTCGGTTATCTCATCCTGATACAGGGTGAAGCAAGTCGGAATTCGTCCAAACCACACATCTCGAAGCACGTCTTTGTCATCTGTCATTCTTCCAGTGGTTAAAGCAGTACATATAGGCTAAATTCTTTTTTCAACCAAAGCCAAACTGAAAATAAAATTAAGATCATTAGTCAGATCCTTGCAAGGACGAACAAACCTGCTCCAAAACAAAGAAAGGTTATATTAAAAAAATGAATGCCAAATCAGTACAACAATTTCTAAATGCAGAGCTATTATTTATTTGAAGGGCTCATAGATACAACCAATTCAAAATTATGCACACTAATGAACCACAGCCAAAGTGAGACTGGAGATGGATCATTCTTTCAAACCTTATCTAAAGCAAACTCTTCACTTATGCCTTATGGTCTTTGAAGCCCAACTACAAAATAATCATCCCCACAATTATACCTGACCCATATTTTAACCTCTGCTACTCCAAAGAGTTCAGATTCTCTTCCAGGAAAACATACACATGCATCTTATCGTGGGGGGAAAAAAAAACCTTTGTGCAAACCTATTTCCATTCTAAATTTCATCATGACCATGATTTGATTCCACCAGTATTTCCAACCTTATTTACTATACTTCTTTTGAAACCCTCTAGCAAAACTGGCCCCTTAAAGCCTTGCTCTCTGTCCTACCACACCCAATGGCTAGTATGCTTTTCTCTCACCTGTTCAAATCCTATCGACACTGCAAACCTAGCTCACAATCCCCTGACCCAATGAAATAGTAAAATTCTACTGTGAACACAGAATATTCCCTTTATCACAAATATAGCAATAAATCTGCAAACTGAAATATTCTGGATATGGTAGAAGGACATGGCTTTTGACCTCTGTAATATCCAAGTGACTTCCAGTACTAATATCCTACAACTAAATAACACCACAGTATACTGTATGAGTAAATGCTGAAATAAATACTGCAGGATCCTGAATACTGAGATTCAATAACCTTCTACACACACATATATTTGTGTGTATATAAACTTCCTATCTTTCATAGGCTAGTTAATTCATGGTTTATCACCGTATCCTATAGAAACATTTTAAATAATATTAGTTTAGACAAATATCAACTATTAACACTGAATTATTCAAGGAGCTTTTCTCTTCCACTGACCAACACCAAGTACAACAAGAATGCCATAACAGTAATTAATCAAAGGAAGAAAAACTCAAGTAAAGTTCTAAATTTGTATCACAATACTTAAATGCACCTTTGAGGTCAACTGGATACAATGTCATCTACAGGTAAATAAGCTGAGAGAGATGAAAAAATCTGCCCAACAAGAGCACTAGTAAGTCAAACCACGGTAAGAACTCTGGTCACGTGAACTGAGACCAGTGCTCCTTTCAGTATACCAGTGTTTTAACTTCTTTAAAATATATCCATAAACAAAACTAAACTCTTGAGAGGCACTATGATGTGGGGTTCAAAATGCAGAATATGAAGCTAGATCACTGGGACTCAAAACCTAGCTCCACCACTTACTATGTGACCTCAAGTAAGCCACTTAACTTCTCTCAGTTTTCTCACCTGTAAAATGGAAATAATGGCACTTATCACATAAAATATATAAAAATTGAATTAATACATGTAAAGTGCTTAGAGCAATGTCTATAAAACTATAAAGCATATCTATCATCATAATTTATAGAACCAACAAAAGTATGTCTCAAAAGATGTTTAAAATTCATAAAGATGTCAAAAACTAAGAATAATCAAAAGCATTACATAATATAAGCAGGAATTATAAAAGTAAAGGAAAATAACTAAAATTTATGCATTAAGCATTGCATAAATAATCCTCAACATAAAGTCTATAACTATTTGATCATTTGATATGCCCAGCTGTGGCAGACGCTGAAGGCATACAAGTAATAATAATGGTGATAACAAGCAACTTTTTTAAAAGTTTAGGCATTGCTCAGAAGGTAATATATCTAAATCTATTAAATGCACCATGCATATTCATGTCCTTTCCATGGCTTTGCTCATGCTGGAGGTTCCTTACCCTAAAGTAGCCCTGTCCACTGTGTCCTTCCAACTGAGACAGCCTCCAGGACCGTGCACAAATACCCTTTCTTCAATGACTCCGGCAAAACCCGTTTCCTCACTGCACCTTTACTTTCCTCCACTATAGCACTTATAACCTTACAGGAAAGATTTTTTTATCTCTGATTTCCAATGTCGTATTCTCTCCATCATACCATAATGGTTGTCAACGTGCCTTCCAACCCTAACATGTCCATGGTTATAATGAAATGTTACTTTCAGAGACCTTTCATACGGAAAGAGGGAGGGGAAAAAGTAAAATATTAATATATCCTACAGTGTTCAGGGAAGAATTTTAAAAGATACGGCAATGAAAGAATAGGTAGAATACGGACAGGCAAAAAGAAGATGACAAATATTACACTCAGGGCAAACTAACACTGACAAAGGCAGGAAATGAGCAGAAGCGATACGTGTGCGAACCCTTCAGGAAGCTCTGGGTTGGGGGAGTAGATAATAAAAAAGCTGACATTGTGAAAGTCTTCATATCACATGGAGATCCTGGGCAAATCACTTTACTGCACTAAGCCTCAATTTCCCTTCCTGTAAAATTCACCAAGCTATTCTGGGAAAAAAATCTAAAAAGTGTTTGATGATGTACTGGACACCTACTAAGTGCTGAGAAATAAGAGAAATAATTTTTTTCTTCTTTTATTTTAGATTTTATTTATTTATTTTTAGAGAGAAGGGAAGGGAGGGAGAATGAGAGGGAAAGAAACATCAATGTGTGGTTGCCTCTCATGTTGTCCCCTACCAGGGACCCGGCCCGCAACCCAGGCATGTGCCCTGACTGGGAATTGAACCGATGACCCTCTGCTTCACAGGCCCATTCTCAATCCACTGGCCACACCAGCCAGGGCAAGAACTAATTTTTTTAATGTCAAATCTGTAAATGTAAACTGGGCCTAGATCATAAAACACACCAAATGGAATATTGTGTGTTCTCAACTTCATCCAATAAGCCTAGAGAGCTTGTGAAGTTTTAAAATGAAATAAAAACAACTGGTAGCAGTGCACAAAAGGAGATCCCAAGTCATATATAGAGCCAGGAAGCAATTTCAGCAACTAAGGCATGTAATGATGAGTGCCTGACCTAAACTGGTTACCGTGAAATGAGACAGATATGAGGTCTTTCCAAGGAAGAATGACTAGAAGTTGGTGAAACTGGCTGAGGGACAAAGAACAGGACAGGGAAGATTTCAATGCTGACAGCAGGCAACACAGCAAGGTAAGTAGTTAAGAGGGTTTGAAACAGATCAACATGGGTTAAACCCTGACTTCCACCTACCAGCAGTGTGTCCTTGGACAACAAATCTCACATATCTGAACCTCACATCTATAAACTAAAGACAATTCTAATTTCAGAGGGCTCTTGGGTGTTTACAACCTGGTAACCACTCAGTAAATAGTATATGCATTTAATACATGGTTTCTTTGTGCTTCCATGGCCCCTCTGCTTGAACATCCTTTCCGTCTTCTTTTGCCAAACTCTTAATCCTCTTTTAAGAGTCAGCTTAACATCAGCTCCTTGGGAAGCTTCCCACTAAGCAACCTCCAATCTAATTACTTCTATACTAGCATGTTATAAGCATGCATTGCAGAAATGTTTTTCTTATCTGTCTCTTGCCTCCCCCCCACTCTGGAATGAGAGCTCCTTGACAGCAGAAACTGGATACCTTTGCATCCACAATATCAGCATAATTAGTACACAGCAGGCTCTGGAATTTTTGTTGAACTGGAAAAAATATATATATATATATTCCAAATTAACTAGCTACTTAAGAAACTTTTCCAACTAAATGCTTTTCCAAATCAGTAAAATCACACTTTAATCATATTTCATAGTTTTAGAAAAATACTCTCCCATCTCACACAAACACCACACAATCATCATCACACATCCATGAAGGCAATGTTCTGGAAGCACAGAAATCCCAATCCATGATTCAGTCTACTAGAAGTGAGGTTCCTGAGGAGCTACTTCTTGATTGCTGTATTCTCTACATCTAATTCAGAGCAGGTACCCAACCAACAACAAATAGCCTAATGAATATGACAAAAATATGATGTACAATTAACAGTCCCTTTCATACTACAAACCAATAAAGGCTAACCAATTATTTCCTGAAGCTGTTTTGTGGACAAAATCCCCAACTACTAAGAAATTACTTAAAATATCAAATGCCTACTAGTAGTAAACCTGTAAACATCTAAAAATAATAATTTATGCTAGCTGATCTCCCTTTAAATTCATGAATACTAACCTCAAAAGTGGGCCCTTGCCCTGACCAGTGTGGCTCTCAGTTGGTTTAGCATTGTCCTGCAAAAGGAAAGGTCACCAGTTTGATTACTGGTCAGGGCACATGCCTGGGTTGTAGCCCAGTCCCCAGCTGGGGTGTGTGCAAAGAGGCAACCAATCGATGTTCCTCTTTTCCTCCCCCTCTTCCATTCTCTCTAAAAATAAGTAAGTAAAATCTCTTTTTTTAAAAAAGTGGGCCCTGAGTACTGCCAGGATTCCTACATTTCCCCCTAATCCATTTATTCTCCCATTGTCCTAGATCACCATTTCATATCTTCTCCTCAAATTTTTCACATCTTCCTCACTCTCTGCTAAGGCCTGGGCCTCTATTTTTTTTTATCTTATAACTATGGATCAGTGGTTCTCCACAGGGTTTTAATGAACAGCTCCACCCTACCCTGGGGCATACATAGTTCAAAAAAAAATTCATCTACATCCAAATGTTGAAGGCCCCAGGGCTCAGCCTTTGACCCACACCTTTGGAACTTTCTCACGACTTTACGTATCACTGATCCATGAACAATTTCCACATTTATTTCTTCAGCTGGGACTTCTCTTCTGAATTCCAGTTTCATATATACTATTCAGTATTGACAATTCATTTAAAAATTTAGCATGTTGCAAAACCAAATGACTTCAGACAGTCCTCCCTCCTCTCTCTATTACTCTGTGGTCTTCCCCAAATCACTAAGTGATAACTCTGTTCTTTAGTGGATCAGGCTCTAAACTTTGAGTCATCCTTGATCCCCTCTTCACATCTGATGGCTCTAGATTAGACACAAGTCAAAAAAAATCTGCCATTTCTCACAACCTCCACTATTAGCACTGATCCAAGTCACTCTGACCTTTAACCTGGATAAATGCAACAGCCTACTAATGGGTCTCATTTCTGCCGTTGCTGTAGACAGACAACCTAACAATCAGAAAGATCCTTTCAAATACAAGTCAGATCTGTCTATTCTCAAAGTAAAAACAGTCCTTACAGAGTCCTACAAGACCATATGTGACTTAGCCCCCTTCTGACCTGCTTACAGGCATACTCAGTAATCCTGGGCTTCAGAACTTGTCAAACTCTGTATTCGTCACATTTTGATGAGAAAAAAATGTTCAGCACTCAGTGCTTGCTCAGGACTTGTCACACCTGCCAGACCTTGTGTGAGTCATGATGCTGCCCCACAAGAGAAGAGGCTGCATAGTTTGGTACTCGTCAGTTTGGGCACTCATTCCAAGCTCCAGAACGAACTCAGGATGAGTACCAAGGCACTCTAGCTACTTCTCTCCCCATCGCGCACTCAGCTCCAGCCACACTAACTGGTACACTCCTACCTCAGGGACTCTGTGGTCGCTTTAATGGCTCTTCCCACTACGTCCATATCGCACCCTTCTTTCCCACTTCTAGGTCTCTCTGCTCAAATAGCATCTCTCCTAAGGTTACCGCTGCAATTTCCTGTGCACTCCCCTAGCATTCCCTTTCATTGATTTATTTTCTTCTCTAGCACTTCTCACCACCTAGTATATATTTTAATTAATTTGTACACCATCTTCACCCCCTTACCCCCAGGGTGAACTTCATGATGGCAGGGATTTTTACTGTTTTGTTCATTGTTGTTTTGTTTATGTTTTGTTCAGTGCCTGGTACATAACAGGACTCGGTATTTGTTAACTTAATAAAGATAACCTACACTTTAAGTGTATACATTATTCTAAAAACTTATGTCCATGTGATAAATACTATTCGGCTCATTTCCCCCAATTTAACCAGCACAACTTTGAGGATCAAAGCACATGCTTAAATCTAGTACAAAATTCTAAAATACCCCTCCCTTAACTACTACCCTCAGCCTATCTTTACTTTCAAATTCAAAATTCAACCAATAACCCCCTCCATAGAAATCACAAATAATTCAGTTCAGAGCAAAGTACCCCCAGTCCCCAAAACTCGAGATGTTTCAAGTGACTTCTGAAAGGCCTCAAAGTTCAGTGCTATATGATTGTCTCAGGATTCTGATTCTTGATGAAGATCTGCGGTGCCTCCCCTCTCTTCAGAAAAATCTGGAACCAATCCAGTTTCCCTAGATTCCTCAAGTTCAGGTATGATTTGAAAATAACCCAAAGTACAATTAAAGTGAAACAGCACTAAATATTATTAAAATGAGACTGAATGAATACCGTTAAGATAAACTGGAAGAAATGCCCACCGAATTCAGAGAGAATGAACTGCCTGTAAAATAACTGATTTAAATAACTGTTCCACAAAAAAATGCAGGTTCTGAACTAAACTCTAGAGCCTCGGCTTCCTACCTTAGTTAAGGAACAGACGTATTCCCCAAGAGAGACCGCACAGGCTACACCCTCCGGCCAGCCTTCGGGATCCGGGGGCCGACGCCTGGCCAGCCCCACCTCCTTCACCCGCCACCGTCGCCCAAGGGAGCGCTCCTCTAGCCCACACCTGCCTGGCACCTCCCCAACCCTCCTCCTTCGTGCATTTCCTCACTCTGTTGGGGACACACACATACAAATACCCTACCAGAAACACGGGCTCCTCCTCCGGCCTGCCCCACTGGTGAAGAGGATGGGGCGCCCGGTTTGACGGGCGGTGGCGCAGGGCTTGACACACCGTCCCGCAGAGACCGCGGAGCCAAGAGTCCTTAGGGCCCGCGCAGCCGCAGACCGCACCAGCGCGCAGGTGGGAGCCAAGCCCGGCTGCACTTCCGCCCTCCGCTATCCAGCACACACAAGCCGCAGCGCCACCGCGGAGCCCTGGAAGCCCACCCCAAGTCCAGTCACCCTAGGCGCCCGGAGATGACGTCAGAGGACCCCACGTGGCCCGCACTCTGCCCCCTGAGTTCTGTCCAACCTCGCGAGGAGGCAGGAGCCATGCTTGAGCATGCGCAGACGCAGTGGCGTCGCTGGAGTGTGGCAAGTTCAAAACGCATACCTTTTAAGAGATTCTGGCGCCTTTCGCGTAGTCATCGGTGTTTGGGGAGGTTAATATAACAGTTCTATAAAAGCAGAGAGTTTTAAAAATACTCAGACATTGCCTCGGTGGAGCTTGATTGCAGCATCCCTCTCCTGACCTTGCAGAATAATTTTAATAAAACGTTGGTTTTCAAAGTGTATTTATATCCATCGATACATCCTTCTTTCTCACCTTGCATACACCACTTATTCTTAATGACTCAGTTCAGGTGTTAGAACAATTTCCCTAATCCACCCAGTTTGGGTTAGGTGCTCTTCAGTTTCCTCATTTTTTGAATCCCCCATGCCAGCATTCAATAAATGTTTAAATAAGTTGGACATGAGCTTTCTTCCGTGATGACATTGACCTTAGGAACCAAATTCTTCCTCAGAGCTTAGCGTTTACATAGGAAGTGATTTCCTTTCCTACTTCATCAGTTTCAAAATTATCAGCAAGGAAAGTTGAACGTGACTGAGGTACACTGCTATTTGCAGGGTGGGAGTCCAGCAGTCGCCCCGCAGTCAAGGGCCTCCAACAGGACTGCATTCTGTCTTGAAGTCAGTTTTGTGATCTGGGGATCGTGGGGAAGGCGTTGCTGCTTCCACTCCCTGCGAACTCTGCATTGTATTCCCTGGACCAAATCACATTTGTGTTCTTCTATCCTTTTATTCTTACTCTAATGACTGCTCTCAAACGATGCTAGTAGAATGGAAACTCTTAAAAAGCAGGGTTGAATTTCTACATATGAAAGGCTGCAGACTGGAGCTCTACAGGCCAGAACTGGACTACTGTATGACACTGTAATGTACTCAAATGTACTGTGCCATACATATGATATGATTCTATAAACTAGAATCGAAGCTAGTTTAAGCTTCGATTCTAGTTGCCCAGATTGAGAGATCCATGCTCCATAGGTGATCGACATCAGAAAGACCACACTCCAGAAGCAGCTATCACAATGTCTTCTGTTATTGCTATCTTGATCCACACCTCATGATTTGCTGATTAGCATACTGAATGTCAGAGATGGGTTTTTATTTTTGTCTTGCTTAAAAGTATGATAAATGTTAGAAATGGGATTTCATTGATGAATTTAGAAGTATTTAAGATATGTGGATTGACTAAAACATTTTAGGGATTCTTACCACCCTTGATGAACAGAGTAGAGGAATTCATGAAGCCTGCAGCTCAGTCCCTAAGTTTTCTTGACCTCTATAAATTCTATAGACTTCAGCCTCAAGAATGATGTTACATCTGCCTTAAGAGAACCTTTCTTGCAATGAGACAGTGAGGGCACCTTGAAGGGCAGAGTTGGAGGGTCTCATCAAGCTTACAGAGATGGTTGTATGAACTGTTTTGTTAGATAAATGCCTATGTGTATCACAATTTGGTTTAAGATAGGCTTCCACTATAACCTCATATCCAGATTATGTGGAAATAATTAATCCTCACTCACCTCAAGTTCTTTGTGCCTATGGTTATCTATTGAAAAAAATTGAGAATTATACATGATGAAGGTAGTCTCCGTCAGCAAAATTGGCAGAAGTACAGTTGATCCTGAACAACACAACTGTTAAGGGTGCCAGCTCCTGAGCAGTCGAAAATCCACATAAAATTTTCGACTCCACCCCAAAACTTAACTACTAATAGCCTACTCTTGACTAGAAGCCTTACAGATAACATAAATAATTCACCAATATGTGTTTTGTAAGTTACATGTATAAAATGCTGTATTCTTACAATAAAATAAGCTAGAGAAAAGAAAATATTAAGAAAATCATAACAAGGAGAAAATACATTTACAGTATTTATTGAAAAAAATCCTTCTATAAATGGACCCACCACAGTTCAAAGTTGTGTTGTTGAAAGGTCAACTGTATTCTCTTTGCCCCTTAAAATGTTTTTAAAATTCTAAAAGATTAAATGGTAACATATTTCACAAAATTCAGATTTCTGGCTTATCCTGGAATCTGACAATCCTGAGCCCACATGATCACATAGCAACTATTTGCTGGAGTAGAGAAGCAGCTGCCCCCTTTTAGGCTGGCATGCTCTCTACAGTTTACTACTGTCGCCACGGTGTCACTTATTTGGACATAAAATTACCTAAGGGGACACTAGAGGGACTGGAGCTTAGCACTTCTGTATAGCTCTTCATGTTTCCAATGCTCTGCCAACCTCAGTTCTTTGCACATAGATATTGATGTTGAACAAAAGGCCAAACAATCTGTCCAGAAGGCATTATCCTGAAAAATTAAACCCACATTTGATTGTGATTATGATATAATTATGGTTCTAAGGTTTTACTTTTCAGGAATTCTAAGGACACATACTTGAACATTGAGAAAGTATCATCATATATGGTACCATACTTAGTGTTTTCTCCTTGAGGTGAGAGAACATTTGGAGGATGCAAATATTATATTGAGACTTTCCATGTTTAACAGTCATAGGAATTCCATTTGTATCTGTTTAATTGGCATTCTAAAATCAATCCAGGAGCTGGATAGACAGATTCTTTTAGCTTTAATGATAGCCTTTTATTCACTTTGTTATTCAGTCATTCAAACATTTCTTGAGTTCAAATATTATGTGCTTCATAGAGTGAAAATAGCTCTTAAATGACAGCAAAGAAATCCAAAAACTTAAGTAGATATTTTATTTTAGTAGCAGTAATTCTCTTTTTAATTATTGATTTATGTGTGTGTGTATGTGTGAGAGAGAGAGATTTCTTGTTCCACTTATTTATTTACGCATTCACTGGTTGACTCTTGCATGTGCCCTGCCCTGGGATGGAACTTTGGTGTTTGGTGTACTGGAAGGACATTCTAACCAACTGGGCTACCTGGCCAGGGCTTAAATATGTATTTTAAAGTCACAATTTCAAACACCTTCCCTATGACTACCATGTCATGTACCATATGTAACTCTATCACTGCTACAGATAAAATGTGGGTTTCTATGGAAAATATTGTGTTCAGTTACTTAGAACTTTTTATCTTCTTGTCTACACAGATGGATTCCATCAGAGTGGATTAAAACAATATGCCAAATATCCTTTGGAAATATATATATGTGTGTGTATATATATTCATAACTTTTACACATCAGTATTTCCATTTTTTCATTCCATAAATTAACATAATTCTAAAATTTTTTGAATTAGATAATTTGGCTCTTCCCATATGAATATTTTTCTATAAAAAGCTTTTATTAAAAACTGGGACAAATCAGTCAGGCAGTTTTCAACCTGTTTTTTCAATGAGCACAGAAGAAAAATAGTCTGGGAAGTGTAAAAATTAAGGCAAAATCTTTTTATTTTATTTTTAAAATATATTTTACTGATTATGCTATTACAGTTGTCCCAATATTTCCCCCTTTGTCCCTCTCCACCCAGTACCCCCATTCCTTCCAGCATTGCCCCCACTTAGTTTATGTCTATGGGTCATGCATATACATTCTTCAGCGTCTCCATTTCCCATACTATTCTTAACCTTCCCCTATTTTGTACCTACCATTTATGCTTCTTATTCCCTGTACCTTTTCCCCCATTCTTCCCCTCTCCCTTTCCCACTGATAACATTCCAAATGATCCCCGTTCTACGATTCCATTCCTGTTCTGATTATTTGCTTAGTTTGTTTTTAGATTCTGTTATTGATAGTTGTGAATTTGTTGTCATCTTAATGTTCATAGTTTTTGTCTTCTTTTTCTTAAATAAGTCCCTTGGACATTTCATATAATAATGGCTTGGTGATGATGAACTCCCCTAGCTTTATCTTGTCTGGGAAGCACTTTATCTGCCCTTCCATTCTATATGATATCCAGTGATCTAGGTTGTAGGTCCTTGTTTTAAATCACTTTGAATACTTCTTGCCAGTCCCTTCTAGTCTGCAAAGTTTCTTTTGAGAAATAGCTGTCAACACCTCCATCTTAACCAAAGTCCCTTGAAGTCTTAAAAAAAAAACAAAAAAAACCAAACCCAACAGCATGAATCTTGAAACACTAAAATAAATCCTTGCAATAACCCGTTGTTGTCACCAGATGTCACAAAAGACCTCATCTAAAGCTCAGCTCTCTCAGCCAGCAAGGCCAGTTAACAGCACACTCAATGAAGTAACCAAGTTTCCCAACAGGAAACTTCTGGTTACCTCAAGAGAGCTTGTGAAAGCCTAAAGAACTCTCAAAACAAAACTATTTCAATTTGGAAAATAAAATCCATTCTCTAAACCTTTCCAATACTGATAAAATCTCTTTCAAATTTATTTTCCTCTCCTTCACATTCTGTTCTTGAATCATAAGATAGTACAGCACAGCATAGGACTTGGGCTCTTAATCCCTTATCTGTCATCTGTTACCTGTGGGGCCACAGGCAAAATTATTCAACCAGGACTGGCTTCACAATCCACCGTGGTTGGTGCAAAAGAAAAATGAGTGTGCTTTGTTAAGTAGAAGAAGAATTTCAAGATGGCAACAGCACAATGTTATGTCAAAACTGTGAGACTGGACAGATCGCTTGTCCAAGAACCTGGCTGCTGTGGAACCTCTCCACATCTCCATTTTTCTTGAGGTAAGATGAGGATAATGATAGCACCTACTTCAGAGACTTGTTTTGAAGATTAAATTGGATGGTGCTCATAAAGCATTTGTCACAGTGCTTTGCGCACAGTGAGCTCTCAATAAATGGGAGCTGTTGTTTTTGTGCCAGAGCAATCTTCTTTAGCACAGTTCTAAATATGCCCCTGCCCTGGTTTTACAAACTCCAGTCCTCACTGTCTACAGAAAATAATCGAAACTTCTTGGTCTAATCCTCACCCAGTTTACCAGCTTCACCACCTGGCTGGCTCCCTGGCCTCTGTCTGACCTCTCTCCCACCTGGTACTTTTGTTCACCCCGTTCCTGCTGTCAGGAATGCACCCTCCCCAGGGCTGCAGGGAAAACACAGGAATCAGACTCACAGCTCTGCCTTACAGTTGCTTACAGTCTAGATTGGGAAACAGAATATTACACAGAGATTTAAATGCAACAGTGCAAGACAGGACAGAAGGAGTGATCAAGGATAAAAATGTCACGCAAGTTCAGAAGAAGTAGGGGTCATGACTGAAAGGGCACTTTCGTAGGGCATGTCATTTCATAGTTTATTAATGGTCACTATGTTATACATAGACCATATGTTATATGTATCAAAACCTATAGCTCCATGGATTATTTTTCAAAAATAAAATTCACACTTTTACCTTATTAAACACTAAACTTAAAAGAGGGGCAATATATATTTTTAAATTAACTTTATTTTTCAGAGCAGTTTTATGTCCACAACAAAATTCTGGAGAGTTCCCATACAACCTGTCTCCACACACACAATTCCTTCCACTATCATATCCTGAACTGCACTGTACGCTTGTTACAATCAATGAACCTACAATGACACATCGTAATCACCTAAGGTCCAGAGTTGACATTAAGGTCCGCATTCCATGGGTTTAGCCAAATGTGTAATGACACGTGTTCACCACTGTAGAATCATGCGGAGTAGTTTCACTGCCCTGAAAATCCTCTGTGCTCTGCCTATTCATCCTTCTGCCTCCAAACCCTTGGCGCCCACTGATCATTTGATGTCTCCATAGTTTTGCCTTTCCCAGGATCATACAGTGGAGATCATGAGGTATGTAGCCTTTGCAGAGTGGCTTCTTTCATGTAGTAATACACATTTAAGTTTCTGTTATGTCTTTCAGGGTGCAGTGTTTTGTTAAATAAAATTTTAAAATTTTAAATGAAACATTTAATTTCACAGAGCTAAATATTTACATGATGTCTCCCTCTCTCTTAACAATATACTAATTGACATTTGATACAGACTTTTTTCAACAACTCTGTGTTGGAGAACTTTCTGTGGGATAATTTGCCTACTCATATTAATTGTCAGAATTGCTATCCCAGGGATGGTATGTTCCTAAGGACTCTCTGACTTTTAGGAACGAGTGAATGGTTTAAAACACCTAATTTAAAATAAATTAAAGTATTCAGTTTAACTAATACAATAATCTCTCATATGTTGAATTTTTGAAAAGCTCATTTTATAATCCTTACCTTTTCATACTCACCTCCCAGTCCAATGACACAGCGAGCCCATGTCTTTCTCCATTAGTGTTATCACTGCCACAAACATGATATGGTTTATTCTCCGTGTTTTTCTAAACACTACAAGTGAAGCTCTGTAACTAACACTGTGTTTGTAAGATACATTCATTATCTTGGGCTTTAAAGGACTAGCATGATTTAAGAAGTTGAGAAAGAAAGTTAAGTTATAGGTTTTAGGAAAGTAATAAAGAATAATCAAAAGCACGGATGAAACACTTGTGTTCATACTGGGGTGTAATGAGTGGATTTTATTCTGATACCGCATGTCAGGAAGTTAGGACGTTCACCATGCATACACAATCTATTTAACAGTTAACACGTGCACAGCATATTGTGTCCTGGGTGCAGTTCTAGAACATGTTTCTAGTATCCTAACCAGCATCTCAATGCTCACACAACTTGGGAGGTCCTCTTTAGAAAGTGCACATACTTACAAGTAATGTACAAATAAAAAATTAGGTGATCTTAGAAAGGTCCCATTCTAGTGACAGGTCTTAAAAGTTTAGCTTCACAGTAAACTCACCTCTGTTTGTAACCTTTGAGAAACTGAAGTTAAGAAATAACCTTCAGGCAGTCTGACTCTTCACCTGTCTCAGGTTCTAAGACTTCTCCAAGCCCATGATCTCATCTCCTCCATAGAAAAATGGTTCATCTCAGTTATATTGACATTGGAACAAAGGGCATAATTAAAGAAGAATCTTTCATGTTCTACTGGCCACATTACTATTTACCACTTATGTACCCTTATTCACTGCCTTATTCTAGGTGGATTTTCTAACAGTCTTTTTACTCACTAGCCATAATTCAACATTTCTGTATTGAGAGATAGAAACAATAAAATATCATTTTCTTCCCTCTTTCTACCCTTTCCCAGCAATCCATAAAATGACCAGGGTTCTCACAGAACAGTGTGCTCATTCACTTAATAGGTTTTTATGTGCAAGGCTGTGCAAGGTAGTGAACACAGCAAGATGCACCAGGAATTATTTCCTCCCTCAAGGAACTCACGTTCCAGTGTGGCAGAGAGCGGATGAGTAAACAAATGACTGCACAGTCCCTCACAGACTGTCACAGAGCCACACACAACTGTCAGGGGAGCCTAGCTTCCAGAACAACAAGCAGAGAACACTTTGAGGGTTGCCAGATGGGAAGGGGATGGAGGCCTGGGTGAAAAAGGTGAAGGGTTTACAAAGTGCAAATTGGCAGTTACTGTACAAAGTAGTCACAGGATGTAAAGTGCAGCATAGGGAATACAGTCAATAACACTGTGTATGGCACTAGGTGGTTCTAAACTTAACGGATAAACTCTAAACTCTTAACTCTTAACTCTTTTTAAGCTATATAAATGTCTAACCACTATGCTGTACACCTGAAACTAATGTAATGTTGAATATTAACTGTAATTGAAAAACATGCTTTTTAAGAGCAACTAGTAAAAATGTATAAAAGAAATCGTAGAGGATAAATGGGATACAATAGACAGATAATGAAGGAAAGGGCTGTCAAGCCAAGGGGTCTTTACCAAGAGGTACATGGATCAAGTTCAGGGGGTCGAAGAATTTCAATGGGAAGCAATTACATCTTTGTTTTCACTAACATCCAGTTAGTGAAATTTAGCATTTTTTAAATTATAAATACAGGCCCAAAACTGGAATAGTGTTAGCAGTACTTGTACCTTGTCCTCAACAGAAACACATGTATATTCAACTCATAGTGTAGTTGAGTCAGATTCTTAAAAGGTCATTTACACTCATTATTACTTTGAAATTACAATAAGTATTAGACCTAGTGTGAGACCTTATAATTTTTTGCATCAATAGAAAACACAACATGCTATAACAAACTTTTTTCTAATACTTTTATAATTATGTATAAATGTAATTGGATCTCTTTGTAAGATTGTATATGCTTATGCATTTAAGTACTTTATTCTGAGAAAGCCTCTGTAGACTTGACAAGACTAGTGGGTCCAATGCTAAAAAAGGAATAAATAATAAAATCAAGAACCCTTGTTCTAGGCAAAAGGAACAGAAGACAGCAAGTACAAAATATGAGGACTTGTTCAAGAACTCAATCACTAATGCCGTCTTTTCTTTCTCCTGACTCCAGATTCTTCCCCATCTCTCTCCTCTACTCTCTTACCTCCACTCCCCTAGTTTGGGGCATCTGTCCACTGCCCCTCCTCCAACCCATTTTCCATACTCCCCCAAGAATTCTCTACTTAGAATGCTGATATTGTGCCACTGCTGTTTGGGTCAAAGGGGGTAAGGAGAGCCCTGCTCACTGGACCTTCATTTTTCTTCTCCCCACAGTCCCCAAGCACCACACCATGGAGCCCTTGGAGTCCTTGGGACAGGTTTGGAAATCCCTGGCCTGAAAGAGCAAGTGTGGCTTTCAACACCCTCCATGGAGTGTTCAACAATATAATTATTACCCTTGATTTTATGTCCTTGTGATTGGATTCACTCACCGGTTTGCATGTTAATTTATTTATTAATTAAAGCTTTCCTAAAGTATTTTGTTTACCATGGCTGGGGTGGTAGCTCCATGATGGCATTCTTACCCCACGAGGCTTCTATTGTCCTGCCCCACCGTCCTTTTGGCCGTAAGAGGGATCTGGCTTCTTTCACATAACATACATCCCAGGAGAAAAGAAGATGGAAAGGATGGAGGTCAAGGACATCTTTATTTCAAAGGTTTACTATTTTATTAAGGAGGCAAACCCTCCCTGAGGATGTCCACCTGTATCTCACTGGACGAAATAGTGTCACATGGCCACCCACAGCTGGAAGACAGACTGGGATATCAAGTATTTTTATTTGGGTACATTTCTTGCCTCAAATATAATTAGAGTAATGTTGAAGAAGGGGAAACAGATATTTGGGTGGACAGCTAGCCATGTCTGTTACATGACCTTCTCACTTAATTCTACTGGTATTATAAGCTTGAATATAGAATATAATAACTTAAGTAATGGGTATATAACAGTCAATGTTAATTCAGTGGGAGGAAAAGCAATTATACTAACTTTTACCTTACATTGATCCATGTAGTCAGAGAATTAGCCCACATTGGCATGGACTGCCCTGGGTACTAAACATAGTAACTAATGGGCTAGATTTTCCCATGTTCAGATTACCCACATCCAGCCAGTGAAGCAGTGTGTGAATCTGGTTGCTTAAACATTTGAGCTCCTTTTGTATGCTATTACTATAGTGAATGAAATTATATTCTATGTTTTGAGTAGAAAAACCAACCTATACATCCCATTGCTTATACAAAATTTACATTTTATTCACCTGCTTTAAATCCTTTTTCAGAATGTGGCAAATATGAATTTTAAAAATTCAGTAATATATGATTCATACAACTTAAGCATTGCAAATTAGAGAAAATATTGTTATTTCTGTTTCTTCATATTATAATCATGTCATCTCTTGCAAAATCCTCAGTTATCTAGAAATATATAAGGTTCTCAATCTACTGTGAATGGACAATGCTTTACCTGGGTGCTATGTAAATTTATTATGTCTTAGTTGCACGATGGGACCTCATCCAAGCAATTTGAAGTTTCAGCAGATCAAGTATGGGTGTTGTCCTGATAGTTATTTAGGACAAGCTAGGAAGAGTGGAGGAATAATAATGAACTAAAGTACAACCAAAGATGAAGATAAAAACAAAATTTAATTTTTGTACATTAGATTACTAATATAATGATAAAATAATGATTAAAACACAGTAAGGCAGCAACTTCTTTATTTTGTCCTCTAATCATCTAATATTTATTAGTCATATTTGCTAAACTGATGGAAAACTCCTAAAGAATGTGTTGGGTCCTATGCAACACCAGCAGTGTCCTCAGCCATGCTTATTGATTGACCAAAGAATGTATTTATGAAAAATTCCAGTCTTACCTCCCAATTACCAGCAAATTCTCTTCATAGCTAAAAAGAATTACATGAATTAAGGCCAGTAGTATAAAGGTATAACTATAAAGTTGGGTGACTTTTTTTAAAACAAGCATGATGGAATAAAAAATATGCTGTCCTTCAAAGTTGAAATGCCAGAAGGCTACACACTTGTTGAACAGTGATGTAGTTTAATCAAAGCATCAACAAACTCCTTTGCAATTGCTTTTGAATCCAGTTAAAGAAACACAAGAAAAACAATTCACATTATTTTATAAATAAAGTTAATTTTGTATTCCCCCTCCTGAAAAATAAACCTTATTTGGATCATATATTTTACTCACAGTATATGGCTTTAGATAACTCTTCACTGTGTTAAAAAAAATTGTCCTTGAAAAATAAATTTTCACTGATTAAATGTACTAAAATAAACATAACATAGGATCATCCTAATACATTAAATCTCCCCAGGAAGAAATACAAAACTGTGGGCACAGGCTTTATGCAGTGAGGACTGTCTATAATTAACCCTTAAACCACTCTCTCTAGGCATTCTTTTTTCTCCCCTCATTTATTTCTTTTCCCTGGGCATTCTTAAGTTTGCTCAAGCATTGATATTAATAATGCACCAATAAAGCAGATCATTTTAGCATGTGTCTCTAGGACACAAAGTGGGTTAATAATTGTCTGTAACGATAACATCTTCAGTTGCCATGGAGGTTTGACCGAATGTATGTAGGAGAACTAAATTTTGTGACTATAAGCAAACATCTAGGTACAAAGATACGTGTTGAATATGAATGTATAGTTAGCTCAAAGCAGTATATTTGGCCTCAGATTATGCAGTGGAAATGTTTGTCCACTCCTAGTGTTAAAAGATTCCTTGAAAACATACATGTTTTAAGTCTTGTAACATATATCTCTAAAACAGACTAGGTTATAGCTGTTAACTAACTTGTCTCCTACAGCTTGAGGCCAACTCCATGCAAGGATGTTATAAAAGTGGCTCTCTAAGGCTGGCTCTCTGGCTTTGGCGACTTTTTCAGTTCTGCAACAGTTGGTAGAGAGTTTTGAAAATCAGAGAGACCAGTGTAGAGCCACAGTCTAGCTATGGGTACCATCATGTCAGAACTCTAAGTGAGACCATCAGCAGATAGGGATTTTAGCTGCGGCACTCAAAGGTAAGCTACCTGAGGGCAGGGACCATCTGGGTCAGACATGTCAGGCAGCCTCCAGCTCCCTAGTTTTATCCTAGGGTATTTCTAGATTCAAGGACTAATGGACTCTTCAGTTGTGAAGTAAAATTAAAACTCACAACTACTGAAGTATTTACTATCATGTCAGTGAACTAAAAATTTACTTGCTTTTAATCATGCGCAATAAAATAAGTGTATACCTGTAGTTTCACATGAAATGTATCTTGTAATACTCTTTGTAGTGTTTTTGAAAGATTCATTTTTATTTCTCTTGTTTTGACAGCTCTATGACCATGTCATTGTGTCACAAAATGGGGAACAAATGAAATAAAACAAAATAATAATAGCACAGTGGAATACTTAAATTATGGTGGTTAGAGTACAACAGACTTTAGCTGAGAGTCCAAGCTCTGCACCTTACTATATAAACCTGAGTAAATTACTCAACTGCTCTTACCCTCAACTTTTCTTCTCAAAAAAAAGGGGGGAAATAATATTGATAAATGTGGCTACTTTCTAAAATAACCAGGAGGATTGAATAATGAATGTAAAAGGGACATAAGAGGATTTGATGGGGGGGCATTGAAAGTATTCCATATCATGATTCTGGTGGTTATTATATGATAATTTAAAACTTTAGAACTTAGAACTCTGGTTATGATATGACAACTTAGAACTTTAGTTCTAAGTTCAAAATTCTTAGAACTATACACAAAAAGTATGAATTTTACAGAATCTCAAGTGTACCTCAATAAATCTGACTTTAAAAATAAAATAATAAAATTTTATTTTAATTTTTTAATTGTTGTTCAATTGTTGTTTAATTGTTGTTTCCATTTTCGGGCCACCACTTTCCCCCACCTCATGCATGCCCACCTCCCACCTTCAATCCTTCCCTGCTTTGGCTTTGTCCATGGACCCTTTATACATGTTCCTTGACAACCCTTCCCCTTCTTTCCCCTGTTATCCTCTTCCCCCCTCCCCTCCGGTAACTGTCAGTTTGTTCTTTATTTCAATGTCTCTGGTTCTATTTTGCTTGCTTGTTTCTTTTTTTATTATTATTAGGTTCCACTTATAGGTGGGATCATATGGTATTTGTCCCTCACCCCCTGGCTTATTTCACTTAGCATAATGCTCTCCAGTTTCATCCATGCTGGCACAAAGAGTAGGAGCTCCTTCTCTCTTTCTGCTGTGTAGTATTCCATTGTGTAAATGTACCATAGTTTTGTAATTCACTCATTTACTGATGCGCACCTAGGTTGCTTCCAGCCGTTGGCTTTTACAAATTGTGCTGCTATGAATATTGGGGTACATAATTTCTTTTGAATTGGCATTTCAGGATTCTTAGGGTATAATCCCAGCAGTGAAATTTTTGGGTCAAGAGGCAATACCACTTTTAGTTTCTTGAGGAAACTCCATACTGTTTTCCACAGTGGCTGCACCAGTCTGCATTCCCACCAACAATGTACTAGGGTTCCATTTTCTCCACAACCTTGCCAGCACTTATTATTTGTTGATTTGTTAATGATGGCCATTCTGACTGGTGTGAAATGATATATTATTGTGGTTTTAATTTGCATCTCTCTGATGGCTAGTGATGCTAAGCATACCTTCATATGTCTCTAGGCCCTCTGTATGTCCTCCTTGGAGAAATGTCTGCTCAGGTCCTTTGCCCATTTTTTAATTGGATTGTTTGTCTTCATGGAGTGGAGTTTCATGGAGAAAGTTCTGTGAGTTCTTCATATATTTTTGACATCAAACCCTTGTCTGAGATATCACTGGCAAATATATTTTCCCATATGGTTAGTTTCCTTTTCATTTTGCTATTTTCTCAGCAAAGCCATGCAGAAGCTTTTTATTTTGGTGAAGTCCAATTTGTTTATTCTTTCCTTTATGTCTCTTGCTCTAGGGGAACTATTGGTGAAAATATTGCTGCATGGAATATCAGATTTTCCTGCCTGTGTTCTCCTCTAGGACTTTTATGGTGTCACAACTGATGTTTAAGTCATTTATCCATCTTGAGTTTATTTTTGTGTATGGTGTAATTTGGTGGTTGAGTTTCATTTTCTTTGCATGTAGCTGTCCAGATCTCCACTGTCCATTTGTTGAAGAGGCTATTTTTACTCCATTTTATACTTCTGCCCCCTTTGATAAATACTAATTGATCATAGCAACTTGGGTTTATTTCTGGACTCTCTCTTCTGTTCCATTGGTCTATGTGTCTATTCTTATGCCATGTTGTTTATGGTTCCACATAAATTTTTGAAATGTTTGTTCTACATCCGCGAAATATGTCATTGGTATTTCAATAGGAATTGTGTTGAATCTATAAATTGCTTTGGGTAGTATGGACACTTTAATGATGTTAATTCTTCCAATCTATGAACATGGTATATGCTTCCATTTATTTGTGTCTTCCTTAATTTCTTTCTTCAGTGTTGTGTAGTTTTCTGAGTACAGGTCCTTTACCACCTTGGTTAATTTGTTCCTAGGCACTTTATTTTTCTTGTTGCTACAGCAAATGGGATATTGTCCAAAACCTATGGGACACAGTGTAGGCAGTCCTGAGAGGAAAGTTCATAGCAGTGCAGGCCTACTTAAAAAGGATAGAAACATTTCAAATAAACGACCTAACCCTACATCTAAAAGGACTAGAGGAACAACAACAAACAAGGCCCAGAGCCAGTAAAAGAAATGGAATAATCAAGATCAGAGCAGAATTAAATGACATAGAGACTAAAAGAACAATTCAAAGGATCAATAAATCCAAGAGCTAGTTCTTTGAAAAGATAATCAAAATCAACAAGCTTTTAACCAGATTCATCAAGAAAATAAAGCAGAGGACACAAATAAATAGAGTCAGAAGCAAAAGAGGAGAAATTACAACTGATACCACAGATATACAAAGGATTGTAAGAAATGACCACAAACAACTATATGCCAAGAAATTAGAAAATCTGTGTGAAATGGACAAATTTCTTGAAAAATATAATCTTCCAAAAGTGAATGAAGAAGAAGCAGAAAGCCTGAACAGACCAATAACAACTGGTGATATTGAAGTAGTAATAAAAAAACTCCTGGCACACAAAAGCCCTGGACTGGACAGTTTCACAGGAGAATTTTACAAAATATTTAAGGAAGAGCTAACCCTTATCCTTGTCAGACTGCTCAAAAAAATCCAAAAAGAGGTAAGACTAGAAAACCCTTTTTATGAGGCTAACATCATGCTAATCCCAAAACCAGACAAAGACACAACAAAGAAAGAAAACTACATGCCAATATCACTGCTGAATACAGCCACTAAAATCCTCAACAAAATATTGGCAAACCGGATCCAGCAATATATCAAAAAGATTATAAGCCATGATCAAGTTGGATTCATCCCAGACAGACAATATTTGCAAATCAAAAAACATAATATATCATATAAACAAAAGGGAAGATAAAAATCGCATGATCATATCAATAGATGCAGAAAAAACATTTGACAAAGTACAGCACCAATTTATGATAAAAACACTTAGCAAAGTGGGAATAAAGGGAGCATTCCTCAACATAATAAAGTATAGGGAACCCATCTGCATGGAATGGCAAATGTAGCCCAGCCCTATTGGAAAGCCAATAGGTGCATGGTAGCACACAGCACACCAAACCCACAGATCAGTTCTTCCATGGGAGACCAGGCCTGCATTATATCTAGTCTGCTTTGAGACTTGCTCTTGCTAAAACTCCCTCACCCTGACTTGAAGCAGCAAATGCTTATCGCATATCTTTAAAGTAACTTCCAGAAGTCTGTGCTCATTTTCCCAAGCACTAAAGCATAACCAGACCAATTACTGTTATCATTCTCTTTTATTTGCAACATTTTTCCTTGTTAATCTGTAGGAAGTAATCAGTAGTGTCCTTTCCTTTGCTATCTGTAAAAAGTAATTACCTCAAGCAAACCTAAGCATAATGAATGAGAACCTTCTTTGATGTACGCTATTAAAAGCCAATAAAAGCTTGTCAAGGCCAGGGTTGAGGCTCTCTCGCCTTGATAAAGTGGCCATGCAGTCCCTTTTCCTCCACAGGACTTTGGTAGTCCATGTGAATTTGTCTCATCTCATCCACAATGCTGCAGACACTGCTGGCCAGAGTCCACATCAATGAACGCCATATATGAGAGACCTACAGCCAACATCATACTCCATGGGCAAAAACTTAGAGCTTTCCCACTAAGATCAAGAACAAGATAAGGATGCCCGCTTTCACCACTCCTATTCAACATAGTATTGGAAGTCCTAGCCACAGTGATCAAACCAAAAAATAAATAAATAAATAAAAGGCATCCAAATTGGAAATGAAGAAGTAAAGCTGTCATTGTTTGCAAATGCCATGATAGTGTACAAAGAAAACTCTATAGACTCCACCAAAAAACTACTCAACCTAATAAGTGAATTTAGTAAAGGAGTGGGTTACAAAGTCAATATTCAGAAATCGAAGGCATTTTTGTACACCAACAATGAAATATCAGAAATGAAAATAAAATAGTAACATTTTAAATGCATGTAAAGTATTTAGCATAGTGTTTCAACACTGCGTGTCATTCATCTTTATTCCCCAAGCACAAGTGTTGTGGGGTATTTTTTCTGACTACTTTGAAAATTTTATATTTATTACTCATTTTTGAAAACTTGATTATGATGTAGTTTTCTTTGTGTTTATTCTGCTTGGGATTCACTGAGCTCCCTGGATCTGTGAATTTATAGTGTTTATTGAATTTGGAAATATTTTGTCATTGTTTCTTCAATTTTTTTTTTCTAAATCTGTCTCTCTCTTACTCTCTTTCTTTCTCCTTTTGGAACTACAATTACACCTTGATAGGATACTTGATATTTTCCTTCTCTCTTCCCTTCCTTCCACCCTCCCTTTCTTCTTTTATATTTCTTTTATTCAGAAACTGTCTAGAGAATTTCTATTGCTATCTCTTCAGGTTCATTAATTATTTCTTCTGAGTGAATAATCTATTGTTAATTCCATTCAGTAATTTTTTTCATTTTAGATATTATATTTTTCACCCTTAGATATTTTATTTGATTCTTTTTCCTGTTATGTTTATGTTTTCACTTAAGTCCTTGGGCATATTTACAATAATTGTTTCACTTCCTTGTCTATTATTTCCATTATCTTTGTCATCTCTGAGTGAGTTCTTTATTGACTGATTTCCCTCTGATTATGGGTCTTATTTTTCTGCTTTTTAAAATCTATATAGTAATTTTTATTGGGTATTAGGCACTGTAAATTATACTTTGTTGAGTGATGAATTTTGTTTTCTTCCTCCAAAAAGCTCTAGATTGTTTCTCTGGGTTGTGATAAAGTTTTTTATGGATTATTCTTTTTACGAAGAGTGTTGGACTTTGTCTTGCTAAATTACTTGAGAATGAGTGTAATGCTTTTAAACTTATTTATAAGCTTCTTTTTTCTAGAGTGGATTTTCAGCACACTTTGTTCTGGGTTAGGTTAGTCCTTCTCCTAAGGTGTGACCTTTCTTCGATCTCTATTGAATGCCTGAGTATTTAATGAGGGCTCATCATTCTGGCTAGTCAGAATCTTAACGTCTTTCAACTTGTGTGAGCTTTGGAAATTATTTAGCTTACTGGTTACTACTTGCTATTGGCCCTCTACTGTGGAATTTCACCTCACACATGCAAAGATTGGTACTCAGAAACAGACTCAAGAGACCCTCCCATACATATATTCACACACACACATATTATATGATATATATGCATAAATTTTTTTTCTGTGCAGCAGCTTCTTTTGTAATTCCCTGCCCTCAATATCAAGACATTTCAGCCTCCTCAAAATCCAGTCTCTGTCCCCTCAACTAAGCAAGGTCACTTTGCTCCTCTTAGGATCACCCACCTTCTGATGCCTTCCAGAAAGTGTGTCAAGGCAGAAGGCAAGTGCAACTGCAGTGCTTACCACATTTGTTTTCTTTTCCTCCTGATTCATAGTCCTGTGCTACACATCACCTCAATATCTGCTAATATTTACTTTTCCATTTATTTTGTTCTAGTTCTTAGTTGTTTATAGTGAAGGGTCAGTCCCATTCCAGTTACTTTATTATGGCTAGAAGCAGAATTTCGTTCATTGTTTTATTCTTGAAACTCTTCTGTATGAAGTTCTCCAATATGGTGGCCAAGGTAAACATGTCTCACCATCTTGAACAACCACATCAGAATTGCAACTAAACTATAGAACAATCATCACTCAGAACTATCAGAAATCAAGCTCAATGGAAGTCCTACAACCAGGGGTCCCCAACCCTGGGGCTATAGAGTAGTACCAGCCCACGGCCTATAAGGAACCAGGCTGCAAGAAAAGCTCGCCTGAGCTCCACCTCCTGTCACCTAATATACCCGTCTTCCACAAAACCAGCCCGTGGTGCCAAAAAGGTTGGAGACCACTTCCAATTACAGAATTAAAGAAGAAACCACATCTATCCAGACTAATAGGAAGTGTGGAGATGTGGAACGGGCTCATCCCACACCTACGTGTGGTAGATAAAAATCAAGAAGGATATCTCAGAAGTAAGAGGTCCAAGCCCCATACCGAGCCCCCCAGTCAAGGGTTCCTATGTCAGAAAGATAACTTCCCATGACTTCTAGATGTAAAAACCAGTGGGGATTGAGTTGGGCAAGAAACTGCTGGATTCCCAAGCAGTTCCTGTTAAATGGTCCATGCATGGACTTACTCAGACTCACTCCCTCTGAGTTCCAGCACCACAACAACAGATTGATAGGCACCAGTGGCATATAGGAGGAAACTGAAGTGTCTGGCATCAAGGTGAGAGATGGGGGACAATTTTCTCCAAGATAAAACTGCTGGCAGAGGCCATTGTTTCTTTACTGAACCCTTCCCCCACAGAGTCACAGAGCCAGCAGGCAGGTGCCATATCTGAGACTCCATCACCCAGGCTAACACTGTTTGCCCCACCCTGATGATTTTCTTATGCCCTGCCCTACCCAAGTTATGGGCCCTCCCAGCTATTAATAGTGGCATTTCCATTAGAATACCTTGTCTTGGCTCTTGCTTCAGATCTTCCTAAATCATCTCATGCAAGCATCAGCTGGACTGAGTGAGCCCCTGTATCTCTTGCCAAGGGTCCTAGGCCTGGAACTAGCAGCAGCTGTCCTTGGTTCACAGCTTGGCCACACCGGGGCAACTCCAAGCTCAGCACAAGTAGTAGCCATCTGCAGGTCTCTTTATAACTTATGCAAGTGGCCCCAGGTAGAACACAGGTGGAAGCTGACCTTGGCTGCACCTCCTGGGAAACTCCAGAGCCTGCACACCCAGTGGACAGCTACAAACCACATCATAGCACCACCACCCAAACATCTCCACAAGCAATACACTCAAGTGATAGATATAGCAGGCACTAGAGCCCTGCTGAAGTAAGTCCTGATCTGTGAAGTGGGCCCTGGCACAGCTGACATCCACTAGGGCAGAGATTGGTGGACAGTGGTCAGAGCCAGTTCTTGCAGTCCTGGCCTGAGTGAATCCTTCCCATTGACCTGCCAATAGCAATCAAGGCTCAACTACAAGAGAAGGGTACACTCAGCCCACACACAGAGCACACCTCAAATACTCAGCTTGAGTGATAGGGGAGGCTGTGATATTGGACTGTATAGGACACCTACTACATTAACCATGCTACCAAAACAGGGACTCATAGTAGCTGTACCTAATACATAGAAACAAACACAAGGAGCCTGCCAAAATGAGGAGACAAGGAAATATGGTCCAAATGAAAGAACATATCAAAACTCCAGAAAAAGAACTAAACAAAATAGAGATAAAAATCTATCAGATGCAGAATTCAAAATATTGGTTATAAGGATGCACAAGGAAGTTAATGAGAACTTCAACAGCATAAAAAACAGGCAGTCAGAAATGAAGGATATGCTAATTGAAATAAATAACAATTTACAGGGAATCAAGAGTAAAGTGGGTGAAGCTGAGGATCAAATCAATTATTTGGAACACAAGGAAGTAAAAAACAACTAATTGGAACAGCAAGAAGAAAAAATAATCCAAAAACAAACAAACAAACAAACAAACAAAGGTAGTGTAAGGAGCCTCTGAGATAACTTCAAGTGTACCAATATCGTGTCATATAGGGTGCTAGAAGGAGAAGAGAAAGACCAAGAAACTGGAAACCTATTTGAAAAAATAACAAAAGAAATTTCCCCTAATTTTGTGAAGAAAATAAACATACAAGTCCAGGAAGCACAGAGAGACCCAAACAAGATGGATGCAAAGAGGCCCACACCAATATATATCATGATAATGCTAAAGATTAAAGATAAAGAGTCTTAAAAGCAGCAAGAGAAAAGCAGTTAGTTGTCTATAAGGAGTTACCATAAGATTGTCAGCTGATTTCTTAAAAGAAATTTTGCAGGCTAGAAGAGATTGGCAAGAAATACTCAAAGTGGTGAAAAGCAAGGACCCACTATCAAGATTATTCTACCTAGCAAAGCTATCATTTAGAATCGAAGGGCAGATAAAGAGCTTCCCAAACAAGAACAAACTAAAGGAATTCATCATCACCAAGCCATTATATAAAATACTAAAAAGACTTATTTAAGAAAAGTAAGAAGATCAAAGCTATGAACAATAAAATGGAAATAAATATATATTTATCAGTGATGGAGTAAAAAAAAACAAGCTAAGCCAACAAACAAAACAGAAATAGAAGCATAGATGCAAAGAATGTTTTAATGATTGCCAGAAGGGAGGGGATCTGGGGGAATGGATGAAAAGATGAAGGGATGAAGAAGTAGAAATTACTAGTTACAGAATAGTCATGTGAATGTAAAGTACAGCACAGGAAACGGAGTAGCCAAAGAACTTTTATGCATGACCCGTGGCATAAACAATGGTGTGGGGATTGCCTGAGAAAGTGGGGGGTGCTGGGTGAGCAAAGGGAGAAAAATTGGGACAACCGTCACGGCGTGATCAATACAATATAATTTTAAAAAGAAACTCTACTGTGTGTTGGAAATTTTTCAAAATAAAACATTTTGGGGCATAAAGTATGTAGCTAAGGATAGAGGATCCAAACAACTGACATTCTAAGTATGGTGGTCTTGGAGTTTGTTTGGTTCCCATGTCTGAAAATTCCATGCCAGAGGAGAGACCCTAGGTTCAAAGAAAAATGGACTGAATGTAATCTCAGACCCTTTAGGATCCCAATTTCCATAGTCACCTCAGTCCTTCTGGTCCTGCATGATGGGAAGAGGGTAAGGAGAATTGATTCCTGGACTTACTGCATTCCTTCTTTTACTACTTGATATATTATCTCATACAAAAGGTTTACAAATGGTGGTGGCAGGCCCTTAGGCAAGGCCAAAGTCAGCAGTGTTAATAAGAGAATTATGTTCCATGACTTTCATTGAAAATAAAGTATTTAAGCTCCACTATATGTTAAATCGACTCTTCTGGGCTAGTTTATGAAGGAACCTCTAAATAAATCTGTTTCTATGAGACAGTGTATTCCAAATTTCATACAGTTGACTTACAAAATGCAGCTAATTTGTACTTTGGGGGTTCAAGAATAGGACTTGACTTTAATCATAGTTGAAGAGAACAGCCTTTAATCTTCTATTATCTATATCAGTTTTCTATTGTCTATTGCTGCATAATAAACTACACCAAAATTTACTGGCTCAATTCAATTCTATTGTTCTAATATAGTACAAGTGTACTATAAAAATGGTTATGATATTAATACTGGTTCAAGAATCCCTGTTCCATCTATTAAAATGATTTTAAAGTACTTTTAATTTATTTAGTGCAAGTAAACACTTCACAACTGATTTTGTCTTAGATGCAATTTCTTATTAAGTAGTTTGAGTATAATTAAATTTTTATATGGTAGTCCAGGATTTTTCCATTGCCTCCATTTATTGAACATCTCTGAAGTTAAGAGACAAATGGAGTTAGTTATTTATTGACCTTATGCCAGGTCACTGCTTTTTAAAAAAATAAACATTTTTAGACAAAAAGTAGTGGTTTAAAACAGTACTATTTAGTTGGCTCATGATTCTGCTGGGTGGTTCTGGTCTGGGATAGTCTCACTTGATCTCTGTGATCTCTTTTGAAATGTGTCAGGGACCAGTTGGTAGCTTAACTGAGGGCTGGCTGGTCTCAGATGGTCTCATTCATACTTGTGATGGTTGGCTACCTGTTGGCTGGGGGAGATGTGAATGGCTTGGCCACGAATCTCTACCAGGGAGAGATGAGAAGTTGGCAAGATGAGAAGCTGGAGAGATCAGAAGGGTAGTTTAGGGAGGTTCATAGAGCAAGAAAATTCCAAGAGAAGCGTGGAGATAAGCCCACTGTGCGAGTTCTTTTCAAGTTCTGCTCTCATCACACGTGCTAATGTTTCATGTGCCAAAGTACAGTAAGTCACATGGTCAACCCAGATATAGACCATGAGAAAATAGTCTCTGCTTCTCTATGGGAAGAGCAGAAAATTTGGGCATTTCTACACTCTACCACAACGTCAAATTAAATTCAGATAGAAGTGTAATAGAAGGCTAGGAAGAGAAAGCAAATTAGTGTAAATTGGAAGCAATTGGCCTTTTGGGAGATGAGTGGAGATTTGAAATGGACCTCAAATTGCTGGACAGAAAGAGAGGAGTGCAAAGTGCATTTATGGTAGAGGACCTCACCTCTATCTATCTATTAAAATCTCAAAGATAGAAATTACATGACATTGCCCAAGGGCTACACTCTGCCCTAGATACCCTCCTACGTATTCAGCTGCTATGCCTCAAATCTGTTGTATGTAGGCTCTCCTTTATCAGCAAAATTCACGAATGTTCGTGTTACTCAGAGTTTTGTCCTTGCTCCTCTTTTATCCTTATTCTACACATTTCCTCTGGGTCATCTCATCCAGTGATGATATCTGAATCTACATATGTAGCCCTGACCTGAGACCTGCAGAACCATATTTTTCAGCAAATTAAATCTCTGCCTATGTAGCCTCCAAGCACTTCAGACTCAATATTTTCAAAACAAATTTATTTTCATGCCCAGAGAACTAGATTTTTCTTTTGTTTTCCTGTTTTTAGTTAGTGCTTTCACCTCCATCCATTTACCTAAGCTGGAAACCTAATCTCATAGTTCTATTAGATTGCTTCTCTTTCATTTGCTTCAATTCCTGGTGATTTCATCTGCTACATGTATTTCAGGGCTTTCAAACTCATTTTCACTGGGGGCCACATCAGCCTCATAGTTGACTTTAAAGGGCCAAAAGTAATTTTAGGACTGTATAAATGTAACTACTCCTTAACAGTTAAGCAAGAGCTCGCTGCTGCCACTGGGTAGAAACAAGGTGCCAGGCCAGATAAAACAAGGTGGAGGGCCAGATTCGGCCTGTGGGCCTTGGGTTTGCCACCTGTGTATTTTGTATCCATACTCTCCTCTCCATTCCTACCCCACTGCCTTCGTGTGGGCTATCATCACCTCTCACCTGACTTCTTGTAGCAACCTCTTGACAGGCCTTACTTAAAGAGTTTCACTTTACTCATTTTTCCTAACTCTACTCCATTCAGGGTACACTTTATAAAACCCAAGTTTTGTTTGTGTCACTCCTCTATTAAAAATGTAAGCTGAGTCCTGCCCCTATTGCCCACAAAACTAAGTCCCAATTCCTTAAAAGCATGGCTTACCAAGTGCTCAGCAATCTGGCCCCACCTGATTTTACCAACGTCATCTCCTGCCATGCTGCCCCACCCCAACCCCTTTTCTCCAACCTCACTGAGGCTGGGCCATGTCGTGATGTTTTGCACTCTTCCTGGATTGCCAGTCCTCTCATTTCCATCTGGTAAATTCTTATTCATAGGCACAGCTCATGAACCTGTCACCTCCCTGCTGATGATGTCCCTGAGCCATCCAGAGTTAATCACTTCTCCGGTGTTCCTGCAGCCTTTTGCTCTTCCTTTAGCAGTGACCATTTCTCATGCTTTGGCTGCCTAGACCTGTGTTATGTGGCCAATTTTTAACCACATGTATTCTATCTCTCTGAGATAGAACCCAGAACATTTAAATTTCCCTTGCAGCTGGGAAGCTGTTAAATGACCCAGTCTCCCCCAATAAGATGTACCTACATGGAACTTTCTGGAACAGGCCTTTTATTCTTGGGGGTGCCTGTTGGGGTGATGCTACACAGCACAGCCGCTGTGTGTAGCCTCTAGTGCAGGAAGATGATGAGAGTGGTGTTTGCTAGATCAGCTCTTTGGGGGCACTGGACATGTTTGGGCTTCAGAATCTGCCTCTCTGGCTCTTGGAATATTCTGTGAGACACCTAATATGCTGTGATAAATAAATTTATTGCTTAAACAAGCCTAAGTGGATCTGTTTCTGCAATGACTGAAGAAAAAAACCACCTTGATTCAAACACTTACAAGTTTTATCATACAAGTTGTATTTTATTGTATCAAGTTCTATTATATTTGGGTGTTTGTTTTGCTCACTAGACTAATCACAAACACTGTAATCTTCTGCTTTTATTCATACTTCTGATTTTTTACATGATTTGTATAAAATATGTATTGAGTGCCATGCACTGTGTTAGTCAAAGATCACACGTGATCTTTGCTCTTGCAAAGTATACAGCATAAAAGATCTCTGTGCCTCAAACATTCTAGGTATTCAATTAAGTTAGTGTACCAGTTCACTTGATCAATTATTTCTCTCAATGGGCATTCATGTCCTGAAAATACAAAAATAAATGAGAAATGTCCTTAAGTTTCTCTCAGGCTAATAGGAGACATGGATTTATAAATAAATAGTGTCTGTGCAACGTGAACAGTATGATAACTGAAATATGTCCCAGATTCACTGGCGGCATAATAAGCGGTGTCGTGAAGAATTCTGCTTGGAGGATTCAGGAATGAAAGACTGAACTACTGAACTTGTAAATATTTGAGCAAGTGTGTATAAGTTTTCCTTTTTTTCCTCTTCCTTGTTCCCCCTTTGCTTCTCTTTTCCCTTCTTCCTTCTTCCCTTCTCTTCTCCTTTTCTTGCTATTCCCTTTGCCCTTTAACATTCAAGTCAAGAACCAGTTTTGTAATAAACCCTTATTGACCACTCCTCTTCTTCCTTTCCAAATTCCCAGGCTCTGTTAGTAATGTTTCCAAACTCCCATAATGCCTTGTACATAACTCTATTAATTCTCTCACCCTCTGACGTATATCACCTATGTATCTGTCAGGCATCCTCCTCCCCCAAGTCAGGGCCTGGCAAATAGTCAGTACTCAATAAATATTCCTTTTTTTCTTGTATTTTTACTTTTTTGTTTCTTTTTGTTTTCATGTTTTTTTCTTTTTGTGATTTTTTCAATAAATATTTCTCAAGGGAAAGTAAATTAAAATTCCAATGAGATACCACTAGTCTCCCATCAGAATGACCAAAATGATAAAGATTGGTAACACTAAGTGTTGGTGAAGATGCAGAAAACTGGAAATTTCAAACATTGTTGAAAGAAACATAAATTAATACAACCATTTTATATATTTATCTTTATTGAGTTTTAGAGAGAGAAAGGGAGGGGTAGACAGTGAGAGAGAAAAGAGAGAGAGAGGGAGAGAGAAAGAAATAGTGATTTGTTGTTCCACTTATTTATGCTTCATTGGTTGATTCTTGTGTGTGCCCTGACTGGAGATCAAACCTACAACTTGGCATATTGGGACACACTCTAACCGAGTCACCTGGCCAGGGCCAATACAACCATTTTAGAAAACTGGCAAAATTTCCTAAAGCTGAACACATAGATATTCTACTAACCAGAGATTGAACTCTTGGGTATATATCTAAAAGAAATGAATGCTTATGTCTAAGAAAGTTCATCATATCAACCTTATTTATAATAGCCCTCAAATGGAAACAATCTAAATGTCTACCCACAGTAAAATGGATAGGTGAATTGTGGTATATTTATATTATGGAATAATACACAATAACTTTTCTTAAAAATGAAAAACTACTGCATGTAGCAATATGGGTGATTCTCATAGACTAATACTGAACAAAAAAAAAATAACAAACACAAAAATTTACATATTGTGATTACACCTAAATGAACTTCCAGAAGAGGCACAATTAGTTATTGGTGCTAGAGGTTGAAACAATGGTTAACTTTTATGGAACAGGTGTGTGTGTGGGAGTGGGGGGCGCACAGTAAGGCACTGAATCAGGATAGGAGAGAGACTTTTGAAGTTTGCAAATACTCCCTATTTATTATAATGGTACTTTTAAAAGCCACATACAAAGGATTTTCCAGGACGTGTCAACTACCCTTCATTCAAATCATTTTACACCCCCAACCACATAAATATGTACAAATTTGAGTTTTATACTGATGATCTGTGCATTTTTTACTGTATGTAGGTTATATCTTGATAAAAATAGAAATGTAAAAATAATTAATAAAAATAAACATTCCTTGCCCTGGCATATTTGGTTGGAGCGTCATCCCACGTATCGAAAGGCTGCGGTTTGTACACCCAGGTTGCAGGTTTCATTCCTGGTCAGGAGCATTCTGCAGGCAACCCGTGATGTTCTTCACATTCACGTCTCTCTCTCTCTCTCTCTCTCTCTCTCTCTCTCTCCCCCCCATTTCCCCTCTCAAATCAATAAAAACATATTATTGGCTGAAAATTAAAATAAACAAATAAATAAATGTTCCTTGAATGAATGAGTCAATGAATGGGTGAACTGGATCTTTCAGGAGAAAATTAAGATGGTATTTATTACAGTGTAGAAGGGACTTCGTGCTGCACTGAATTTTTAAGCTGGTCCTCGATCTTTTTATACTCTAATAATGCCCAAAGTAATTGTTCATGTACTTTCGTTGCTTAAATATTAGTTGCTTTTGCTATTTAATCACAATTGTGAAGTTAATAAAGAAAATCATTAACAGTAAAGCAGATGATGAGACCTTGTGGTACTGGCATTTAATTCACTGTGAGTGACCTATTAAGTCCTTTGGGAACTGGTTAATATGCTTAATTACATTCTGGTTTTTATTCTTTTGTGTTTTATGAGATGCAAGTACAAATTAATTATTTAGACTCTTGAAGGGAGAGACGAGAAGTTGGCACCCTTGTTTACAAACAGAAGCGGAAACCACCCAGTATATGATATTGCCCAAGCCACCCAAAGGCCTGAGTGGAATAGTCCTAATTGCCGGGTGGCCAGACCATGGGATGCGCCTCTCCCATCCTTTTTCAGGCGGGGCTCAAGGTTAAGCCACTTATCCTGACGGCTTGCTCGTACAGGTCGAGAGCGGCCAACAACTCCGCAGGCGACCGATGGCAGAGGTACCGGAGGCGTTTTCGAAATCAGACCCAGTTCTGGTTTTCAACCCAGAAAAAGGGATGAGGCGCCGGGAGACGCAATTCCCAAGGGTTCCAGTAGGTGACGTTGCCCCGCATTTGCCGCACGCGGGAAGGCGGAGAACTGTGTGTGCTTTACCTGGGGCTCCTGCCGCGCGCGCCTCACCTGGGCTGGCGCCCTGTGCCTCCCTGGCCGCGCTGGGGCGCTGTGCAGCGGCCAGGCCACCGCCTCCTCTCGGAGGGCACGCGCTGTGGTGCTGCTCCTGCTCCACTCTGTCTGCCTCCTGTAACTCCCTGCCGAGGGGGCGGGCACCGACGGCGCGCTGGGAGAGACAGGCGAGTTGGAGGCCAGGTATGTTCTTCCACAAGGGCCGGGCGGCCGAGAGAGCAGCGTCGGACCAGAGGGTGGAGGAGGCAGAGGAGAAGATGCCACTCTCGCTGCCACCTCAGGACGACCCAGGGGAGTCCAGCCGGTCCAGGACCTCCAAGAAGCACACCCCTTTCCATATCTGGCGCTCCAAGAAGAAGCAGCAGCCTCAGCCGTCTGATTGCGGGGTGTTCGTTCCGCACCCGCCCCCGGCGCCCCTCGGCGAGGACAGGTAAGTGGCTCGCCCAAGACCTCCAGCCTCACCTCCTCCTCCTCTCCTCTCCTCCCGCTACGCTGATCCTTGAGTCCTCTTCACCGTCAACCTCACTCAACCCCACTTGGGGGAGGGCAAAAGCCTGGGATCCATTTCACCTGGCACGAGTGTAACGGGGTGCACAGGGGCGCAGTCTGGCCCCTGCGGGTGGGTCCCTCGAGGTTTCTGGCTCAGACCAAGCACCAGCGAGGAAACTTGTGCCAACCCGATGTGTTTTTCATTTTGACTGTCAACGAAGTTATGCAAGAGGCTACACTATCAACCTGCTAACAAGAGCAGGAAGATAGTGAAGGGGTATTAGCATAATGAATGATGGTAGGAACGCTACCCTGGAATTATATAATACTTTCGATAATGGTGCCTTCATTGTGAAGACCCACCACCTTCATTCTTAAGAAATATCTACTGAATGGGAAAGTGGCAGGGATGGTTATCCCCGTTTTATGGGCAGAGAACCTGAAACCAAAGGCTTGTTCCTATTGGAATCAGAGGCAGAACTAGGCATCTAGTTATTCAAAATGTAGTTGTCATTGCGCTTTTAAAATATTTATTATTATCTTGTGGTGGCTTTATTCTGTCTGTAATTATTCAGTTATACTATCTAAATTGATACGTTATTGAACAAAAATCAGTTTGAAGTGACAGTATATCTATGTGTGGTTTGGACGTATAAACTGTTTTTAATGAAGGACAGTTAAGTAAATCCTTCTGTGTGTTTTTAAGCCACACCGTTATGAACAATGAGGACCAGAATAAAATTGTGCAAGATTTGCATTTTAGACATTTTTCCTTTTATTTCTAAAAATGTCTTAATTTTGCAATATATTTTTATTCATTTAGTATAAATTTTATTGAGTGTGTTAACTAAGTGCTGGGATATGAACGAACAGTAAGAGTGTGTCTTCTCTGTCATCAAAGAATTCTTGGTCTCTTGTGGAGACCAAAAAGTAAAGAGTGGGATAAATGCTTTGGTAGATGTTAGCTCAGAGGAGGGGATCCAGGGAGGCTTCCTGGAGGAGGATGGATGAAGTGGCTTAGTCAGATGGGGAAAGGGGAGAAGCAAGGAGTTCCAGGCAGAGATTGCACTATGAACATCACCAAGCCTCAGAATAGCGTGGTACTTCCTGAGAAGCACAAGTAGTTCAGGGAGGTCTATGCGTGAGGGTGTAGGCAGAGAAGTGCTATGAGAAGGCATTTTATTTTTTCTAATACTTTATCATATTTTTATTTATTTGAAGATTTACTGTGCTTGATTACGAACTGAAATTTCTGACAAAATAATTAATTATGATGTCCTCAATCGAGAAGTACTTTTCCTACTACTTCAGTAAATGTTTTAAATGTTCCCATAGTGGTTGTTCTTATCTGACCTAGTCTCATAATTTCCTGGCTATCAAAATGTAACCATTCACATCTGTCGACAATTTATTCAAATACAAGTGCATTTTAGAATAAAACTTTAATTAGGAGCTTTTGCTCCTCTCCTTGAGCTGCTTGTATTTTAGTTCTGTCTTGAAGCATTCTATTTGTTCCTTCAGAACTATGATGAACTTTACACTAACAAATGTTCTGAAAACTAAACATACTGGTCTGTTTGGGGGATGTTTTTCTAGTTAGATCATCTTTATAAATATTTTATTTACTTCTGAGAGAGTGTACCTGTTTCAAGTCTAAGGAGAGTGGTTAAAGTGCACTGAGGTTTCTGGCCAGACATTGGCCAGTGTGGCTCCATTCATTTCTGTCCAGGACCTGGAGGTGGTGGAACTTGGCTAGAAGGTGCAGAGCATACTGGGGCCTTCATCTCTACATACGGATGGGACAGTCAGGTGGCCACACATGTTTTCTGAACATAGACAGCTAATATTACAGGGTTTTAGAGCTAACAAGAACAAAATGGCTGTATGACCTTGGGCACGTATCTTTATCTTTCTGAGTTTCTTCATCTGAAAAATGGAGAAAATAGTAATACTGAGTCTATAGGGCTGTAGTGAACATCAAATGAGTGTTTATGTCATTAAATGTGAAGCTTTTACCACAGTTCTGGGCACAAAGTAGAAACTCAGTAAATGTAAAACCACCACCCTCATTAGTGTTATATGCAAAGATCTAATGGAAGAAATGGAAAAAATAGGATCAGATGGGGGAAAATGCTTTTCTTCCTAGAAGAGCTTAAAACTCCAATGATGATTCAAAGTTTATTGATGACAGATTTCTGTACTCTGCAAATATTTGTGGCTTTTAGTGTAGATGTTCTAAAAATCAATGATGGTTGCTTTCTTTCTCTACATGAAATAATTTGAACATGGCTCCCTCTCTTCCCAGAATATACCCTTAAAGGTTTTCTTCAGCTGGGTTTTGGTAAATGTGTTAATGTTGTTTTTCATAGAAATAGAGCCATAGGCCTCCTGAGCCAGCCCCATCTCTTATCTAGTCCATTGGTCCCATTCCATCAGAGGGCCCAGTGGTATGTGTGGAGAGGGCATCACGAGCTCTGGCGAGACTTTCCTTAGGAGCCATTGATGGCACTATCATTTGAGTTTTGAATTATACTCCATTTTTTAAACAATTTATTCAAGCATGGGTTCTCTATCTGGGGTTAAGTCCCTGTTCTTCTACTTACTGTGTCACACAGCTGTGTTATCCTGAGCAAGTTATTAACCTTTCTGTACCTTAGTGTTCTTATCTACAAAAGGGGCATAATAAGAGGTTGTTACAAAAATAAACAGGTTGAATCCCAGCCAAGATGGAGCATAGGTAGACACACTTCTCCTTCTTGCACAACCACCAAAAGGAATTTACAACTAAATCTCAAAACAACACCCAGAACTGTCAGAAAATCAAACTGTATGGCAGTCTGACAACCAAGGATTTAAAGAAGCCATGTTCATGCAGATGGGTGGCTTTTAGAGGAAGTCAAAGCAGTTCCACCTAATACAAAGAAACAAACACAGGGAGGCTGCCAAATTGAGGAGATAAAGAAACATGGCCCAAATGAAAGAACTGAAGTAAACCCCAGAAAAAGAAATAAATGAAATATAGATAACCAACTTATCAGATGCAGAGTTCAAAACACTGATAAGGATGCTCAGAGAACTCACTGAGTATGGCAGCAACATAAAGGAATAAATGAAGTTTACACTAAGTGAAATAAAGAAAAATCTATAGGGAACCAACAATGAAGGGAAGGAAGCCTGGATTCAAATCAATGATTTGGAGCATAAGGAGGAAATAAACATTCAACCAGTACAGAAAGAAGAAACAAGAATTAAAAAAAAAAAACGAGGATAGTATAAGAAAACCCTGGGATATCTCCAAATATGCCAGCATCCCAATCATAGGGGTGCCCGAAGGAGAAGAGGAAGAGCAAGAAATTGAAAACTTTTTGAAAAAAATATTAAAGAAAATTTCCCTAATTTGCTGAAGGAAATAGACATATAAGCCCAGGAAGCAATAAGAGTCCCAAACAAGTTGAACCCAAAGACAACCACAGCAAGACACATCATAATTAAAATGCTAAACATTAAAGATAAAGAGAGAATCTTAAAAGCAGCAAGAGAAAAGTAAATAGTTACCTACAAAGGAGTTCCCATAAAACTATCATCTGATTTCTCAAAAGAAACTTTGCAGGCAAGAAGGGACTGGCAAGAAGTATTCAAAGTGATGAAAAGCAAGGACCCACATCCAAGATTACTCTATCCAGCAAAGCTATCATTTAGAATCAAAGGGCAGATAAAGAGCTTCCCAGACAAGGTAAAACTAAAGGAGTTCATCATCACCAAGCCATTTTTTCATGAAATGTTAAAGGAACTTATCTAAGAAAAAGAAGATCAAAACTATGAATATTAAAATGGCAACAAATTCACAGCAACTATCAACAGCTTAATCTAAAACAAACAACCAGAACAGGAACAGACTTACAGAAATGGAGATCATCTGGAGAGTTATCAGCCAGGAGGGAGAAGGGGAAGAATGGGGGAATAGGTTCAGGGATTAAAAAGTATAATTGGTAGGTATAAAATAGACAGGGGGATGTTAAGAATAATATAGGAAATGGAGAAGCCAAAGAAGTTACAGACATGACCCATGTATATGAACTAAGCGGGGAGATTGCTGGAGGGAAGGGGCATACTGGGCAGAGGAGGGCAAATGGGGAAAAATTGAGACAATTGTAATAACATAATCAAAATATATTTAAAAAAGAAATAAACAGGTTAATGCACACCTAGTGCTCAAAACTGTGACTGGCACATTGTAAACACTCAATAAATGGGAATTATTTCTCTTTTTTCTTATTAGTATCTAGCCAAACCTCCTTCTGAGTAGTAATTTTATGTTTATTGTCTGCTATATGATGGAAATGGTGCTTTCTTTTTACTTTCTCTAGTTAAGCCACCCAGTGTTGTTTTGATTAGAAATGGACACTTAACCAAAGGTCAATGCAATAAACTAAAAATGATCACCCTGGATCGGAATTGAACCCCAAACCTAGAAGTAAGCATTAATGCCTTCTTCAGGAAAGCCAAACTCAGGTAGGGGGTGTGCCTGATAACCCTCTGAAAATCAGCAGACCTGGTTTCATTTGGAGAGAAAAAAAAACGCAGCTAGCGCCAGAGGGCAGAGGCTCCTCACTGGGCAGCTAGAGACCTACCTCCAGTCAGGCAGTCCCTTAGTTTTCCTGTATTTGAACTGGACCTTTCCTTTGTACAAAGGCAAAACAACTTATTGCTTACATCACTACAGCAGCGATTCTCAACTGGTGTGCCGCAAGAATTTTTAAAACATGCAAGACCTAACGTTATTCAGGAGCGCTGGCCTCTTTTCCTTTAGATTGCCAAATAAAAAGCGACATCAGCCAACATAACAACAGTCGTATGGTGTGCATGAATTTAAATTATACATACTTTTTGATCAGATTGGCAAAAAATACAGTATATTTTTTGGCGTGCCATAGAATTTTAGTAATTAGTTTGTGTGTGTGTGTGTGTGTCATGAGATGGAAAAGGTTGAAAAGTACTGCATTCAAGTGTTGTGAGGATAAACTATTGTTTTATCTCTCAGAAAAAGCAATCGTTTATACTCTAAACAGGTTTAATTATTTCTAACATAAAGGACGTAGTGGTTAGTCTATGTTAGTTTTATCTAATGTTACATCTAAACAGGTTAATACTGGGTTATTTCTCTTATTTAGCTTGTGCCAAAGGCAAGAGTTTGAAATTCAAGGTTTATTTTGTTTCCCCACTGATACATGAGGAATTTAAATTTTAGCTCTGCCACTTACTAGCTGTCAGCTCCTGGGAAGTTTCTTTGCAGTTCTAACTGCAGTTTCATGATCTGTGACCTACCTCTTCACATTGTTTTTGAGGGTTATAAGTGTGTGTCTAAAATGACTAACCCAGAACCTGGAAGATAACAGATGTCCAGTAAACAGCAGCTCCGAGAGCCTGCTGTCGTGAAAAACACATAGATTGTGGTGTCGGACAGACTCAGTTTCAGATCTGCCTCTGCCATGTGGATGAGCTTTGTTAAATCTGTAAAATGGAAATTGCTTTCTTCTCACGGGGCGCTGTGAGGGTTTGATGTTATATATGTGTAGAACACCTGGCACGGGGCCCAGCCCAAAGCAGGTGGAAACAGGAGTGATAGTAGCAGTAAGGGCTGTAACTGTCATTGTCATAGTAATGGTAGTAGCATGAATAGATATGTTTTTACTCTGTAAGTGAAGTCAAACAACTTCAGAAGCCCAGAAGAAGTTGTAATCAGGTCTGGCCAGCCTTGAAGTACTTTGAGTATCTGGGCGTGCATGTTTGTTCACACAGGGTGGCCCCTTATGCATTCAGGGACTTAAAGATCTTGGTGTAGCTGACTTGGGAAGCCACGGAAAAACTTTATACTGTAAGTTAGAAAAATTTCTCCTGAAGTGATTTGGAAGTCTTTAGAGTGGGATGATTCTTTGCCACTTATCTCTGTCATCGTATCACTTATCCACCCTCTGTTTCTGTGCACTTAGTCACTGTCCTTGTAGCCCGTATGCAAATGATGTAAATGCTTGGGGAAACCTTTAGTGGAACTTCTGAGCTTAGGTTCGCTTTTCCCTTGTTTGTCTTTCAGTTATAAATCTTACTTGTAAAGGTTAGAAAGTGATCGCTGCTGTACTATTTGTCGATGATTAAAGCAATGCAGCACAGATATCAGCTACTGAAACTTATTTTCTAACTCCTAATGTTTATTCAAAATATCCATTTACTATGAACAATAAAAACACATATATGACCCCTGGCTGGGTAGCTCAGTTGGTTAGAGTGTTGTCCTGATGATACACCAAGGTTGTAGGTTCAATCCCAGGTCAGAGCACATAGAAGAATCAACCAATAAATGCATAAATAAGTAAGAAAACAAAGTAATATTTATTTCTCTCTCTCTCTCTCTGTCCACCCCCTCACCTCCCTGCTTCCTCTCTCTCTCAAAAAAAAAATCTGTCTTAAAATTTGAGTTTAACTAAGGGGTCAGTTGCGTTTCAGGAATATCCATGTAGAAAAAAGTGATTATTTAATTAAAAAATGTGTCTGGTGAGAAGATTATTTGAAGTGTGCATTTCTGCTTACTTTGAAACACTTATCCAATAACTGCTTAACTTCCATTTCACGTTATACTTATTATTTAGAAGATTTAGAGATCCTGTTCATGAAAAGCAATGTCATCAAACCTATAGAAAAGCTTTTCTACAATTAATGATAGATCATTCCATGGCCCAAATTTTTCTTTGTGTCTTATTGAAATGATTATCAATCAAATTCACAAGAGAAGTTTGTTATTGTTCACCAAACACTTACTGAGCACTTACTCTGTATCACACACTGGGAAACGGAACAATGGAGTCAGAGGAATCCCTAGGAAACTTGCCATGTACTGCAGGGTGGGGCACACGATGAAGATGAATAAAGTAGCATATGATGAGTTAAATGCAGACATTGAAGATTTAATCAAATACACTGAGGTCAGAAGGATTATCCTGAAAAAGCAGACATTTTTTCTCTCCTAAAGAAGTTGTACTCATGTTGAATAATTAATGAGCAGTTTTACTCTCTGCTGTGGAGACCATCGAAGCTCCCGATCTCTTGAGGTTCTGGTCATCTTAGACTATATCCGCCACTGGACCAAAAGGAAAATCGTGGCAAGTTTTATTTTCACAGTGGCATTTAAAACAAATAAAAAAGAATCATTCACTCAGGATTATGCATAAATCATTTTCTCCAGTTCTTAAAAATAAAGCCCGAGATTGTTTTACTTTAATTCTTTTGTCATATTTTGGTACCTGAGAGTAATGACTGCCAGGAATGTGACACACTGGCTTGAAAACCTTGGCTGGAATGATCGGTAAACATGGTGCTGACACTCTAAAATTATAGATTGAAAATGATTCTTGACATTCTTTGGATAGATTTAAAGATCCAGAGAGGATAGTTATTTTGTGTGTGTGGCTAATTTGGTGTTTAATCACTATTTGTCAAAATGGGTTTGGAGTCTGTGTCCAGGAGAGTCCAGCATCGCCTGTGATCTCAAAGCAAGGGGATCTTCAGAACAACGTATCTTTATTTTTATACCAAATCGCCTGGCACATCCAATGGGTGTCTTTCCATAGGTTCACTTTAGAAAAATGAATTCTGAATGTGAATTCACTCTCTTTCCCTGAGCTGAGTTTTCAAGATAAGAGATGTATGAACATCTGACACTTGTGGGGACTTAGGCCGGAAAGGCTAGTCAATTGTTTATGAGTCTCATTAGCTCATTTATAGCTCCCTTAAAACACAGCTGCATTGCGCCAACCCAAATTCCTCATCAAAGTAACTCTGTGGATTCAGACTTATGAGAAGTCTTCGTTCTAGAGAATGAGCAGTTGCTCAGTGCTGCCTGCACCATGTGTCTCCTGGATGGGCCTGTTCAGTGGAAGTGAAGCAATGACAGGGACCCTTCAAAACAAGGGATCATTTTGACAAAGTGCCAAGGGACCCCAGGGACGTACATACAGGTGGGACAGAGATTTCAAAGTTCACTCACGGTGTCCCTAGCTTCTCTCATCACCAATTATAGACAAAGTGAGTATAGGCTGAACCTGAAGCTAACACAGAAAAATGAAACAGAATTAACAAGTGCCTTTTGTTTTTAACCTTCCCATAAATGGCAATTAAATGAGTAAAAGTAAGTTGTTGTTAGGCTTGGCATAATATTCTGCGGTGGAAAGAGTTGGCTGCTGGCTGTATTTATTCCTGCTGTGTGCCATTTCAAGCTAGTGACACTAGCTAAGTCTCATTTATTAGAAATTAGGGTTATGACATCCTGAAGGTAATTTCAGCAGCTGAAATAAGAGATTTGTTCAACAGTTACAGAAAGATATCATGCATAATTTACTTTATTTTTATTTTTTCAAAGTAATTAATAAGCAGTAGTATAAGCTCTTATATTTAGGGTGGGTGGGTTTCTACTTGGATAGTTCTTTATCTTATAATTGGTGTCAAGAGGCAAAATAATATGTGCTATGAACAGATAAGCAAATAGAGGATGCATTTAGTTACAATAAGAATGTCAGACCACGTCCATGAAAACATCGTTTTCCTCCAACATTTGATTGAAAGATGCTGTTTTATTTAGCATACACTGTTCTAAGTGCTTTACAAATATTAACTCACTATAGTTAATTCATAACATACCAAAGAAATAAGTACGATTGTTATCTTTTTTTTAAAGATTTTATTTATTTATTTCTAGAGAGGGAAGGGAGGGAGAAAGAGAGAGAGAGAGAAATATCAGTGTGCGGTCGCTGGGGACTGTGGCCTGCAACCCAGGCATGTGCCCTGACTGGGAATCGAACCTGTGATGCTTTGGTTCACAGCCCACGCTCAATCCGCTGAGCTATGCCAGCCAGGGCGTACTATTGTTATTTAATTTGAGGAAAATGAGACACAGGGAGGTATGGTAATTGACCATAAGGCTAATAAGGGCTGGGGATGGATTTGCACCCCTACCCCACCCTGTGGTTTTGAGTCCTGCAGTTAAGCGCTGCAAATTGGCATCACTGTGGTTAATTTGCTTTCTTTATATTCCCACATCAAGTATATTTAGGGTCTAGATTTGACAAGCAGATATTATGATATATAGAGAAAATCAAGATAATTTTTGGTCCCAAGCGTTTCTGCCTATGCCTCTATCTTGGTCAGAACTCCAGAAAAAAAAAAGAACAATTTCAAAGCAGAAATTCTAAAGTGTATGCTATATACCAAAGTATTGTGTCTAAATCCCAAGTTTGGGGTTTCAGCTCAAGCTTTTTTAGGAAACAGCATAACAAAAGGTGGTCCTAGTTTGCACCCCCTCCTTCCTTACTCACAGTCTTGGCATGTGCGGCAGAATGCAAAGTCAGAGATAAGTGGCCAGATAGGTGGTCCTGAACATTCACAGTTTCTGCCTGAGCTAGGAACAGCTCTGACTTTAGGTCTCTAGAACTCCTGCTGCTTGCATCTTTTGGTTTTACTTCCTGCGTTATCATTGACAATTCCAGGGCAATGAATGCAAGTTTCACCTTATGTTGATTTTATACTTCAAGGATTATAAACCATTGCTGATATTTTATCCCACTGGAGGCTCAGAACACTGTGCAGTAAGCCCACACCTTCATTTTGTAGATAAGGAAATTGAAGTTCAAAGAAGGCAAGGCAGATGGAGGAAGCACGACCAAAACTCAGGTTTTTTGGTTTCTGGTCAGCTGTTCTTTGGGTTCTCTTGGATTGTAGACTATGCCTCTCCATTCCTGGACTATACCAACCTTTGATAGGAGCCCAGCTGACTCATCTAACTTCCTGATGACTATTCCTCTGGAAATCTCCCTCTAGTTTCATAAACCAATGTCTATGAAACTGTCTGATCCCTCTATTGAGTTGCTAGTTATTCAGCAGGTGAATACACTGTAGACTGGTTACGACATAGTGAATGCTCTCAGGGTTCCTGCTTAATTAGTACTTCACCTACAAAGCAAAAACAAGCAAACAAACAAACAAAAAGAACCCAAACTAACTTAATTCATGTTTTCAAAAAGTTTAAAGCTTGTACATGCCCTATTTTATAATAACAGAATGTCATTTGTAATCGTAGCATGGATCCACATTGTACACATGTAAAAACTCTCTTTATAGGGCTTCAAGGAATGCTGGTGCTATGACATGCAATATATATTTTATCTATGATTAAAATGTTTTGATAATACTGATGGGTTCTTAAGTATCCTATGAAAGCACAGCTTGATTGTGCTTGTATTTGCTGTTTGAAAAAGATACGACAGTTGAAGCAAACAGTTGACATTCAAGTTGAAATACAGTGTCTCCTTTATCATGAATGCCATGTGCAAACCCTTTTCAAACCTGTGCAGTGGAGCCTCCCCCAGGCCTCGCCAGCCCTTCTTGGCTCTACTGCCTGGCAAATGTTGGCTTGCTTCTCCACTGGTTAGCTCCTATGAACTAAGTGGTTGTTATTATTTGCAAAGCAAGAAAATATAGTTGCTCTGAGATAGGATTACAAAACTATTCTTTTAGTATTTAGTCTACCCAAAACAATTTTTTCTGGGTAGACTCAGTTATTGGTCAGGAATCCTTCGTTGGAGCATATTTTAGACAGAAACAAGAGCATTGGCATTCCCCAATGAGTCAGTAAACATGTTTAAACAAGCTAATCTAAAACTAGATTTTGGATTTGTTTCAAGAGAAGAGCAAGGTACGACTGAATGCCTGGCATTTATTCCAAGTTTTGAGTTTTACCAGTTTTCACTTTGTGATTGTCTAATCTCACCCTGTAAGAAGTTTCAAATACTTTGACCTAGAAGTCTTGGTAGTCAGCGTGTTGTTGGCATCTAATAGTACCCTCCCTGTGACTTCACTTTCATTAAAAGTTATTTTTCATGCTCATGAGGGGACAACAGTCTTGGGTCCGGACGATACTGTTGAAGATGCAGGAAGACTGTCTCCCTCATCATCAGGTACTTTCTTCCTGCAGAGAAGCTCCTCAGGAGTTTATACATCAACTTCCTTGCTCACTACTGGGTTCCTGGCTGTTTGTCTGTGTGTGTTATGATTACACAAATGTACAAAGCCAGTGATGTCAAACAAAGAGGACCACCAATTATTATCTTTATGACACTTGATAACTGGTCAGACAGCAAAAGTGACAGCCAGTTAGTTGAGTTTGGGAACATTTTCTGAGAAAAATGGGTGTGGCATGGGGGAATGGAGGAGGAGGGATCTTTTCAGAGAGATAATCCCCCACCTGTCCTATCAGTTAACATAAGAAATTTTTATCAAGAATAAACAGGATAAAGGGTACGAACAATTATGCAGTACCACCTAGTATGTGACATTGCTTTCATATTCGGTGTTTCTCATCTATTCACAACAGCTCTGCTACAGCAAATTGGCATAGAGCTCTGCCCTCCCCATATTTACGTTTGAGAAAACAGAACCTGACAGTAGCTTGTCCAAGCTGATTTAAAAAGTAGATGACAAAACAGTATTTGAACCCAGGTCTTTCCAACCCCAAGGTTCATATTTTCACTGCACTATGAGCAAACTGAAGGTCATTGAATGAGCCATTGGTAGAGTGTGTATGTTCGAGCAGGTAACTAGCTAAAGATTAGACACATCCAATAGAAATGTAGTCATCCATTTATTCTCAGAGCAACTACCCTCTCAAAAACCGAGAGGGAAGCACTATCTGCACCCTACCTCGGTCCACTGCAGAGAAGGAGAATATGCAGGAACAGAGAACTCATGTGCATTGGGAAGTCCACGGGGCACCTTGCTTTCTGGGGAATCTTTGCTTTGAGATCATTCTGCTGAGAATCAGTGACTCAGTCTGTAAAGTGGTAACTGAACTTGTTACACCTGATTTTCAGTCTACTCTTAAAGTCATAAAGCCTTACTACCTGCTGCTGGGATGATTCACAGAGCATGCAAAGGAACCTAAGGTGAAAAATGTGAGGGTTTTTCACTCTGCATAAAGATTCATCACAGCCCTAAAAGAGGAAAGAAAATGCTAGTGACCAGCATTTCAAGTTTATAAGAGATACTGTTGGCTTGAAAGGTGTGGGTCTAGAGAGTTGGATGTAAAAGAATTATGAAAACACTTTAAATAATCTATATCTTTATAGGATCTAGTAAATTTGTTTTTAGTGCCCATTTCTCTCCAAATGGAATTTTATTTTCACTTTTATGTATTTAAAGGATTTAATAATTTAAATTTAAAATACTCATAAATTTCTGTGAATATTATATGCACAGAACTAACTCACAATAGGTCATAGAAGAGAGTAAATGTCTTTTTCCATTATACTAGCCTAAAAATGTATATGCTCTGGTATTTAGATTTAATGTATTATTTTATTTTATTTTTTTAATTGAAAACAATTCTTTTTTTAGAAATTTTTAAAAATTTTATTTCTAAGGAGAGCAGAAGAGAGGGAGAAAGAGGGAGAGAAACATCAGTGTGTGGTTGTCTCTTGCACACCCACTACTGGGGACATGGCCTGCAACCCAGGCATGTGCCCTGACCGGGAATCGAACCAGCAACCCTTTGGTTTGCAGCCCACACTGAATCCACTGAGCTACAACAGCCAGGGTATACTGTTGTAGTCATCAGTGCCACTCAGAGTACAACTGAAAATTTGCTACTTTATCTTAAACTACACTTTCTGCTCAACTCTGCTTATTATTGACTTTCTCTAATTTTATTTATTTATTTATATTTTTTTACTTTCTCAAATTTTAAAAACAATTATTGAGTGATAATGGTAATGGATGGATCAGGTTTGCCTCTTTCATCTGGGACTCCAATCGCTGCACACAGGTTACCTTTCTCAAAAGTGATCGTGATCCCTGGTCTTCAGTGACTGTGTCTGTCACACTCAGGAAGGTAAGTATGTGTGAGAGTGGAACTGCTCTAGCGTAATTCATTTATTAAACAAACTTTACGGGCATCTGCTGTGTGTGAGGCCCTGGGCAGTGGGCTGGCAAACCAGTTCAAGCCTATCATTGGGAAACTGCGTCTCACTATTCTGTCTTCTGGAGAAACCCAATATCCACCATTACAACATTGAAAAGTTTCTATATTTAATGTTATAATCAGGAAGAAGATAAAATATTCAAACATGTACAAGACAGAGGCTGAGAGATACAGAGGATGGAGGATTGATAATTAATTTATTTGTATTTAGTTTTTGTTGTTATTTTATTTTGTTTTTTGAGGATTGGTAAGTCTTGAGAGCTTTCGACGCTGTTACTGATGAAGGAATCCCAAAGAACACTCGACGATGTTCATGTATGTGCAGATACATGTAGTCCAGTTACGTGCATGTCAAATCTCTACATTGATGTTATATTTGTATTGGAACCTAAAGATATGTCTTGCATGTATGTGTGTATGTATGTATGTGTGCGTGTGTGTATACACAAACATACACTCTACCGCAGGTACTTTATGTACCTATGTACTCAGTGCTTGAACACTTACTTGGCAAATTAAGCATGTGTTTACAATGTCAGCAATGCAGGAATGAGGGAGAGAAAAAAAATCCAGAATACATCTAGAATTTTATGTTATTTCATTATATTAGGATTTTGTTTTAGTGTTAAGAGTTCTTTTTATTTTAAATGATCTATTGGGATGGGACAGGTGTAGTCTTTTAGTGGTTAGGAGGGTCATGACCTTTTCATATGCTTTGTTTGAAGAGCTGCTGGGGGGGAATGAGAAAGAGTGATGTGGACTGTGGGAAGGAGCACTATGGAAGAGAGAAATGTGTCCAGTTTAGTTTTATGTTCCTCACAAAAGTGAGACTTCAGGCTTGAAAGTACCGCTTTACCTTTGAGGAAGCTTAATTGGTTGATGTCACTTTTTAAATGCCCTGTCCAGTTCTATGCAAGTGACCAGGGCAGTGACCCTTGCTGGGGACTGGGGTTTTTTTAATGCTTGAAGATCTAATTTTATTTATTGATGTAGTCTATATTTGCCTTGGCAGATTTACCATATAGTTATAATAGTATATAATCTCATAATTTCTGGATAACACTATTAACATTCTATGTGTATTTTCATATACCTTAGCAATAAAGATGAAACTACAAAGGCAGCAATTTATAGCGCTTTGTATCCTGCTTCATTTAACACTATATCACAAGCATTTTCTAACTTCATTAAATATATAAAATAATTTTCTTTATGCTAGGCATTTAGATTCTTTCTAGTTTTTTATTATTATAAACAATGCTGCTGTGAACATCTCTGTGTTCACACAGTCTCTGAACTTGTGTGAACACAGGGTCTCACACAAGAAAGAGAGAACCTCAGTCTCTGGATGTTCTCTCTTTGCCCTTCCAGATCCACTCCCCACCCTCCTCTGTACTCTAGGAGCTGTATTTACAGACTGCACGGACCATGTTCTCTGCTCGCTAGCTTCTAACTAGGTTCACCCAGTGGGGAATATTGGAGGAGGGGACAGGAGTGGGAGGTCATGCTGGAGTGTGGCAGTGGTTTTGTTACTGCCCCGAAGGCCACAGCCTCTGACTGGTGAACAGCTCTCCTACAGCTTGGGTCTTGGTCATTCCAGCACTCCCTGCCTCCCCTTGTCTCTGTGTCTTCCTGCTGTTGGGAGCCCCAGGCTGCTCTACCATTTCTTATCCACTTCCCCTCATCTGCTCACATCTTGGAAATAGTAGTTCCTGAAACACTTTTGTGTGTGTGCCACGTCTCCTGCTGGGATTCTGACTGACCTCGTCTAAATCTGAGTGGGATGGTCCTTTCACTATATTTTACGTTTGAGTAATACAGACCGAGTAGGGGGGTTAAATCAGGTCGGGTCTGAGCTGGTGTTGTTGGAAAATGAAGATAGGTTAAGTTAAAGTACTCTCATACAGATGTAAGCAAATTGCTATTGGAACAGAGAGAAGGAAGCAACAAATTCTTCTGTGCACCGTGTTTGACACCTCCACTTAAAAGATAAGGAGGATACCTTAAATATTTCCAGTTCTCTTGTTTCATTTGTATATTATTGGTTCAACTGTATCATTTCTCTTTGCATTCAGGGATATTTATGACTCACCCCTTATATTTTTTCTTTTATTCTTGGCAGTTTGCATATTCATATATACAGTCCTCTAACTCCATTTATATATTCCTTCTTCATCCACCTGTGTGCTCATGACCTCGTCCTTACAGAAAGCACACTCAGGATTTTGCGAGCTAAATGGATACCATGTTTTCAGCATTCCTCCATATATGAGTACTAATTTTCTAGCTTTTAAATGAAAAACAAAACATACAACAAACAGTTAACCTCATCTGCTTTTGCTTCAGTTCTAAATCTCAGAGTCTAAAAATTTTTAGAATAAATGGCAAAGCAGTCAACCAACTTACCAGGGGCTATAAATGCTTCTCAGATCTATTAACTCAAACGATAACGTACTCCATGGCTACTGCGTCATCGCCCACAAGATCTCTGACTGACAGAGAGTGCTGAGACTCATCCAAGGACTCCCTGGGTTGTCAAAATGTCCTAATGCTTGTTTTCTTTTTAAATAAACTTTGTATATTGTAGTAAGTGTCTTTGTTGATCTAATACTCAGATTATGAATTACTATGAGTCTATTCTACTACAGGTGTAAAATAAAGATAATGCACTTAAAATCCAGTATATAAACTTCTTACCATTTACCAATGACCCATCATGACAGAAAAGAAGAAACAAAAATAAAAACCCTCTGATAGAAAGAAATGAGAGGGCTTGGGGTTTAAGCCTAGATTTCTTGGTTGCGAATTAGATGACTTTAGGCAAACCATCCAAACTCTTGGCTCCTCAAGGAATTTACTCATCAATAAAATGGGGATGATACCAATCTGCCTGGCCCCCAACCAAGCAGTTGAGAGGCTCCTTTGAAACAGTGTGTGAAAGTGCCGTGAGAACTGTGAAAACTGTGATGCCTTAGGCAGAGGAAGCACCTTCACCCTGTGACTCATCCCGTGGTTCTCACCACTTCTTTTCTGGAAGCCTTGTAAATTCTCTTCTCTTGTCCTATTGTCTTTTCAGAAATGAGTGGATACATGCCAGTATTTGCTTTTCCCTATCTTTATTCATCTTAGTATCTTCTCTATTTCTCCCTATCCTTGGAATTCTGCGCAGAAGCTGGTATGGCACACTCCCATCCATGTCCTGCAGAGTGACAGGGTGTAAATGGAGGGCTCGGTGGATCCCGTTACTGCCACCCCGCACGGCCCCCACCTTCTCAGTGTTCTACCCCACACATCTCAGTCTTTCGACACCCAAATGCCTGTGGGAATTGCTGCAGCTGGACGGACATGCCCGTATTTCCTTCTCAGCTGTTGCTACCATGATGCCTTTTTCTTACAAACACAACATAATCCACAGAGGAAGCTCAAATGGGCTTCCAAGATCGCTCAGAGAGGTAGTCAGGTTTGGTCTGCTCCACTGTGCAGATTCAGCAACTAAGGCACAAAGTTGGTTGATGAGAGTTGGAACTGTGTCCCAGGAACCTGAAATTTAGCCAGTGCTCTCTTCGCTCGAGCACCACAAATACTCTGGCAGAGCGAACAGAGGGAAAAAAAAGTATTTTGTAGCTTTACTGGCTTATTACAATGTCCTTCTTTCTGTTTTTCTTTTTCTCTTTCTTTCTTTCTTTTAAATAAATTTAACATGGTAAACTTCATGAAGCAAAATTGATATTGAAGTAGAAGAAGAAATTGAAAATTATTTATTTGATTAGTTGAGTAAGATATTGATCTTTACATTCTAGTTAAAGATCACGCTATGATAAGTATTAAATTTTTAACAAAAGATTTCTATGAAAATTCTACATGTAGAAAATAATGGAATTTTGATAGCAACAGGTGGTTGTCTATTGAATCCTGAAGTTTGACTCTTAGCCTACTCTACACTCTTTTGAAAGACACTTGTCCCTAAGGCGTTTCACTGTTTGGCGCTTGATCACCAAAGACACTGTTCCGACTTGTACCACTTCAGTGGAGCAAATCCCCAGAAGTCAGCACCCCACCAGACAGCTCCTCATGTTCAGGTCCTAACATGCACCTTCAGTTTTTTTCTTAGGTGGAAATTTGAGTAGCATGAAACACAATGTATTTAGGAAATTCAACTAGTGAACAATTTAAAATATCCTTGGAGTAATTTTGTTTGGGAACTTGTGATTTGAAAAGGTCTGTATAATGAATTCTCAAAAGATTCTGGAGCCCCAAAGCCAGCTCTGGGGTGTGGGACAGGAACCAGGTGACTGCCTCCAAGTTCCCTGAGGCATAGAAGCTCAGTGGTGGGCCAGAGGGCTGAGGGACTGCCACTCACATGCGCCTGGTGGTTTATTAGCATGGAGGAGACTGATCAGATGACACAGCTGTTTCTATCACAGCCTTTGGGTGTTTCTGCCAATAATGTGGATGAACTCAGAAAAGAAGATGAATAATAACAGTTTAGGAAAAGAACTAAACCAGAAATCTGAATACTTGGATCTCTCTATACTTCTTAGCTGTGTTATTCAGTAAAACTACTCAACTTTCCTGGGGCGTAGTTAGATTCCTTGTTTATAGTAGGAGCAGTGAACCTGGTCTTCCTTCAGAAGGTTTGGTTTTGACTAAGTCCTCTGAATCACATATTGGTGTTCGTAATTTTTTCAGGAAAGTTGGTCAGGGTATAAACACAATGAACAGCCATGTCTAATACATACGGAAACCGAATTGCATCTAATGATGAGTAATTACTACGTGCACCCTTTTCAGGGGTCATGTACGTGCTTGGGGAAAAGTAGAGAGCCGTCAAAGTCACGCAGTAGGTTGGCGAGCACAGTCTCTAAACCCCACTGAGTAAAAACTTTGTACATCTTGGACAATTGCAACAGGGAAAAGAAGAAAAGGGCACGAGTTACTCATTTAACTGAGACGTAGCATGAAGGGTGAATCATATGAATGCTATTTTGAGGACTCTCTTAAGATGTATACATCTGTGTCTCTATGTTTGGTCATCATTTTACTAATTCAGCATAGAATCATAATCTTTAAACTGAGATATTTGAAGACACTCCTATTTGTAGCCTAGAGGGCCTTACTAATGATGATAATTTAGAAAAAAACAAAGACTTGGAAATTTTCCATCTGGTTCCTATGTGGTCATAATGTGTCTTTTGATTTAATAAAATAGCAAACCGTTTTCTTTATAGGTTTGAGGCATAGTGTTTTCAGTCTTGAGCTTGTGACCAAACTAAATTCTGCTGCTGGTGCAGTCACTGGTTGGCTATGTTACCTTCTTAGGTAAATCGTGTCCCCTCTATGCAGCTCAGCTCCCTTAAATAAGAAAAAGAACCAGTGGGAGGGTGAAGTGGTCTTTATCGATCTCTTTCCAGGTTTTATATTCTATTTGTCTAGAGATTCCAACTTGCTGTTGAGGAGATTGGAAAATGTTAACAAACTACGATGTTACCCCCAGCATTCACATGCCAGCCAATTCTAACTGTTGAAACCCATATGCGGTGAAAGACAGCGTTACTAAAGGGAGGTTCCCTAGCATGTGGAATATTAGGGGGGTTCTCACAGAAGCAGCCCCCATGACAAGGATTCAAGTACAGATGGGCCCTGGCTGGTGTGGCTCAGTGGACTGAGTGCTAGCCTGTGAACCAAAGGGTAACCAGTTCAATTCCCAGTCAGGGTGCATGCCTGGGTTGCAGACCAGGTCCTCAGCAATGGGTGCGCAAGAGGCAACCACACATTGATGTTTCTCTCCCTCTCTTTCTCTCTCATTTCCCCTCTCTCTAAAAATAAATAAATAAAATCTTTAAAAAAAAAACAAATACAGATTGAATTTAGGAAATACACGTCAGGCGTGATGAGGTGAGCAGGAAAGGGAAGCCAGTCATTGGGGGAGGGCAATTATTGTGCTCATTTCCATTGTTGGTAAATGGAAGTTAATCCCCTTGGGAAATTCCAAATGTCAGTATAGAAGTCAGAGCTGTGGCGTCCCTGAGGGAGAGAGATTGGAGCCTGAGAACTCCAAGTTCTGTCAGTCACTGGTCAAGAGCTGCTCCTGCGGGGCGCTGTTTCTCTGGGGCAGCATTTCCTACAGGGCAGAAAGCCCCCTGGTGGCTGGAAGTCCACTGGTCCCAGACTATACTATCCTGAGGGGTGTGGGCCATTCCAGCACCTGCCATGACCTGGTTCCAGAGGCCCTGTCGGAGCAGTGCATCCAGACTACCGCACTGTGGGGTGCTGCTGAAGGGAGATCTGCGCTCACTTTGGAAGCACCGCTAAGGGACCCTGAAGCTCCAGGAAGTAACAAGCAGTCCTTCTGGGCTGTAGCAATTTCCTGTCTGTGTCTAAACACAATGACGTGTAGCAGCCAGGGAGGGGCAGGCTGCTGAGTGCCTATCAGCCTTAGATCTAGGAGGTAGACTGTGGACATTGCACAAAGATGTGGTGACAGAACATGTGCAGCCAGTGTTGTCAACGTCGCAGGGCCTAATTTCGGGCCACGCCTAGGACACGTGCGCTAGAGGGAGCAGCATCCTGGAAAACTTTGTGATGTAAAGGGTGAAACCCTTCATTTGATAGAGAAAGCAAATTCTCTGATGTGCTATTAAATAAAGCATGTTAGGAGATGCAGAATTTTCTATCAATTTCTGTGGAGAATCAAACCAGCTCTGAGCAGCATCCTTGACTGGTTTTGAAATATCTGGGATTTGAAATAGAAGGTTTGGCATGAGCATTAATTAAATTTTTATTCCTTCAGCATCACCCAAAGTGTTATTAAAATATTGTTTTCTGGGTAAATTTGTCATTTAAAAATCAATTTTTTACATGTTGCTATTTATACAGTGGAAAAATATGTGTTAGAAATGTAACTTTACTTCATATTTTTATAATAATTTAGATTTTACTTTTAATATGTAGGCCAGAATTAGAAGTTAAATGTTTAGAAATGGTTTCTGTACTAGTTGTATACAAAAGCTAACAGAAGATCTTTGATAATCTATGTACTTGTAATTATTTTAAAAAATGTGTTACTAACAATAATATGACCTGGTGAATCATTGTCCTTGAGTTAGCCATATTGCAAAAGAAAATTATAATTAAGTCATCATGACTATATTGCTATTAAGTAACCTGCTTAAATTACTGATATCCAAATAGGACTAATGAAAATTCCTGCATGTATTTTCTTATGTCTCTCTGTCCATGAAAAGCTGATAAGAAATCAAGAGGACATTTGGGTTACTTAGGTAGCTTTTTGGGAAAGGATGTTGAAAATTCAGTTTGATCTAATCCTGGAACCAGAATTTTATGGATTTTTAAAAGTTATGTGAAGAGGTCTGTAGTCTAGTGTTTCTCAAAATGTATTGCTGAATATCCAAGTCAAAGTCAACTGGAGAATAAAGTAGATTCCTGTCCGTACCTCTGGAAATTCAGATTTGGCAGGTTTGGAGTGGGGACCAGGAGTCTGCCTTTTAACCAACCTCTTATTAAAGTCATTGAAATTGAAAACCCAATGGAGAGTGGAATACAGAAATCTTGAGAGGATCTTACCAAGGGCACTCTACTGCCTGGTGGAAGAGCTGGGGCCAAACCCAGGTCTTTTGAGTATAAAGATCTTTTCTTTACATTGTTCAAAATTTTCATAAATATTTGGGCCCATACCCCAAACTTACTCTTTGCATAAGTAGTAATAAGTAATAATTTACTACAGAATCAGCTGTGTAAAGTCTCAATCCTTTTATACATGTCAACATGTAAATGAAATGTGTGCAGACTAGAATAATAAGAATAGTTTTGAAAGGCTGGGCTTTATATCCTAAAAACCCACAAAACACAACACATGAGAAGATCTGGAATGAATGGATTTCCAACAAGGCCCTGACACGAATGTATTATGTGGTTTGTCACACATGATTTTCCTCAGATCCCTTCTTCATTTCCACATCTATTATTCATATTTGGCAACTTTGCCACAGATAACTTCCGGCTGCAAGTTTTCATACTCAAAACCCTACGTGTTCCAACCACTGCACAGAGCTTGATAGTTGATGACTGCCAGGCTGGTGAGTTTTCGTGATTAGTATGTGGGTTGGGGAAGCTATAATTGTGGTTCTCATTCCTGTATGTGGCCAGTCAGCCGTGGACAGAGAGAACAAAATGCTTCCTCGTTCATAAACTGCATTTCTCGCAGGGCGAGTCTTGCTAAAGGTGTGCAGCACTGGCCGTGCCTGCTCCAGGTGAGAGCAAGTGCGTCGCTCAGCTCAGCACATCACCTCTGGGAGCAGACAGCTTACAGGGCACTTCCTGCTAATGGTGTGTGGTTAGTGCCCCTTTGTTTGGGGTCGGAAATCGCATAAGTTTAAACTCTGACCCAAAACAAGACTTCAGAGACTCTTCTGTGACCCACTGATTCTCCAGCAGACTCTCACCGGACAGCTGGGCCCTCTCCTCTTCTTTAGAGGAGACAGAGTTGAGACAGGGTGGATTTTGAGACAGGGTTGATTTTGACATTGATTAAAGTAAAGACAGAATTTGGAGACAATAGCTCTACTTTTTCCTTCTTGCTTCCCTTTCCTTCTTATTCTCATGACTGTATCTTAATCTAGTAAGGATTTCAGGGGGCTCACCAGGGAATGTAAAATATGACAAAGTAGCATGATTCACAGTTACGGTAAAACCACAAAGAAAAAACAAAGGTGGGACCCAAGTTAACAAGAAATGAGGCTAATCTGCTGATCGTAATGACCCAGCCACTCCTATGACAGGGTCTCAGAAATGGTCTTGAGTTTTTTAACAATCTCAGTAAAGTGACAAATGGTCTAAGTTACACAGTCTGTCCTTAAGATAAACAGACTCATCGAGAGAACTACAACACTCCTTTCTGTTAAGATCAGAATTCTCTCTGCAGCATCCTTACAAAGAGAATTCTGTGAGCTCAGGAATAATGTTATTGACAATTTCTTAAAACAAACCTAACGGTGATTTTCTTGAGGATGTGTCTGATGGCCCCTAATATTCACTTGGAGCATAATTCAGTTAAGGCAATTCTGCAGGGGGCCAGTACAAAACAATCTAGGAATTGACATGCAAGTTAATAAAATGTCAGTATGAAGTTATAGGGATTTAACAGAATGTGTGGAGTTACCAGAATTTCACAGTGAGATTAATTATTATTAGAATTACAAGATACTTTGAACTCTAAATAGAAAGAAACATTTTGATATGAATATAGACAGAAGAGAAGAAAGGAAAACAGGAAGATAAACCTGCCTTTGAGGTGCAGGAGAGATGAAAGAGCTTCATTTCCCTCGTGAGGGCTGGAGCGTAAGGTGACCGTACCTTCCTCTGTACTTGCAGCTGACCCTACAGGTGCCCTCCCTGCTCTGACCCCCTGGAAACGTTCGTTGAGCTGTCGGTGTGCCAGTCATTGACCAGGCACTAGTGGAATGGCCACATGTCCTGATTTATGCATGTTGTCCCAGCACAATTATTGCTAGCACCGGTTTTTACTCTGAACAGATCCTCATTTAGATGATAAGTTGTAAGGTCACTCTACCGTGAACCTGACCGCTCACCATGGCTGCTGTTTCTCAGTTAAACTCAAGTCCCTGCTGCTACATTGGCAGAGCAATAAATCCCAGCGCTCTTCTCCGTGTATGCTGAAAAACGTCCCCAGAAGTCTGAAAATCACTTTATGGATATTCTCACTCTCTCAATTTTTGTACCTCCAAATATTTCTGGGTCCTAAACTATCTTGGGGCTAATACAAGAGCACTGAGTGTTTTCACCCTGCACTTAAATGTGAGAAAGGAGGGGGGACTCGACCCCCTTTTCCATCCTGTCCTTAACCTCCATCCCAGCCCAGGGCTTAAGCATTATTCATGAATTGTTGGCAAATGTTTAACTGTATTACCTGCTTCTAGCTCTATGATTACCAATTTAAAGCAAAGACTTTTATGGTTTAAAACTATCTTAATATGTTTTATGTGTATTAAATGGTTTTATTTTAAGTGGAAGCCCCTTAAAATGGGGAATACACTTTAATTCTAGAGTAGAATAACAATTTCTGGTACCAGCCATCAGAACAGAGAAAAATAACATTTGATATATGGCCTTGTGAATTACACTTTTCTCCTTATAGGTTCATTTTTTAAAAAATTTTAATTGTTCAAGTATAGTTTTCTGCCTTTTACTCCCATCCCAGCCCACCCCGCCAACCCTCCCCTCCTCCCTCCTGTTTCCACCCCCTCCTAGTTTTTGTCCATGTGTCCTTTATATTTGTTCCTGCAAACCCTTCCCCTTTTCCCCTGAAATTCCCTCCCCTCTCCCCTCTGGTAACTGTCAGGTTCAGATTGGCAAGTTTATTTTTCAAGCCATTTCTTTCTTCCCTCCATCTCTCTCTCTCTCTCTCTCTCTCATCTTTCTATCTTTCACACTTTCCTGGCAATTAGAGTAAGATGTCACCATATAAGAGGTAATTTTTGGATTATAGCCATAGAAATGACTAGGTAGGGAAAAAATCAGTACCATGTACAGTTTTACCCATTAAAAAATTGAGTTCTGGCACAGGATCTGGCACAAATAATACCCTTCATTATAAAATCTTTTTAAAAATATATTTTATTGATTATGGTACTACAGTTGTCCCATTTTTTTCTCCCCTTTATTCCTCTCCACCCTCTACCCCTTCTTTCACCATCATTCCCCCACCTTAGTTCATGTCCATGGGTTATACATATAAGTTCTTTGGCCTCTCCATTTCCTATAGTATTCTTAACTTGCCACTGTCTATTTTGTACTGACCATTTAGGCTTCTCATTCTCTGTACCTTTTCCCCCATTCTCCTCCCTCCCACTCCCCACTTATAACCCTCCATGTGGGGTTCTGCTCCTGTTCTAGTTGTGAATCTGTTCTAGTTGTTTGCTTAGTTTGTTTCTGTTTTTGTTTTGTTTAGGTTCAGTTGTTGATAATTGTGAGTTTGTTGTCATTTTAGTGTTAATAGTTTTGATCTTCTTCTTCTTCTTCTTAGATAAGTCCCTTTAACATTTCATATAATAAGGGATTGGTGATGATGAACTCCTTTAATTTGACCTTATCTGGGAAGCACTTTATCTGCCCCTCCATTCTAAATGAAAGTTTTGCTGGATAGAGTAATCTTGGATGTAGGTCCTTGCCCTTCATGACTTGGAATACTTCGTTCCAGCCCCTTCTTGCCTGCAAAGTTTCTTTTGAGCAACCAGCTGGGAACTCCTTTGTAGGTAACTGTCTCCTTTTCTCTTACTGCTTTTAAAATTCTCTCATCTTTAATCTTGGGTAATGATTATGAAGTGCCTTGGTGTGTGCTTCCTTGGGTCCAATTTCTTTGGGACTCTCTGAGCTTTCTGGACTCCTAGAAGTCTATTTCCTTTGCCAGACTGGGGAAGTTCTCCTTCATTATGTTTGCAAGTAAGTTTGCAATTTCTCTTCCTCTTCTCCTTCTGGCACCCCTGTGATTCAGATGTTGGAATGTTTAAAGTTGTCCCAGAGGTTCCTAAACCTCTCCTCATTTTTTTGAATTCTTGTTTTTTCATGTGTTCTGGTTGAATGTTTTCTTCCTTCTACTCCAAACCATTGATTTGAGTCCCATTTTTCTTCCCCTCACTGTTGGTTCCTTATACATTTTCTTTTATTTCACTTTTAATAGCCTTCATTTATTCCTTTATTTTGTGACCATACTCAATTATTTCTGTGAGCAGTCTGATTACCAGTGTTTTGAACTCTGTATCTGATAGCCTGGCTATCTCTTCATTGCTTAGTTGTATTTTTTCTGGAGCTTTGATCTGTTCTTTCATTTGGGTCATATTTTTTTTGTCTTGGTGCACGTGTTATATAGTAATGGGTAGAGCCTTAGGTATTCACCAGGATGGGGCAACTCACATTGCTGCTGTTTGTGGGGGGAGGGATCTGAGAGAGAACAATGCCACTTGCTCAGCTCTCAGCCGGCTTTCAGTCACTTCCCCCCACTACCCACAAGCAAATTGGGCCCTTCTGGTGCTGATTCCCGGGGTGGGGGTGATTTTGTATATGTTCTAGGACCCTGTGTGTCTCTCCAAAAAACTCTCCTGTGAGACTGGGAGTTTCTTCTACCACTGAAACCCCCACAGAGTTTTACAGTCAGAGGTTTTGAGGCTTTATTTCCCTGCACCAGAACCCTGGGTTGTATGGTCTGTCTCACTCCCCAGTTGTTCCTCTCAGTTTATTCACTTGCAAATGTGGGACTGCCCACTCTGCCACCAGCTGCCTTGCCTGGTCTGCCAGCCACTGCCTCGCATGTCTCAGTCCTCCAACTGCCACCTTGCCACAAGTCCTCTCCACCCCAGCTGCCCGTCTCCATCCCTCCTACCGGTCTGGATGTATATTTCTTCTTTAACTCCTTGGTTGTTGGACTTCCATACAGTTTGATTTTCTGGAAGTTCTGGTTATTCTTTATTTTTAAATTTGTTGTTGTCCTTCTTTTGGTTGTGCGAGGAGGCAAAGTGTATCTACCTACACCTGCATCTTGGCTGGAAGTCCCAGTTAATTTTTATATATGTATGCACCCGTGTAACCACAACCCAGATAAAAACACAGAACTTTGCCTTCACTCCAGATGGCTTTCTTCTGCTCTGCCCTCACCCCTCCCCATCATGAAAATAACTACCTTTCTGACCTCTGTTCACCATGGATTAGTTTTCCTGTTTTTGTCTTCATATCATTGGAATTATACAGAATGTATCTGGCTTTGAGAGTCATCCATATTTTGCATGTCAACAGTAATCGATGTTAAATGTTCCATCGCACAGCTGTCTCAGAGTTTATTCATTCTATTGTTGTTGGATAGTTGGGTTGTTTCTAGTTTCTTGATATTATGAAGAAAGGTTCTATAGACATTTTCATATGTGCCTTTGGGAAACATGAATATATACCCATTTCGTGGCAAACATTGCTGGAACTGGTGGTGCAGTTATACACAGGTGAGGTCAGTCCTTTGGCCCATTCGTCTCTCCCATTTGTTTAGTTCCACTTCCTAATAGTCTGCTTTTCCTGGAAGTTTTTCCAAATTCTGACTCACTTAGTCGTGAGCTGGTATTTCCCAAACTTGACTGTGATGCTGATTCTGAGATTCTGGTAAAGATGGGAACGAGGAAGGAGAGGAACAGCTGAGCCCCCGGGCACTGCTGCTCACAGGCAGCATGCCAGCCACCAGCCCTCTGGGAGGGACATGGCTGTCTTCACTGCTGCTCTGGAAAAGTCACAGAGGAAGTCAAGGACAGTTTTCCCCTCTATGACTTTGGGCCTGGAACAGGAGGGAGTCCTAGCTCATTTTAAAATAAAATTTCATCCTAAAGTCAGTTTAATTCCCATGCAGAATATATATACAATATTCATAACAGCATTATTTATAATTGCCAAAAAATGTGGAAGAGCCCAATGCCCAACTGATGAGTGGGTAAACGAAAAGTGGCACACCCACACAAGGGAATATTACTCGGCCACAAGAAGGAATGAAGTGCTGACACATGCTTCAATAGGACGAACCCCGAAAACATCATTCTAGGTGAAAGAAGCCAGTCATAAAAGACCACACCTTATGTAAGTCCGTTTATATGAATGTCCAGCATTAAAAAGTGGATTGATTAGTGGTTGTTCAGGCCTGAGGGGAGAGGGGAACTGCTAATGGGCATGGGGCTTCTTTTGGGAGTGATGAGAATGTTCTAAAATTGTGGCGATGGTGGCACAGCTGTGAATACTAAATAATTCAATGCTAACACCATTGAATTATACACTTTAAGTAGATGAATTGTATGGTGTATGAGTTATATCTCAATAAAGCTGCTACAAAAGACCAATGTAACTTTTGAGTTCCATGTCATGATCATCTTTTAGATCATCTCTTAGAAGTGACTGCCACTTTGGCCACGTAAAGGGACGGGAGACTAAGATGGCCAGGCTGGCCTCAGGCCTAGGAGAGAGAAATACACTGTCGCCTTGGTGCCTAACATCAACTGTGCTGAAGCCAAGGGGCTGGCTCCCCTCAGTCCTGCCCGCACACTGCCCTTGTTTCATTCTTTCACTTCAAATTCCTAGCATTAGAGTTCCAGTCACTAGACCACAGGGGTGGGACTGTTTCTAGAAGCTCGTTGTTAAAGCATGTGTGTGCGTGTTTGTGTATGTGTGTGTGTGTGTTTCCCGGGAGGTGAAGGAAAGCGGGGAAGCTTAGTACCTTCTTTCCTGAATGCAGCTGTGAGCATTCAGATTGATTCATCATATTAGCTGATGACCCCCAGAGAAAATGCAAAGAAGACTCTTGGTGGGGTAGAAGTTAGCCCAGGAAATTGCGTGGTTCTGGAAGTTATGATGGGGAATCAGACAGGCTGAGGAACTGGACTATGCCTGGCTCTGCACCCGACCCTTTCATCTGTTCGTGTGGTATACGGCATTTCCCTACATTCCCCAAGCCAGCTGCTCCCCCTTCACACACCCAAACTAGTAACAGAGAAAACCTACCCACTCTCTTGAAAGAGGCAACACCATGAAACGGAAATCTACCATTCCCTTGGTACCACATTTCCATGGTCTAGTCTCCCTTCCTCTGTCTCATCTCAGTACAGAAGCGTACCGAGTGAGGAAGTAGGAGAACTGAGTCCCAAGAAGGCAAGTGAGCATCACAGAGGGAGGGCAGAGAAAGAGGGGAAGGGGGAACACAGGAAAGAAAGGGCACGAGGAGACAAGATGGCGGGGGAAGTATTTTGAAATTAAATCAAGCACAATGCCTTCATGTAAGATTAAATTCTCTCCCTGTAAAATAAAGTAGGAAGATGAGGGTAAAGGGATTATGGCAGTAAGAACTTCCACAAATAAACGTCACCATTGTGCAAAGGGCAGCCTTGCTAAGACCCATAAGAATTTTTGGCTGTTTGAAAGAGAAAGCAGTTAAGTGAAGTTTGTTTTTGTTTGGTTTTGTTTTGGCTCACCGGGAATATCTCTTTGCCTTTCAGCATAAAGGCATTATTTGAATGATATCCTAGTGTCTCTCTAGCTATGCTACCTGAGTGTAATTAACACGTGCATATTTATGTTGTGCATTGAGTGACTGGAGTCTGGGTAATGGTCTCCATCATCACTCGTGGGATTCTTATTATATCAATTCTCAGGTACCTCACAGGTGGTATTTTATATAAGAGAAAGAAAAATATTTTATTGGTATTATTTTATGTGAAGGATTGCATGGATGTTCAGATTCTATTTGTAGGATGTTCTTGTTTCTACAGTTTTATTGTTGTTCATTGTATTGATTAAAGAGAATTATTGTATCTCACATTCATAAAGATTATCCTGAATTATTGAGGAAAGGTTAGGTTGTCCTTTTTGAGAAGGTGAGAAATTTTTATGGAGCACTTAGGATTTTCTTTTAAAATATTTACATTGAAAAATATCTTAAATACTTAGCTTAAAAAAACTGTTTAAAAACAGCTATGCAGAAATAATTCTAGCCCTGGAAACTCTGACTAGCTGAGGCTTTTATAGTATTTATGCAAAATGAGTATATAATCATCATTCTTTTATTTGCTGAATTCTAGTGGACAGTAGGTTTCCCCCCATTTCTTTATTATTGACTGAACTGTTTATGTTCACTGGTAGTACTTCCATAGTGCTATTTAATAATGTCAAGGTTGAATTTAAAAATTCAATTATTAAAGTATTATTTAAACTACACCTACAATTTTTAGATTTCAAAGCAACAAAATATCTGTTCTGGAATCTTGTTCATTTACAGATACTGTTTTAGTTCCAGAATATACGTGTGGTTTCTAAACTGTAGACATTGGCCCAGCTCCTCAGAGTTCTGACAGGGAGCCCAGCAGAGCTGAGGTACCTCTGTCTACAAGGCAAGGCCTGGTGGTGTGATGCACCGTGGAGAGTGCAGGAGGAATGGCTGAGGTGCTCCCTAAAGCCTTTTTCATTGAGGCAGGTAACACTGACCTGTGTGCACCTGTGTAGCCTCACTGATGTTAAAATGTGTTAATAACACTAACACGCGGGTGAGCAAGCAGATACTGTCTGGAGTCTTCTGGGTGTTCTTTCTGCACGCTGGTTGCCCTGACCCCCTGACTTTCCCTGACTTGGCCTGCAGGGGGCACCACCAGTGTCAAGTCACACAGCAGGGACTGGATGGTGCTCACTCCCTACCTGTGCTCAATATTTTGACTATTACCTCTGCTCTCAGCTCTGAAGGTTTATGGTTCTTTGTTGACTACTTATTCCATTTGTGGATTCATAAGGCTGTGTAATACCTCCTTGCTCTGTGTCTCCTTTTCCTGCCGCTAGGATATTTGGCTACTGATTTTTAGCATTTCTATCAGATATTGTACAGAAGAGTATCTGGCCAATGGTAGGTTTTAGAACTGCCTGGCATAGTCTCTCTCCTCTCATCCATGCACTAAAAATTCATGCGGGACACAAACGCTTAGATACACTTCATCCAGCCTCCCTGACACCATAGTTCTTTGGCATCTCCGAACACAGCTTGTCAGTAAATGTCTTCAGCATCCATTATCCTTCTCTTTGTCCTCTTTACTCATGCTTTCTGAAGGTTCCTTTTTTTCTGCCCTACATACATTAAACAGTGTCTTACTTTAATGGGTGCTTGTTACTCATCAAGTGCTTCCTAAATATCAATGTGTTCTGTTCCATGTACATTTCCATTTATGACATATAATTGAAGATATATTGGCAAACATTGTTTTTTGCTTTCAAACCTCCAAGCTCCTTTTATGTTCTTGTAAAATTATCTTAAAGTTTGTTAGCAAGGGATTGTTTTAGAGGCTAAATTATAAGAAAACTAGACATCGAGACACCCTAATTTTCATTCCTAGCATTGCTAAGCACTTTATCTAGCAAAAAAAAAAAGTAAAGGGATTTTGAGTTGTTCCCAAAATATGAGCTTGTTTTTAAAAGCAAAGCAGTTTCTAAACAAGTAAGTTAAGTTTGTTTCATAATAGTGCGTCCAAATTCAATGAACCATATAATTTCTGCTTTTGAATGTTAAGTTAAGAGCAAACATTGTTTTAAAAAAAACTTGACAGTCTTAATCTTTAAAGAAGAGGGAGAAAAGTGTATTTCTTAATTGGCAGTGCAATGCTTCACAGAGGTCAGAGAGGTTGTGTGTAAAGTACGTGCAGCAGAAATTGGTATTAACTACATTTTACAGTGTTCTTTCTGAAAATGCTTGGACTTCAGATGCAAAGTGCAGAAACAGTTGAGATCTTATTTTAATTTAAATATTTTAAAACTCACAGAAAAGTTGGAAAAATAGTGCAAACAACTCTCACATCCCCTTTACTCGGATTTACCTATTGTTAGCGTTTTGCCTCATATTCTCTGTGTATATTTTTCCTGGATCATTTTAGATTAAGTTGTGTGTATTATGCCCCTAACACCTAAATATTTTAATGTATACTTCCTGAGAATAAGAGTATCTCTTATATTATTCCAGTACAGTGATCCCCTTAAGGAAAATTAACAGAAAATACTTTTATCTGCTCCCCATAATTTTGTCCATCGACTAATGAGATCCGGTATAGCGGTGATCTCCCCTGCCCAGACCACGTGTAGCATTTGATTCTCACAAGTCCTCAGTCTGCTTTCTCAGCCTTTGTTTGTTTTGAAGACTATATATAGTCCTCACGTTTTACTATGTTCTTCATTTTTTAGTTTTAAAGTACTTTAATCTACTTTTTTCTGTTGATACCCTTTTATATGGTTATTGGTTGTTTAAATTTCCTCTTCTGTGCATTAATTATGCACATGCTTTGCCCAATTTTCTAGTGAGTTTCCTTATTGAGCTTATTCTATATTCTCAATATTAACTCTTTGCTTGTTCCACATATTGTAAATAGCTCCTCTCAGCCTATAGCATTTTTGTTATTACTGTTTAATGATTCCTTGTGTAACACAAAAGTTAAAAAATTTTAATATCATAACATTTATTAATATCTTCCTGTAAGAATTCTTCTTATTCTTCCTCAAAATTGCTTTGGCTATTTTTGGCCTTTTGCTTGTCCATTATAAATTAAGATTAGCTTGGTAAGTTTGTTGAGATTTAATGGCATCTTTATTAGGAAAGCAGTGAGTTTATAGAATAATTGGGAAGAAAATTGACACCTTTATAATGTGAATTATTCTAATTCATAATTACATCTCTTCATTTATTTAGGTCTTTATTTATGTCCTTTAGGAGAGATTATAATTTTATATTTCAAGACTTTTGTACTTGAACACCAATTAAAATAAAAATAAAAATAAAAAATATAAATAAAGACTTTGATCAGCTTTTTATAAAATAGCTAGCTACCTTTAGTTTTTGTTGTTGTGATTAAGATTTGAACTTTTTACATTCTGTAATTATAGTTTTTCGTATATAAAGATACTACTGATTTTTATACATTAATCTTAAGTGTGACAACCTTGATAAACTTTCTTATTATTTCTGATAATTTGTAGATTGCCTTGGATTTTCTTAGATAATCAGTTAACCTATGAATAATGACAAGTTTGTTTTTTTCATTTTAATCTTATACAACATTTCTTTTTCTAATCTTTTGCTCTGGCCGAAACTCCAGCTCAGTGATGAATAGCTACAGTGATAGAAGACATCATTGTCTTGTTCTTGGCTTTAAAGACACTGTTTCTAACATTTCACTGTTGGCTAATGCTTGCTGTATGCTTTCTGTAGATCCTTTTTTTCAGGGAAGAACTCCAAGCCCATTCAGGATTACAAAAGGTAACAAGACTCCGAAAGAGACGCAAGCGAGCAAGCTGTCTTGCCATAACTTCATAGATGCTGAAAGTAGATAATGAGACTCAATGGATCGGAGCAGGACAGTTTATTATGCGAACAGCCCGAGCATCAGCATGGCAACGCCAGTTGTCCTGACCCCAAGTCCCCTGGTGCAATGTGATGGCTCCATGTGCCACAGCTGGGGAACCTAGCACTTACTGTATCAAGCTGTGAACAAGCCAGTTTCTCCTGCAGAGCAAGTAGTTGTACTGTATTCATGTTATAATTGCTTTGACCTATGTGGCTAGCTATCACGTGATTGACAATGTGACTAGCTTCAAGAAATGACTTGAAGACAGGCTAGTTAAGGCCTTGAGGTTGCACATCCTCAGAAAGGACATGTAAGAATGTTTGGAACCCATGGCAGGCTGCCTCTCTCAACAAGAATTTCTTCATTCGGTTTTCTAGGGGATTTTGACATGAATGGCCATTGAGTTTTATCAAGAGATTTTTCTGTGTGTATTGAGAATACCATATAGTTTTTCTAAAAAACTATAGGAGAGTTTTTCTAAAAAAAAAAAAATGAGAGAATAAGAAGACTCTGGGATATCTCCAAAAGAGCCAACATCCAAATCATAAGAATGCCAGAAGAAGTGGAAGAGCAAGAGATCGAATACTTACTTGAAAAAATAATAAAAGAGAATTTTCCTAGTTTGATGAAAGAAATAGACATACCAGTCCAGGAAGCACCGAGAGTCCCAAACAAGTTGGACCCAAAGACAACCACAGCAAGACAAATCATAATTAAAATGCCAAACATTAAAGATAATGAGAGAATCTAAAGCAGCAAGAGAAAAGCAGAGCATTACCTACAAAGGAGTTCCCATGAGACTATCAGTTGATTTCTGAAAAGAAACTTTGCAGGCAAGAAGGGACTGGCAAGAAGTATTCAAAGTGATGAAAAACAAGGAACTACACCCAAAATTACTCTATCCAGCAAAGTTGGATATCATTTAAAATGGAAGGGCAGATAAAGAGCTTCCCAAGCCATTTTTATGTGAAATGTTAAAGGAACTTATTTAAGAAAAAGAAGAAGATAGAAACTATGAACATTAAAATGGCAACAAACTCACAACTATCAACAACCGAATCTAAAAAAAACAAAAACACACTAAGCAAACAACTAAAACAGGAACAGAATCACAGAAATGGAGATCACGTTGAGGATTATCAGTGGGGAGAGAAGGGGGAGCATAGGGGAGGAGTTATGGGGATTAAGAAGCATAATTGGTATGTATGAGATAGACAGATGGGTATTAAGAACAGTATAGGAAATGCAGAAGCCAAATAATTTATATGCATGACCATGGACATGAACTAAAGGGGGGAGGATTGCTGGAAGGAAGGGGGTACTGGGTGGAGTGGGGTAAAGGGGAAAAAATTGAGACAACTGTAATAGCATAATCAATAAAATATACTTAAATATATTTAAAAAGAGGGATTATAAAATGGAGATCACCTGAAATTTTAGTAAAGATAACTTACTGTAAAAATATCAGGACCTAATAGTTTTTGAGTATTTTTGGAGTACTATTTCAACTTCCTTAACTTAGGAGAACTTTAAATCAGTGTTTTTGTTTTATCTTGAGTCAATTTTGGTAATTTATAAAATTACAAACATACTGGTGTAATACTTTCATGATTTAAAAAACCATTTCTGATTCTGTACTTAGATTTCTGTTCTTATTCCTAATGTTTTTACTTTTCTTCTTCCTCTCAATTATTTTTTGTTTTCCATTTAATTAATTTCTGCTGTTATCTTTGTATTAACTTTTTTCTCATTTGAGTTTATCCTGTTATTTTCCTACCCTCTAGAGTGAATGCTTTTATTTATTAAGTTTTGGTCTTTCGTTTTTATGTATGTATTTAAGTTATAAATTCTCTTCTAAATGCAGCTTTAGCTGTATATCTTTAATTTGTTGTATAGTGTATTCATCATTGCTTAATTCTGTTTTATCATTTCAATTATAATTTCTTGGCTCCATGATTATAAATTTTTAAAGATATGAAGTTTTTTGTTTGTTTTCTTTAAGTGGTGGGTTTGCTTTGCCCTCCCTCCCGGAGTCTCATCTATTCAAGACTAGTTTTTATATTAATGCCTCAGCTTGGCATTACAAAGATACAGTAAATTCAGACCCCACATCTGATGGATCACAGGCTTTGGCATTCTGGTTTTCATGGCAGACTTTTACTTTGTCCTGAGCCCTGGGCACATGGCACGCCTCCTTGTTTCTTCCCTGGGCCACTGGGGACTGTTTCTGCTTCCATTTTCATGGATCCAGCTTGATGACAGGGTCTTATTTCCAGTTCTCTGCCTCCCGTGATCCCACGGCTGTGTCTCTCATCTCCTCAGGGCGGTTAAAGGAGCAATGTGTGGGTATTAGAGCTCATTTTCTGCTATATGCAGTGGGATGCCAAGGTGCCAGTTTGTGCACTTACTGTTTTTACTTTGAGCTCTTTACTTATTTCTGATGTCAAGGTATTTCTTTTTCTTTCTCTTGAGCTCTTTTGAACTGTAATCTATTAAATTTTCTTTTGCATTTCTATGTGTTTATAGTGAAAGGGTATCAACCTTTGATTAGCTTCCCAGAGTCCTTTCCAAACAGAACTTTGATCCCTGTTTCAGTGTGAACACTAAATTAACTCATAAATTCAGTGGAAAGCAAAGAGCACATCACAATCATTCCATATTTAACGTTGAGCAACAATAATATTATCATCTATGTGTATGACCTCACCGATGTTTAGCAAAGGGGAACTCTACAACATTTTGTTGAAATATGTAGTTTCATTTCTAGCATTTCAACTAGAACATTTATCCTCTTTGACAACTTTAGCTCTGGAGTCAGAAAAATCAGCACCTAAAATCTCTGGCATGCTACTGTTAGCATGAGTAAGTGGAAAGGTCAAATTTAATGGTATGGCCTCTTGACCAAATGTGCAGGCTGTGGATTTACTGATACCCTGTTCATCCAGAAAAACAAGACCTCTGGGCAATAACCACTATTTGAACACTGACATTTTCAATTGATTACATCATGATATACAAAGACACCAAAAGTAAAGTGTCTGTGGTATTACATGAAGTCATACTGTTTAATTTTTTAAGTGATTGATTTTTAGAGAGAGGGAGAGAAAGGGGGGAGAGAGAGAGATTGATTTGTTGTACCACTTATTTATATACTCACTGGTTGATTCTTTCTTTAAAGTGTGTTTATTGATTTTAGAGAAAGAGGAAGGGGTGAGAGAGAGGGAGAACAAAAGAAACTTCGATGTGAGAAGGAAACATTGATAGGCAACCTCCCACAAACCCACAACTTTAGCATATTGGGCTGTTACTCTAACTAACTGAGCTGCTCAGCCAGGGTCTGAAGTTATATATGTATTTAAAAGCTAGGTTTTTCCAAATATCTTTTAACTTAATTCATTTTAATGTGTATGTGACTATAAATTCAAGAAAACTTGGAATCATCGTTTTAGAAATTGTCTCAAATAAGACAAACATCAGGTCAGAGTTTAGGAGTTATAAGGATTAGGTACTTTTAATAAGCTTGATTCATTTCACAGCCTGCAACACAATTCCTCTGTAATCCCCAGCTTTAGGCCACTCAGCTCTGATAAAGGAGAGGGTGTGACCAAGGAACACAGTTCAGGGGTCGGGCATTATGCCCGACTGGGATGGTTTGGGGTCAGTGGAAGGCTACTGCCATGCTTGCCTGTGTGAAATCAGCAGGGCGTATCACCACTGACTCCCTGACCACCCAGTGATAATCTCCATTTGGAACATTTCTAACAAAGGATTAGGTAAAGATAAATTTTAGTAGTCACCTACTTCCTATATAATTCCAGGAAGTTTCAAGTTACCTTTTGCCAGTATAGTGGGAATTTGAGCTGTTGTGTCTCTGTGTCAGCAGAGCCTTTGGGTATTGACCACCTCCACATCAAATTTGTATGGCCCCCATTCCCTGGAAATCAGTGTCACCGTGAGAGGTACTCATCTTGTAGTTCATTGTCAAGTACTAAAATACCAAGTCACAGTGAGCTATTATACACAATCATTTTTTTAGTCAGGAAGTACAATATGTAGATCAAACCTTGGCCCACCTTTCCTACTTTTAAATGTTTCCAGGCCTAGTAGACGTGGGCACACTGAGCAGAAAGAATAGAATAGCAACAGCAAAAATCCAATAAACCAATAATCAGGGAATTCAGAAGCCATTTTAACAATTGATGGCAAAAATCTATTTCCCATAAAATATACAGGAAGTACATTCTTTTGAATATGAAAATATCTAAATATTTAAAGACTTCTGACCTTTAAGTTGTCCTAAACTTTTACGTATTCGTTTTCTTACCCACTTTTCAGTTGCTGCAATGTTATTATTTCTAACATTATTTCTAGTGTTGCCTCTTCCGTGGAATCTTGGTTTCCTCCAAGCAAAATTGACCCCCTTCCTTCTTTTTATCATATCTTCTAAATTCTTCTGTCACAACTTCTAGAACGCTTTCTTGAATTTGTTTATTTATATGCCTCTTTCTCTCCACTGGAACATAAGCTCCTTATAAAAGGCTAGTGCCACCCTTTTCTCTAGTGCCCAGAATGGTAGGTGGCACATAGTACACATCCCATAGAGATTGGTTGAGTGAACTAATGAAGAATAAGTGCTAGTGTATTTTTACCTGGCTTCTATAAAATTCAGCTTTCCGTTAAACTTACTCAGTAAGGAAGTTGGCCCAGACAGCTGATTTATTTTTGTATAGTAGAGCATCCAACAACTGTATATGAATGCTTAAAACTGTTCAATTTAATTCCAACCAGAGTCCATGCATTTAAAAAAATAACTGAAGAAGCCCGATGAATCATCTTATACTTCCTGTCAAAACCTCTCTCACCTCCATAAAGGCTTTCTGGTCAGCTCTCTGATAATTTAGTACCCATCGAAGCCTGGCGTGAGTCAATAGGTCAAACACTGTAGTCAGCTTTTGCAATCTGCTTAAGGGGAATTTGGTTTTCACCTTTAATTTTTAAGTTATCATTTGTTGCATGCTTTGGATTGCCCTTCTAACTTTCTAGACCAGAAAATAATTTGCTGCCACCTTACAACTTATTTGGTGCCCTCATTGCATCTCAATTATTAAATATCAAAAACTCGAACAGTAAATGTTTCTGTTAGACAGTTTTGAACTTGCTGAGAACCTCCATTTGAACGACATTTTGGATGTTTAATATAGACATGGTAAAATCTGTACAGACCGTGTAGGTCTGGGGGCATAGGCTTCAAGTAATCTCTAATGGTTTGGAAATAAATTTTGTGTGATAACTTAAGTTCAGGTTTTGCAGATCTGCCCTTTAGGACACCATTGAACATGTTCACCTGTGTATGTAACAACAGACATCACTGAATCTTGGGTCAATGCCCTTTTCTTTCATTTTTTTATATTAGTGTAATCGTGCTTGTATTTTTTCCATTTCTTATTTTACTTCATTGGGTCCTAGTAATGGATGGAAATTTTTTTCAGAAGGATAGGAATAGAAACAAGTGCAGCAGGAGGAGAAGATTGATCCACAAGGAAGGCAAGAATACTTTTAGGTAGTCATGAAAGGATTTGCCTTGGTGTTGAAAGAAAATGAATGATTTAGTAGAGCCATTTAAGAGAAGACTCTTATAAATATTGAATAAATATTTATAGAGCAAAGAATAAATCCTGATGATTGCCAAGGACTGTGCAAAGAACCAGAAGGAGAATGCAATACAGTTTCTATAAAATTCAGCAATGCAATACAGTTTCTGCTCTGACCCAGTGGGATGGACGGACAGTGACTGACTACCTAAAATGTCGTATGAAAATGACAACAGCCGTGGTGCTGATGAGGACATAGAGTAGAGCGATCAGTTCTTTGAAGGAAAGTCAAAGATTCACCATGGAAACATGTGAGCTAAATCTCAAAGTAAGAGCAGGATTTTGCTCTGTAGAGAAGTGTGAGAGGAAGAGCACTTTAAGCAAAGAAAGCAATGTGACCAGAGATATAAAAGTGCATGGTGTACTGAAGAGCTGCCTTTCCTGTCAACCAATTGAGATGCTGGTCAGTGGCCCAGTGCTGTGCTCTGACTGTGCCCAGCAGGCACTATGTTCCTCCTCTAAGCTCCAAGGTTCATCTAACGACATCTGATCATAACTGAGTTTTCAGGTGAAAAGATGTACAAAAGGAGGATCAAATTTTTTGGTGCTATTAAATCTAAAATTGTGAAGATACTCTTTTTTATTTTAAATATTTTATTTATTTATTTTTAGAGAGGGGAAGGGAGAAGAAAGAGAGGGAGAGAGACATCAATGTATGGTTGCCTCTTGCGCGCCCCCTACAACCCAGGAGTGTGCCCTAGACTGGGAATGGAATTGGTGACTGACCCTCTGCTTCACAGGCCGGCACTCCAATCCACTGAGCCACACCAGCCAGGGCTAAAACTTTGAAGATACTCTGAAATTCTTTTCAACCTGCAGACCAAGTAATGGAATTGGATTCATTTGTAACAAGTGCCTTTTAAATAAGAACTGGTGAATGTTTTGAACTTCACTAGTATTTCGTTTATGTTATCTACTACAAAGAGTTTAACCTCCATTTTGCTTCCCTTTAATAGCACATTAGATTTTGAGAAAGTTTGAGTCACATTTTCTATCACTGGTGATATCACCACCAGTGTCTTATCTCCTGAACAAATCTTCAAGGCTCTCTCAGAATCATTCAATGGACGGTGGGGACATGTCAGGGAAGGTGACTCTGAGGACAAGACACCTGAATGATTGATCTGTAGCCTGAAGGAGTAATCATTATATCACTAGCTTGACAGGGTGTGGCATGGGGGTAGGGGAGCAAGGAGTGGGAAAAGAGTTCGGGCAGTGTGACCAGCACACTCACATCCTTGGCAAGGGCTGGAATGTAGCCTCTATGAGAGCAAGAAACTGGTCTGTCTTGTTCACAGTGCTAGCTCACGCATCTAGAACGTTGTCTGTTGTGTGGTAGGTTCTTAACCAAAAAATGTTTGTTGAAGGAAGAATTGAGGAGGTCCCACTGTGGCTGGGACACAGACAGCAAGGGATTATATGGACTAAAGTGATGCTGAGAGCAAGGCAGGGCTGTCAAGGCCCTGTAGCTCATGTTAAAAATGAGGGACTTTGGATTAAAGAATTTTAAGCAAAGAGGTGACATAATTAGATTTGCTTTACAGTGTACAGCAATGCTTTCCAACTTTTTTTAATTTTAATTTTTATTAATTTATAGAGAGAGGGGAAGGGAGGGAGAAAAGGAGAGAAACATCAATGTGAGAGGGAAACATAGATCGGTTGCCTCCCACATGCTCCCGACCAGGGGACCAAACCCACAACCCAGGCACAGGCTGTGGCCAGGAATTGAACCGGTGACCTTTTGCTTTATGGAATGACACTCAAGTAACTGAGTCACACCAGCCAGGATGTTTTCCAACTTTCTGATTGTGACCAATAGTCAGAAACAGATTTTATATTGTAACCTAGTAAGACACACATATATACACACATAACTGAAATAATTTTATAATGAACAATGCTTAGCCTCAGCAAATGGGATTTGCTCCAGTAGTTTACATTCTTTTCAGTATTTTTAAAAAGTAGTGGTCAAACCTAGTATGTCTCATGGGTCCTAAGTATGGTCAGCAAAATACTCTGACGGGGAATGGATGCTCTAATAATGGAGGGTATGTGCATAAAATTACAGAAACCAACAACTTTAGGTGAGCTAAGAAAGGTAGATAAGAGGGGGACCCCAAAAAACCTGGATTGATTAATTTATTTTTTAAAGATTTTATCTGTTTATTTTTAGAGAGCGGGAAAGTAATGGAGAAAGAGAGGGGGAGAAACATAGATTGGTTGCCTCTCACATGCCCCCACCTGAAAACCTGGCCTGCAACCCAGACATGTGCCCTGGCTGGGAATTGACCCAGTGACCTTTCAGTTTTCAGGCTGGCGCTCAATCCACTGAGCTACAGGGGCCAGGGCTTATTAAAAAATGTGTGTTTATTCTTATACATTTAAACTTCAGTCACCTTCATCCCTGGCTGGTGTGGCTCAGTGGATTGGATGCTGTCCTGTGAATGGAAAGGTTGCTGGTTTGATTCCCAGCCAGGGCACATGTCTAGATAGTGGGCCAAGTCCTTGGTTGGGGGTGTGTGAGGGGCAACCACACATTGAGGTTTCTTTCCCTCTCTTTCTCCCTCCCTTCCCCTCTCTTTAAAAATAAATGATAAAATCTTTAGAAAAAATAAACTTCAGTCACCTTCAGAGTACTCTCCATTTGATGCAATACACAATCAAGACATTTTTTCCACTGCTCACAACAGTTTTTAAACTCATTGATTTTGGTGCCTTTTAGAGCTTCTGCTGGTTTTTGTTTCACTTCTTCCACATTGGCAAAACTTTTTCCTTTGAGGACTTCTTTTTATCTGGGGAAACAAAGAAATGTCAGTTGCTCAGTGAAAGTTGAGTGAATAGGGAGAGCCGGGCATGGAGATCATGCCATTTTCAGTCAAAGACTGCTGAACACTTAGTACAGTGTGAGCAGGTGCACTTGTAAATCACCCATCATGAAATGGGCAAACATGTTGAAAGAGTCTTAAAAAAAGATTCACTGAAGCTGAATGCAGCCTCTCACAACAACGCCAGCTGGCTCACTGATGCAGATGGGTTCCTAGAACACTCACCTAACAAAAGAACACTGTACTACAAGGGGCCCACCCTCCAGAAGATGTATGCAAAACACAAATCTGGAGAGATGCTAGTTCAGGGGAGCTCAGCAGAATGTCAGGTATGGGAAGGATTTTAGGAATTAAAGAATCCAGAAGACAAGTATCAGAGGAGAGAGAACTTGCTGAAGGACAACGCAGGAGAGCACCAGTAGAGGAGGACCAGCACCCGGCTTTCTCTCCTGTCTGTGGCCTTTCAGGCTCCCCTATCAGTGCCTTCACAATAAGCCTCGAGGCATGGAGGTTTGGTGATGTTACCACTATTTTATAAATCTGTAAACTGGAGCTTAGGGAGGTTATGTGACTTGCTTCGAGGTTAGATGAGTATTAAGAGGACAGAGCAGGGCTGGATTCCAGGCCTCCTTATCACTGGTTGGGCAGTCTTTCCTTTATACTGTACTGCTTTACACATATGCATGAAAAAAGAATTAGGATTATAAAGTGACAATGCAGCATTTTGACAGGTATATATATGTATTTCTGTGCTAGAACTATGAGTTCTGTCACTAATACTGTTTAATCAGTTTGGTATTAAAAATGAAAATTGAGGTGTAAAAACTGCTTCTTTGAAAGTCTAGGAACATCATGGTTCATCTATTTCATGAAAAGAATGATTATATGAGAATATCCAAATCTCAGTCACATAATATCTTTATTAATATCTTGGCTGAAAGAGTAGGAGGGTAAATTAGGAAATGTATTTATCAGAAAAATGCTAATTATAGGAAGCCCCTGGGAGATTGAGTTTTATCTTTAAGAACTGGGTGAAAAGATGAAAGATAAAGTGTGGTTAATAAGTAATGCATATAAATTAGAAGGCATTTTTGTATGTTGACATGAGATAAGATCAGTCTGGGATACACTTTCTACCAAAAGCTTATGGCTTTCGAGAGGAAATTGGTTTTTCGAGCTGTCATGGTGTACTTTGGGCCGTGACAAGGTGTTCAGCCAATATTAACCTCCTTTGACTGGGAAAACGTTTCTGAAACGAGCTTGTCTATAGCAGGGGTTGATTTCTGTGGGAGCCCCCGTGTGCCCTGGCTGCTGGAGGTGTACCCAGGAGCTTTGCCTGCTGGTCTTGCCAGGACTGGACAATTTACTGTTAGTTTAGTGTGGTAGCGCAGAGCTCCTGCCACCACATACTTGTAGCTACATAGATTTAGGATCTTGGATTTTAAATTGTTTTTGAATGATTTTTCCCCCACCAGTAGTTCTCTTTGCATCTTGTCTCCAGGCCTGCAAGTGAAATTCTTCTATTCCTTATTCCCAGATAGGACAGTTTTTTTCAGCACTCATACCCAATTTCACCTTCCCCACTGTCAGGCCAGGGGCCTCCATGCCCATCCTGGTGCTGGCGTTAAAGACCCGGGGACAAGGAGTGTATTTTCGGTCCCAACACCCGCCCCACCCCCATGCCAGGCAGCTTCACACTGCCACGCAGATGGTTTGAGTTACCTCTTCGCTTGTAGCACCTTAATGTTCTCTCTCTTGTTTTTGAGTGCATTTTAAAGATTTTATTATAATTTATCCAGATTTTCTGTGTATTTGGAGTGGGAGGAGAGTGGCTTCTCAAATTGTATCGTTTCATCACCTGAACTAACGTCCTTTCTATTACTTCGGAATTTGACTTTTTTAGGAAAAAATATTTATGCACTACTGTTGGATCCCACACATGTGTAGGGTGGTGGGGCCTGTTGTAAGTTGTCACTGCTAGTGTGGGGCTCCTTGTTGCTAGGTTATGCTGTCCAGAGTACTTTGCTGCTGACAGGTACCGAAGCACTCACGCCCTGCTCTTATGATTGGGGACAGCAGTCTTTCTTTACATTGGCCTAACGTGAGCTGGGAAGTGTTAAAGCAAAGAAGATAAGACAAATGGCATTATCCCTTGTGTTCACCTGCAACTCTGAACCTGACGCGTCTCCAGATTTCAGGTCTTGTGTGTGGCAAAGTTCTTACTAGTGGACACCTGAGGCCAGCTAAGCTGAAGGGGCGCCTTCACCTGCCCATCTAAGAGTGTAAGAGTGAGCTGGACTTTTAATATCACACATGACTTTTTCAGTTGTAAAAGTTGAGAAATACTTTCTCAAAAAAAAAAGGAGAGAGAGTGAGAGAAAGGGCTTTACTGGCTCACACACCTGAAAACTCCAAGGTGGTCCCAGCTGTAGGAATGGCTGGGTCTAGGAACTCAAGCCACGTCATCCTCTCCTGGCTCTGTTTTCTTCTGTGAGGGAAACATTCTCAGGTAACCATGCTCCCACCCCCTGCCATGAAGTGCCTACCTCAGCTCTAGCCTTACATCACCTCCCAGCAAAAAGAGAACCCTTTTTCCCCACTTGTTCTGCAACACTGGGTCTTCTGTCTCATTGGCCTGTTTTGGGTTGTGTTATGTATCCGTGCATGTAAAGTCAGTATACTGCGTTTTCTGGCCACAGTGGTTGTGCCCACCCAGCAAAGCCACTTAGTCAGTGCGGAGGCAGGGTGATCCCTCTGAGAGTGATGAGTATGCTGTAGCTGGAAGAAACACAGAGGAAATTCTGGGTCAGCAAAATCGAACAGATGCCCGCTACAGACGGAGCAGATCTTCTACATGAAGAAAGAGTGAATTTTAAAAGGTTTAACTGAATCAAAATGTGGATTGGCTCCATCGCAGAAGCCCTGTCTCCACGCATGGTGGAAGTTTAGGCTGCGCTGTCGGATAAGAGAAGCCACACTCAGTGAGAGAGACTGAGGGGAAGCTGTGTGACTGTAAGATTTACAGGCTGGTTTGGGCTTGCTGTGGAGGGAGAGTCTCTCTCATATTATTTTAATTCCAGAATTCTTGATATTTCTTCTAAATTTTTAAAGCAGATTTTGGAGACATTGGCAATTACCTCATGTCCTTTAGCATCCAACCGAATGAAACCGGTGAAACTGCTCTTCGGACAACCTGCTCCTGGTTTTCCTGCATCCTGTGTGTGGTCTCTCACCCGAGAAGAATTTCTGTGTTGTGAGCCTCTTTTGGACATGCCAAAGACTTCCATCATCTTTAAAGTAACAACACTTTACTTTTCTGCACAACACTCCACATGCAAGCAAATCTTGACCTTCTGAGCACCCATGGGCCTTCTCTCACACTTAGCACCATAACCGCTGTGCTCCTTTGGAGAGGGAATAATTCTGTAAACCACAGCGACTTGGTGATTTCTGCACTGCCGTGGGTTGTCCCCACACCGTCACATCCCTGGCCAAAGAAAAGCTCACCTACTGTCATCTCCTCCCCCAACCCAGAGGCTGGAATTACTTCTTCTTTGAGAAGTTTTTGCGGAGAACTGGGAGAAGCAGACCAAGCCTTTCTCTATTACCCAGAAGGCCCTGTCCTGGAAGACAACTTTGAAGTGTTTAATTGGCTTTCTTCAAAGGTTTCACTTTCTCTCTCTTGAGAGAGAAGGAAAGCCCACTCTCAGGGCAAACTGACTGGGGGCAGTAAATGTTTGTCTTGGTCCACCTTGGTGCGTAGTTTTGGCTTTATCAATCACGTGAACCTCGTCATTCAAAACCTCGCAGGCCATGCGAAGGATGCTGCTGCTGGGGCAGAGGTGAACAGCGAGGAGCTGGAGGCACACGGCCTCCTACACTTGCCAGGACTGGAGGCAGAGTTGAGGGCGGCTTTCATCACTTTCTCTGTAGGCAGAGATCCCCTGGAATTACTATTGAACTCGCTTTTCAACCGACTTAAAACTGGATTTACAATCCTTTCCTTTCTGACACAAGCAGCATCAGGCATGGAGACCTGGCCAGAAATGGCATTAATGACTTCAGGACAAAAGAAAGAGTGCAAATGCATTCACCTGGCAGAAGTTTGAAGAAATTCCAACAGTTTTTTTTCACATCAATTTGTCTTTAATCTGACAAAGTGAGAGATGAGGGATTTTTTAAAATTCTTCCTAGTTTTATTATTATATAATCAACATACAAAAAAAGTTTTGATTCTACCCATTGCTACAAAATTTTATGAGTCCAGATTTTAAGCTGTGGTTGCCATTAATATGCAAAGTCAAAATTGATAGAACGTCAAAGACCATCTCATGATTTCAACTTCTTACTTGGGCTAAGTTACATCAAGTATCTCAGTAAGATGTTTGTTTATACATTTTAGATGTTTTTGTTTTCAGGAAATAGCCATTACTTTTTTGCGTAAAAAATAGTAGATGACATAATTCTTTATTTAAAAATGTTTTTAAGAAGCCTGTGTATATGAAAGCAATCTCTAGGCTCTTTCTCCAGCTCTGCCCTCAAGGTTGGGCAGGGGGCAGTGGGTTGGCAAAAGAGGGGCAAATTGTACAACTTAGCTGGTACACATTGACGGTTTCCTCTTGGCCTCTGTATGTGTCAGGCATTCAAATGCTGGCTGTTTCTGCCTTGAGGTGCTATTGTGGATTTCTTGGCAACACCTGACAGGTGGTCCCATCCTGCAGCTTTCCCCGATGTGGACAACGATGGGACTCTCTTCTCAGCACCACAGCCTCTTATTGCAGGCTTCCCTTTGCCAGAGCATGCAGGTCTTAGGGGGCCCAATCAAGACAAACATAAGCCTGGCAACTGTGCAGCACCCCCATCTATTTCATAAAATACTGCAAACTGACTGGAGACTGTCTTCTCTGCTGCCCACTTTCTTGGCCTCGCTGTTGAGAGTGACTCCACTTCTCCTGGCAAGAAGCCAGCACTGCCCTCTGTGTCCACATATGTCCCCAACTCCAGGGCATCCTACTGTGGGCCCATGGCTGCTCCAGAGCCCAAAGTTCACAGTAAACATTCGTCAGGGGAAGAAGTACTGCCTTTCCTTCTTGCAGGCATTCCTAATTTCTATTTCTGGTTTTCTTGGGGCTTCCCTCACTTGGTGTGCTGCAGTGGTGAGAAGCACTCTCTCCCCACTCTTGCCCCAGGGGAGGGGAAGGACACCCAAGCACAGACATTTCTTGGATGGTGTTCCTCAGCCTCCTCAGATTTCCAGTCCGTCTTACACGAGCCCGAGGGAAAAGACGGGGGCTGGCAGTTGCTCGACTGGTTCTGCTGCAGTTTTAGAAATTCTGGCACGGGGTTTTCTGATACTTTTCTTCAGAAAGTGTTGCCCCTTGTTCTTAAATGTGGAGCTTCAGCTGAAATTTTGAGAAAAGGAGGAAAGTTATAAACACTGAATAAGCAAATATTTATCTCAGAATGTCTATAAAAGCAAAAATCAAGCATCATCCTAAAGGTTCCTCAATCAAGGATTTACTAAATAGATGACAGCATTCATGAAACATATTACAATTTCAGGGACATAGGAGATAGTCATGATACACGGTTAAGTAAATAAGAGTGTGTAATCTAATCTCACTTTGTTGAGAATATGTGTGTGTGTGTGCACTGAAAACTCTTTATGATGGTTATCTGTAGGTGTGACATTATGGAGATTTTAATTTCCAACTCATTTCTGTTTCTTTTTTTCCCTTCAGTTTTATTGAAATTTAGTTGGCATATAGCATTGTGTAAGTTTAAGGTGTACAGCATAATGACTTGACTTACACGTATTGCAATATGGTTAGTTAACATGCATTATCTTGTACAGATCAAAAGAGAAACTTAGGATCTACTTTCTTAGCAACTTTCAAATATACCATATAGAAGTGTTAATTATAGTCCTCACGTCGTACATTACAGTCCAGTACTTATTTATCTTATAACTGGAAGTTTGTGCATTTGAACTACCAACATCCACTTCCCCTTATGCTGCCTCTGGTAACCACAAATATATCTTTTTCTATGAGTTTTTGTTTTCAAATACCATATATGATATACTGTGTTTCTTGGACTGTCTTACACTGAGCATGTTTTATTTTAATAAACAGAGAAAAAGCAATAATGGAATTTATATTTGTAAAAAGTTGATATTTTAAATTTTTTAAAAATAGTTTGAAAGGAGAGCTACACACTGGCAGCAGAGATGGTGAAGAGTTAGGGTGAAAATGCAGCAGCAGAGCCGAGACGAGGGTGAGTCAGGAGAGGCGCCCAGGGTGGGAAGCGAGAGGAGAGGCTGGCTGTCCAGCTCGTGCTTCTCTCGCCTCACTCTCGTCCTAGCCCCGTATGTTGGAGCAAACCCAGAAGGGCCAACTGTGGGAGGTATTGCTCTGCTTGTCCCTCAGACTACCAATCTGCACATAGGGGAACAAATGTGTGTGCCCCCAAGTCTAATTTCTGTAAAGGTCATCAAAGGCTCTTAGACTTTCTCTGCTGCTTTACCTTCCATCACTGGGGTACGGATGAAGTGGGTATCTTACCAATTCTTTATTGTTAACAATGCAAATTTAATTCTAAATTCCTTTCCCAAACTCCAGTTTTGTTTCAGCCTGAACAACCTCACCAACTAACAGCTCTTTTCTCAACCTGTTAACTGCTGTAATGACAAGTTTGGCAGTGACTTGGGGTCGTCATTATTGATTCAGTAGACATGTATCACATGTATACAGTAAATATAGTGCCGTGAGAAAAATAAAGAAATATAAGGATGAACATAATGTTCCTTCCGAGTTTCAAAGTGACAAGATAGTCATACTGGAAAGTTAAACATCTAAATGTTGCTCCACTGACTCCAAGCACAGCCTCTAGCAAGCTCAACTGTGATTTATACTTTACCAAAATCCCAAGGCAGGAAAACAAATCCTCTGAGCAGAAAATAGAGCTGTTCAGAAATCTCTATTCCTTTCTGTACAAGAAGCAGAAGCCATCCCTAAGGTCAGATCATATAGAATTAAAATTGTGTCTCTACCGGTGCAGATCTAAGAACTTTGCTCTCCGATTTACTCTGTAGTTCTTCTGAAGTCTAACAGATTGCAAACCTTTAACAACCACTCACAATGAGAATTAAGATCATACAGAAGTTCTCCCAGCCAGCTCAGACTGTATAGTGTGGTAATTTTGTTCATTTCAATGTGATTCCAAGTATCGAAGGAAAAGGCGAACTACTTTCAGCATACACCAAGGGCAAAAAGCGTGTATGCCCTTTGGCAAAAATTGCTGTCAAAATGGTTATGTTTTTGATAAAGTTAAATTTGGGGGAAGCATCCATCTTCTGGTACACTCTCTTGTGGGGAAAGCCCTATTCGAGGATAATGCCGGAGACCAGTGGCATTACGGTAAGAGGAGGACGTGCCCACACAGCAGTGAGAAGAGCGAGAACCATAGACACGAGCAGAGAGGATTGCTCTCTGAGGAGGCTTCCCCGGCGTTGTGGGGAGCCTTCTCCAGGGGATGAGTCTGAGCTGCCATGGAGACAGGAAGCCCTCCCACTTGGGAAAACTGAGGAAGTCAGCACATCCAAAGAGAAGCAGTGACGTAGACTGGCGGCCAAGAAGGTGAGCAGGAGAGAGGACGGTCACTATTCAGGCCTCGGGGTACAAGATCCTGGATTGGTGAGGCTACAGTAGCACTGGAAAAGATGAGTTATGTATCAGCCCTGACTGGTGTGGTCCAGTGGGTTGGGCATCGTCCTGCAAACCAAAGGTCACAGATTCGATTCCTGGTCAGGGCACATGCCTGCGTTGTGGGCCAGGTCCCCAGTTGGGGGCATGCAAGAGGCAACCTATCCATGTTTCTCTCCCTTTTTTTCTACTCCCCTCCTCTCTCTTTAAAAATAAGTAAATAAAATATTTTTTAAAAAAGAGTCATGTATCAGCAAATAATGAAGGGAGAATCCTTACACGTTAGCAGTTGACTGGATATGGATAATGAGAGCACAGAGAAGTAGAAAACAATTTCAGGGTTTCAGGTTTGGGCAATGAAGTCACCCTTGCCATATCCTTAATGGAACTTGATATAAAATCATTTTTGTCAGTGGGAGAGATGGGTGGTGAAAACCACACATTTCCATATGTGATGACTTCAAGATGGTAGACACCCATATCTGTGGATGTGCTTTTTGGGAGTTTGGGTATCAATTGTCCTGAGGACCACTGGAGCTGAGCCTGAGAGAGTGGAACCTCTAGCCTTCATAAGTAGCCCTCCAAAGCAGGGAGCTATGCATAGCACATCATCAGATATGTCTTATCCTATTAATCTGTGGAGTAGGATCTCAAAATTCTTTTTTTTAAATATATTTTATTGATTATGCTGTTGCAGTTGTCCCATTTTTGCCCCCTTTATTCCTCTATGCCCTGTACCACCCCCCTCACCTACATTACCCCTCCTTAGTTCATGTCCATGGGTCATACATATAAGTTCTCTGGCTTCTCCATTTCCTATACTATTCTTAACCTCCCCCTGTCTATTTTGTACCTACCACTTATGCTTCTTGTTCTCTGTACTTTTTTCCCCATTCTCCCCCCTCCCCCTTCCCACTGATGACCCTCCATGTGATCTCCATTTCTGTGATTCTGTTTCTGTTCTAGTTGTTTGCTTAGTTTGTTTTTGTTTTTGTTTTTTTTAGGTTTAGTTGTTGATAGTTGTGAATTTATTGTTAGTCACAGTAAACTCACAACTTATGAGTTTAATGTTCATAGTTTTTTATCATATTCTTTTCTTAGATAAGTCCTTTTAACATTTCTTATAATATGGGCTTGGTGATGATGAACTCCTTTAACTTGACCTTATCTGGGAAGCATTTTATCTGCCCTTCCATTCTAAATGATAGCTTTCCTGGATATAGTTGTCTTGGATGTAGGTCCTTGCCTTTCTTGACTTTGAATATTTCTTTCCAGCCCCTTCTTGCCTGCAGGGTTTCTTTTGAGAAATCAGCTCATAGTTTTATGGGAACTCCTTTGTAGATAACTGTCTCCTTTTCTCTTGCTCCTTTTAAGATTCTCTCCTTATCTTAATCTTGGATAATGTAATTATGGTGTGTCTTGGTGTGTTTCTTCTTGGATCCAACTTCTTTGGGACTCTCTGAGCTTCCTGGACTTCCTGGAAGTCTATTTCCTTTGCCAAATTGGGGAAGTTCTCCTTCATTATGTTTTCAAATAAGTTTGCAATTTTTTGTTCTTACTCTTTTCCTTCTGGTACCCCTATGAATCAGATGTTGGAATGTTTAAAGTTGTCCCAGAGGTTCCTCAGCCTCGCCTCATTTTTTTGAAGTCTGTTCTTCATTCTGTTCTGGTTGGATGTTTATTTCTTCCTTCTGCTCAAAATTGTTGATTTGAGTCCCAGTTTCCTTCCCTTCACTGTTGGTTCCCTGTATATTTGCCTTTATTTCACTTTTCATAGACTTCATTTCTTCCTTTATGTTGTGACCATACTCAATTATTTCTGTGAGCATCCTCATTACCACTGTTTTGAATTCTGCATTTGGTAAGTTAGCTACCTCCTTGTTGGTTAGTTCTTTTCCAGGAGTTTTGATCTTTTCTTTCATTTAGGCCATGTTTCATTGCCTGGGCACACCTGTTATGCTATAAGGGGCAGAGCCTTAGGTATTCACCAGAATGGGGCAACCTAATTTGCTGTGTTGTGGTGATGTATATGGGGGAGAGGCTAGGGAGGGAACAATGCCACTTGCTAGCTTACTTGGCTCTTGCCCCACTTTCATCCCTTCCCTCACTTCCCACTAGTGGATTTTGTGCCTTTTCATGTGCTGATTCCTGGGTGGGTGGGCTTGTGTACATTCTAGGATCCGGTGGGTCCCTCCAATGAACTCTCCTATGAGACTGGGAGTTTCTCCCACCACTGCAACCCCCACTGGATTTTACGACCAGCGGTTTTGAGGCTGTATTTCCCCTGTGCTGGATCCTTGGGTTGTATGGTTTGTTTGCTCCCCATTTGTTCCTTCCAGCTTATCTGCTTGTCCACTTATCTTCAAGCAAATGTGGGACTGCCTGTCTGTCAGCCAGCGCCTTGTTATGTTCCTCTCCAGCTCCCCACCTCTGCCCCTCCTACCAGTCCACATGAATGTTTCTTCACTCCTTGGTTGTTGGATTTCCATACAGTTTGATTTTCTGGCAGTTCTGGTTACTTTTTGTTTTTAAATTGGTTGTTATCATTCTTTTGGTTGCATGAGGAAGCAAAGCATATCTACCTACACCTCCCTCTTGGCTGGAGCTCAGTTGGTAAACTCTTGAGGGCAGGAGCCTTGTTTTTGAATCTCTAGTGACTAATATATTTCCTGGCACCAGAAGATCTCAAAAGAGGTTTAATGAACAACAGAATGGCTGCATGGCATCTAATAAGTCCACCCCCTATTTCCCTATTTACTGTTCACCTCTCCACGCTCCCTTCTCAGAGGGGATATTTCAGGGTGAGGCAGTACAGAGACTGGGCTAAACACATCGGGGAGAAGAGGATGAAGAGGAGGAGGCCAGAGAGCCTTGAGGAGCCCAGTTTGGAGATGGGAAGTAGAAGCAGGGCAAGAAACTGAAAAGCCTAATTATCCGCAAAAGCAGACCATGAGCCAGGACCCACAGCATCGTGGGAGCCATGGGAGGAAAGAATTCTGAGAATGAAGTAAAACAATTGCAGTGAGCTCAAGAAGAATGAAGACTGAGCAAAGACTTGAATGTAGTGATGAAGGGGTCATTGGAAACACTTGGGAGTTGGGTTTTCATAGAGTGATAGGGCCAGAAACTGGCCAATGAGGAGTTAAGATGTGAGTAGATGCTGAGGAAATGCAGGCAGTGCGTGTAAATGATGCATTTTACAAGTTTGGTAATCAAAAGAAGACAATAAGGACTTTGGAGTGTAATATAGATTCTCTTGTTTCTGGTAGGGATGTGTTGGAAGCCTTAATGACAGATCTTTCCACTCTTTTACAATATATTTTCCCATTAAAAATAACATGTACTTATTTTTGAGTTTTATAAATGCAGAGAGATGAAAAGAAGAAATTCCCATTCTTCAGAGATAGTTATTGAATCATTTTCAACATTTTGGTAGGTTTTTCTTTTTTTTTATAGCTTTCCCCCATGCATGTTATATTGTATATTTTTGGAGGGGAATAGAATTATTCTGTATGAATATATGCATATATTAAAAGACCCTTCACTTTTCACTTAAAATGTATTATGAGACTTTTTCAAGTGACTAATTATTTCTCAAAGAAAATGCTGATGGCAGTAGATTACTCCATTATGTGCAAAACTGATGTACAGTAGATGCCCACCAGTAAAATATACTGTTCAACTTCCCTTTGGATTGATTGCCTGTCTATTTTGATTAGTTGGTATCTCATTGGTTGTAAATATTTTTAATAATCATCCTGATTATATAATTAATGTTGTCTACTCCTAGAACATGAAGTATAATAACTAAATTTTTAAAAAACTATGACTTTTTAATTTTAGTATAATACCTATTTCTCCTATTTCTAAGTGTATCCCTATTTGCATGGCTTGGGAAAATTGGTATCTCATATTTAATATTTTTAAAAAGTTAGGTAGAACACTGGCTGGTATGCTCAGTGGATTGAGTGCTGGCCTGCGAACCAAAGGGTCACCAGTTTGATTCCCAGTCAGGGCACATGCCTGGGTTGTGGGCCAGGTCCCCAGTAGGGGGCAAGCAAGAGGCAACCATATATTGATGTTTTTCTCCCTCTCTTTCTCTCTCTGTACCCTCTGTATAAAAATAAAGAAATAATATCTTTTTTAAAAAGTTAGGTAGAGTCATATAAATATCTTCATGATTTGGCCCTTCATTCGCTGTCCTGTCAATATTATTCTTACTAGTGTTGCAAACTGTATTTTTATGAATTCAAAATTATAGTAGTTTTTAAAAAAAAATTTTGTTTATTTATTTTCAGAGATAGGAGACAGGAAAGAAAAAGAGATAGAGAAACATTGATGTGCAAGAAAAGCATCAGTGTTTGCCTCTTGCATGTCTCTTGCAGGAACCTGGCCTGCAACCTAGCCACATGTCCTGACTGGGAATCAAACTGGCGACCTTTCGGCTCACAGGCCAGCACTCAATCCACTGACCCACATTAGCCAGAGCTAAAATAGTAGTAGTTTTAAAAAAATAATTCTCCTTTTTCCAGATAACTGTGCTCTCTTGTTGTGGCTAATCTGACCTATTCCATTTTTCCTCCATCACACTCTCCCTTTTTAAAAAAATATAATGTGGAAGCTTAGAATTCCAAGCTCCCTGTTTAAAAAGTATGTTAAATATTATTTGGGCAACATTGGCAAATAAAGCTCTTTAGGTGGCAGCATCATCAAGAATCTAGTAGATAGATTTTTGTTTCATTTTTTCAGGAACAGAAAGCACATATTTTCAGTCCTTCCGTCACTCTAACTTGGGACAATTCATACACACCTTCGTTTACTGTCTCTTCCATAATGTTTAACATGTGGACTGCTGCAGATGACAAAAGATGGTCCTTGCCTTCGAGCGGTTCTTTTCAAGTAGTGGGACTGATTCAACAGATAGATAAAGATGTGAAAATGCTATCAACAAGGGTGGGGATTAAGTTCTAAAAATAATGTGATTCACAGGATCACCATTTTCAGGAGCTTTACATCTGTGTAGTGGTGTTGAAATGAATGGTGAAGGAGGGGGAAAGCAGGTAGATACTATTTAAAGGCCTTCCAAGGTGAATGATGACTAGCATCTCTCAAAGTGAGTTGTTCCTATGGACAAGTTCAACACACTCTTGGAGACCACAATGCCACCAGTTGGTATTTTGCTGCCCTACTGTAATTCTTGATGTGTGGGGAAAACTCATTGAACTTTTAATGATCCCTGGATCTATGGAAAATAATGAACTGATCTTGGAGAATCACAAACTGGACTGAAATAGTAGAGGGTCTTGATTTCACCTGCAGGCTAAAAGGAGCTGGACTCCTCGAAGTAAGTGCTGTAGTTGATTGTCTTTATGAACAAGACATTCCCATAACAAATAGATTTTGCTAAGGTGTCTCCCAGCCATAGTTCATTCAACTTCTTCCTTTATCTTTTTTTTATTATTTTATTTATTTATTTTTAGAGAGGGAAGGGAAAGAGAAAGAGAGAGAGAGAAACATCAATGTGTGGTTGCTGGGGGCCGTGGCCTGCAACCCAGGCATGTGCCCTAACTGGGAATCGAACCTGTGATGCCTTGGTTCCTAGCCCGCGCTCAATCCACTGAGCTACGCCAGCCAGGGCTCTTTCTTTATCTTTTTGGGATTAATTGTGTAGGAAAAATGTTTTATGTATTGAGCAACTTTCGTGTAAAGCTCTGTAACCAAAACAGCATGCATGCCTATTCATCAGTACGAGAGATGCACGGAAGCACTGCAGTGATCTAAGCGAGGCTGGAGTGAGTCTTTGCGGCTGAACTCTGGCGGTGCTGTTTGTAAAAGACTGGGAGGCTTAATTCACTTTAACTTTCTTCTTCTCCCTTCTTTCTCCTCCTTGCTCTCCCTCCTCCACCTCCCTCCCATGCGATATGATTTAAGATAATCTAACATATCAAAAGCAAAACTACAGAAACAAGGTGATCCAGGACCATTTGTATCACAAAGGATTCTCCACTTTGCAATATAACTTTACTTCCTCTAGCTAGCAAGCTGTAAATAATATTTGGTTTATAAAATTCCTCATCCAAACAACGTTTCAAGGAACACAGAGTACAAGCACAATAAAATGTGGGTTTTTTTCTCCTATTTGGTACCCTTTTTGAAGGATAATTAATCAACTGGCTTTTCCTGAACTTCCAAGTAAAAATACAAAAGTTAACAATGCACATTTTAGTAAAAATCTAATAATGACACAGACTCACATGACCATTCTACTCCAGTGAAAAGCCGGAATTGTTTCTATTTATTCACTCATTGAGCACGTTTTAACAAGCGTGCAGGGAGCGTGCAGAGCTCCCTGTCCTCCCGCTCCCATCCCCACTGCATGAGACCTAGATGGCCAGCCCCACAGGAGGCTGCAGTGAGGTCTGATTACCCCTGTCTCCTAAAGGGACCGAGTACTACCAACCCTGTTAGGCCCCACCCACCTGTCTGCCTGAGTCACCAACAGAAACCCAGCCCCTCAGGTCATCCTTCATTATCGGAGCTTTCTCTCCATGCTGTTTGGACTCCCCCCAAGTTCTTCCACTGTGTCCTCTGCAACTTGGGGTGCATCATCAGGGGGATAAAGTGCTTTCACAAGTACCATATCATCAAAATCTTATAACAACTTGGTGGCATGTCATATCATCATCCTTACTTTATTGGTGAAGAATCTGAAAGTCAGATTAAGCGTCTTGGCCAGGGAGATACTAGATGTGGCAGAGATGGTATTTTAAGTAAGGTCCTCTGATGCCAAATCAGATTCTCCTATCACTTTAAAGACGCAATGACACACAAATGTTTGGCATGCAGCAAGTGTATTGGTCTTTCAGATCACTGTCCTTTGCACACATCAAAGCATCACCCTAAATTCTAGTGCAATTTGGCAAAGCTGAGAGGCTGTGGGTTTCTTTGTGGATGTAACAGATACGGTGTTCTGAGGTGCAGTGGCTTCTCCTCCAACTTCTTATCAGACAAGTAAGAGTATCCTTTCCCTTGATCTTTTGTGAAGTTGCTCATTGAGGTTCTAGAAGCAACCAAAACTAGCCATTCACTTGGTTTTAGAACAACTCCCTTGGGGGACTTTTACAGTGTTTTAGACTTTTTGAAATAAAAAAACCCCTATTTTGTATGGCTGACAGCACCGATAACCTGAAAACTTTACCGTTTGACAAAAAAATGTTCTTTTTATTCCCTTCTATTTTCTGGTTCTGGGGGGCATATATTGTCATCTATAGATTTGCTGATTGGGGTCCTCTGAATAATGAATGGGTGACATGTATTTGTGTGAGGGCGAGTATGTGTTTTTGAAAGAAGTGAGAAAAGAGGTGTGGTGGGCAGGGTCAGCTAAAGCAGAGAGTGACTTAAATGCTGAAGTTCACGGGAGGGCTGGTCTGGATAAATCACTGGAGTCAAGTGGTTGTTCCTCCATTGTCCCTTTTACATACCAAAGATCTTTCATGAAGTAACAACTAGCAAAAAGACAGATGCCCATACTCTGTATTGGGATATTTTCTATCTCCTGCCAGAATTTTATAACATAAATCTGACCAAATACCATAGTTATAATGTACGAGGATGTCAAATTGCATATAAAATATTTGAGTCACTTATTTAAGTCCAAAATATGGCTTCTATTTGCAGCTCTGATTACTGTGGGACACATTCCTTTCTGAGCATAAAAGTATCTGAATAATGAAACTATTTTACTGTTAAAGTGGAGGCTGTATAATGTATTAGATAGTTAAATGGCTTTTGAGTTAGGCCGCCTGAGTTCAAATCGCAGCTCCACAACTTCCTAGCTGTGTGACGTTTGTGTTAGGCAAATTGTCTAATCTCTTTGAGCGTCAGTCTCCTCATCTGAATAAAATGTGGTAATAACACCTATCTCAAAGGTTTGTGGTAAGGATTAAATGAGATGATAGATGAAAAGCACTTAGCACAGTGCTTGGGATATAGTGATCACCCAATGAAAGGTAGTTATTAATATTTAAACTGCAATTATCTTAAGTGTTTACCATGGCTGATTCTCTGTTTGGCCTGCCCTACTGCTCTATTCATTTAAAATAAGGTAAAAATATTGAAATGTATGTATCATAGAAACATGGATTTTTCTATCCTTTCTATAGTTCATCTACTCAGACTCCAGGTTTTTCCTAATAAATTCTTAGAACAACTAAGTTTTCTGTGGATGATTTCAGTTAAAAAAATGAGCAACTGTGTCATTTTTGTGAAAAGTGATTATAGCAGAAGACTATGTGACTTTAGCCTGTTTTGGTTGTCTATTGCTGTACAACATCTATGCCCAAATTTGGTGACTTACAGTAACAATAATTATATTGTTTTTAATGATTGGAAATTGAATGGGGCATGCAGGATCTATACTCTATGTGATGTCTGCTGAGGCTGGTCCTTCTACGATGGCTCTTTTAGCCACATGCCTGACAACTCAGCTAAAACAGCTGGGAGCTGGTGGGGGCACTTCTGCGGCCTATGCCCAGGGCCTCAGTTCTAGCTGTTGGTTAGGTTCCAGGATCCCCCCCACAACTCCCCCTCCTCTCCATGTGGCTTCTCCCCCAGGGGAGCTGCACCTTTCACAAGGCAGCTCAAAAGGGGAAAAGAACCCCACCCCTTAATGTGAGAAGCAATGCAGTACCTACGTGGGAGAGTCCTTGGGGCAGCCTCTGGAGACTAGTTACCACAGCCTCTTAAAAATGTGTCCATCTAGCCCTCCCATTCAGTGTCCCAATCCCTACTTTGGAATACCTCTCTCTAAACGACCCACAACCTTCCTGAGGGATATATGAGCACATTCTTAGGTGGACACTTGAATGTTTCATCCCATTCAGATACTTTCTTCACAGAGGCTTTCTAAGCAAAAACATTCAGATTCCAAACCATCTTGGGAACTGTGCCTGAGAGGGACTGTAAGATGTGGAGATTATAAACCCATGTGGGCACAAACATCTCTCGTTTCTGTTAAACAAATATACCAACCTGAACATGGCATTGGGTTCTATGTTATTTGCTTAATATATCTTGCATACAGGTGGGAATATTATAGCAGGAGGAGGGAAGGTCTATGTGGAAATGACCACATTGCTTTGTGGTTTGTCGTATTTTTGTTTTTGAACATTTTAAATGTTTGGTCATTGGGCTTGTCTTGCGAAGGTGCCCAGGCTCCCTGGGAATATGGCAGCACCCTGCAGCACCCACTGTCCCGAGGTTTGCCCGGTTTTCTGGGAATTCTGTCAGGGCCGAGAGCTGGTGTGGGGCCACTCTGGACTCACGGCATCCGATGTTGTTATTGGGTGAGACGGCGGCATGCTGAGTTTGCCACCCACGGGCTGTGTTGACACGGAGGGGTTTCTCTACATTGTTTGTTTACGCATCAATTAGATTACAAGTGCTTGTGGGCCGGGCCCTGTTTTATAGGTAACATCACTATAAATACCAATTATATTCGTCCTGGACCAGAATATTAACTTCAGCGTGGCAAAACCATAGCTGTCTTCTAGATGCCTCTTGTCTCCTGAAGCTCTTTGAGACTGAAATATTCCAATAAACATAGTCTCTTAATTGTACCTCATAACCTAGATTCCTTAGGAGATGAGTCACCATTAATTCAAATAGGAGCTTTTCTCCCCTGCTTTATTCTTCCATTAATGATTCCTGCCTGATTTTGGTCACCACAGAAATGTTAAACAGAAGGAAGTTCAGCAAGAGAAATTATACAGCTTTTTAAAATATGCTTTGTAAGACAATAGGTCTTGTAGTTTGAAGAAAGCCATTTTGTACTTCAAACCTCTCCTTTATCCCCTTCCTGTTCTCCGCCCTCCTTCCATTTATGGGATGTTGAGTGCCTTCAGCGTAAATTCACTGTAGGACAAGCTGTGGGGGCACAGAGATAAAGGACGCACAGCACCCGCCCTGTAAGGATTGAGTATGTTCTCGGGGTAATTATCAGGTTACTGGAGGACTTGAACAATTGTGGGTCAGGAATGTCATACTCCAGTCCAAACACAGAAGTTATTCTGGTGAGTGTACTCTGGGTACTGAACCAGTGGGAAAAACGGGGAGTTCTCATGTGGAATCCTGGTAATGAGGCCCTTAAACTTCTGGACATTACATATTCTCTTTGAAACATCCCAATACTTCTCAGAAATAATTAGATGCTATTTTTCTAATCTTTTACCAATATTCTCTTTCTCCTTTTACAAAAAATAAGGTGACTCTTACTTTAAACCTACAAGTCAGGTTGCTGTGAGGATTAAAGATATAATACACATGAAAACATTACTTTTCAAATTACAGAGTGCTACAGAAATGTAAGTATTTTTGTTATCACTCACTTCTTCTGGTAAAAGTGGAAAGGGGACTGAAAGCTGCTTGGAATCCTAAACTGGTCTGAGAAGTTTGAGCTCGGTCCCCCCGACACATTGGGAGTTTGGCTGTTGACACATTCTGGTGGGTTTTCAGTCCTCCTGGTGTGAACTTCGTCTTGTTTGGGGGGCCCACGCAGTATCTCAGTCATTTCAATTTTTGGCGCATGTCATTATAGCCATAGAGTGGAAGAACCTGCTTTAATGGCTGGCATGGACCTGGAGCTTTTATAGTCTGCAGAAAAGCCTTCAGTTTGTTTGCAGCCTGTGACATTTATCACGTGGCCTGAGCCGGGTCTCATTCACGCTTCACTTCTAGTACCACACTTTGTGGCTGATGGTCTTTGTGCAGGTGATTCTTAACAGCTAGAAACTGGGATGTGTAAGTGGTAGCAGAGATAAGTGTATTCATTTCTAAAATACCCCTGCAATTAGGGGCTTAAAACAGCACACCTTTATCATCTCCCAGTTTGGGCAGGTCAGGAGTTCAGGAGCAGCTGAGCTGGGTGGTTGCTGCTCAGGGTCTTTCACAGGTGGCAGTCAAGCTGTCGACCAGGGCAGCAGCCTTATGAAAGGTTGCCCGGGTGGAGGATTCATTTCCAAGCTCATTCCCATTGTTCTTGTCAGGAGCCCTCAGCTCCTCCCTGGTTATTGGCTGGAGGTCCTAGTCCCTTGCCATGTGGGCGTCTCCACAGGATGACACAGAAGCTGCCTTTCTCTGGAGTGAGCAGTGAGAGAGCAGCCACAGGCTTGTGACCTCGTCTTGGAATTGAGACAGCGTCACCTGTGTGCGCGAGGGAACTACACATAGGCATAGATACCTGGGGGAGAGGGTCACAGGGGACATCTTGGAGGAGAGCCACAACAGTCAGAAGATGAAGTAGATCGAAGAATAATTCAGATTTGGACCTACATCTAGGACTATGGGCGAATTTTTCCTGTCTTTGAATTTATCCACACTTGGATAAACTTGAGCTTATGTTGCATTATAATTATCTGTTAATATTAATTGTGTTTTAAGAGTGCTTATTCCTCATCAATGAAGGTGATACAAATGCTAAAAGAAGATACTCTGCCAAGCAAGCTTATAGGAGTCCCTGACCTACAACAGCGGTCAGCACGTGCCGTGTGTTTGGGCCGGATAGTGAGTATCTGAAGCAGGGTCAGCCATCCAGTCCGAGTTGCAGCTGCTCAGTTCCATCACTGTGGCACAAAAACAGCTGGAGACACTTCTGTATTTGTATTACAGTGACTGTGTGGTGGTTCCAATAAAACTTAATAGAAACAGGCAGTGGGCCAGATGTGGCATATATTGCCGTGGCCTGCCTGTTCCTGATCTAAAAGAAAACTATAGAATACTAAACCGGAAGATTTTATCCAGAATCAGTGTGAAAAATAAAACATTTACTTGTAAATCCCTACCGGTTCCATTTTACGTGTTTACTGATTTGTTCTATGAAATGTGTGTAGATTACAGAAAAGAAGCCAAAGCTATCCCTGCAGTTATTTGCACCCTGACCTCTGTTGGAGCAGAATAAATGATTTTGAAGTTGCGTATAAGAGGAAAGCAAACAAAATTATTCTTCGCTCTCCTGTTTCCATCTCAATCTAGCTGCCACCACCACACAATTACCTTTCCAAGATTCCTTTTTAATTCTCCGACAAACATCAAAACAGATGTTGGTCGCCTTAAACAGGATGAAGTTCTCTGAAAGTATGTTTTTTCCTTACAAATTTTAAAAACAAATGGTGTCTTGGAAGCTAGCCAAGAAAAAAAATGTGACTCCCGTGAGATAATTGACAATAACCCGGGGCGTTCCAGAACCTAGGTTGGGAATTATTGGCCTAAGGAATTGGGAAAAAGAAATTGAGACTGGCAGGTAGAATCTGTGCATTAATATTTTATTAGATGATGTAAAAAGGTCTGTTCCATCATCTGGGTTTTACTTTCTGCTACTGCCACTCAAAATCCTAATTTAGACTTCCCCAAGGAGCCTATTAGCAGTTTTAAAACTTTTTAATTAAATACTTTTCTTATTATAAGAGAATGTATAACAGTTGTGGAAAATACAGAAGAGAATGTAAATTACTTATAATCCAATCAGCCCGAGGTGACCACTCTTAAGATTTTTGTGTATTTTCTTTCTGTATGTTCTTGGCTATTTTACATATTTGATACATAATTTTTTGTTCTACTTTTCAACCTGTAATTATATCACAGGCTTTACCTCTGTGGTTTAAAGGCATTTCATAATATGGATAGTCCATAATTTACTTAATTACCCGAATTGGTTGAGTTCTTTGCAAATTCAATCATAAATAACACTGCCATAAACATTTTTGTAAGTAAATCTTTGCTTCTTTAGTGATTGCTCTGTAAACGTTTCCTAGAAGTAGAATCACAGGATATAGGTTTATTAACATTTTAGGTCTTATTGTAAGTACTAGTAAATTACTAAAAGGCTATAGCAATTAGTATGTCTCCCGGCAGTATGTGAAAACACTGTGAATTATTAATTTAAATTTTTTATATATTGTTACTTTAATTTGCATATTTTGATTAGTAGTGAGTGTGGAAAAGTATCTTCATTAACTTTTTCTTTCTTCCATTTTCCTGGGTTTGCTAGTATTTTTCTTATACATTTGTATGGTTTCTTTACCCAGTGTGACTCTTCACCAATTGTTGGATGTTTTTGCTGAAAATATATTTTTTGGCTTGTTATTACCCTTCATTTAACAAAGTATAAGAAATTTAAAGTTTTGCCTAGTAAAATTACCAGTATTTTTCATTTTTATTTCTTTTATTATTATTCTTAGGAAGCTGTTTTGTGTCCTATATTATCTCCTAACATGCTATATTGTGCTTTCTAAACTTTGTGATTTGATATTTTTACATTTAATTCTTTCAGCCACCTGGAATTAATTTTGATGTGTGGTGTAACTTTGCTTGGATTTGAAAGAGTCGTGTGTAGAGATAAGTAGTTCTCTTGAACTCAGAGATTCCCTCTTAGTACTCCTGTTGTCCTTGGTTTTATGTCAGTGTTTCTCGTTACCTGGGGCAGCATTTTTCACCTCAGGACTTCTGGTGTCTTTGGAGGGCCCTGGATGCCAAAGTGCATGCATTCGTTTCATTTCTTTTCTTTCCTCATAACGCTCAGTAAAGGGCTCCACTCCACCCACTCAGGCCCACACCTCTGGCAGGGAGGCTGGCACATGCCAAGTTGCATTTGAAAGGAACTCATAAGGCCCACTTCCCTAAAAAATCTCTTCTCTGGGTTTTTAATAATGCCAGATATACCTGTTATTTCTTCTTTTTGTATTAAACAATGCCCTCTCCTGGAAGTCTTTTTTTTTTTTTTTTTAAATGCTTTCAGTTCAGCCCTAGCAACTTACCACAAATGGGATGGCTTAAAAAAACAGAAATGTATTCCCTCACAGTTTCGGCGGCCAGACGTCGGAAACCAAGGTGTTGACAGGGCCATGCTTCCTCCGCAGGCTCCCGGCAAGACCTGGTCTCTCCCTCCTGCCCTCTGGTTGTGGGGAGCAGCCCTTGCATTCCTGGGCTAGCAGCTGCATCCCCCCATCTCTGCCTCCAGCATCACGTAGACTTCTTCCCCCGCATCCCTGTGCATCACTGCCTCTGTGTCCACTCCCCTCTTCTTGTAAGGACACCAGTCATGTATTAGTCCCCATCTGAATCCATTATGACTTCTTAATTTAACTAATGATGTCTGCACAGATCCATTCTCAAATGAGGTCATGTTCTGAGGTTCCAGGTGAATGTGAATTTTGGGGGCCACTATTCATCCCAGCACATGCAGTAAGTGAATAGATCTTTCATATTATTTGATTAGATCACCTGTCTGTCCAACCATGGATATAGAACCACAAGAAAACCCTGGGGTCTGCAGTGAGGAGGCAAAGAGAGAAAATGCAGAGAAAGCCACAGGGGAGGGGAGACAAGGGTTACTGTCAGATTTCACCCCTTCACCTATGTCTGGTCCTAGAACCAGATAAATAGTAAGCTCCAATGTGTTTTGCTTTCTCTGTAACTTGCTTGCCTTTTAAGTGGGGGATTCAATGTTTAATTAGGTTGACAAATATCTTCCTTTTTTATCAGTAATGCACATGAGCTATTTGATGGGGAAGTAAAAGAATACAATGAGTGATTCATTGGAATGATTATGTGATGGTTTCATGACACATCTTTTCTGTTTTCAAGAATATTTTATATAAATTAATAATAATTGCAATTATATGGTTTTCTCATATTTGAAGTCTAATGACATGAGCTGTAACTATTAAATTTGGTAACAAGAGAAAAAATTCATTTCAGTTAGTTATTAAATGGAAGGAACCCTAAGATTCTATCATTTTAAAGGGAAAAAAGGAAAAGATGATAGATTACAAAATTAATTGTGCTAATAACATTATTTTGATTCTTTTTAGTAAACAGCAATTGCTGAAGGTGGGAAAATGCCAAGAGCCATTTTCTTCCATTTTAAACAATATGTTCAATGAAAAATTTTAATAACTTTGTATTTCTACAGTTGGATTTTAGGAATTGCTAATTTTTAGAAGCATGTTTATGTGTTCTATTATCTGGTTTATAAAACCAAGTTCCTTTCCTTTTTGAAGTATTGGCAATATTAAAACATCTTTTATTACAAAAGCCATACGAAGATATTTTGAGTGAAAAAATGAATACACTTCCTTGTGCTCGTTTGTGCCTGCACAGTGAAACAACGACAGTAACTCAGTGAAACACTGTGAGACCTTCTACCTTCATCGTGAACGCAAAACTAAAGATCTGTGTACACAGAGCTTATTGACTCACAAGTCTTCATCCTACCTGTTGAGATAACACTCCCTAATTTACCATCCTGTTAAACAAAATAAATATTTTCTTGGAACAGAATGCACTGTGGTTTAGTGATTCAGCTCTCAGTGCTGACAGCCTGGGTTCTCAGTCAGTGCCACAAGAAAAAACTTGTTTTATATCATCCCTGACCAAGAAAAAGCATTTATTTTATACCTACTGAGTTCAGGTTATAGGGACAGAAGAGGATAACTCCCAAAAAGCCTGTAACTGAATTGAGAAATGATATATATTCCCAGGAGATCTAATATGAACCCTTCATGAATAAAACTAGGTTAAACCATAAGAAATTGTCATATTTAACTGGTTTAGATTTAGAAAAATGGTCTTTCCTAACTTTCAACCTGAAAATTCAAGACCAGTTACTGTCACTCACCTGATTTTTGCACGCCCTTGGGTCCTGTAGGTGTGAAGAGCTGCAGGGCCCAAATGCCCGTCCTCACGGCTCTGTGCTCAGCCTCCGTGCTCAGCCTGGGGAAGCGCGGGGCTATGGATTTCCCTTGGAGAACTGGGCGCAAGCTGCCTCTTTTCTTCTGCCTCTGCTCTCCTTCCTCAGCTCCATGATTTCCACATGTGGACATTTTCTGCCCTCCTAAGCACATCCCCTGCCTTATTTTGAATACTTTCCTCTCCTTTTCCTTTTTAGTCTTGGCCAAAGAAACGATTTCCCCTTTCCCTCACCGCCCTTCCTCTTCTTCTTTTTCTTTCCACCCCCTGTTCTCCTTTCATGCCGCAATAACTCATGGTCCCTCACTGATGGTTGTACAGCCCAAGGGTGCAGGTAGGGATATGTGTGTATGAAGGAAAGGGAAAACCATGTGTTTTGATGTGAGGTTAGAAAAAATAATAATCTAAGTCTGGGGACAGCAGAGCCCTGTAAAGCCTCTTTGTCAGCTCTGAAAATATTTTTAGCCATCATTTCTTCCTAATTGAAGCTGCTCTTTCTCAAAAATTCGTATTCCAAACAGAGAATAATCTATACTTGAGAAAAAGAAATACTATATCTGAGACTGGTTTATTACTTTCTTAAGTTGAAATAATATTGAAATATTGTTCTGTGATTCATGTTGGCATTCTTCTCCTTTCCTTTTTCTTTTTTTTTTTTTTTGTCATAAAATAAGTTTTGGAACATGGTCCTATTGTAAATTGGAATTTCCTTTAGTATAACTGAATCGCCACGGGGTAAAAACACAAGATTCACCACAAGCAGTGAAACCCTGGAGGGAGTGAATTTTGAAATTGAAGGATAGAATTTGATAGCCAAAGATTCCAAAGAGGACAGAGGAAAGAATGAATAGGCGGCCCAAGCAGAGATACACAAATAGTGAAGCATGTTGTGTGTGAGGGAAGGACAAACAAATCTCCCCGACCACAACTGAAAGGCTGAGTTTGGAGAGAAGGGAGGCGGCAGCTGAGGTAAAGTGGTGTTGGAGTAGTGGCCCCTGCCCCCGCCCCCATGGGGGATTTGAAGCTGCCCTTTGAGCTCGTTCGGACAACTTTATTAAGCTAGATGGAGAGCGGGGACACAGTGATCATCTCCTTTTGCCTCACACACCTTAGGGGATTTCAGCCGATAAGAGCTGAGATGATAAATAACAGTCTATTCTCAGATTCAGTTTCATAACCTTTTCATTGTCTTCAGTCAAGAAGCCTGTATTCCTGATGTATTTGTAGTATGTTTTGCATTATTACTTCTCTTTTTAAATTGAGTTTATTGGGATGACATTGGTTAATAAAGATTACGCTTTGTTAGAAATGATTTTTAATTAGAGTTTTCTTTTGTAACATTAGCACCAATTAAAAACACTAATGAATTTATTCATTAAGTACACGATGATAATTCCAGTCACTACTAAAGGATGTATCTAAGAGGCCCTTAAGCAACTCTGATCCCTTGTGGAATTTACCCACCTGGTGCAGGTGGGTGGGGGAGGCCCTTTAAAGATCTGATTCAGACAATTATGTACTAATTACTGAGCATTTTACATTAATCATTGAACCACTGCCAGGTATTTGGAAATTGAGCAAGTTAGACATGATGAAATTGACAGTTATGAAAACTGCTGTAAAAACTAGCTTTCATAAGAATTATCTTGAAAAGTGAAAAACAATAAAGACTCTTATTTTAAAATAGTTTCTCTAGTTTCACATTATCGTCATGGGCACTTACTATTAGCACCATATACTATGTGTGGGAATGTTTTGGATGTCTCACGAGTAATGTTTAAGGAGTCAATGTTCACTTCTAGGTTTGTAAGGTTTACAGACCACCATATGGTAAGAATACATCGAGCAGAGCCTTTAAATCTGTGAATTATAGCTCTGAGAAACTTGAGAGTATTTGATTTGTAAGGAAAGTAGGTGTTTGTAAGTTCAGCAAATATAGTAAGTGCTAAGAAAATTTGACACAAGGAACAATTATACAATTTCTCTGGAAGTTTCATTGCACCTTGAAATGCCATGAAGCAGTATTTGCAGCCATGCAGTATGATCAAAGCTCAGTGATGAGGAAGCTAACACTGTGAGTGCCTGGAAGGGACTAACGAAGGCAGACAAGGTCGGTGGCAGGTTCTTAGGGACCCCAGAGTCTCACAGATTTTTACTGATTGTTGTTGGCAGCACAGTCAGTTTGGACTGGTGAGCCAAGGTGGGGCAAAAGGAGACAAGGGAAGCAGATCGTGCACATTAAAGCTGCTATAAAGTAACTTCAAAGTGTGTGACATCACCATAGACATCTGGAAAATGACGATGGACAGGCCAGCCTAGCATGCAACGATCATGATTAGGAAGAGGCATTTTGAACCAAAGCTTTATATTGAAGTTATTTGAAATAGTCATAAACAGCAGCAGGCCCACAGCAGCTGCTGTAGGCATGAGTCAGACCATCTTTGCAGAAGGAGCTTTGCAGCCACTCACCCAGCAAACCCTCCTGAACATCTGTGATGTGACAGATGTGGTTATATGCTGTGGCTGAAATAGAGGGAATCATACACATGAACCCCTTATGGCCCCTAGTCTCTGAGATGAGAGAAAGGGTCACCAGTGATTATAATGAAACTAAAATAGAGCACACCTGCTGTAACAAAGCGTGTGTAAGGGAACTGTGTTTGAAAAGGTAGACCAGGTTCAGAAGGTGGAGGAGCTTCAATATGAGACTGTGAATTAGGACCTAGTTCTATAGACAGTGCTGAACATCGAATGGTTTTCAAGCTGGAGAGTACATGAGGGAGTTTGTTCTGTTTGTAATGTTAGCGTGTGTCAGAGGGTCCAGGAGAGACTAGATAGCAGAAAAGGGCTGGAAAACTCTAAATGGAAGGGATAGTAAGGTTTGGAACTAGGACAGTGGTAGTTAGAATGGACAAAGATAACCAGGATGTTATACTGGGGAGCTGGAAGTGACACATTTCATATTTGTAACCAACACCCCATCACTTTTTCCTCCAAGGGATTTACAGTCATTTGCATCTGGTTAACAGGTGTAAACAGGGAAAAATCAGAAAACTAAAGGAATAATAGTGTGATAAAGCCAGAGAGGCAATCCTTTATAGAAATGTACATTCATAAAATTCTACGTAACTACTGAAATTGACTTATGATTAGTCAATTGTCTGAAAGATAACAGGTGAAAATAAGAAAACTCTTTTAGTACTTAAGAATGAGAGAAAGGTTTCCTTTCAGTCCCCATAGAATACAGATGCTCCTTGACTTACCATGGGGTTACATCCGGATAAGCTGATTGTAAGTTGAAAATACTGTAAGGTGGAAATGCATTTAATGCATATAACCTATTGAACATCATAGCTTAGCCTCGCCTACCTTAAATGTGCTCTGAACACTTACATGAGCCCACAGCTGGGCAAAATCATCTAACATAACGAATACACTGTAGAGTATCAGTTATTTGCACTCAGGATCTGGGAGCTGAGGGCTCATGTTGCCTATCACTAGCCAGGAAAAGATCAATATGCAAAATTCAAAGTGCAGTTTCTACTGAATATTTTTCACTTTTGCACCATTATGAAGGTGAAAACCATAAACCATCGTAAGTCAGGGACTATCTGTATGAAGTAAGGTGGCTGACACCCTACTCGGCTTCCCTGCAGCATGTCCAACAAAGGCTTCTTATGCAAAGCAAACTGGGAAGTGATGACAAAGGGTCACTTGGCCAGTGATCAGAGGTGGGGTGATGGAAGCAAGAGGGCTCTGAGTCGGTGTTTCTCTATGCTTGTACCTGTACCATATTCTGCCTGGCAACCTGCTCCTTGCCTGCTCCATGGCAGCATGCTCACCACAGCTTTGCTTTGTGTTTCGAAGGAGAGCCATGAAAAATACCCTCTGTTGCATTTTTAATGTGTTATTTATGAGCTAAGATAACAGCCAGCATTTTTTGGTGAATACATATGCCACCAAAAGAAAAGCTATATTCTCTCTTCTCTGCTATTAGATGATAGAAACTTGAGTAACCTTAAAAGGAAAATACCAGCAATCCAGAAAACTTCTCTGATATTTTGTCGACTGAAAACTAAACTCGCCCAACTTGAATGTTATAAAGAACACTGAAAAAACACCGTGACCGTGACCTGCCCTGAGTGGGTGCATGTGCAGTCATGCCCAGAACACGAGACTCCCATGGACCTGGGCCCATTCTTGAGTCCCAGACCTTAGCTCCCCTGTTCTCCTGGGATTCTGGGCGATGATTCCCCAAGCCTTGCTGGCCCCCAGTTCTCTTTGCTCTTGCCCAGAATGAGATCCTTCCTCCCTCTGGGGCCAGCGCTAACAAAGCCACACCTTGTTCTGGGTGGGCTTCATGGTTTGTTAGTCATGTGCTGTGATTAACAGCTAAAATTTACACATTATTTGTCCTGAGAGAGCTTGGTTAATTTTCACAGAATCCATGGCACTCGAACCTTCAATTTCACACAGTGGAATCATGGTGACAAAGGCCCAGCCTTTGCCGGAGAGGCGATTTGCTTTTCCGCGGGCAGATCGCTGGACGTTTCTGCCCCACACAGCGCGCTGGGAGACGGCCTCCAGCCTGAGCCGCTGTTTGAAGTATCCAGGTTAGACGCACACCGCACACCGCACTGCGGTTTGACGGACACGGAATTTTTTCGTCATTTTTAGTTGGGTTTCTATTCCATTTTAGAAATGGTAACTGGGAAGTTGTTTTTCTGGAAACAATGAGCTGTAGAAGAATTTTTTACCATTTGTTAGTGGCATCTTCCAGTCTACTAGGCAGTGCATGACAGTAAATACCTTTCTTGCTTAAAAAAAAAAAAAAAAATCAGGAGGCCGGGGAAGATGGAGGCAGCCAGGAGTGGAGGCCAGTGGCACCAGTGTGTTATTTTTCACAAAAACACTACTACTAAAAAGGGCTGATGCTCTTATACAACCACTAGATGGCAGATTTTCTGCATTGAAAACTTATATACCATTTGCAGCTGCTAAGTACTTGTATTAATGATGTAGTATTCCTTACACAGGTAAAATTATAAAGATGTTTTGAATTCTTTAAACTTGATTGAACATAAGGAATTTTATTTATTTCTCCATCTAACTGGGTATTTTCTAATTATGAAACTCATCTGCAGAAAATTTGAAATTAGTCTCTGAACTGGGAATGAGGTGGGTTTTTTACTGCCTACTCTGCCCTTAATTAGCCCTGTGACGTTGAACAGCAAATGTCCTGGGCCTCAGTGAGCTCACCTGCAAAGGGAGATGCTGGGTCACTAGATCATCTCCAGGTATCTTCCAACTCAGACACTCTCGTGTCAATATCACTTTGTAATTGAGCCTGATAAATCCCCTAGTCAGACACAGGGTATCTAGGAAGTTACTATCTAGGAAATGTCAGCTGGCATCTGTAGACATACTTAAAACAGCTGATACTTATTGAGCACTTACTGTGTGCCAGTGCTAGGTTAAGCGTTTTAAGACTATCACCGAACTGAATTCTGATGGCAATCTGATTATAATCCCCATTTTGCAGATAAAGGAAACTGAGGTTTAGAGAAGTTAAGTAATTAGCCCAAAATTCCGTAGCTAATGGCCAGGTTGGTATGACTCTGAAATACATAGGTATACAATTGCCATAGTTCATCTCTTATTCAGCTGAGAAAAATATAAATGTGAATACAACATTGCTTCTGGGAAAAAAAAATACCATTCTATAAATTGGAAACCCTTGATTTTTCAAGGGGAATAGATTCATGGGGGGTTTTCCTGCTCCTGGAGCCAGGACAGATTTACATGGCTCTGTTGTCACACTGCCATCGGATGCCTCCTTGCGAGCCTGGCTTCCCACTCCACGTGTGTGGGGAACCAGCAGGCCCTCAGCTCGGTCAGTCTCTTGGTTTCTCAGAGCCCACGTCTCTGCAGATCTGCACCAGGTCATCACTAGGGGCCTCTGCAGGCCTGGATTTATTTCATGGTGTGTGTCCATAATTTTATGCTGTGCCCAAGTTAGCAGCATAGAAGTTGCTCAGTCAGTGGTGACCCTACTGTTTAGTAGTTGCAACAAAGAAATTCCACTTACACTATCAATGCTGTTTGTTAGTGAATTAGGTTTTCTCCCTTCTTTGTGGCCAGGAAACTTATGGAGTCTTACAGCCGCTGCCTTAACTCAGAAGAATGACTTTAGTATGCGATCTTTTCAGCTCTCTTGAGGAAATAATTCAGTGCAGTTGAAGGCACCTTGTGGCAAATTTTAAATCACAACTCCAACTATTCGAACACTCTAATAATCATTTGAGCGGACAATAGGTGGCAGTGCAGCCTCAATTTACACCCGATAGGTAGCCCTGAACCTTTCCTTGGGTATATCTCACTTCAGTCTTTTACCATACTTTATCTCCGAAGCAAGGGCCATTAGATAGGGACACCCCTCTCGCTTGCTTGCTTTATCTCGAGCCCAAGATATAACAGTTTGGGAGGAACCACGGGATTGAGTAGACCAAAATAGGAAACCCCAGCGGGTGGATAGGAAGCTAAAGAGACTGAAGCTTCAAGGGCGGCTCCCAAGGCCGCAGAGGCCTTTGTGCTGTAAACACTGAAAAAGCAAGGTATTTCGTTTTCTTAGAGAGGGCCACCCAAATTATGTAAGCTTCAACCCCACAAAGCTTGGATTTGTTTGGAAACGGCTCTTTTTAACTTAGGAAAGAGCAAACAATCTTGCCATTATTAATTTTCTACCAACTTCATCTCCAGGGAGAAGGGCAATCTGGTTTTTAAAAATAAAAAAGAAACATAGACCATAATGGAGTGAGCAGGCCAATATTCCGCTTACTTAGGAGTCTGAGTCAAATAAAGTACCGAACACTGAAGCCCTTTCACTTCTGGCAATGTACTCTCTGTGCTCAAATGAAAAAAAAGTACAGGTTGTAATTAGCAAATTAATAAATTATCCTCTACTGAAACTCCAGACCAGTAGGCAGTGTTTGGGGGATTTTATTTTATTCTGTCTTATTTTTTGTTAACCCAAGAGGTGATGTCCTTAATAGAAGACCAGTTGTAACTATTCACTAAAGAAACTGTACTTCCATTTTCAAATCTTAAATTTCTCACCAGGTAGCCAAACTTAGCCTTGCTAGGGACCACCTATCGCCTCCCACTCATCAGGAGCTAAACTAACATTTGCTGTTTGGAATGGACAAAGCGAACTTTCCAGTCGGCCTTTCCTGTCGGCGAACATTTATAAAGGTTGGTCTGCAGGCTCGGGAGACTGCTCCAAGTCTGCCTCCACGTGGACTACTATTTAGAGTGAAGATGCCGCTGCCCTCTTGATGGGCCTTTATGCCCGAGAGGCCTAATGTCCTCGAGGCCAGGGTGTGGGGCTGCTCTCCGCTGCGTCCTCTGATGTTTAGCACATAGTAGGAGATCCAAACATGCTTTCTGAAAAAATGACGGCTGGAAGTTGTTTAAAAGGTTCACGTAGTGGCTAGAGACCCTCTGGCAGATTCCAGGTCTGTTCTTTCCATGTAACATTTTGTGAAGATTGTGCTTCAGGAGACAAATCTGTGCAATGCGTTTGCTGTGAGCAGTTCTGCATGTGACACAAGAGAGGAACTAGACAATGGCCCTCGGCTGGCCTGAGCATCTCTCTGGGCTCGGGTGGGAAGCTGTCCTGAAGTCAGGATCTGCTTGTAAAGCCCCCTCAGCCCTCTCACGGCCTTTCTTCACCTCCCAACCAAATCCGGGAACAGACTTTGACATATGGCACCTGTGACCAGGTGCCCAGCTGCACGGCCTGGATGTGGGTCAGGAGGAAAGGGAAGTCAGCCAATACCTCCTGCTCCTCCTCCCCTCAGAGGGAGGTCAGAGGTTCTTGGCTGTACCACAGCTCAGCATTTCCTGTTTCAGAATAATGAGTGAAGCAAGGACCTTCCCTGGATGATCTGTAATAGTCTTCCCCTTTTTCTGGTGGTTGAGAAAAGAAACCTACCTTTCATCATGACCCCAAGCACATAAAACTGACCCTTGGATAGCAGTTAGTTTATCCCTTAAATCAGGAGGGCAAGCAGGCTCCCTGGGTCCAACATGCTATGAGGCTAAAATCATGATTGTTTCTCCTTCGATAACTCAAATTCAATCATATGTATCTGCTCTGCCTCTACCAACAGTCTAGTAAGTGTGGCGGACACGTTTCCAGACGAAGTTAGTGAGGTGATGTAACACACACGAGCATTCACTTCCACCCCCTCCCTACAACTTTTTCCCCAAATGACCTATTTGTTCAGGAGCGCACTCTGCACAGTGATGTCTCTCAGGCCCCAGCCTTGAGGGGGTCAGTGCAGCGACTGGTTTGGTATAGGGATGAAATATGCAGAAAAGTCAGCGAGGTGGCTCCTGGGGAGACCTCCTCAGGGCTAAGCCAGGTGCACAGGAGGAGATCATCTTCTCATCTTCTGGAACTATCAGACCCATAGGTGATGACCGGAACTGCCACAGCCACTGATTCAGCAGCAACTGAATAAATGGATTCAACCAACTTAGTTCACCCCTCCTGTTTTATATGCAGTCATGAAGTTCATTTTTAATGAAGCTTTTATGAGTTGGCCTTTGTTACTTGCAGGCAAAAGGATCCTATACTATAGGCAGGGGTTGGATCATAAGCAAAATGTATAGAAAGCACATCTTTGCCAGCTTTTAATCACACAGCGTGTACATAAGTGTCCAGTAGGAAGACTGAACTCCGTGTGGGCGCCCCCTGCAATGACACACGTAGCTATGTTTATCTCTGCGCTCCCCTAGTTCACTCAACGGGCACACGGATTTTTCCCCAGAGAGAACAAACACTAAAAGTGGCAGACTTCCTATGAACTTCTGGTTTACTTCTACAATGTATAAGACTGCAGTGGTCGGAATCAGTTTTCAAGTCTGACTGGTGTTTTTTCTTGATTACTGCCCCTCTCGGATTATGTGTGAGCAGAGGACAGGTGAGCCCTGTGGTGCAGGGTCAGTGGAACAACCACTACAGTAAAAATAGGTTTTGATGCATCCATGTTAAGGCTATAACACCTTCTCCGCTTTAACGTGCTTTTCACTGGTTGTCTAAATTTTTCTGAGGGTGTTTTTCTCTCCCTTCATACATACTGACTCAAACTGGCTTACGTGTGGCATAAAATGTTTCCTCACAAGAGGAAACTGTTCAGAGTGGTTAGCCACGCAGAATGAAATTGTGATGTGGCTAAAGAAGTTATTTTTCATTTCAGTTCCCTTGATACTGACTGAATTACCTTCACTCAATACAAATACTGCTTTTATGGTAATTGGAGGAAGGCAAAAAGAAATTTTTGCTGCTAATATATCTTCACATTTTCTATGATACAGAGAATGTTTTCCAAAACAAAGATGTACACAGTCGAGTTCTCCAGATTATGCCATACCTCTCTCTCTAGCTGACATTACTTACCCTGTTGATTTATGTAGAGCAGCAGGGAGATACTGCTGCTAGTATTAGTATTAGTGTTACTAATTTTAGGTTTAGTATTAGTATACTAATGCTAGTGTTAGTATTTTACCCTAGTTATCTTCTTATCATTGGCATATTGTAGAAATTGCACAGAATCTTGTATCTCTTCTGTGAAATATGAAAGACTTGGATTTTTTTAGTTGTTTTTCCACTTCATTAGCATTCTTCATTCAAAGCCCATATCTTGCTCAGTGTTTTCATCCTCAGCCTTAATAGTATACTTAAGAAGTATACCAACCCTTGTATTAGTTAGGATGCTCAATTGCAGATAACAGAGAACATCCAACTCAAAATGACTTAACAAATGGGGCATTTACTATAAAACATGACAAGACCGTCAGAGCTAGGGCAGGTCTGGGATCAGTGAATTCAGTTGCTCAGCAATGTATTTAAAGACTCAAGTCGCTCTCGTATTTCTGCCCTGTTCTCTCCTCCATCTGTTCTCCTTAAGGTAATGCCACTCGTGGCCCCGAGGTCACCTCATCACATGCTGGCCTGACCCTGGCCAGCAGGGAAGAAGTGCTTCTTTCTATAGTCCTTCTTCCTAGAGAAAGGCCTTCCACTGGCTCCTTCAGCAGACTTCCCCACATCCCATTGGCTGAATTGCACCAGATAAATAAGGCAAAGGACAAACGCTCTAGAGGGCCAGGGAGACCTCAATCAACTGGGTATAGGTCTAAATTAGTTGCTGGCGAGGGTAGGGGACACCTGGATTAGATCAATCGCAACTGACTCCCGGGCCAGAAGCTTCTTCCTCTGAGGCACATGGAGGATGGACAGCTGAACAAAATCAGGGTTATCAGCAAAGAAAATGTGGGGGATGGAGAATGGAGGCAAGGCTGGGGGTTTCGATAAAGGAAGTGGGTTTTGGGTAAGCAACCATCAAAGAGCTCTGTGACTTGACTGGTTTTCATTTTTTTGTAAGTCTAATAAATATTATAATTCTGGGAATGGTTCCCTTTTCATGGCATTGCCTAGATTCCTCCCTAACTGAGATTTAGTTTTCACTTTATTTTCAATTTTTGGGAAACTTAACAATTTTTTTTTCATAAGATCAGTGACAGAGCAACCAAGACATCATAAAATGAAATTGGACTGCTTGCATGCCAAAACCTATCTAGCTATTTACCTACCTGTCCCTAATTTGTTTTCTGCATAGGGTTTAAAAGAATTTTATTTTAAAAAATCAAATTTAAAAAATTTTGTTAACCACATGGCAAAGTCATCAAGATTCATTTACAAATGTGTTATGAGAGTACTAAATTATCTATAATTTTTCGTAGGTTTTGAAGAATGATTCGATATTTTGGTTGATCGGAAATACAGTTAACCCTTGAGCAACACAAGGGTTATGCAGTCAAAAATTCGCATATAACTTTTGAGCCCCCCAAAACTTAACTACAGTTGGCCCTTGGTATCCATGGGGGATTGGTGCCAGGGCCCCCCTTGAATACCAAAATCCATGGATAATCAAGTCCCTTATATAAAATTGCATAAACAATGCATGCAATTGGTTCTCTACATCCACGGACTCCCAGCTGCTGATAGAAATTATTGTTTTTGATTGGTGGTTTTGATTGGAGATTGGTGGTTGGTTTGCATCCATGGATGCAAAACCAATGGGTACAGAAGGATGACTGTATTGAAAAAAATCTGCATATTCAAGTTCAACTGTATTGTTCAAGGGTCAGCTGTACACACGAAGAAATACGCCTTTGGGTTTCATGACTTTCCAGCATTCTTGACAGGTTGTGACATAACTGTTTCCACTCTTCCCAGAGCTTTGGATGTGGTGCATGGAGCACAGGTGGCTCAGGAGTCCCAGGAGTCCGCACTGCACGGCGGGGAATCCCAGTTCTCTCAGACCGCCAACGAGGTGCCTGCCCCCTTACCTATGGAGGCTGCATTATTTAAAAAGGTAATCTGTTATTTCTAATATTTGGCTGCTGGGAATAAACACTTTAATGAATTAAAACACTGTAAAGCAACTCCTCTGCTTGAAAAACACAAAAAGAATGGTAAAATAGTAGATGGTAAAAAGCGTATCGAAGTGCCGTGATAAGAAATAAGGAGTCTCAAGGGATAAGTGTGCACCATGGCTCTTTGCTGCCCTTAGGTGTTCTTCCCATTGTCACAGCTGCCTCTTTCCTTTCTACACAGGCTGTGCTTTCATTTGAAGCTGTACAAAGTAAGATGACATCAATCGTTGGAACTAGTGGTTCTTTCCCATGAAAAGTATTTTTTAATTTTAATTATTTTTTAAAAATCCTTACTTGAGCGTATGTTCTTATTGATTTTTTAGAAAGAGGGAGAATGGGGGAGAGAGAGAGAAACATCGATGTGAGAGAAAAACATTGATCGGCTGCTCCCTGTGTGCGTGCCACTAGGGATTGAACATGCCGCCTTTTTTTTGGTGCACGGGATGATGCTCCAATGAACTGAGCCACCCGGCCAGGGCCAAAAAGTATTTTTACTACTACCTGCTGTCAGGCACTTACAGTTGTTATTATATCAGTAGTGACTTCTTAATATCTAGATGTTTGCACAGAAAGTTCTTACTTAATTATATTGCTTTAAAACAAGAATTCTCCCCAAGCTGCTGGAAAGTAGTTAAGAAAGAAGGATGTGATGAGATTATTAGCTCGTGTTGTGTATTTTATTAGAACATGATCAAAGTGGGTAGGAAAGTTCAACAGAGAATACTTCCTAATTCAGAATAGTCTGAGGTCAGTCCGAGTACCCGAAATACAAAATTAAAGTTTATAAAATGTCAAAATGGAAATTCAAGTTTAAATTAAAAACAATGAAAGAACCTGGCTTACTGTAATTTATACTTACTTTCAAATAGGTTTTGCATTTTGTTCTTTTTTCTTTCTAAGAAACAGTTTATAACTGGAAACAAAACCTGGTAAATCGAGTCACTGGCCCTCACTAGTTTCAAGCTGTTCCCCACATTTGTCCTTTAATAACTTAACATAAAAATAATTCTGTAAGTAACATGCCATTAAGTATCCTATAATGTTTACTGAAGTCCAGATAACAATTGATGGCAGTATTTAGAGTTGGGGCCAAATAAATTCCTCGAGAGGTATGGCAGTATAGGGTCTACAGTGCCCCTCCCTTAGTTTGTAGTCCAGCAATAGCTGTGTCTTCATCACGCTGCTGACATCCTGTCTGGACACAATCTCTCCACCCTGGCTCACTCTCCCAGGAGGCAGTCAAGGAGCCCTGGCCACTGAGTGCCCCACAGGAGAGGCCTCATGGCCAAGCTAGAGAGTCAGTCCTGCAAGGACTGGCAGGGGGAAGGAGGCCAGCTGGTACCCAGGAAGAAAAGCACAGCCTTGGAGCCAGAAACCAATAAACTGGGAACCCAGTGCAGGATGCAGCCAGAGCAGGTAAAAGTAGGGCAGGAACTTGAAGAGAGCAAGCAAAGGCAGGATGTCATTCTGGCTACGGTGTCTCCAGGTGTCACCTGACATGGGGTCAGGCAAGCATAGCTGTACTCTCTACCTGTGCTTCCCCCTCCCCCTCAGAGATGGTCAAATACCACAACAGGAAGGACTGGCTCCAGGGTCCACTTCTGGATCTGCCTGTTACCTCAGTCTCATTCCTCCTCTCTCTGCTCCCTTACTCCCCCATCACCCCTCGTTCACACTCCTGCTCTCTGTCCTCTGGCTCTAGATCTTTCTCATCTGAATATTCTGCCGGGGCTGGGGGAAAGGACAAGGCAGTGGAACAGACCTCTGCCCTAGTGATGTGTTCTCACCTTCATGTTGAGATCCTGCTGAGAGGATATAAATGGACCGTTCCTGGAAGTGCGTGACTCCCCCACACCACCAGCCTGGCCGGTGTTACTGGGACACAAAAGTTAACTCCACTTAGATTCTGGGTAGTTTGTACCTGCTGTGAGTATTAGGGAACCACCCATATCTTCCAAAGTGCCATTCTCTTAGTCCACTCTCCACGATGAGCCCGTCATTTCCTGTGAGGTTCAGCAGATTTACTAGGGAGTTATAGCAGGAACACCCTTTGCGTCTTTCCCATGTAGAAGGCCAGAAATTCGTAAGATTCCTGAGTTGATCTAGCCCTCTAAGTTATATCTCTTTTTTCAGATGAATGTTCAAAATTTTTATTTGCATTGAAGTTAAGCAATTTGCCTTTCCCTGGAAAACCAGAATTTATTCATGCTCTGTATTTGTTCTGTATATTCTGTGTTAGTATATTTGTTTATCTGTTTAACATGCTATTAAAATTCCTCAGACATTCCTTAAAGCTGACTGTACTATATTGAATCCTTCAATTAAAATAACACATTTACCATACCTGCTTGGATAAACAAAAATATGGACTTATAATGACAAAGACAGTATTGCCTCTCAAATGTGTATATGCATCAACTAGGGAAAAATGTAACTATAAATCAAAACAATATTACTAGAATTAAACCTTAGATGCAAAAAGATCACCAGAGATTTCATATTTATTTATACAAAACAATTTGTCCTTTAAATGGCTACATAAAGTGTTTAGTCAGTTTAGAGTAGAAGATATATTTCTGTAAAATATTTATATTTCTAACAGACCATTTTTCCAAATCATAGAAAAACATAAGGAAGTGATATCATTAAAAGAAACAGATATGTGTATCATATGTGACAAACATGTTGAATAATTATTTCTTTACATATAAGAGAGGATTAACATTGTAGATTGTATGTGTTTTGCTATATTTATTTTCACACATGTACTTATATTTATATATGGCTTAAGTTATTTTGTAAGTAAAAATGTCCTAATTCCAGTACATGGAAGTATTTCTAGGACATGAAATAATAAACAATACTCTATTAATTAAAGTATTTCTTTCAAAACTAGAACAAGAATAGTGAACAATGTATTGCTAATTAAAATTAGCATCTTCAAAAAGGCAATCACCTTCTAGAGCATGTCAATGATTTCTAATATAAAAATTCCCCTTCAGGTCTAAAAATGTATTCTGATCTAGAAAATTTTATGTGACAAGTGATTAGAAGTTAAATTATCATATTTTAATCATTCTGGAAACAAGCTCAAGAAGTTAAATTAAATAAGCAGGTATAGCAATTATTTTATTAGTTCAAGCAAAACACAGTTTTGCTTTAACCATTTGGATTCTTTCGTTCCTGATGACCTGGATGAAGCCTCTGTTCCCTATTGCCTACACGTGTGTGTGAGTGTTCATATGTATAAGTGTGTGCGTGTATGTGTATTTCTAAAAGGAAAAAAAACCCTCAGAAAACAAATGTAACTATAATCTATAGAGGAGAAGAAATCTTGCCAAATCAGTGTTGCTCCTTGTGAAGTCAGTGGTACAGACTTTGCTGCTTCTTCAAGCTTCTCTGCCCCATCATGCAGGAGACATCTGTGACTCTCTAGTTTCACTCCCGAGATTGAAATGCCCCCAAATCACCCAACACAGACAGGTATCCACTTTAGTGTCAACCATCCCAGAGATGTTTCTACCACAGTCACTTCCGACAGCTTGTTTGTCACCCAGTTAATCTCGTAATTGTCAAGGGGAGCATTTCCTAGTTTTCTGCATGGTTATTCCAGTTTAGTCAATGAGAATAACAAGTCAGCCTGACAAGCATTTGTTGAGGTAGCAGAGAGGAAAAAACATTTTCTAACACTTTAATTTCCCAGGTTTCCCACGTGGTTGACCACCTGGAGCGGTGATGTGCCACGACTTCCCTTCCCACTTCCATTATTTCTCCTTTTTTCTCTCCCTGTAGCTCTTACTCCACACAGGCCCACTGATTTTTCTCCGAATGCCCAATTCGCAGCCTTACACCATTTCCTAGATCAGACCAAGTTCAAAACATGAAGTGCTGAAGAGGCCTCAAACTTGTTCATACCCCACCCCAACCCTGCCTCATCCATGGGGCACGGTGCTGTGTCTTCTCCACTGCTGGTCTGGCGAGGACACAGGATATGAACACTGATCACTGAAATACATATTTTGAGCCACCCAGGCTGCTAATCTCACCAAGGATAGATGTCACAGCATCACTCAAGAAGTAGGACCTTCCAAATCCTGAAGTCTAATGCCCAACCCTAGCCCTGAGACTGACGCATCATTTACTAGCTAAGGTTGGACCATCCCAATAGTGAATTCCTTAGTGGACTTACTAGTATCATCCATTCATTCCACCTTCCTATCGATACTTTATCTTAAATTACTGGCACGGTGATTAGAGACTGCTGAGCTTTTGGATCTATCTTTTTGCAAATCTCCGCCACTATCATTAGTCCAATCTTGCCATCATTTCACACAATGCTACACACACTCCCCACTGTCCCCCACCCCACCATTCCTCCTGCCCAGGACCTGTCCTATCCTCTTTGGTAGGTCTACCATCAAGCTGCAATTTCTCAGCCCTTTCCAGACCATCTGCATGACAACACTCTCTATGTTCTATCAGTATCTCCCTAAAAGACTATAGTTAGGGGGAAAAGATCAGGATAGACAGCAGTAGGTATAGCACAGTACATTTTGTGTAAAAATAGAGTATTAGAACATACATATATTCTAATATGTGTGTGTGTGTACATCTTTGTATGTAAATGCATTGAGAAACTATAGAAGAATACATGGAAAACCAACAGTTCATTACTACCCATGATGGCCAGGGGGAAATGAGCACATAGGGGACCGAGATATCGTCATCACCAGATGTAGCAGGAAATCAAAGAGTGATTTTTTTTCTTTCCATCTCAAGCACATGTGTTGTCTTTCTTTGAGGTAGTGACTATGGGTGCTATTTATTTACATATGTATAGATAAACAAATAAATAAATATCAGCCAGTTCATTTTCTGTATTAACCCAAACTAGAGGGCTTTTGTCTCTAGTTGGGTTTTGAGAGTTTTTTTAAAGAGCGTAGTAATACATTTATTAATTTTTCTTCCAAATGTCATTTGCTTGCTGCAAAAACTTCCAACAGTACTGCAACATACAAAATAAACACAAATTTTCTCTTCACCCTTGAGGGTAACTAGTTTGGTATCTGTCCTTTCAGACTCTTTCCCTGTGCATCTATATGAACAAGTCCACTCACACTACCAAAGGGATCATACGCTGCATGTAATTCTCCAGCTTGGTTTTTTTTTTTACCAATCTTTATGGACATTTAAGTTGTTTCCACTTTCTTTTATAAACAATGCTCTCTTTGTGAGGTTTTTTTTTCCTTTGGTCAGTATTTCTGTATGATAATTTCCCTAGAAATTGAATTAACTGAATCAAAACTGAATCAAAAGCACATTTACTTCTCAGTGCTATAGTGCTGAGTGCTACCACAAGATTGTTTTAATCAACCTAAGTTCACAAACACATTGAATGAATGTGCCTACTTTCCTACCACTTTGTGCATGTTGTGTGTAATCAATGTTTTTCATTTTGCCAATCTTTTGGTATGTCACTTGTTAAATTTGCAGTTCTTTAAGTAAGAGTGAGTTTGAACTGTTTTTTTTTTTATGTTCATTGGTCATTTGTATTTCTTCAGTGAATTATCTTTTCATGCATTTTGCTCATTTTTTTGTTGGGCTCTTTATCTAGTTGAAGATATTGTGATAAAGTGATAACCATTGGTATTCAGAATTGATAAAAAATGTGGTTTTAATGGGACTTATAATGTTCTCTGTATTCTTTTTCTTTTTGAATGACTTAGTGTTCTGGTATTCAGGCGGGGGTAAATTTGTAGTGTGGTTGTGGGCGGGGTGGGGGTGGCGGGGACTGTTAAGCAGCAGAAACCGAAATGCTGCTCTGCCCTCACTGAGGAGGAATATCAGAGGAGGTGGGTGGGGAGCAGGAGAAAGACTTTGGGAATCATCGTTTTGGTCACCGTGCAATGGGATTAAATGAATGGCTCAGAAGAGCAACCAGCATGCCCTTGCCTCTCACTCACCCCAGTTCTGTTCCTGCATATCTTTCAGTCCCTTTATTCAAATAAATTTCTTGCGCTTACTATTAAAAATATTTACAACAGTCTCAGACTCAAAGCATCCAGGACTGAAAACACTTAAATGAAGTCCTGTGGGATTGTTTCCAGCTCTAGTCAAGAGAGATCCATTTCTTTCAGGAGTACTCAAGTGGTGACCATGCTGACCAGCACGCCTGTCTTGCTGGAAGGGATCACTTATGGTAGTAAAGCTCAGAGCATCTACAAAGCTCTATAGAAGTACTAATTACTGTTATTGTTCTTGCACATCCTTATATTCCAAGCTGAATTCCTACCAGCTAATGCGGTACAGGGGGAAATTAAAGCTCTTGTGACTTCATCCCCATAATAAAGAGGAGTCTCTGGGCAGTGCTGCTCATTTGTTTTCCCGAGCACCTCAAGAGAGGATCACATCGTCATGTCAGCTGGAGAGATGAAAAATTGCGGGCTTGTCTTCTTTTGAACTGATGAAGGATTTTTTAAAAATTATAATAGAGTATTGGCTTTAGTGAAATCCCTCATTGGGGATCCCTTTTTCTGCGAAGAAAACAGGCCCCTGGCCACACTCTGACAACATTTGAGCCCACTGGAACGGTATCTGGCTGCGTATGTAGCTCTGGACATTCCATTTCTTCTGCAGTATTGATCATTTTCTCTTGAGGAAAATCGGAAGACTTGTCCAACTCAGAACCTTCATGGGGGGTCAAACCTGCTGCAGGTGTGGCTGTGGCAGATGTCACGGCTGTGCCAACAACCGTAGCAGGAGTGTTGACCCTCGGAATAGGTGTCCTGACTCCCGGAACAGAAATGAAAACTCCAGAAACAGGTTCCATGATCGGGATTTTGAGGTAAATCTTGCTGAGGGAATCCTTCTGAGTCATTGATTTGTCCAATGTCTCTTTAAGAACATTTGAGAATGAGGCACATTGCTGTGAATGAATCATTTTCTAGTACTATTATGCAGGGCTAATGCCATTTTAGTCTCATGTATTTGAAAGTGTTCTGGGCACTAATGAATATATTCACTTACCTTTTTTCTGGGTGTTAAACAGGGTTTGGGGTTGTTTTTTCTTTTCTTTTTTGGTTTGTGTATTTGTTTTTGTGTATGGTGAGAGCTTACCTAACAAAGTAAGTGACAGTGAAGGTAGCTCCTGCTAGGTACTGCGGAGCCCACTGCGTCGCCCACTGCGTCCTCTGAGGCTGCAGCAGGGAGGAGGGGGTGAGTGCAAAGCTGGGTGAGGTAGGAGTTCAGGCCACGTCGTCACTCAGAAAAGCTCACTTGTTTCTGTTTTCTACTTATGGCTGAACTGTGTACAATTCCTTTTGAAAAAAATGTTTTACTGCTGAAAAAATCATGAAAGTATCCAGACGAGATTTCATATAATGTTCTTTCACCCCTAACATCTATAATTTTATGTAATACTTTAATTAATTAATCTTATCATCATAATGCCTTTAAGAAATAAACTTTAGCACTTTGCTCTCATTAACTTGTCATTTGTGTGTGATCTGCACCCTGCAGCAGGCTCTTCTCTTTCTTTTTGCTGAGCCTACTTGTCTAGTACATCTTGTAGTTAACCTGAATAAGCTGCCTGTCCGTATTGCATCTCCTTTAGTTTGTAGAATCACTCTTCACATTAATGAAGTGTGCTGAAATTTAATTTATATTTTTCTGAGCATTAGCAACCTTGAACATCTGCTTTCATCCATAAATCTGATGAGGATATTCTTGATCACTTCCTCTGGTCATTTTTAAAGTTACTGAATGGAATGATAATCAAGTTGGAATTATTGGGGGGAGGGTGGTCAGAATATCAATAAGCTGATATTCTGACTCCCCTATTTTGCTAGCAGATCTTGTAGTGAGTTGTCTCTTCCACCTTCAACTTTTTAAGGAGCAATATTTGAAATAGCAAATATTTTCAAGGTTGTGAGTAAATATTTATTGACTCATCCAAAGTACTAAATGGAACATCACATATTTCGAAGCATCAATAGTATTGAAAGAATGAGTAGGTAGATTACAGGATAAAAGGAAGTACTAGAAGGTCACAGTGCACACAATAATGGAAGGAATTCAGATACCCATATACTCAGCATTTATTCAGAGCTCATTACGTCCCTAGTGCTTCTGCAATTTTAATGCTAACATTCTGCCAGTGGCTTATCCTTTGTTCCTTATGTTTGGTATATGTGCTGTTTACTTTTTCATTTCATGTTTGCTAATGAGGTACCTTGGGAGTTTTTCTTTCAGCAAAAATAGAAGGCAATGAAAGCAGGGTTGTTGGCGGTACACTGACTAACTCAGCCACACAAGTACCAACTTGTGTGACCCGAAAACAAGCCTAAAAGAAACCACAAACTATTAAATAATTTTAATTGAGACTAAAAAAGATACAATGTATCAGTTACATTTGATTTTATGTTGTTCTAGCTTATAATTAAGAAAGGCATCAGAATCAAGGTGATGGGTGAACTCAAGGGGAGAAATTAACCGAAGTGGAATGTGTTTGTTTAGAAAGAATGGAACGGAAAGGAGCCTTAGGAAGGAGAATTTCTTTCAGGAATAAATGTAAGGTGGGATTCAATTTTCAAATACAGACAAATTGTGAGGTCTTGGGCAAAGAAGCATTCATGATGAATGAAACATTTCAGAGGTTGTGGCGCTGATAATCCTGGTAATCCTGGTGTGATGGAAGGTGGGTGGGGTATAGGGAAATAGAAAGTTCTGGGTGCAGATGGAGATCGGAGTCTCAGAATTGCCAAAAGAGCGATTAGAACAGTATGGGCTTGTATTAAGGTAGAGGCTGTTGAATGGGCTGAAGTCAAAGGTCTGATTACAGAGTTTAGGAGCAAAGTAAATGGAATGAAAATATTTTAAGGTTTTTAATTTAGGAGGCTAGAAAAATGATGTCCCTGATGACAAGTGAAATTTTTCAGAAAGAGAGACTTCTTGCAAGGAAAACTGATTTGTCCTTTTCAGAAAACCTTGACTTTGAAGTAGTAACTTGAAAACCAGGGGAAAGTTTCAGATGAAGAGAGAGAGCAATATGGAGGAGATTTGAGATCACATCAGAAACAATTAGAATCTGAAAGTGTCACAGGTTTTTCTTTTCTTTCCTTCCTTTCTTCTTTCCTTTTTTTCCCTTGTAAATTGACATCAAAACTCATTTGACAACAAAATCTGACCTGAACTTTCCTGAGGCAATTTAGTATCTTCAGTTATCCCTCTCAGAGTGCATTATACATATTTGCTGTAGAAATATTAACACAGTACGGTATATGTGCCCATTACCTTTCCAAAATCTGAAGATTCTTACTCTTAAAATACTTCTCATCCCAATGGCTTTCCCAGGGATGGTAGACCTGTAGCGAGTTTAGAGGAAGAATGCCAGGGAGGGGCCTTACGCAATCATACATACCTGAGAGTCACCCACATGTACTCAGTGCCCGACGGGAGACTTATAACAAATGATTAAACTTAAAAAGACATAATAATTCACACAAGCAGAAGGTAAAAAATAAAAGAGGAAATTTTCAAATAGGTAAGTTGATGAGGATACTGGATTTGACAAAAAGAAAGATGTTGTTGAATTCGTACAGTTCCTGAAGGTTGTGGGAGTGGAGAAAGGTGGGCACTGGGAACCGGAGACAGGATGCAGGCTGGGGTGGGGAGGCAGAGACTGGAAGGGGAGGTGAGAGGCTGCTTCCCCTTTGACAGAGGGAAGCGCTGCTCATTAAGACAGGACAAACAAGGCAGTTTCAGAAGTAGAAAAGACGAGCAAGGACCATCAAGAATGCTTCAGAAGGAGGGAACCATTTGGGAGTGAAAACTGGTTCGCAGGCAGATCTTGAGCACAGGTGGACCATGGTTTCGGAGGAGAGGAGAGACACATATTCTCAAACAGAGAGGAAGTGCCAGAATGTGAAGCTGACACGAGAAGGAATTCACACCAAAGAGTCTTACTTTTCTTTGTAGAGAAAGAAATACAGTTACTAACCAAAAAATGGGTCTGGGAGAGAATTGACAATTGCTAAGAGTGAGTTTTGGAGTAACCACTGACAATAAAAGGTGGGAATTCAACAGGAAACTGAAGGCTGTAGACAAGGACAGGATGAGTTAACCACCTGAAGTCTACCATCCAGAGGTGGGCAAAGTCCTGTTCAGCCACGACTCTTTTCTTCTTGCTCTTGGGATATTATTTTACTCTCCCTGCAGACATGAAGATGTGGCACATAAAATGATGCACACAAAATGATCATTTGCCATTAATTTTCCCAATAATGAGCAAGTAGTTATCCCAGGACTGTTTAAGGTTAAAACTGCCATACTGTGATAGTCCCCTGATGGTCTGCCTCCCCTGCCTCATTTGTATTCTTACCCCCTACAGTTCTTTCTTCATAGAACCATCTTTTAGACATAGATCAGATGCTACTACTTCTCTGCTTGTAACTCTCCAATGGCTTCCCATCACACAAGAAAAACATCTAGTTTTTACGTGGGTTTAAGGCCGTTTGTGAACTGGCCCTTACCTACCTCACCACCTGCTCCCAGCTCTGCCTCAGCCACACCGTAGCAGTTGCTTAAACATGCCAACTCTTTCTTGCCTCGAGAATTTTGCACTGCCTGTTTGTGGCCTGGACTGCTGTTCCCCAGTCCTCATGGGACTGATTCTTTCTTGTCCTTCACATCTTAGCTTTAACGTCACCTCTGCAGAAAGGCCACTCAGTCACTATCATCTGAAACTGCATGAATTAGCTGCATGGTACATATTGCTATGTATTTTACTGCTTCTTTGTTTATTGTTTGTCTTTCTCCCCTACAATGTAAACTCCATGAAATAGAGATTTTTGTCTCTTTACTGCTGTATCACCATTCCTAGTACAGTGTCTGCCACATAGTAGGTGCTCAATAAATGTGTGTTGAATGACTGAATGAATGTTTCTCTGTACCTTTTACTTTCAACTTAATTTCCTTAATTATTTTATTTTTCAATGACTACTTAGTAGGTTTCAACAGTTTAATTTTTTTAAGTTGGTTTGACTTATTAATTTCAATTTGACACAGCAAGTACAGAACATCGCTGCTCTATAGTTTCATAAGTGATGGGATTAGCCATGCCTGCAATGTTGCCTAGGCAGTCAAGTCCCAAACCTGCTTGTTCTCCTGTGCCATGACTCCCATCCACTGCCCCAATTAATGGCATTAAAAGAAAAAAAATTGTTTACATAACAGAAAGTCAGTATTTTGGGTTAGGAACCAGTTTTGTAACAAACAGCTTAGGCAGCTCCACCTCCAGGCCCACGGAGCCTCCCCGTACAGAGATGGTAAGCTGACCCTTTCACCGGTGGGGAAGGGCCAGCACCTCTGCTGGGCACTCATGCTGTGAGGCCAAGTCCTGGACTTTTCCTCAAGGACAGGGAGCTCCTTCCCGGGTGTTGGTGCAGCCTCTCCTCCCAGCCTGCCCAGCAGCAGCCTGGTGAACACAATGTCCTGGCACACACTGAACACACTGGATGTCCTAGGGGAAACTGAACTGGCTAAAAGCTGGCCATAGGCAAGGAATTAAATTAAAAAATAAAATAAAATAATTCTGCAATATTAAAAAGATGAATCTAGATAGGGAATCCAAAAAGCAAGTATATAATTATAAATATGAAACAGTGTGGGTCTACTTAGACCACCTTCCTCAGACTGATCGACAGTTTAACTGGGCCCTCACAGAATAATTAATATGTGTCACTCCTAAAGGGACATATTACCTGCCTATACCACGAAGCGTCTTTATACTTAGTACTTAGCACGGTGTAATTATTAATTAGCGCAAGCATAAGCCCCTGAGTAGGTATCATTATCTCTGTTTTGCAAACAGGGAAAAAGCAAGGGTGTTGGTGCCCAGACTCCAAGCCGTGTGCTGCTGGGCTCAATAAAGAATCCTGGAATTCCTGACTCTCTGCCTGAACCTGGGTTTCCTGCACTGTTGAATCACTAGGTTATATTATTGACACGGCCAAATGCGAATGACCTGAATACATGTTTGGGTTCTTCTGGCAGTATTTCAGTCCCACCCCTGTGGTTTTCTACATGAAAGGAGACTGCTCCCTGTTGGCAAGGTTGGAGGCTGGACGGGAGGAACTACAGAGAAACGGGGAGTGTGGCATGGTAAAATAGAAGGGAGTTGCATCACGTGATTTCTAGTCTTTAGACGGAAGTTACCCGACCTTAGCTTTCTGAGGCGTCTCTTAAGTCTGAAGGTTATGTGAGTCTTCAAGGAGCAGGGCTGAACTTGCAATTTGGCCTCCCCTTACAGAATGTTTCCAGTAAATCTAAAAGCAGCATTCAGACTAATCCTGTCCTTAAAGGAAGTATTCTAGCACCGGGAATGGCAGAACAAAGAGCTCTGAAAACAAAGAGAAGACCCATCATGTGTGGGTCTTCTTTACTATCCACATTTCCATAAGATTATATCTATTTTACTCTTTACTGCAATTGTTCAAACCAACCCAGAAGCCTTTCTGCACCACATGGGTAAAGAAGTACCTAGTGGTTAATTTCTGGAACATCGTACCCCAAGAAGAGTCTTCTGAAAGAGTGCGTGACACAATCTCTTAATGCAGGTTACTCTTTCAAGGAGTCTGTGCACTAACAGCCAGGCAACAAGTGGGGTGTGGGTCCTCCTGCGGGTGAGGAGGAGGCCTCTGGGCTACTTCTGTTCTCCCGGCCTCCCGCCTTGCCAAAGCGTGTTAAAGCCCTATTAAGTACTCTTTCTGCCAGACACTCATAACAGAAAAAGAGTCCTATTTATTTGCATGTTGTTGACAAAAAGGATAGAATAAACAGAAGTAGATAATGGAATAGACAAAAAAAATAGACTCTTTTGCCCCCTGTCCCTTATCTTTGGTCTGATTTAGGGAGAGAAGTTTAACAGTAATTCTCAAAACATTTATTTTCAACAGAGGGGGCTGACCAGTAAAAAGTTCACTGATTCAGGATATTTTTAAGCAAAACATTTACGCCCTGAACACTAGGCATATCAGTGTGGCTTTAGCTTCTCTTTTGCAAGGAAAGAAAAAGATCACAGTATGCCATAAAAAATTTTGCAGATGTAAACTGATACCTGCTTTACTCTTTTCATGAGAAATGGAATTTGAAAAAAATCTTTTAAGTAATATTTTTTCTTCAAAGATTAATTAGAATAGGGATTGATTTTTGTTGAATTATTTTTAAGTTAAATCAGAGAGTCTCATGAACACTAAGTATATGTTTCTGTGGAAAAAATATAAATCACTTAAAAATATTTTGGAAGACTGGATGTCTACAGTTGAATTGCAATACTTTGTTGTCTGGAACTTGGGAAAGTGAGTTGTTTAGGCAACTGAATTTTATAGATGAATTAATGTCTCCCTAGTAGGTAAGAAACTTTAAAAACGTTACTGCTTTGAATTAAAAAAGCTATCTAAATACATGTTTATTTATTTTTCTATTTTTTAAAAAATAGAATATGCTAAACATTATTTAGCTTCTTCTTGATGAAGCATGAGTATTATGGATTACAGCTTTTTTATGGACATACAGTTATGTTCTCAGAGCTCGTTAAAGTATATGTTCTATCTGCTATTACAGTAAATTATCACTTCTGCATTATTCTTAATAGTTTTTTTCTAGAAGTTTCCTCCTCGTTACCTGCCCTTTTATTTTTTTATTTTTTCACTGTATAGTTTCAAAAAATCTTTAAAAGATTTTAGTGTTTCAATGAGCTCTATCTTTGGAAGTCAGCTAACAATGTTTGTTCAAATGCATAAAGGAGGAGTAATGAGCTTGAAATGAGTCCAAAGGTATCCTCTCTAACCCTAACTGTCTTATGTTTAAAATATCTTTAACATATGCATAAATAATAGCATAATGCACAGAAGTAGAGTAATGGACCAGCACACCATCCCTCTTCACACTCACACATCATTCTGTTTCAACAACTACCAACTTCCGTGCAGTCGTATTTCCTCTAGTCATCCTCTGCTCTTTCACTTTTTAACTGCATTTAAAGCCAGTCCCAACTTCAGTATAAACTCATGTTTAGGTTAATATAGATACAAATGGCTACATATAGAAATATTCAGACATATTTGTATACACACCACATAGTTCTGTTTCCTTGCTTTGTCAGATGAGGAGACGTAGAAGCAATGACAGCCCAGTAGGAATGAGGATACCTAGAAACCAGACCTTGGTTTCCAATATTGTTCTCCAATAAAATGAATCAGGGCTATTTGGAAAATGGCTGCTTTTAGGACTGGAGTGCAAAATGTACAAGATGAGCCTGGAGTGTCTTGTAGTGCCGTATAGAAAAAAATGCCAAACACGCAAAAAACACAATGATGGAGATATGCCAAAGGATTTGGGGGCTGGCTGAAATAGCTCCCAATACCCAAAACTGGGACAATTTGAGCAACAGTGTAAATAAAGAAGGATGTATAAAATAAATATCCTGGAGTCCTTTCCACATTGATAGAAATAAATGATTGAATAGATAGACAGAGAAACAGAGAAACAAATCTCCTATTCAGAAGAATTCCAAATAATTTATATAGATACTGCACCTTTAAGGAGAGAAGAGCATAACACCCCCACTCCTTAAGCATGAGCTCTACATAATGACTTCCTTCCAAAAGTACAGAAAGGGAAGAGGATAAAAGAATAACTTTACAGTGGAGGTATTTGACAAACACTACCAAGGTCAACATCAATACCCATAAATCGTGTTGATAGTGTGTAGCCTTGATGTAATAACATAATGTCATGAAAATCACATTGGCTTCTGTGTTGTTCTTCCCTGAAATCCATAATCCCTGTCAAGTCATGAGAACACAAGACAAATTTCAATAGAGGCTCATTTTACAAAATATCCGTTCTGTACTTCTCAAAACTGTCAAGGTCATCCAACTAGTGAAAGTCTAGGAAATGCCCACAGCCAGGAGGAGTCTAAGGAGGCATGAAACTAAACATCACGTAGTATCCTGGAGGGATCCAGGACCAAAGAAGGGGTATTAGTTAATCTGAAGCAGAATAAAATATGCACTTCAGTTAATGATAATGTATCAATATTCGTTCATTCATTGTAATGTAAGATGTTAAATAATAAGAAAAACTTAATGTGGCATGTATGGAAAATTTCTTTACTGTCTTCTCAATTTTTCTGTAAATCTAAAACTTTTCTAAAATATAAAGTCTACTAAACTAAAAAAAGTGAATCTCAGGCATATCATTTTTTCCCCATAAAACATCACTATGTATAGCTAATAAAGTAAAAAAAAAAGAATACCATTATCACACTAAATAAACCATTGATAACTACTTAATTTTATCAAATATCCTGTATTCTAATTTCTTTGATTATCTCAGGTGTATTTTTACAGTTGGTTCATTGGAATTGGCATCAAAACCAAATCTGCACACTTAGCGTGTCTCATAAGCCTCTTTTAATCTGTAGGTTCCTCTTCCCTCGTATTTTTCTTGCCATTTATTTGCTGAAGAAATTAAGTCATTTTTCTGTAGAATTTTCTACTTACTGACTTTGTTTGGTTTTATCTTCATGGTGACACTTAACACTTTCCTCCATCCTCAGTACAACCAGCAATTAAAAACCTGATAATTTGATCTTGATTAGATTATTTTGGCAAAAATATTTCACAAGGTGGTGCTTTATACATATTTACACTTTGTACTATTGCCCACATCACACATTGTATATGGTCTCTCTCTTTTTTGATGTAAAGATTGATGTTCCCATCTTGACCCACCTTTATGAAGCCTTTCACCTGTGTTAGCAGCTTGGATGCCTGTTGCCTGGATGGATGAACTCATTTCATTTATGGCCTGCGATTTTTCTGTTAGAAAGACTTTCCCACATCAACTACTTTGTTACTCTAAAAATAGTACATAACAGAGACAGGATAAATGCTTGATTTCCCCCCCTTCATTCAACAGTTTTCAAGGTAATGATTTGATACTTTAGAAACTTCTAAATGTGACCGACTAGTTTCCTATTTGTTGTCTCTGCTGTGTTTGGAACTACGTGAAAATTATGTTAAGAGAAAATGAAAAACATGGATTTGTTAGGATTCTATCACAATGATGGACTTTGTATCTTTAGAAGTTTATGAAAAACTGCTAAGAAAGTCCTTCCAGAGCAGGGAAGTGCCAGGAAAAGAAGTACATATCCAGCAAGGGTGCCCGTCCCTGGAAGATTTAAGGCACAAGTACGAGAGAAGGAAGAGAGCTGAAAGAGAGGATCAGATAATGGATACGGCAGAAGTGAATTTTAAAAGCAGGGGAAAACAGGAAAAAGAAAGAGAGAATGATACATACAGTGGAGAGAATGTCATAAATAGTATCCCCTGCTCCAGTAACGTTGCTAATTGCTGACCTAGACAACCTCTGTTGTGCTATCCCTATCTTGAGTTCCTTATTTACTCTGCATGCTAACTAAAAATTATCAGAACAAGATTGAGTCCTTTTTCTTGACTTTTTTCCTTTCACTTCCGTGGTACATAAGACGATTTTTCTGGACATGTAGCTTCAGAACTCATGTTGCTCTGTTGTCATCTTCTGCACCAACCAGGAAACAGGCTTCTCCTGCGTAAACTGAGATAAACACGTATTTACTTACTCACTAAGGAATCAGATTCATGAGGAGTTTACATATGATTATATCTGTTTAAGGAGAGCACTGCTTACTTAGAAAAGGTGGAGGATGTGATTACCTTTGACAAACTAACCATGACTCAGAAGTTAACTTGAACAAGGATTGAAAATTTGAAAAAAAAAAAACCCACCAAAACAAAAAGACGAAACAAACTGTCTTGCTGTTCATTAAGTCACAGAAGCAATATATTTGTTGTCATTTTTTAAAAATATACATTCTGATAGTGTTGGTTGTGATGTTACACCTTTCCAATGTGGTTTTTAATAGTTTATTTTTATTGTATTTTTTCCATTACCACCATTTATCCACCTTATAGAGTCTTTCATCTCCCCCAACCCCACAATCACCACACTGTTGTCTGTGTCCACGAGTCCTTTTCCATTTTGCTCAATCCCTCCACCCCCCCAAACCACCCCCAGAGCTGTCAGCCTCCTCTTTATTTATAAGTCTGTCTCTTTTTCCCTTATTAGTTCAGTTTGTTCATCAGATTCCACATATGAGTGAGATCATTTGTCTTTCTCTGACTGGCTTATTTCACTTAGCATAATGTTCTCCAGGTCCACCCATGCTGTCACAAAGAGTAAAATTTTCTTCTTCTTTATGGCTAAGTAAAATTCCATTGTGCAAATGTCTCATAGTTGTTTTATCCATTTATCTACTGATGGACACTTGGGCTGTTTCCATATCTTGGCCTTTGTAAATAATGCTGCAATGAACATAGGTTCAATGAACATTATGTTCTTTTGATTTGGTGTTTTGGGTTTCTTTGGGCAAATCCCCAGAAGTGGAATCACTGGGTTATAAAGCAGTTCCATTTTTAATTTGTTGAGGTAACTCCATACTGCTTTCCACAGTGGCTGCACCAATTAGCATTCCCACCAACAATGCATAAGAGTTCCCCTTTCTCCACATCCTCGCCAGCACTTGTTTGTTGATTTATTAATGATAGCCATTCGGACAGGTCGTAGGTGACATCTCATTGTGGTTTTAATTTGCGTTTCTCTGGTGATCAGTGACACTGAATGTCTTTTCATATGTCAATTGGCCATCTGTATGTCTTCTTTAGAGAAGTGTCTATTCATGTCCTTTGCCCATTTTCTAAATTGGATTGTTTGTTTTTTTGGTGTTGACTTTTGTAAGTTCTTTTTTTTTTTAAGATTTTATTCATTTATTTTTAGACAGAGGGTATGGGAGGGAGAAAGAGAGGGAGAGAAACATCAATGTGTGGTTGCCTCTTGTGCACCCCCAACTGGGGACCTGCCCTGCAACCTAGGCATGTGCCCTGACTGGGAATTGAACCAGTGACCCTTTGGTTTGCAGGCCAGTGTTCAATCCACTGAGTCACACCAGCCAGGGCTGAGTTTTGTAAGTTCTTTATAAATTTTGGATATTAACCTCGTATTAGGTGTATTGGTGAATATGTTCTCCCATTCAGTGAGTTGTCTTTTTATTTTGTTGGTGGTTTCCTTTGCTGTGCAAAAACATTTTGGTTTGATGTAGTCCCATTTGTTTATTTTTCCTTTGTTTCCTTTGCCTGAGGAGATATATCAGAAAAAATATTGTTATGAGAAATGTTTGAGATTTTACTTGCTATGTTTTCTTCCAGGATGTTTATGGTTTTGAGTCTGACATTTAACCCTTTAATCCATTTGAGTTTATTCTTGTGTGTGGTGTAATAAGATGGTCAACCTTCATTTTTCTGCATGTACCTGTCCAACTTTTCCAACACCATTTATTGAATAAACTGTCTTTATCCCATTGTATGTGCTTGCCTCCTGTCAAATATTCATTGGCAATAAAGATGTGGGTTTATTTCTGGGGTCTCTATTCTCTTCCATTGATCTATGTGTCTGTTTTTATGCCAGTACCATATAGTTTTGATTACTATGGCCTTATACTATAGTTTGATATTAGGTAGCATGATTTCTTCAACTTTGTTTTTCTTCCTAAAGATTGCTGTTGCTATTTGAGGTCTTTTGTGGCTCCACATAAATATTTGGAATATTTGTTCTAGTTCTGTGAAATATGTCATCAGTGTCTTGATAGGGATTGCACTGAATCTATAGATTGCTTTGGGCAGTATGAACATTTTAATGATGTTAGCTCTTCCTATGCATGAACACAGTATTTGGATCTCCATTTATTTGTATCTTCTTCAGTTTCTTTCTTCAGTGTCTTATAATTTTCTGAATACAGGTCTTGTACATTCTTGATTAAATTTACTCCTAGGTATTTTATTCTTTTTGAAGCAATTGTGAATGGGATTATTTTCTTAATTTCCCTTTCTTTTAGTTCATTATTGGTATATTAAAATGCAACTGATTTCCAGATGTTAATTTTGTGTCCTACTTTACTGAAATCATTTATCAGTTCTAGTAGTTTCTTGGTGGAATCTTTAAGGTTCCCTGTATTATCTATGAATAATGACAGTTTTCCTTCCTCCTTTTCCAATTTGGATGCCTTTTATTTCTTCTTCTTGTCTGATTGGTGTGGCTAGGACTTCCAATACTATGTTAAATAAGACAGGTGAAAGCAGATATCCCTGTCTTGTTCCCGATCTTAAAGGGAACAGTTGTAGGTTTTGCCCATTGAGTATGATGCTGGCAGTGGGTTTCTCATACATGAACTTTATTCATTTAGGTATGTTCTCTCTATTCCCACTTTGCTGAGAGTTTTTATTATAAATGGTGCTAGATTTTATCAAGTGTTTTTTCTGCATCTGTTGATATAATCATGTGCTTTTTATCCTTCATTTTGTTAATGTGGTATATCATGTTTATTGATTTGTGAATGTTGTACCAACCTTATATCCCCAGAATACATCCCACTTGATCATGGTATAAGATCTTTTTGATGTATTGCTGTATTCAGTAGGCTAATATTTTGTTGAGGATTTATATTTATCAGGGATAGATTTAACTATATATTTTATAGCATCTATTTTTATCAGGGATATTGGCCTATAATTGTCTTTTTTTGGAGTATCTTTATCTGGTTTTGGAACTGGGATAATGCTGGCCTCATAAAATGAGCATGGGAGCCTTCCCTCTTGAATTTTTTGGAGTAGTTTGAGAAGGAGAGGAGTTTGTTCTTGGAATGTTTGATAAAGTTCACCTGTGAAGTCATCCAGTCCAGGGCTTTTGTTTGTTGGTAGTTTTTTGATCACTGCTTCATTTTCACTAAGTGTAACCTGTTTGTTCAGATTCTTTGCTTCTTCTTGATTTAGTTCTGGGTGACTGTATGTTTCTAGGAATTTACCCACTTTGTCCAGGCTGTCCGATTTGTTGGCATATAGTTGTTCAAAATATTTTCTTACAATCCTTTATATTTCTTTGATGTTAGTTATTATTTCTCCTCTTTTATTTCTGATTTTATATATTTGGGTCCTCTCTCTTTTTTTCTTGATGAGTCTGGTTAAAGGTTTGTCAATCTTGTTTAACTTTTCAAAGAACCAGCTCTTTGTATTCATTAATCTTTTGTGTTGTATTTTAGACTATTTCATTTTTCTCTGCTCTGATCTTTATTATATTCTCCCTTCTACTCACTTTGGGCTTTGTTTGTTGCTCTTTTTCAAGTTCCTTTAAGAGTGAAGTTAGATTGTTTATTTGAGCTTTTTCTTGATTATTGAGATAGGCCTGTAATGCTATGAATTTCCCTCTTAGGACTGCTTTCCCAGTGTCCCACAGATTTTGTATTGTTGTGTTCTCAGATTCATTTGTTTCAGTGTATCTATGTTATTTAGCCTCCATGTCTTCGTGTGTTTTTTCAGTTTTCATCTGTGATTGATTTCTAGTTTCATAGCATTATGGTCCGAGAAGATGCTTGATATGATTACAATCTTAAGTTTACTGAGACTCGTTTTATGTCCTAACATTTGATCTATTTTAGAAAATGCTCCATGTGCACTTGAAAAGAATATATATTCTTCTGCCTTGGGGTGAAATGCTCTGAAGATATCAATTAAATCTATTTGATCCAGTGTGTGATTTAAGGCTGCCATCTCCTTGTTGATTTCCTGACTAGAAGATCTATCCATTGAAGTCAATGGGGTGTTAAAATCCCTGACTATGACTGTATTTCTTTTTTTTAAAGATTTTATTTATTTATTTTTAGAGAGAGGGGAAGGGAGGGAGAAAAAGAGGGAGAACAAATCCGTGTGTGGTTGCCTATCATGTGCCCCCTACTGGGGACCTGGCCCACAACCCAGACATGTGCTCTGACTGGGGATCAAACCAGTGACCTTTGGTTTGCAGGCCAGAGCTCAATCCACTGAGCCACACCAGCCAGGGCTGTGACTATATTTCTATCCACCTCTCCCTTTAAGTCCATCAATGTTTGCTTCACATATTGAAGTGCTCCTATGTTGGGTGTGTAAATGTTTACTAGGGTTATATACTCTTGTTGGATTGTTCCCTTTATCATTATGTAGTATCTTTCTTTGTCTCTTGCTATAGCCTTAGTTTTAAAGTCTATTTTGTCAGAAGTATTGCTACTCCAGCTTTTTTTTCCCTTTACATTTGTGTAGAATATCTTTTTCCATCCTTTTACTTTTAGTCTGTGTATATCTTTTGTTTTGAGGTGTGTCTCATATATATACAGCATATATATGGGTTTTGTTTTCTTACCCATTCAGCTACCCTATGTCTTTTTATTAAAGCATTTAAAACATTTACTTTTACAGTGGTTATTGAAAAATACATATATTTATTGCCATTTTATTTTTAACTATTTTCCTCTGTCGTTTCCTCCTCCTCCTCCTCCTCCTCCTCCTTCTCATTCTTCTTCTTCAGCAAACCCTTTAGTATTTGTTGCATTATTGATTTGGTGATAACAAATTCCTTTAGCTTTTTCTTGTCTGGGAAGCTCTTTATTTTTCCTTCAGTTTTAAATGATAGACTTGCTAGGTAAAGTAGCCTTGCTTGTAGGTCCTTGATTTTCATCACTTTGAATATTTTATGTCAGTCCCTTCTGGCCTGAACAGTTTCTGTTGAGAAAGCAAATGATCGTCTAATTAGAGCTCCCTTGTAGGTAACGAACTGATTTTCTCTTGTTGTCTTTAAGATTCTTTCCTTGTCTTTAGGCTTTGTGATTTTAATTATGATGTGTTTTCCTGTGGACCTCTTTGAGTCCATCTTGTTTGAGACTCTGCACTTTCTGGACTTGTGTGTCTTTTATTTTCACCAGACGGGGGACATTTTCAGTCACTATTTCTTTAAATAGGTTCTGGATCTCTTGCTTTCTCTCTTCTCCTTTTGGTATCTCTATGATGCAAATGTTGTAATGCTTCATGTTGTCCCAAAGGTCCTTTAAACTATCATTAAAAAATTTTTTTTGCTGCTCTAATTGGATATTTTTTTCTACGTTGTCTTCCAAATCACTGATTTTGTTCTCTGCTTCATCTAACCAATTGTTTATTCCTTCTAGTCTATTATTTATTTCAGATATTGCCTTATTTTTATGACTGGTCCTTTTTTATTGTTCCTATATCTTTTTTCATACTGTTGAGCATCCTTATAATCATTACTTTGAACTCCATATCTGATCAATTACTTGCCTCCATTTTATTTAGCTCTTCTTCTGGAGAACTCTCTTGTTCTTTCATCTGGAGCCTGTTTCTTTGTCTTCCCATTTTGCCTGCCTCTTAGTGTTTGTTTCTATGCATTAGGTAGGTCTGCAAGAACTCTGGTGAAGACCTATGTCAGACGCTGTCTGTCACTGGCCCTGGGCAACCTGTTTGGAGCTCTCAGCAATCCACAGCTTGTGGCTCCCTCTGTTGGGTGTTTTTATGTGCAGAAAGAATGGGGCTGGCTTTTTACCAGCACCAGTACCTGGAGAAGAGTCAGCTAAAGTGTCAAAGCTCCCAGGGATCTACCTCCACCTGCAGGCTGTCTGTCAGTCTAAATCACTGAAAGAGCCTCCAGGTGTACTCCTCAGCAGGGCTTAAACTCAACAGGGTGGGGCAAGGATTCCTGTGGGTGGGGCTATTGCTTTCGCCCAGGCTGATGTCACATGGTGGGGAGTACCTGCCTGAGAAAGACCGTTACTGCGGGATGAGCAATGACTGAGCAGAGAGATCCTCGTGGCTGACCCTTCAGCTCTCTCCCCTGATCCACTAACCCTGGCTCTCCTCATGAGGTTCTCATTCACTCTGTCCTCCCTCTACCAGAGCCCAGGGTAAGTGGTTACAAATGAGGTTTTGTGCATTGGCCCTTTAAGAGGGTGTCTGTGTCTTTAGCCATCTCTCCCTGTTGGACAGAAACCCTAATGCTTTTCACAGCCACATGTTATATGGGCATATTTCTTAGGTTTGGTATTCCAGATTAGGAGCCTGGCTTGGGGTTTAGACCTCATACTACTTTGTGGGAACCCCCAAGCCACTGAAATATCCCTCCAGAATTTAAGCTGCTACCTGTGGGAGCCCAGCTAGCCCTCTTGTGCCTCCACACTTCGCAAGCTCAGAAGTGTGCTTGCAGACCTGGGAAGCCACTGGTAGTGCCGAAAGGAGATGGGGAGGGAAGAGAAGGAGGCAAATCCGAGGTCATTTTGAAGTATATTTTTAAGTCAAGAAATGAAAATGTACTTTAATAGCTCGTCAGCTTGATTTATATATTTGAAATATTTAAACATGATATGTGAGACTCCATTAATATTCTTGTTCTTATATTTTTGTAATTTTAAAATATAAATTACTGATGTTGTGGCAAACTTAAGTCAATTTTTAAAACAAAACAAAAACTGATTGAATTTATCTGTTCTTATTTTCTTAATTATCTTAGCCTATCAATAAACACTTTAAAGGGTTATCTTTGAATTTAACCATGAATTATAGGTAAAAGGCTCTACCTAAAGATACTTTTCATAGCTTTTAGATTCTTAGAATAAAATTACCCCAAATATTTTAACTGCTAAGTCTTCAAGAAGAATATTGGCAAAAGGGGAAGATAATGGAAAAGCAATTAAATAATTAGCTGGTGATATTTTGTTAGTTCTTCTATGTGTTTAAGGCACATGGGAAATATTTTAGTGTAAAAAATGTTCCTTGCTCTAAAGGAACTTAAGAAATGGATAAAAAGGCAAGAGAAACATACATGGAAAAATTAAAATGAAACAGAACAGCAAATATGAAATCAGTGTTACTGTGTAGGTACAAGAAGGCAAATGTGCTTGAAGGATTTATACAAACAGACTTGCAGTCTGTTTGGGGCTTTGAAACTCTGGGCTTTATCCCGGAATCAATGGGTAGTTGCTGAAGGTTTCTGAGATGCAGATAATAGGACAAAGTCTGTGATTTGGAAGAAACAAATGGTTATGTCCAGGTGTTCTGGCAGAAGGAACTGAGAGCAGGAAGACTGCAGAGGTCTTGAGCTTATGGACCAAACAGGAGGCCGAGGAGCTAATATTTAGGAAAGAGACATGTTTTCTCTTTCACAAAACTCCCATTTTGTATGGTTTTCAGAGGCATCACAGATTTCCATGGAGAAAAAATGATTGATGATGAAAGAGAATAGAATGCTAGGAAATAAGTATCCATGTAAGTAGGATGAAAAGTAATAACCTTTTTCACTTGCCACAGTCCTATTTCATCTCTTGCTAGCATTTTATGATGTTTACCTGTCTGACTCTCTAAATGAAGAAATGGTAAACACCACCTAACTCATATTTTGAGTAGATCAGGTATATTTCCAAAATTCAGCTGGTGGAATATAGTGATATTAAACTTGTCTGTAGAGAGCATAGGGAAGTGTCTTTAGCCCCAGGCAATGAAAACATGTTACTCTTCTATGTAAAATGTCACATGGGTCAGGGCAGGCAGCACAGTAAAGTGGAGAAGGGCACTGGAACCTGGGAGATCTGTGAGCTGGTTCTCATGACAGTCCTTCCACTGCGTGGCTCTAGGACCTGGGACAACTCACGTGTCCTTGGACAGCCTCATTTAAGGAGCTTAAATTCTATAAACTCCAAGGCCCCTTTCAGTTCTAACGTTCTGTAATTATGTGGGTTGGATCTAACACCAAAAGAGCATTTCATAAAATGGATTTCAAATACACTTTGAGTCAGACTCTCTGGTTGAGTTTCCTGCTGGCTATGACAGCACCGAATGACGTGGCTATGGATTTATCTATGATTAATATTCGTGGGAAACTTAAGGAGGGGATTTTTTAAAATGCTGATCATGAATTAAGATTATTAGGTCATTCTGTATATGAAATTACATTTTCCCAGATCTGTAAATCACCATTAAAAATGAATTAGCTTGTAGATGGTATTTAATAGATAACATTCCTTCTGTGAATTTTTTAGGGACTGTCCATGAGAGACATGAAGTGAGGCCAATTTCCTATGTAAAACAACAAGCACTTTTGAAAACATTGCAAGATATTGTGGTGATTTGTTAAAAGCATGCATCCTGGAGTCACATCAATTTAGGTTCAAATCCAAGCTCTGCCACTTGATAGCTATATGAACTTGGGCTAAACATTTCTGTGCTTCAGTTAACTCATCTGCCTCATCAGGGAATAGGGATTAAGGGAGTCAATTACATATTAAGCACTCAGAACACCACCCCCACAAGTAAATTAGTGAAATTTACTATATTTGATAAAGTATTATTATTCTTGGACAAGGCAACATCCTGGCATGTAGAGCTGGAGGCACAATGATGTGGACCAACACTTCTTCAGTTCAGCCGCTTTTGAAATGTTTTTTGGAATTTCTCCAAAAGCCGAAAAAAAATGACATTGCTCTGATCATTGTTCATCGTACTTGTATTTTACTAAACATGAATATATTTTGTCTGTATGGGGCACATGCTTTCCTTCAAGGAGGAATGCGCTAAGTGAACTGAAGTCCAGGAGGAGAAGATTTAGAGGCAGAAGTGAATGAAGGAAGTGGATCTTAGGTTCGCTCTGTGTTTTCAGTAGATAGTGAATATTCGCTGAGATGGTGTTTACTGAGGGGACGGTCTGCTGTAGTTCTAGGAGCTAAAATGTCAAGTTCAGCTGAAGCAGTGCGTCATGGTTTCTAAGTTAGTCCTATTGAGGCTACTTTATTTTAGATAAAAAATTGAGGTTGGTCTTCAACTAATAGTTACTGAATTACCTCAGAGTATCTCACATTAAGCTTTATTTGAGTTTTAAAAAACTCCTAGCAAAGCGTCTCACTCTCAAACATCCCCAGAGATCAGAGGTACGACCCAATAACCAGCAAAGTGAAAAAAGAGGGAGGGATGTGGCCATCGGGTTCTTTGTCACCCCCACTCTTTCTTCAGACTCTTGCCCTTCTGGCAGATGTTTTTTTGCCAGGGTTTTTCTGATGTCTCTCTGTTCCTCAACTGAGAAAGATCCATTTTTTATGGGGCTCATCAGAAGCAGGCATGAAAGTTTTGGATCTCAAGCCATGAAAAGGGTCTTTTATTTTCTCTTCATTTGATCCAGAGCGGGGCAGGGGACTCTTTGAAAGGAGTATACTGCAGTCCCAGTTCCCTCCCCTTAGGGCAAGGGAAACTGCAGAATTGTCGTCTGTCCCTACGCAACGGGGGAGGGCCCCACTGTTCTCTTTGGCCGGGAGCCCAACAGCAGACAGCAGCACCCATACCAAGACTGTGCCCTGAACAGGGAGGTAGCTGTCTGCCATGTGAGACACCCTGTGGAGGGACATCTGTGGTCCCCACTTCTGCTCCCTGAGGTTGACAAGATCCCAGGCTACCCCCTCACATGCTGCCATCTGGGTTAGGCATGCACACCGTGAAAGAGCACCCCACTAACGAGGGCACACAGAAATGAGGAAGAAAATAATGAGTATGTATGCATTGCCTTAGATGTCAAGAAAATTTAGATCTATCTTATCTCTTCTACACCTTAATTCCAGTTGTTTGTAACCCAATCAAGCCAGTTCAGCTTCGGTTTTGGCTGAGGCCAGTGACAGTCTGTAAGTGGGGCACACACTGAATTCTAAAATCTTGTGCTGAAAGTAATTGGCATGTGGGGCAACACCGGAAGGTCTGGGCTGTGCTTCTCTGGCATCTGCTAAGGGCAATGCTGTTTGGCAGAGCACACACCAAGGGAAAGTGTCCCCATGGCAAATGTATTTTCCGCCCAAACAGACCATTTCTACAGAACACATGTATGTTCCACACGCCTCCTGCTTTGAATACCGATGACAGCTTTACTTTGGAATCATGCCTTTCCTGGCTTATTGTTAAGAGAGGCTTTTTCTAATCAGCATGCACCTCAAATTAAACATTAACACAAGCCAAGAGAAACCTTGCCTAGATAAGGCTGATGCTCAGTAAACGTTTGAATGAATGAACACAACTCTCATGGGCCTTCACATCAAGAGCATATACTTTAGTCAAATATCATTTCCATCAATTAAACATGCATATCCTTCATGATGTCTGACACATAGTCTATGATTTCACATTCATTCTCTTCCTCTCATTTTCAAAGAGCAAGGGGGCAGCATATGAGGGGCCGTACGTAACATGTACAGACACTTGCCCGATAATCTAGAAGGTATTTCTATTATCATGTGCGCATTCCTCGTGCCCAGCTCACCCCTCACACTGGCACCCCGACCCAGGCTGACCTTCTGTATTGAGGGTGGTTCCTTACATGAGCGGCATTCCTTGGAATGGGTGGAATTCAACACATGAAAGCAGAAATCAGCCTTATTGATTCCCATCCCTCTCCCTTCAAACACATGCTATGGACTATTTATTTTCCATCCCCTGGATTTATCACAAACTCTTAGAAAATAAAAAGCTTTATTTCAGGGATTAAAATGTCTAGTTGAATGTAGTAATTAAAACCCTAAATTTCATTCCAGTGAACATTTCCACACTTGCCCGGGCTGGGTGGGTTTCAGGGGGGCAGCCTGCAATGAAGAAGTGGTACAGTCGGCATCTGTTCTGTTCCTCCCTGCTCCCCGGTTTTGCTCTTTGGCCCTTCAATCCCAGCTCCTGCAACTCATTTGTTGTGGGTTAGGCCCAGAAGGAGTGGAGATTGGGGGGTGGAGGGTTGGAGGTGGGGGCATGTGTTTGCCTTCAAGGTGTTTCCTGTAGTAAGTGGATATTTATAGCTGCTTCTCTGCAGGGGCTTTTGTGGTTTTCTTAGAGCTACTGGGTTGGACAAAAATCTTGTAATTTCCAGGACAGCCAGTGCCTTGGGCTGACTGTTCATAACTTTACCCTCAGCCCTGAGGCATTGAGTTCACCCACACGGACCCTGTGAGAGTCCCATTGTCCCTGCTCTGCCACTGCCCCTTTCTCAGCAGGGGTCTTTTAAGACTGCTCCAGGCTGACTCTCTCCAGGAGGTCCACGTCCGTTCCATGGTTTTCTCTCCCATGCTCTGGCCTTCACCATCACTTGAAGTACCAATGCCTTCCTCTTTCTCTTTGCCTTAGTCCAATAATCTCAGTTCTTGCCTTTAGATGTTTCAAGCATGAGCCAGAAACATGTCCTCTGTGTCACCCAACCTCCTAGAGAGCCACATGAAGCTCTCCATTTGTCCCACTAAATAAATGCCCCTCACTAAGCATGAGAAAGGGGAAGACCCTGAGCTCTTTCTTCCGTGGGGGAAGTAAGAGTGGAGAAGAAAAATTCTACTTCCAGCTGCTTTCTCCAAATTATATCTCTTTCACAGCCTTTTCACTTCAAAGTTTCTTACACCGGCCTTGAGCCCCTGCCCGGGAAGTCCTTGCATACGTGGTTTGGCACCTCCCTTTGGAATGAGCAGGGATTTGGTGCCTAGGATTTGCTCTCAGATGTTCAGGCATGGCTGAAACTGAGCAGAAAGCATTCCATTTTAACATCTTATCACATATGTGTACATAGAGATATTTTTATAATCCCTGCTCATTACCTTCTACTGTGTTGATTAGGAGAAACTATAGAAAACAATAATACCACATTCTTACATAGCATAGCATTTACTACATGCCAGGCACTGTTCTCATTGTCATTGTTTAGTCCTTAAAAAAGTTTTTTTTTAGAAGTATTCACATTTTTATTGAAAGGCATGACATATATTTGGTCAGTGTTAATTTCATTTGCAAAAGGAAGACTTGAGAAGTACAAAGACCTGCATTTGACTTTTTATAAAGATTAGAATTAAAAAAAAAGATCATCTGCCACCGAGTGACTCATATGCAGGCTTCTGCAGGTCAGGAATTCTCTTCCCACTGCATGGGGGTGGGGGGGATGTGGTAGAATCCCAGTTGATGATAACATTTTTTAAAAAACAATCAGTACAGTCAAGTTCCTTAGCCTTAAGGACTTCTGGATTTTGGATTTTATCTTTGGAGGAGGTTAGAATCCTCCCAAGGGCTGAGCTCTCGAATATTCTTCCAGTCATTAGAAGTGGAGTCCTTTATTTTCACGTACTCTGATTCCAGTGATAATTTATTCTTTGCAGACTTTCCCCAATTTAGGGTCAATTCGATTACCAGCTTACTATGAAGGGACGGAAGTCAGGAACAGCCAGATGGAAGAGATGCGCAGGGCGAGGTCTGGGGAAGAGCATGAAGCTTCCACACCGTCTTCTCTCTCCCCACACCTCCCCATGTTTACTAACTCAGAAGCTCTGTTTAATGCTTATCACAACCCTATGAGGCAGATATAATTATTATCCTTATCTTTCCATGTGAGAACACTGAAGAATAAGGGTCTCCCACCTTGCCCAAGGTTCCTCACTAGTAAGTGTCAGAGGTGGGATTTGAACTGATATAGCAAAGCTCACATGTGCTCCTGACCACTGCACATGTTGCTTCACAGGCTATGGTAGGGGGAGGGGCGTCCTCTCAGGAGTCAGGCAAACCTGGAATGAATTCTAGCCAGCTCTACCTGCCATGTGACTGTGGCAAAGTTACACTTAGCACTAGTTTCTTCCCCTGGAAAATGTATTTGGGCTTTTGTATTCATGTGGCGTGCATCTGGTAGCATTTGGCCCTGTCTGTTCCTTCTCTACACTCCTCCCTCCACAGTGCTCACCGGAGACAGAGTCTCTTTACTTCCAGAACTCTAGGTCCTGTAAAATCTGTCCAGCATGAAGACATTAAGCCCTGCTCTAGCTTAGCAATCCAGCTGAGGTGGCATTTCTGCTCTATTTAATGGGTGGTCCTCTCTTTAAAGGAGGTAGGGATGGTCTGCAAAGATATTTCTGTATTCCTGATCAAATGCAGGCCTTCATTGAAGTTTCTCAGTTGTGCCTTCTGTTTCAAAGCGGTCCTGATGCATTTGCACGAGCAGCAGAGTCTTGGGGAAGCTTCCGGCAGGATACGGGTACTTCTGCCGCAGCCTGGCTGCAAGCAGGACTGTACCCAAAGACGCCACGTGGGACCTGGGACCCGGGCATAGGGGTAACTGTGGTGCATTAAGTGAAGACAAACCTACATTTGCACCCTTCATCGTCCTTACCACGTAAAAGTAGCACCATGAGTTATACGTCACTTAGTAACTTTGTGAGAAAGGTTAATTAATTTAGTCTTGTTGAGCCTCACTTTTCTAATTTGTAAAATGTGACAGCAATATTTACCTCAGGGTGGTCATTGGGATCAAATATAATCAGGACTTCTTAGAAATTAAGACAGGCCCAGATCATTTCCATTTTAGAAAGTTCTAATATATTAGAACAACAAAGAAGAACAAATGCCAAAAACAGGGTTGTAAAAATAATGGTATGTTTTAAATGTTTACTTTTAATAAACTAATGTTCTTGGCCCACACAAATATACTACAATATGATTCTGTAATTTATAACATAAGGACTTACACTAAGTAAGGATTTATCTTCTAGTTTATATTTCATGAGGTATAATTTTATATGGTACAAAAATTCCTGCTGTTGTTTCAATGTACCTGAGCCTTGAATGTCATTTAGAAACACCGTGCAAGTCTGCACCTGAGGCCCTTCAGGAATGTGAGGCCTGTGCTGAATGCGTCCCACCCCCCCCCCCCCCCCCCCCCCCCCCACCCCCCACCAAAGCCCTCAGGCTCTGCTAAAGCTGGTTCACCGGAGGCGCTCAGGGGCCTTAACTCCCATCTTCCCTTGTTTCCATTTCCCTTTCTGCAAAGGCCACTAAATCAACCATGAAAAAAAACTCACAGGGTGCCTTAATATGTTTGATCTCAGCATTGTCCCAGGGCCCCATAACTCTTTTTTTTTTGTATTTTCAGATTTTTTATTACTTTCATTAACTTCCTTGGGCTGGTGCCATAAGGAGACTAGAAAGAGTCTCACTTCATTACTGTTCATCATCCATTTTTAAACATTGAGAAATCATCCACAAATCATAAAATATGCTCTTTTAAAGTAGACAATGGCTCGGTAGCTTTTAGTACATTTCCAAGGTTGTACTACCATCTCCACCATCCAGTTCCAGAACGTTTCCATTACTGCTGAAAGAAACCCCTTAGGCCCTCCTCTTCCTCTCTTTTTCCCAGTCCATGGAGACCAGTAACCTACTTTCTGTCTCCGTAGATTTGCCCATTCTGGACATATGACAGAAATAGAAGCATACAGTATGTGGTCTTTTGTGTCTGGCTTCTTTCATTTTGCATAATGTTTTCAGGGTTCTTCCATGGGGTAGTGTGTATCAGTGCTTCATTCCTTTCTGTTGCCAAATAACATTCCTTTGTTCCTTGGTATGGACGTGCCGCATGTAGTTTATCCACTCATCAGTCAGTCAGCAGTGGGCTGTTTCCACTTTTTGGCTATTATGAATAATGCTGCCGTGAACATTCATGTGCGAGCTTTGGTGTGGACACATGTTTTCAATTCTCTTGGACATATACATAAGAGTGAAATTGCTGAGTCACATGGTAACTCTATGTTTAACATTTTGAGAAACTAGCACACTGTTTTGCCAAGTGGCTACACTTGTTGCAATCCCACCAGCAACGTTTAAGTGTCCTAACTTATCCGTGTCCTGACCAACACTGCTGTCACCATTTTGAGGAGAGCCGTCCCAGTGGGTGTGAAGTATACTGTACCTTGTGGCTTTGGTTTGCATTTCCCTAAAGACTAATGATGTTGAATATCTGTTTGTGTGCTTGCTGGCCATTCGTATATCTTTTTTGGAGAAATAAGTCCTTTGCCCATCTTTATGTTGGGTTATTGGTAATTTTATTGTTGAATTATTAGAGTTCTGGATACCAGGCCCCTACCAGATGCATAATTTGCAAATATTTTCTCCCAATCTATAGGTTGTCTTTTCACTTTCCTGATAGTGTTTTCAGAAGCACAAAAGTTTTTACTTTTGCTAAAGTCCAATTTACCTATTTTTTGGTTGCTTGTACTTTACATGTTATAAGAAACCATTGCCAAATTCAAAGTTGACAAGATTTACACATGTTTTCTCCTAAGAATTTTATAGTTTTTGCTCTTATATTTCATTTTTAGTTATACTTTGTGTGTAGACTGAGGTAGGGAATCATCGCTCTTTTTCTTTTTTATTGCTAGAAAATCTGTCCTCTCAGTGTTGTGATGTCGGGAAAAATCTCACTGCAGAGCTGATCACCAGGTCTTAAGGGACATGTAAAGCCGAGCTAGGACTGCTCCCTGCCGCCTGCAGTTATCAAGAGGATTCGGGTATTAAAAGATATGTGGCTGCTACAATGGGGGTGAAAGTTTAGCCTAGAAGAAAACTCTGTCCCTTTGACAAACTAAGTGTATGAAGAGAATAATTACAAAACCTTTCCAGCTGGTAGTTGTACTCAGCAGCCAGTAGAATGAAATCCTGACTCATACATAGGTCTGCAGGACTCCGCCCTGGTCTTGCAGGTGATGAGGCCTCCAACTCCTCTTTTGCCTGATGTTGTCTGCATCTCCTTCGACACAGCCAGAGGCAGAGGCTCAGCTTACTGATGCCCTACAAGGTCCTTTGTCTTTTCTGCTGGAGACCTTCCATTTGGCCTTCTGGGTCATTCTCCCACCCTTCTCCACCCTGCTGTGTCTTGCTTTGGCCTTCTGGCTTCACGATGGGTCAGTCAAAGGCTGTCCTAGAAGGAAATCAGAGGGAGGGAGATGCAGTGGGCACTGATTCTCTGGGATCCCTCGCTGTGAGGCTGCGGCGGGCTGGCGGTGCCACTCAGCTCCTATCGGTATCCTCTCAGCTCCACATCCCTGCATCTGCCTGTTCTGGTACTGCTCCCTTCTTTGCCCTTCACATCTGTTTCTGCCCTGGAGTAGGGCACTACTTTCAGAGGTCTCTGTGTCCTACACACATGAGATGCTCAGCAGATCATCCCACTCTTTCTGTACTTTCTCGCAGGACCTGCCTGACACGCCTTCTCCTCCAGTCAGGCACTTGCTTACAGGACAGGCCAGACTTTGAGCCTTTCACTTCAGAACAAATCTGTGAAATGCATTCATTCATTCATTCAGCTAGTGTCACTGCAGTTCGTATCATAGGTGTGAGGTGCCTATTATAAGCCAGCTCTTCTAGGCTCTGGGTTTTTAGGGTGAATAAGACTGCTGAAGTCCCTGGTCTGGAGGAGCTTACGTTCTAACAGGGAGACTGACATCAAATCAAATAGATGAATGTCATGTTGTTAGGTAGCGATAGGTGCTGGGGCGGGCAGGGAGAAACAGCGCCAGCAGAGGGAGTGGAAATGGGGCAGGCTTGCTATTTTAGGTGGGATGTGCAGTCCCAGAAAGCCTCTCTGAGGAGGCTTGAATTAACTGAAGGAGACTCTCGTGGCTGTCTGGGAGAAGGGCACTGCAGAAGAAAGAGCAGCACGCATGGAGGCCCTGGGCAGGTGGTAAAGAGACCACGGACAGGGAGGAAAGGAATGAGGCAGAGACCAGCAGAGAGGTAGGCAGGGGCCAGCTCACGCAGGGGCTGGGGGCCATTGTAAGAGCTTTGAATTTCTTTCTCAACGTAATGGAAGCCATGGGAGGATTTTAAGCAAGGAGAAAACGCCGTCTGACTTACAGTTTTAAAAGGCTCACTATTCAGTATGGCCAGGGCAAAAGAGTCCCTAGGCAGCACCATCAAATAACAAAAACAACACAGTTTAGTAACCAGTTTGATGTCCTTTATTCAAAGGAAAACAATTCACAGATTGGAGAAGGACAAGCCTCTCCATCAGTGGAGCACTCTTCCCTGGGGATTTTGGGCACGAGTGAGTTCTCCAGAGTCTTGGAAGAGGCAATGAGGAAGGAAGGCAGGATTGGCTGGGAGGCTGGGGATTTCCTGGTAAGCCTGGCGGTCCTGTTTTCTAGAATAAGGTAAGCCAACTGCAGCTGAGTTGGAGGGTTGTGATTGGTATATGTTAGGTTTCCTGTACAGGTTTCCCATAAGAGCAGGCTGACACAGGTTTTGATTTGTGGCATGGGCTGGGCCCCTGGGGCAGCCTCTACTTTGTGGGACCCAATGTACAAATTAACTTTATCAGTAACTAGCCTTGCCTTTTCCTGTGTGGCCTCAGTCATGTCCCCTAACATGTCCTAGAAGGCTGAGTCACTTCACAGGGAATGTGACGTGGTATCCATGGCATAGGAATGGACTGAGAGAGTGGCCCTCAGGAGGTGACTGGGTGCCCCAAGAAACAGCAGAATTACACTGGCAGTGGAGGTGGGGACAACAAAGAAGGCTGATAGGAGAACAATTAGCAGGAAGGTTGTGAGAAAGAAAACAGAGGAAGCTCCGAGAAACAGAGTGGTTCATGGCAGAGCAGGGTAGTGGAAACTGATACACAGGGGGCTATTCAGGAATGTGTGATTTGGAGTCCAGCAGCCCTGTGTTTGAATCTGGACGCTGATGCTTTATTCCAAGACCTTGAACAAGTTACCTTCGTTCTCATGAGGAACTGGCTTCCTCATTTGAACAGAGGGATAATAACAAGTACCTCTTTAGATTCAATGCCATTAGGTGTACAAAGTGCTTACTTAGCAAAATGTATGGTACATAGTTAACCCTTATGGTTGAAACTTAGAAAAATATAATGGAAATATTTGCTATCCCCAAGATTTCTAGCCATATGAGGGCTTCTGTCCTTTAACATGCAAATAAAAAGAGGGAAGGTTCATTCCGTCCCTAGGTTCTAGGTTCTAAGGGAAGGTTCTAGGCAAAGCCAAAGTCGCCCCTCCCCCATCCCTCTCCCAGTGACCACGCCCTCTCTCACCTCTCCTTCCTTCCTTTGGCCACAAGTCAGCCTGTCCCTGGAATCCAGTCCCTCCTTCTTGGTTTCCCCAAAGCACTACTACCTCAGGCAGTTATGTGGTAACTTGGTTTTAGTTCAGAGCTCTATCCACTAAAAATCACAGGAGATTTTGAGATTGTTATCTTCTTTTTACCACAGTCAAGTTCCCAGGCATGGCACGGCTCTCCTGAACGGAGGAGAGCGGTGGAGATATACGGGTTGTGCTGCTGTGTGTCACCCCTCCCTCCACTGCCTGCAGAAATGGACACAGATAGTGCTCTGTTGCAAAGAGTGGAAATTTCCTTTCTGTCGGTAAACAAGGCACCTGGGGTATCATAGAAAAAAAGAAACCCTAGTGTTTACTGAATAGCAAGCAGGAAGCAAGAGGAGATAGTACCAACATCTGAACAGCTGAGAGAAAGGAAAGGATCTCCCCTTGTCCTCTTCGGTACCAAGAAGGCCGTCACCCTGTCAGTCCAGAAGGAGCGCCAAATGCTTGCTACCTTAGCTAACACACAGACCTGCTCCTCCTGACCCTTTCCACGGCTGCCCGTTGACTACCACGTGGAGTCGCAGCCACCCCTGTGGAAGCGGGTGGCTCAGCCAGTGCTGCCCTGGCGCCTCGCCGGGAGACACGGCACTTCATCTCCGCTCACTCATGCGCTTCCTTTTGCCTGGAGTATTGATACGCCCCTTTTTCCCTGACAAAATGATTCAAACCCTAGCTCATGCCACCCCTTTCACAGAGCCTTCCCTGATTGTTCTCTTCCTCCACTTTCTTAAGAATTCCTTCGACTAATAAAGATACATGCTGCTTTATTTTGTCTTCACTTAGGTGCCTATATTATGGTCCCCAGTAGATGAAAGGCCCTCAAATAGATGCATTAATCCTTATACTTTTAAAACATCTATGGCAAAGTCCTCAATGCTTAGAAAGTGGCCAATAGTCATTGAATATTAAACTACTTTTCTGTTGCTGAGCACAACAAATTATTACAAGTTGAGCAGCTGAAAGGAGAGCATACATCTATTACGAGTTTCCACGGGTCAGGAGTCTGAACAGCACGTAGCTGGGTCCTCGGGGTCTCACAGCCCGCAGTGAAGGTATGGACTGGGGCTGCACTTTTATCTAAGGCTTAGCCCTCTTCCAAGTTCATAGGCTTTTTGGCAGAATCCATTTCCTTCCAGCCACAGAACTCGTGGCAACTTGCTTCTTTGAGGCCATCAGGAGAGAGACTCTTTGATGCTTCAAGTCTCTGACCTCTAGACCTCTTTTAAAGGTCTCAGCTGATTGGGTCAGGCCTACCTGACAAAGGATAATATCCCTTTTGAGTAACCCGAAGTCAGCCCATTAGGGACCTTAATTACATCTGCAAAAATCCCTTCAGCTTTGCCCTGTAATGGACCTAGCTGTGGGAAGGCCGTCCTTCCTACTCACAGGCCCTGCCCCCACACAGGGAGGGGATGCACAGGGCATGTACCCCAGGGGAAAGGGATTTGGGGGTACCTAAGAATTCTCCCTGCCACAAAGATATTTGGGACAATAGTCTTAATAGAATGTTCTTTATTTGATTGTCTTACAAGACTTCAAATTGCTTCAAAATAGTAAGAAAAACTTCAAATTAATTTCTCTTTTAAATGTAAAGTCTTTAAATAACATCTATGAAAGAAGATATAATCCCTCCATCATTTTGGGGGGGTAGATTGAAAATGAAAACAATAATTGTTTCAAATCATTTTAGTTTATTGTGGTCTGTTGTTTAGAGTTAGTTTCTGTTCATTTTATTCAGTCTAGAAGCAAGAACACAAAATATTCCTGTGTAGGTGACAGGGTTGAGTTTGTTAGTTAGCAGACGGGGAAACAGGCTAAATGCCTGTCTGAGCAGCATGCAGCCTGAGGAGCAGGCGAAACACTGCGGAGCGGAGAGACCGGCGCCTCCAGGGGCAGTCCTCAGTCTAAGGGGCTCACAGGGTAATCGTCACTTGCCTCTCGGAATTCTACCCAGCTTTTTGTCCAAATATAGGGTGGGGAAAAGTAGATTTACAACTTTTCATGTGAAAGATAATACAATAATAAAAAATAATAATATAAGAATAAACTGTGTTTTGCATACTTACAACCATAAACTGACCTTTGCCCCGCCCTGTCTGTCCACGAGGTTGGGGTGGTATGATGCTACCTTCAAACAGCCAGCAGAAGCCCTCACTCCCCCATTTGCCCCATAAGGGCATGAGCTTTGGGGCAGCATCAGTCATAACCTAGCCATCTTCAAGCCAGATTTGTGCCTGGGCTGCAGTTTGCTAAGGAATGAAGGACAGAAAGAATATTCTGTAGTTCGGTTTATGAGGGGAACATCTCACCAGGGGGGGTTAGGAAAGGAGAACTAGTCCAAACCTAAAGTAAAAGTAGATGGAGTACATGAAAAACAATAAAGGATGGCAATTAAAAGATGGTTCCTTTTGGAAAATTTTTAAGATCAAATACTGAATATTTGCACTGGGAAGATTTGTTGGGCCCTGTGAGCACATGATCTCTACTTATTTATATGCACTTGTCGGTGACTAGTAGCTGAGGTATGTTTGTATGAATTTTTTCCAATGTGATATGGAAGGGCAGGGCCGGCAGATGTGGGAAGAAAGTCAGGTGCTGGCAGCCAGCTTTCTCTTGCGTCTAGCCCCACCTCCGCGCTCTGCAGAGACCCAGCCATGGAGTTGGGGGCAGGACTTTTTCACCCATCCCTGCCTTCCTGCTCCGGAATATAGATTCACACAGGTAGAGAAAGAAGAAGTGTGAGGCGAAAGTCCTTGAAGCTGAAATGACTCCTGGGGTCTTTGGCTGTGGGGTAGGCAGGAGAAGGTGTGCCGATTCTCATGCCTTTCCCCCGCCCTGGGAAAAGTCCTGTTGCTGGTGGTGAGCAGAGCACATGACCATTTTTCAAATTGCACTTTTAAAAATGATGTATATTAATGAAATTGTACACATTTTTTTCAGTGTAAAAAGCTTTTATATATATATAAAACACAACAAAAGATACCACCCAGCTAGCAGAAAGGATTGGGCAATGCCTTCCGCCTCCCTTTGCTCCAGAAATAGTGGTATCTCCAATGCAACCAGCCCCAAGCAGTAGGACCAGGTTCCCCTGGAGAGGAGAGGCTGAGACTCCTGGGCCTGGAATTTAGGATCTCTGGCACTTGGCTTCTTTCTTGAGCCTCCACTTATAGGGGCTGTGAAGAAGGAGACACCCACCACCCACTGCTATGAGACCTCGAGTGAGCCTGAAAAATACATGAAACTGGCAGCTCTTCCTCTCATCTCTGTCCAATGTTAACTTAATGAAGTCTCCGCTCGTGAGAGAATTTCATCGGTTTGTTTAAAAACAAAACTACGAGCTTGCTATTTTTATCTCATTTATTATGATCATCACAAAATGTAACCTTTTTAAAGAATACTTTATTTTAACAAAATGGTTAAACAGTCACAAGTCAGAGCAGTTATTACTTAGGCTTACCAATGAACTTCTTACTGCACAGGTGGCTTGGCATGAACCGCCTGTGGAGAGGCTGCAGGCAGGAGGGCTGACTTCTGGCCAAAACCTGGAAAGTGCTGATGGGAGCTGACGACAGATAAATGGGTCTTTTACAGGAAATAATAGCACTTATTGCCCTATAACAGAGCCAACAACACCAGTAGTAAACTGTCACTTTTATTTTTCTCACCAAAATGTGATGTGATATGTGACTGAGTTAGAGTTCAGATAAAATGTGGATGCAGAGCTTTGAGAATGAAAATGGGTTCTAGGTGGACTTTACATGGTTTGTGGACATTCCTGTTTGGAAACATTAACTGTCCCCTGAGTTCAGTAGGACCCAAGCCACACTCCCCACCCGCCCATGGTGGTCCCACAGCATTCACACAGGCCTTGAGACTACACAGTGATATTCTTTGGATTCAGCACTCTGAAAGTAGTGTCTGCTTTCCCTTAGTCCTCTTCCCTTCTCTGTTTCCACAACTGGGGGGTCACTTCAGGCCCCTTAGTCCTTCTCATCCGAACTGCTGACTTCAGGTTCCTGTCCAGTGGGCCCACCAGAGGCTGCCATGCTTGCCTCCCTCCACCTCTGCTTGCATCCGTCACTTCCCTGCTCTGCAACCTGTTCCCATGGCACCACACCCGGGCTTCCCGACTTGCCTCACAAGGCCCTCCCCAAGCTAGATTAGTCTTTCTTATTCGGCCTTCCCCTTACTTGTTCCACTGACCAGCATCATGTCCTGTAGCTCTGTCACTCCAGTGAGCCACCTGTGCCTGTCGTCACTTCATGGCCTTTCTTCCGGCTCTTCCCCTCACCTGGAATGCCATTCCTCAACTCCTGTCTCATTAAATCTATCTTGCAAGGCTTGTCCTTTGTCCTTCCCGCAGCCTTCTGGCACACCCTCGCTGGCCTTTTACTCTTTGAACTCTTAAAGCATTACAGGTGTCTCCTCTACACATTTTAGCAAATTACACGCCTGTCTGCATATTGGTTGTTTTATAGACAAGTCTGTAAGCTTCTGGAAGTCAAACTGAACCTTGTAGTCTTTATCCCTGACATGGTGAATGTGTTGTAGGTACCAGGTTGGATCAGTAGAAGAATTCTTATTTTGAGGTTATGTTGCCAAGTATATATATAGCCACAGTACTAAATGTTTTCAATATAACTGATTGACACAGAATTGATTAATACTAGATTATAAGGTTTTATTTGCTACTAACATAATAATTCTTTAGAAAGAAAAAACAAAGAAAGAAGAAGCCCAGTGCCAGGATACGTGCATTTAAGTGTTAATTCAATGCTGCCCCTTCAATAAAGCACTGCTTGTGTGCCCAGGCCGGCCGTAAATGGTAGCGATCATCACATGCCCCCTGCACCCTATACATGCCTCTGAACAGTGACATCACCACCCACTGTCTTCGCACATCGATCTTCCTTTCTTTCTTCCCCTTTACCTCCAACTGTGAGTTCCTTGATGGCGGAGACTGTGTCTTTAAATCCCTGAATCTACAGAAACTGACATAAATCTGGCAACCAATTAATGCTGCTGAATGAATAAATGAATTACGAGAGCCTTTGTGTAACCCTGGGTCAGACATTCTGTCAGTACAGTTATGCTTGGTAAATGACCATTGAGTCTTTTCATAAATGTACCTTTTAATATTTTATTTATTTTTTAAAAATTTTATTTATTTATTTTTTAGAGAGAAGGGAAGGGAGGGAGATAGAGAGGGAAAGAAACATCAGTGTGTGTTTGTCTCTTGCACGCTTCCTACTGGGGCCCTGGCCCACAGCCCAGGCATGTGCCCTGACTGGGAATTGAACTGGTGACCCTTTAGTTCATAGGCTGGCACTCAAAGCACTGAGCTGCACTAGACAGGGTCCATTTTAATATTTTAAGTGATAATTTAAGGTAACATTTTTTCTTACTTTAGGAGATTTTAACTTTCAATATATCCAAATTTTATCCTTTTATATAAATAATTTCAGAGGAAATTATTGCTAAGTTTAGACCAGGAGAAAGTGAATTGTTTCTTGCCAAGCCCAGAGAAGTTTGTAATATAATTTTAAAATAGGTGTAGTTATCTACTTCTTACAACTTTTCTTAAGAATAGCTCTCTTAGTCAAAAACAAAAGAAACACATAATCTGAGTTTTAAAATGGGCAAAGGACTTGAATTGACATTCCAAAGAAGAGCTACAAATACAAGCATATGAAAAGATGCTCAACCTCACGAGTTATTACAGAAATGTAAATGAAAACCACAGTAAGATACCACCTCACACCCATTAGGATGGCCAACGCCAAAAAGCTACAAGTAGCTAGTGTCAGTGAAGATGGGGAGGAACTGGCGCCACTGAGCACTGTTGATGGGAATGTAAAACGTGCAGCTACTCTGGAAAACAGTATGAAGGTTCCCCAAAAATTTAAGGATAAAATTATTATTTGATCCAGCATCCCCACTTCTGGGATGCTAAAAGAACTGAAGGCAGGATCTCAAACAGATATTTGCATACCCACATCCATTGCAGCATTATTCATAACAGTCAAGACGTGAAAACAAGCCAGATGTTCACTAATAGATGAATGAATAAACAAGATGTGGTACAGACATGTACAATGGAAAATTATTTAACCCGAAACAGGAGGAAACCCTGTCTTACACTGCAACACGAACAAGCCTTGAGACATTGAGTGTAGTAAAATGAGCTAGTCACAGAAAGAGCAACACTGTTTGTGGTACCCGAAGTAGTCCGACTCTCGGAGAGTGAAAGGAGACGGTGGTCGTCAGGGGCCGGGGAGGGCGAAAGAGGGTTGTTGCGCGATAGGTATAGTTCCGGTTTGCAGGACGAAGAGGGTAGAGCGGTGGCACAAGGCCGACATCATTAACACTACTGAACTGTACGCCTAAAAATGATTAAGATGGTAAATTTTGTTATATGCTTTTCACTGTAACAAACTAAAATTAAGATTATAAAAAAATAGCCCCTCGCATATATACTCAGCATCATCAGTAATCCATGTTTGTACGTCGACACGAGCCAGTAGGTGCTGAACCAGTATTTCTAATCCTGGTTGTGACGATGAAAAAACAGGAGAACATTTTTTCTGATTTCTATCACCTAATAATATAGACTTCAGTAATTAGTAGGCCTACTAGCAGTGTGACTATTTTGTTGAAGAATGAAATTTGTTATCAAATACTGAAAAACTTTAATAAGACTTACATAAACTAGAAACTCCTGGAACAAATGTTATGGTAATTACTAAATTATATTTAGTGTTGAATATAGGTGTCAAATATTTGGATTTTAATGAAGTGGACATAATTTTTGCCTTTTTTATTATGTTTCATGCTTACATTTTTGCAATGTCACAGTACATAGTATATGGCTTATGGGATATGACGTATCTTTTTAAAAAGCATAAGTATATAAAAGCTGGAATTAAAACAGGCATGGCAAAAACTCGGCACTACAAAAGTTGAGCTTTTACATTAGAAAAAGAAAATTAAAACTAAAATATTCTTCTTGCTCTATTTTCTGTCTCCTATCATTGGGTTTGCCATGTAATTTAATGCATACATGGCAGCTTTCTCCAAACTTTCTCTGTTGCCTTTTCAGCAGCTTTGGTTCAGTGTCACACCCAAAACAGGGCACACCTCTTTAACCCTTTTAAGTCTTGAATCAAACACACCCTTATTAAAAGTGCTTTTGACGTCATGAACAGGATCTGTCATTCAGCTCAGCCTCCGGCAGCGGTGCTGCAAGGGGAGTTGCTGAGTTAAGCTGGGGAGGCTGGAAGGAGGCTAGACGGGGCTACTTTGAGAAGCAGGAAGACTGATGCTGGTAATGCCTGCCCAGCTCCCTTTGACTCCTCATATTCTCTGGGTGTTTGTCTAGGAAGCAAAAAAGAAGCAACACCATGGTAAGAAACGAACTGAACTTTTGTGATCTCTTCATTGACTAAGACTTTGTTTTGAACTTATGTTGTATTATTATTATTATTATTAATGACATCAATTAACTTCACAATGTGTATATTGTCTAGAGCTGGCATAATCTCTGGGCTTCAAAATTGTAAGCAGTTGTGAGTAGAAGGAATATAATGGGAGGCTGAGTACCCTGGGGGCCTTTTGCTTGAAGTAGAAATGAAAATACCCAGAATGTGATCTTTAAAATATTGCAGATAATCTTTGACAAGCTAGTCTTGTTAAATATATTCGAGTTAGTTCCATCAGCTAGTCTGACACTGGTTGGGTGTGCTATAAAGAGTTTAGTTAATCCTCCCTGACCCCCAGTTAAAAAACATAATCTTTTCTCCCCACCCCTTTCCCAAATGTCAAGGGCAACTGATGCCCAGCCCCTTGGAAGACACTCCTTGGGAAACATTGTGTTGACAGTAAGGAATGATCTTTATTTCTCTTCATGGTGAGAGAAGGTAGAGCTCTATTACACATTCTTTTAAAATGTAGGTTATCTTTCAAATGTGTTCTCCAGTGGGCGTTGTCCCCATAACAAGTTATTATGTATTGCACATACTTTCCCCAAACAAGATTTTTTATTAGGACACAGAAATTTATGGGGGAGATCCAGCTTCTTATAACCCTATCATTCGAAAAATGCTATGGCTTAAAATAAGTTATGAGAAAAAACCAATCTTGTAAACCTTTAAGAAAAAGAAGTTTATGGAAGGTCTGTTCAACTTTGCTCACTCTTTTGATCATGGAGGCAGAAACATAAGGCCCCAAATAAGAGCTTAGCCCGGTCACCACTGTGTTCTTTGTCAATACTCGGCACTTCCCCCATTCTTTGCTATTTTAGACACAGTGGCTTCATAACTACACTGTCAAATAACTTAGAGTTTTACACTAAGATATGAACTCCTAATCTTCACAGATTTGACAACTTGTGTTTTTACAAGAAATGCCTTTTTTAAATGCTTTGGCAAATTTTTAAAAAGAGAACATCTGAGTTTAAGAGCATTATGACTATGAACCTTCAAAAAAGCATTTTAAGTTTTTTAGTGAAATTTATGATTTTGGGGTCAATCGTTTTATTAAGTCTTAATTATAAATATCTAAGAAATGTACTAAGCAGATTAATTGAACCGTAGCCTTTGTGCATTGGTATTTACGCTTGTTTAAGCTTGGAGCAGGGTGGGTAGAACTGCAGGAAGACATATATTAGTCAGGCTGATAATTTGGAGACTTGTTTCACCCTCGAGTTCCTTGCAATATGAGGTTAAGGTGCAGGGAAGGCACTGCAGGTACTAACAGTGTGGAGGCCAGTGAGACGACACCTTAATTTTCATTCAGATGTTGAAGTGGGCAGGAACCTGTGTCTCCAGGCATAGTCAGAACTAGGGCAGGCTCAAGCTGGGTGCACAGGCTTGTCCGCCTCAAGCCTGTACAGGAACAGTGTTTGCAAAATGCAATCCAGACATGCAAGCTGAGGCAGAAAGAAGGCATTCGGGGCTCGTGCTGCCTGCCAGGAACAGAGTGGTGAGAGGTGATGAAATGCTTTACTTTGCAAAACTGAAGGAGCAGCAACTTTCTCAGACTCCCCATCTGCAGAGCACACGTGGTCCCAACACCCCCAGGTTAGTCTAATGGAAGAGTGAAGACTTGCAACAAATTCCATGGGAGAGAAACCACGTGGACCTTCCTGTGGGCAAGAAGGAAGGGGGTGGGAGGGCCAGAATATGCAGGGAATGAAAAAAATATTAGACACTGAATGAAAACCCATAACTGTATAGACCCCAGTGAGCTGAAGGGTGAGTTTCTCCCCAGCTGGAGGGTTCCCATGCAGTTCTCTGGGCTTCCTTGGGGCTGCCCCTCCCAGCCCGACTCCATGGTTTACACCACCCGTTTCCCATCCTTGTACCGGCTCCTCCTCCTTCCTACCCTCCTTAGCAACGCCATTTGCATCTGGGCTCTTTCTGGTATTGTTCTACCTGCTTTCTCCCTGATCGTGTGTGTGTGTGTGTGTGTGTGTGTGTGTGTGTGTGTGTGTGTGTGAGAGAGAGAGAGAGAGAGAGAGAGAGAGAGAGAGAGAGAGAGGGATATGCAGCCAAAAGGACCAGAGAGGAATGTGCATCTTCTGGTTCCACCTGCTGTATGTAACCTTAGGCAAATCACTTCAATTACTTTTCACACTGCAGTTTCATGAAATGTGAGATGAGGATGACAGTTACCACCTTTCAGGACTGTTATGAGGTCCCTGGCATGTGGCAGGTTCTTAAGGATTTTTAGCTGAAATAAGTCACAGAAGAGTAAAAATAAAAAGCCAGTAAGTCTGTAAGATGTGTTCATGCCATTAGAAAGCAAAGCAGTGCTTTATTGTAAAAGATAGCATGCATCAGAAAAGTGTATAATGTAAATATACGAGTAAGATATAATGAGTAATTATAAAGCAACACCTGGATAACTAGACACAGGTCAACAAACAGCAGGTGGCTGCCACTTTGTAAGTCTCCTGGCATCCCTTTCTGATCATACCTCCCTCCCCTCCCTCATCGCCAGGACCAGCACTAGAGTGAGGGGAGCGGGCACTCGTCTTAGGCTCAAACATTAAGGAGGCACTGAACACCTCAGAAATCAGGATAATCGATATTTTATTGCAATATCTTAAAAAATAACAGTTAATGAAAAACATCCATGATGGAGAAAATATTACAAATTAAAGAGCCTCTGCACCACAAGAGAGAAGCACTATCTAAACTGCTGTGATCACTGCCCTTCTGCATCTTCACCGCGTTGCCACCCGTAAATATACCCACGACACTGCAGATCAATTTTCCCGTCCTTCGATTTTATATCAGTGGAATTATATGCCATGCTCTCATTCGTGTCTGGATTCTTTTGATCAACTTTACATTCATAAAATTCATCTGTCAATTGTGTGCAACGGAAGTCCCCTCATTTCTATTCTGTATCCTGTTTCATGAATCACTGCAGTTAACTTATTTATCTTACTCTTGACAAGTCTGGGTCTGTGTCTTGCTGGGGGCTGTTACAAGCAACACTGCTATGAACGTCCTTGCGCACGTGCTCTGGAACAGTGTTTATGAGCTTCTGGAGGGCGGTGTTTCTCAAAGTGAGGTCTGGGAACCCCGGGGCTTCCTGAGGTCTCCCCAGGGTGTGCATACGCCAAAACTATTTCCGCAACAATGCTGAGATATTATTTGCCTGTTGCTCTCATGCTCTCACAAGCGTACAGCGGAGAGCCAGAGACAACGCAACAGGCAGTGATGTCTCGCTCTGATGGTTAATAGAATGGGTCCTGAGTATCGCTGAACTTTAACGTTGCTCAGTTTTAATTTGTAACCTGACATCTGTTGGTAGATATAACCTACATAAACAAAGGCTCTTGAGGTCCCCACGTTTCAAGGGTGTCCAGGGTTTCTGAAGCCGAAATGGTGAGAACCGCGGTTGTGGGGAGCACACTGAGCAGAGGGGTTGCTTGCTTGCAGGACGTCTTTATCCTGTTAGATGCTGCCCGTTCACACTCCGGTCTCCTGCGTGTGGCCGCTCTGTTGCTCCACATCCTCTCTACTACTTGGTATGACTGTTCTTTTTAATTATTTTCCAATCTGGTGAATATGTAAAGATGCCTCATGGTGGTTTCCCTTTTCCTTCCTTGATTACTAATCAGGAATGTATCCTATGCAAGTAATTCAGGATGGGTGCAGAGATAAGCTACAAATATGTTCCCTGCAGCCTGCAATGCATTGAAAAAGAACATAAAGGAACTAACTGTAGGAATTGTGCTACATTAACATACTGGAATTCAATGCAATGATTAAAATGCTATTATAAAAATATAGTTATTGGCATGGCTTCAGTGAAAGAACAATATACCGAACAGCATATACAAAGTGCGACCTTACACGATGCCATCCAAAAACACCCAGAAAGAAAAAACTAGTAATAGAGGTGTTTGGGGATGGATAAATAAAGAATAATTTATATGTTCTTCTTTATACTGGTTTATATATATTCTGACTTTCAAGTATGGATATGTAGTTCTTTTATGTTCTTTTAAGATTTCCTTTTTCATTCTCTGTCTCTTCCCCAGATACTATGCTAGGTGTTTCACAAACATCTCATTTGATCCTCAAAACAACCCAGAGGATGAATATTTCAGAAACTGGATTTTGGGGGGATCGCTTGAGAAGGTTAGAGACAGGCCTTTGTTCCTGTCTGAGACTTGTTCACTGTGGACTTCAGAAATAACCCAAGCCCCCAAGCCGCTGGCTGGTTCACTCCATGCTGTTGTCTGGCTCTCACTGTCAGTGGGCAAGAGGACTATGGCCCCTGAAATACATGGGTTGCTGTGCCCCAAGGTACCAGGCACTGCGGAGCGGGTAGGGACACAGTAGTGAACAAGACGACATTCTTGTTCTCATGGAGCTGACATTCTGGAAGGAAAGACAGACAATGAAGTGTACCAACAAATATGAAGGATAGTTCAGGAAGTGATAAGTGCTGTGAAGAAAAATAAAAGAGGGTAAGATTATAGAAAGTGAAGAGCTATGTCCTGCAGGGTGGTCCAGAGGGGTTCCCGCTACCCGGCTGTGTATCTTCACTGCATTGTGACTTGGGGAGAAAGTGTTTTAAAAATGTAGACTTTTGTCTGTTTTCTTTATTCCAGTCCTGACACATTGAAGGTGAGTGCTCGCAAGCAATGACATGCCAAGTTCTGCAGGCAGAGCTCTTTTAGAACTATGTCTAATTGAGTTATTTTCATCTTTACTTCAACAACTGAGAATATAAATTAACCTTATGAGTTATTTACTTGGGCTGTGAAACATCAGCAAATCAGGCTATTAATTATGCCAACCATCACTGTCTTGGGGCCCTTTGTGATTTTCAAAGCATGTCTATGTATATCATTTCATGTGAATTTCTCAATACTCTAGGACAGAGGAAAAAATTTTGCGAGGTTAAATGTTTTGATCCCTGTTTAGTAGCATTCCTGCATTCTCTTCAGGAAAGCAGGCATTCTGCTTTGAAAAATATTACAAAAAAATCAATCACTCTCAGTAGAAAATCACAGAGAACTGAGATGTTTTGGGGAAGCATATATTAATTGAAAAGATACAGATTGTTCCATTTTCTTGAAATATATCTACTATTTTCTGCCATACTTTTTAATGGAATATATTAGCATTACACTGCTCAATGAAATTGTAGAGGTTTCAGGTGTACAATTCTGCATTACACCATCTGCACGTGGCATCATGTGCTCACCATCCACAGCCTAGGTTCCTTCTGTCACCATTTATCCCCCATTCACCCTCTTCCACCTGCTCCCACCCCCTCCTTTCCTCTGGTAATTACTGTGCTGTTGTCTGTGTCCATGAATGAGGTGGTTGTTGTTTTGGGGGGTTTTTTGCTTAATGCATTTACCTTTTTCACCCAGCCCCATAAACCCCTTCCCCTCTGACAATTGTCTGTCTGTTCTCTATCTTATGAATCTGTTTCTATTTTGTTTGTTCGTTTATTTTGTTCATCAAATTCCACATATAAGTGAAATCATGTGCTATCTGTCTTTCTCTGACTGGCTTATTTCACTTAGCCCAATATCCTCTAGGTCTATCCATGCTGTTACAAATGGTAAGATTTCCTTCTTTTTTATGGCCAAATAGTATTCCATTGTGTAATAGTATTCCATTGTGTAAACGTACCACAGCTTTTTTACCCACTCATCTACTAATGGGCACTTGGGCTGCTTTCAAATCTTGGCTATTGTAAATAACACTGCAGTGAACACAGGGGTTCATATATTCTTTAGAATCTAGTGCTTTGGGTTTCTTTGGATAAATCCCCAGAAATGGAATTGCTGGGTTATAAGGCAGTTCCATTTTTAATTTTTTGAGGAAGCTCCATATTGTTTTCCACAGTGGCTGCACCAATCTGCATTCCCACCAACAGTGCACAAGGGTTCTCTTTTCTTCACATCCCCCGTAACACCTGTCATTTGTAGATTTATTGAGAATAGCCATTCTGACAGGTGTCAGATGATATCTCATTGTGGTTTTATTTTGCAATTTTCTGATGGTTAATGACATTGCGCATCTTTTCATATGCATATTGGACATTTGTATGTCCTCTTTGGAGAAGTGTCTGTTCAGGTCCTTTGCCCAGTTTTATTTATTTATTTTTATTTATTAATTTTTCCTTTGCCCATTTTTAAATTGGATTGTTTGTTTTTATCATGTTAAGTTTTATAATTGTTTAATAAATTTTGAATATTGACCCCTTGTCAGATGTATCATTGGCAAATATGTTCTTCTATTCAGTGGGTTGTCTTTTCAATTTGTTAATTGCTTCCCTTGCTGTGCAAAAACATTTCAGTTTCATATAGCCCCATATGTTTTTTTTTTGTTTCCCTTGCCTGAAAAGATATATCAGAAAAAATATTGCTATGAGAAATATCTGAGATTTTATGGCCTTTGTTTTATTCTAGAATTTTTATGATTTCAAGTCTAACATTTAAGTCTTTCATTTATTTTGAGTTTATTCTTGTATATGGTGTAAGGGGGTGGTCTAGTTTCATTTTTTTGCACATATCTGTACAATTTTCCCAACACCACTTACTGAATAGACTGTTATTACCCCATTGTATATTCTTGCCTCCTATGTCAAATATTAACTGACCATAAGGGTATATGTTTACTTCTAGCTCTCTATTTTGTTTCATCTATCTATACTGATGTGGACTCCAGCCTGCAGTGTCTGAGGCATTATAGATGAGATACAAGACAAATTCACATGGACTACCAAGTCCTGTGGAGGAAAAGGGATAGCACAGCCACTCTATCAAGAGGAGAGCGCCCCGACACTTGCCTTGGCAGGCTTTTATTGGACTCAATTTGTACAGAAATAAAGCTCATCAATCATTGTCAGGCAGAAATGATTAAACAATAGATAATATTCAAACAACTCTGAGGGCCTATTTTGAGTCAGGGTCAGATAGCTATAGGGCCATAAAACTTTAGGGAACAAGCTCATTTCCTGTTGGTCCCTTATTATTTAAATTGAGGGTATTAGCAAAGTAGGTTTCATAGGATTTTATGCATTCTGTATTAGGCCTGATCGCCCTAGGGAACCTGCCCTTTTCAGCACAGGGCGGCACCCACCACCAGCATTGTTTAAGGCTTAATTAAGGCAGGGGAAGTAAGGCAGCCAAGAGATTAGGAGACTTCTTGCAGACAGAATGAGGACTCAGGCTATGTCAAAGCCAAGGGGCGAGGGTCCATCACCCCCTTTTTCTGTAGCCCCCAAGTCCTTCCCTGGGGCCCTCCATGATCATGCCTGTCTTAGGTCGTCCCTCCCTTGAGGAATCTTACCCATCATTGGCTAACCGATCAAGCATTGGGGGCCAGGCAGGGTGAAGTAAAAGGAGCAGAGGCAGCACCCCTGTGAGGGATATAAACTTTGTCTCCTTAATGGCTTATGGTCCGAAGGTCTCTCACGCAGCCTTAGCCATGGTGGGAGGTACAGCTTCTGAAATGAGGCAGGGTGGTTCCCAACACTATATGTTTACTTTTATGCTGATACTATGCTGTTTTGATTACTATGGACTTGGAGTATAGTTTGATATCAGGTAGTATGATACCTTCAACTTTGTCCTTTTTTCTCAAGATTGCTTAGGCCATTCAGAATCTTTTGTGGTTCCATATACATTTTTGGAATATTTGTTCTAGTTCTGTGAAATATGCCATTGATATTTTAATAGGAAATAAATGTGTTGACTGTATAGATTGCTTTTGGTAGTCTGGACATTTTAATGATGTTATTTCTTTCTATCCTTGAACACCATATATTCCACTTTTTACATCTTCCTTAATTTTTTTCTTCAGTATCTTCTAATTTTCTGAGTACAAGTCTTTTACTTCTTGGGTGAATTTATTCCTAGGTATCTTATTTTTTTATGCAATTATAAATGAGATTTTTTTCATAGTTCTCTTTCTGATAGGTGATTACTGGTGTATAAAAATGCTGCTGATTTCTGAATATTAATTTTGTATCCTACTACTTTAGTGAATTCATTTATCAGTTCTAGCAGTTTTTTGGTGGAGTCTTTAGGGTTTCCTATATAGAGTATCATGTTACCTGCAAATAATGACAGTTTTACTTCTCACTTTACAATTTAAATGCCTTTTATTTCTTTTTCTTGTCTAATTGCTGTGGCTGAAACTTTCAGTACTATTATGAGTAAGACTGGTGAAAGCAAACATTCCTATCTTGTTCCTGATGTTAAGGGAAAGGCTTTTTGTTTTTGCCATTGAATAGGATGTAGCCTGGGAGTTTTTCATATATGGCCTTTATTATGTTAAGATATGTTTCCTCTATTCCCACTTTGCTGAGAGTTTTTATCATAGATGGGTGCTGGATTTTATCAAATGCCTTTTCTGAAGCTATTGATTTGATCATCTGATTTTCATCCTTCATTTTGTTTACATGGTATATCATGTTTATTGATTTGCAAATATTGTACCAACCTTGCATCCTGGAATAAATTCCACTTGATCATGGTGTATGAGCTTATTTGTGGATCCTCTGGGTCTGGTTTGCTAACATTTTGTTGATGATTTTAGCATCTACATTCAGTCAAGGATATTGGCCTCTAATGTTCTTTTAATGTCTGTCTGGTTTTGGAATTAGGATAATGCTGGTCTAATGAAAAGAGCTTGGAAGTTTTTCCTCTTCTTGAATTTTTTGGAATAGTTTGAGAAGGATAGGTGTCAGTTCTTGTTGAATGTTGGTTAAATTCCCCTGTGAGGCCATCTGGTCCAGGACTTTTGTTTGTTTGGAGTTTTTTCACTACTGCTTCAATTTCATTAGTTGTAATCACTCTATTCAGATTACCTGATTCTTCCTGATTCAGTTTTGAAAGATTGTATGTTTCTAGGAATTTATCTATTTCATCAAGATTGTCCAATTTGTTAGCATAGAGTTGTTCAAAATATTTTCTTACAATCCTTTGTATTTCTTTGGTGTCAGTTGTTACTTCTCCTCTTTCATTTCTGATTTTGTTTGTTTGGGTATTCTCTCTTTTTTTTCTTGATGAGTCTCATTAAACATTTGTCAATATTGTTTATCTTTCCAAAGAACCATATAATAATTTCATATTTCTTTGCATAAGAGGCCTCCTTACTACTAAATAGTGTTACAGTCTGTGGATCTTACAGTGCAAGCCTTAGTCTTCACTTATTGTAACAGCCCTGGAAGAAATCACTGTTATAGCAGAAATGGAATAACAGAAATGGTCCATAGTCTGTCTCCAAAATCATTAAGAAGTAGCTAAATTATATTTAGTATATTTCAAGGAAGGGAACTGTATAACATATAAGAGGAAAATATTTATTTAAAAAGTTAAAACAAAGAGTTTTAGTGTGTAATAGGTCAAGGTATACTTAGGTGAACATTTTTCCTTCACTTTGTGTGTGTGTGTCATGTATGTTTTTAGAGTGGAGCATGCATATAAGCACAAGCAGTACCAAAAAAGAAAACCCAAAATGGAGAGATGGCAAGGAGAGTAGATGGTTTTGAATGCCTATTCCAAACCTAAGTCTGTAGTATCAGGGATCCATCTAGTTTCTCCATTAAATTTAATTTCATCTGTCTGAGGGTTCTGAGACTGAGATGATATTCTGCTGTACACTTATGCGAAAGTGTGATTTTATTTTTATCCTAAAAGTCTTCAGCATGGATATCCTGGAAATTATAATGAAAGAATGATGTCTTCTTGTGAAAGTTTTTCTTGCTTTTTTGCAACCTAACTCTACATGAAGGTTTCTTGCAGCCTAACTCTACATGAAATTTTCTATCCAGCTTTGACTATTTCACTTTTGTTCTCCCCTTCCCTACGTCCTTTCTTTGTTCTTTTCTTGCCACTTATTTATTCTTTATTGAAAGTACTTCTTGCTTTTATTGAACAGAATTTTCTAACCTTTATTTTTACTTTTAAAAGTTGAAGGGTGCCCCTGATCAGTGTGGCTCAGTGGGTTGGGTGTCGTCTCACAAAGCAAAAGTTTGCCTGTTCAATTCCAGGTCAGGGCACATGCCTGGGTTGTGGGCCAGGTCCCAGACTCGGGTTGTAGGAGGCAGCCAATCAGTGTTTCTCTCACACATCCATGTTTCTCTCCCTCTCTTTCTGCTTCCCTTCCCCCTGTCCAAAAGTAAATAAATAAACTTTTTAAAAAAAGATTTGAAGGGTCAAGTAGCTTAAATCCCTATATTTTTGAAGCCATATACCTGAAACAATTTTTTAGAAATCTGTACAGAAAAAATTGTCCTGGCTAATGCAAGCACACATACACTGTGAACCTGAAGTATTAGAAAGGTAACATGACCAATCACATCATTTGCAATACTGTAGACTGAACTCATTCATTCTTCACCATGGCTTAACTCAAGAAGTTAAGATCTTTCAGAAATCAACAAAGTAGGCTCTTGGAGAATCTTAATTTTTTAAAGAAAGTTACTTTTGTACAATACATCAATGACCACATTTTAGCAGAATGCATAGGTGAGGACATGTAGAGATATCTCGATCTGCTTTCTCAAATCAGATTCAAATGGGGAGATAACAGTAAACCAGAAGTCTTCAAAACCTGTGTGCCAGCAACTGCATCACCATGCAGAATCTGCACTCCGGCCAAATAGAGCTATAAATTCTTGAGCACGCTAAGTCTTGTGCAGAAAAGACTTCCCTTCTCTTTTTGTTTTGTTGAGACCTAACCATGGTCATAGTCATCTCCAAGAGTGCTGGTAACTCCCTTTGGAAGAGAGGATGAATGTTACTGCTTCTTTAGTAACAGCAAATACCTTATGTCTTGTTCTAACTCCTTGTGCTAGGTGTGGGAAGGCGGGCAGGGTGTTTTTCCTGCTCTTGAGTGGCTTATGTTCTACTGTGCAATGAAAAGGTGGTTAAACATATGAATGACTTATTTTTTAACAATATGTTAGTTATATTTTCAAATAATATGCTCAACATATTTTTCTTCAACCTCCGAACATGATTTTATGTGAAATACTTCAAAATTTAAAGCAATGACCCCAGTAGTTAATCAGGGTGGGGGGGGCATGGAATGCAGTAAGCACACTATTTTGCCTATACATGTAGACATTTTGGTATATTAACAATCTGGCAGTATATTAACAGTTTATCCTATATTTCCTGATTTTTTGCTGCCCAGTGGTGGAGGAGGTAGCAGAGATCTCTGAAATTATATGAATGTATGTAACAATACTAGTGCCAGCTACTGATGACAGGTGTGGCCACACCAAGAAAGCTGAGAATCACAGAACAGCACTGCAGCCAGTGATGCCCGGGCCTCCACACCCTGCATGGAATATGGTCTTGTCATAGGTGCTTACACATGTCCTCTAATGAGCCACATTTAATAGGAGCCAATAAGAGCTCTCTAAAACAGATCCCCACAAACAGCCCATGGCCCATTCCCCAAATAGCCCTCTTGTGGACTGCACTCATCCCAGTAGGATGTGGGTGACAGGAGGTTCTGCAGAGTGGGGAGGGCAAGCTGCCTTAAGGAAGGTAGGCAGAAAGCACACAGTAAAAAGATAACTTCAAAGGAAGTCCTGGGATTGCCTGGTTCTGCTGTAGTCTGAGAACCCTCAGGACCCTGCCCATCCCCAGAGGGGAGTCTGGGGAGGAGATTGGGGAAGCAGGAAGAAGACTGATGGGTCCCCATGGCCTCTTTGGAAAAAACTCCCCTTCCTAACAGGTCATCATCAAGGGAGGGAGAAGGTGTTGAGTGTGTGGACTCCTATCCTGGGTTGGTTGAGCACTCCAAAGGCAAAGGATCCTACTTAAGGAGGGGCCTGCTGCCACTCTCTGGACAACTCCCAGGCCATCAGGATTTTTGTTCTCTCATTCACTCTTCTTCATCGAACACTGAAAAAGAAACAATTCCTGGCTAAGCATTGCTCAGAGGATCCTGCGTAGAGATTTGTGCTGGAGATCCCAGAGACCCAGGCCTTTGGGGGAAGACTGCATTCTCCTATGAATGAGGACCTAGCCTTTGAAGCAATTTGAGTTATTGACTAAGAACTATGAACTATGCACTTTTTGCCATGTGAAGTGTGTTTCTGCTCTTTATTTCCCAGGGAAAAGTTTTGTTTTCAAATTAACTTTATTAAGATATCATTTATATATAAAAAATTATGCCCATTTTAAGTGGACATGTTGATGAGTTTGGAAAGATGTGTACAGGAGTGTAATCACCACGATCAAGATAGAGAACTCTGCCATCACTCCCCAAAGTTCCCACCCGCCTCTTTCCAGTCACACCTCTACCCCCACCCTGCCCTCAGGCAAGCACCGATCTACTTTCCATGATTACAGATTAGACCTGCATTGTCTAGAACCTCATATAAATGGAGCTGTACAGTATGTCACCTTTGAGTCTGGCTTCTTTTACTGAGCACAGTATAACGCTTTTGAGACTTACCCATGTAGTGTTTTAGAAGTTCCATCTTTGTTGCTCAGTAGCCATCCTGTTATATAGATGTACCACCATTTGTCCATTCACCAGCTGGTGGACATAGAAGTTGTTTCCAGTGTTTACCCTTACGAATGAAGCTACTGTGAACATTCATGTCTAAACAAAATTCCGTAATTCTAGCAAGTTCAATAGACAGAGCAGCTTGTCAGGTGATAAATTGATAGCCCCTTGGGCCAGGGTGAGAGGAGGAGTGGGCATAGAGAGGAGTTAGGTAGTTTATAAAGCTGAGTTCCCAAGAGCAACTGGTTTTGTAAAGTGCAGTGATAATCAACGTCGGAAAAAAAACTGCCCTAACTGAGCAGAGAGGACTGCTGACCAGGCATCTCTCAGTCGTGTGGGAAGAGTGGATTGCTACATCACGGGCAGGACAGAATAACACATACGCTTAGTTGTTTTCTTTTGAACTGGAGCCAACAGACTCAAACCAATTTCTTCTGGCTACTTCTTCAGGGTATGTTTGAAGGCCTGTTCAGGCAGCAGGGACAAAGAACTCCATCTCCGGGGTTAGAAAGACAATTTGTTGTGGGACCTTGGGCAGGGGTAAGCAAATGAGCCTAAAAAGACTGCCTACCTTAAGGGCTGTTAGGAGGATTGGATGAAAATCTGTATAAATCACTTAGCAAGTGTCTGCTGAATAAAGAGGGTCCTGTGGGCATAAATTACAATGTTATGCTTAAAAATCATGTAATACCTTTGGCTTATAGTAGAATCCAAATATAGTTCTTAGGAAGTTGAAATATATTGATGTATTTTCAATAAGATGGTGAATTCTTCCTATATTATTTATATAACCATAAGGATTGCATTATTCATCAAGCTCTGGTTAGATTTTGGAAACACACCGTCTCAATCACGAAACCTCCCAGTGGCTGCAGCTTTGGTCCATTTCCCCAGGCCGCAGCTGTCTAGTTCCAAAGCTCCCACCGGGAGCTTCTCGCACCAGAAGAATGGAGCTTGTCAGTAGATCTGGTTGGTGAGCGCGTCCTCAGGGAGGAATCGCTATTCTCCGTGTGTGTGGCCTGCCATCTTAGAGGTGCTCACTGCACCGCCACATCCTCTGAAAGGTGTCCCTGTGGTGGGGTGGAAGGAGCAGCACTGGAAGCTGAGGATTTAGATTTCAATACTGACTTTACTGCCCCCACCTCCATCCCCAACACACTTCAAGTGTGTTGTCTCTATCGAAGCTTCGCTTTCCTCATTTCTACTATGGACTAACAGCACCTCACTAGGCTGTCGCAGGGTCATGAAGTCGCGGTGTCGAGACTGTCTCAATGAATGTTGATTAGTTCCATACTTTGCCTTACAGCCTTTCTTATTTCCCACTGTGTCCAAAGTCCACTGGCTGCGTATAACTCAAACGAAACAGAGACGCTTTAAGGAGTGATTGAGGAATCTCCCTCTAAACAGTCTATAGTGTAAACGCTGCGCTGAATGTTCCAGAAAAGGTGGGGCTCGAGTTAGCTCCTGGGTTTTAAGTGGAAGAGGTAAATCCTTGTTATTGGAACCACGCGTGTGGTCTGGGTTTCAGTGCGTTCCTTACCAGGAATATACTTCCCACCGCTAGGACCCAGGGCTGGGCTCCTCGCTCTCGCTGCAAATTCTTCATCCCCTTCCTGTCCGCCCACTCACTCCCAGAGCCCGGCAAACCCCGACCCGCCGCGGCTCGCATTGGTTGGTTAGTTTTTATTGATCTGGTTTGAGAGCATTCCAGGTTTCCGGCGCAGGCACCAGGTGCTGACCGTTTTGCCCTAGGCAATGTAAGAGAAACAGGTTTTTCCGCTTACAGGGACCTGTGTGGGTTATTTCTGGCTATGTAGGCCCTCTCCTTTGGGTGGGTGGGGTTCTGGGCGCCCCCCTGTGCGCCCGGTGTCGGGTGGTCTGAGGTCTGCACTGGCAGAGCCGTGCGCTTTACCCTCCGGGCGCTCCAGACGGGGATGCGAGGGCTGTCGCCCTCGACTTTCGCCCTCCTTTCTCCGTGTACTCCCGTATCGACACCCCTGGGAACTTTTCACGGGAAAAAGACTACAGCGTGACATGCAAAGTAGTCGGGTCGGTTACATTTGGGGATCAGTGGGAGTTTGAATGCCCGCGTGCTACTCCGATTGGAAGAGCGCAGGCCCGGCCCACCGTGAACGGCTGGTTTGGCCGGAGGCGGGCTCAGGTGCTCGAATCCCCGTTTTTTAATTTTCTTTGGCAATTGTGTCGAACCCAGGTGGCTTCTTAGTGCGCTAAAGGTGAACACTGCCAGTGCTGTTTTTCCTCGTCTTCGTTACCTCAAAAAGAAAAAAAAAACCACATTGGTGTCTCATGAAATAATTCTGCCTTAAGGTGTGTGTGTGTGTGTGTGTGTGTGTGTGTGTGTGTGTGTGTGTGTGTGTACTGCTGCCCTATACTCAACGTGGCTGTCTGAGGAATTAAGCATTGCATTTTTACTGAGGAAAGAGGTAAAAAGCAAGAGCTAGAGAGACCTGGGAATTTTTTACTTTGTGTGTGTGAGTATTTGGACCTTGTGAATTTTCCTTCGAAACGCAAGAGTAGTTAAAGTAGTCGTTATTCAAAGTAGCACCAAACACAGATGGTTTTAAGGAAAAAATTTAAAAGTAAGATCAGTTTTTGTTGGGATGAATGTAACAAAAACTCGTATTTCATCTTCATTTAGAAACCCCGGTCTATTATCATTTTGGTTTGTAGTCCCATAATGTACTTACTACTGAAAAGAAAGAAAACAACGCGGATGCTTATATTTTCTCTCCCCAATTCTGTTTTACTTTTCAGTCCAGAGCACAACCACCAGAAGAGAACAAAAGGAAGCCAGTTTTGGGGAAACTTGGCAATCTCTTCACGGCAGGAAGGAGAAGGAACACCAGAAACGGGTTAGAGAGTCCCACCCGCTCAAATGCCAAACCAGCCTCCCCCAAAGATGTAACCTCCCCCCAACTCCCTGAAAGGGAGGATGAGAAAAGGAAACCTCAGGGCAGCCAACCAGAGCAAACCCACGAGCGCCAGGAGGGCTTCCCCCAGGAGAAGCCCCAGGAGCCAGAGGGCGAGCCCTCGGATATCTGTGTCCAGGTTGCCCTCCCTGATGCCGAGCTGTCATCTTGCTCAAGCAGCAATGCAGCGGTGGCTGTGCAGCTGTGCCGTGAAGGTGATTCACGGCAACTAGAACCTCTGGGCTCAGCTGGAGAGCCCTTCCCAGGTGCCATCGCCGCTGCCAAGCAGCTGCATTCCTCACTGGAGAGTTGCCCCAGGCAAGAGAACGCAGAGACGCTAGCCCACATTCCGGGGGAGGACGCTTCATCCTGCACTGCTCCAGAACCGGAGGCAGCCCAGGGTGTGGGGGGTGTGCCAGGGTCGCCCACTGGGGAGAGACCCGTGAGCGGTGCTGAAGGAGGCTCTCTGGGCCCCCAAGACGCGCGCAGCCAGCCCCTAGAGGACGCATCTGCTCCGCCAGGTAACCCTTCTGCCGAGGGCTCAGAGAACTGGGCTGGCTCCGCACAAGCGAACGACAAAGCCGGGCCTGGAGAACTAGAGTGCCAGCCCAGTGAGCGCGCCCATCCCACCAAAGTGTTAACTTTGGACATCTTCTTGAGTAAGACTGAGGTGGCGCAGGTGGACGAGCCGGTGGTCATTACTCCGGGGGCAGACGATTGCAGCGACCACGAGGACATGGATAAGAGGGCCAGTGGCCGCCGATCGGGGAGGCGGAGGAAGTCGCAGAAATCCAGCGACTCCCCGGGCTCGGACACGGCACCGCCAGACAGCGCGGCGCGAGACGACGCGGTGTTCGACTACGAGGTGGCGCCAGACGCCGCGACCGAGAACGGCTCTGCGGAAAAGAAAGTGAAATCTCCGCGAGCTGCCCTGGACGCGAGTCCGGAGTCCAAGACCGGCCCCGGCTCCAAAGGGCAGCCCCGAGGGGAGTCGGACCGCAGCAAACAGCCTCTCCCGGCCACGTCCCCCACCAAAAAGAGGGGCAAGAGCCGCGTCTCCGAAGCTGTGCCCATCCCGCCGGCTGGAGGCCCAAGGGCTCCTGCCAAGGAGTCCCCGCCCAAGAGGTCGCTGGCGCCCGACTCCAGCCCCGCCGCCAAGGCTGCGGTGGGGGTGAACGGGGAGGAGGCGTCCCGGGTCGTCCCCCGCGAGCTCACGGTCAAGAGCAGCTCTCTGCTGCCGGAGATCAAGCCGGAGCACAAGAGGGGCCCGCTCTCCAACCACTTCGACAGCCGGGGAGAAGGAAGTCGGAGCAAAGAGCTGGGCAGATGGTCCGGAGTTGCCGACGCGGACGGCTCGAAGCCCAGGAACCATTTCGGGGCGGACAGGTCGACGGTGACCACCAAAGTAACCCTGTAAGTAGCTGCGAGCCGGTGCGGGCGAGCACGCGCGGGCGGGGCACGTGCTGGGCGGCCGGTGGGAGAAAGTCGGGGTCTTTGCGCTCGTGGAAGAACTGCCCGGGCACCGAACTTTTCCCTCTGTGGAGTAGCGAAGGTTTGTGAAGATGACACATTGGGGCCATAGTTGGTTGTTATTCCCGGTTACATGTAAGATTTAATGAAATGAATGTAAAAAGGAGATCCCTCTTGAGGCTCTGTGTTGTTGTTGTTTTTTTTTAAGATTTTATTTATTTATTTTTAGAGAGGGAAGGGAGGGAGAAAGAGAGAGAGAGAAACATCAATGTGTGGTTGCTGGGGGACATGGCCTGCAACCTAGGCATGTGCCCTAACTGGGAATCGAACCTGCAATACCTGGTTCGCAGCGAGGCTCTGTGTTAACATAAGCGATAGAGAGGACTAGGTGGCCTGACATCCTAAACTAAATCTATTCTGTATTACAAATGTGCGCTGGTGTTCTTGGATAGAACGTTCGTAAAACGCGCATGCGGTGAATTTGAAAACACGGAGTGAGCACTAATGTGTTCAGTATGTCCCAATGGCTTTGACATGTGTGAGTCTAAAGTATTTACAGAACCTTTTATGGAACTTAGTGCACTATTTGCCTAAGCATAAAAAACAAACTCTTACACAAGTATCTTGGTCGCTTCTTCCCCTTTATACTGTTAGGGAGTCTGGTAATACTTTTGCCTCCAAGTTGAAAAGTAATATTCAATTATTGAAATGAAGAAAGGTCAAAATAAGGGGGAAAAAGAAAAAGAACAAACAGCGACAAAAGGAAGACAGAAAGAGAAGAAAGGTTAGCGTTCTTACCGGGAGACCACTTGCTGAGGGAAAAGACATGTTAGAAGAATCCAGCTCGACAACAGACTACTTGCTGTTAAGTTGATTGATTTTCAGATGTTTACTGAGTACCTTTGGTGTGTGGTCCTGTGCTATGAACTATGGGGGGAAGTCACAAGTGTGATTCACTGTCTTACCCTGGAAGAGTTTATGCCCTAGTTTTGAACACGAGATGCTGGCAAGTAGAATAACAATATGCAGTGATCTCTGATTAAACTGCCAGTGGATATTGCTGCCCATAAAGGCCGGGTGTGCAAAAGAAGAAAATCCCAGTTGGAGGACTTGTACTTTGATGATGATGTGAATGGTACGGGTGGACAGGATAGGGAGGTACTAGGAAACTCTCAAGATCCGCCCCCTTCCCACCCTCTCACTCCTCTATCTCCTGATCAGCACTGGTGAAAAATGAGTACCAGTATCTGAACTACTGAAGTTTTTCCTGCATTCACACATGTATTGAAAGAACTGGTATTTTCACAACAGTATCATTCTTAAACCCAATGGTCCGTTCTATTTGACTTCTTGGATAAGTAAGCTTTAAAGTAGAAGCTCTGTTTGGCAAACACAGGAGCAGGAAAGTCTGTTCAATGAATAACTTGAGCTACCTCACTAGCTTCAGACCTGGAGACCTTTAATATAGTTGGCTGTTTATTCTACAGGGGCAGCATTGGAGAAATAACCTGAGTGAATGATGCCCATTATTTGGAGGAGGCCAGTGTGCCAACATTCAGACCTAAGTGTGGGCCTTAGAGAAATGTTCCAATGTACCTGGTTAAGGACGCTTCAGCTCCCCTGTGTCCCAAAAGGAACACACCAGTGGAAAACCCAGAAATGTCACCTGTTAAGGGATAGGGCAGACACACCGAGGGAAGCAGATCTCACAATGAAACTCTTCGTGTGCTGATAGCGGCAGTAGAACTGAACCAAGCGTCTTTCTCAGCACTAATTACTTCCTATCTAAAGTTTTTCCTTTGCCAGGCACAGTTTATGTTTGTTTTCCACAGGGCCTCACACTTAGTGAATTGGCAAACTATTGAAGTGGAGAATTAATCATTCTTTCTAGTCCTTTTCTGTTTGATGTGTTTTTTCAAACCCTTTAATTTTCTCTTATTGCCTTTTAAGAAAAGATGTTATTCAGATTATTAAAATTGAATCTGAAGTTTTAGAGTTAAACTCTGTATATCTCCTCAAAAATAGTGACTACACAGCATCACGTTTCTTGAAGCCATTAGAAAAATTGTCTTCAGTTCTCTATAACTGAATGTTGAGATTCCTAAAATGATGGATTTAAAATCAGGAGAATTTTCCTCTCGTATTATAGCCATAGCTTTTTAGACTCCATTATTTTCCCCTCTCACATTATCATGAAGCCATCACAACAGGAATTATAGGAGTTTTTAAATCACTTTGAGCTAGGTAATTGTAGTGACTCTTGGTAGCAAGAAGTTAATAGCAGGAAAGTTTGGTTGTAAAATACATTTTGAGCTTGGTGTAAATCTTTAATGTGCGGATTTTCCTGTCTTTAAGGCAGCTTGTTGGCTAGCCTATAGCATTTTCCGCTTACATCACAAGATGCACTTTGATGTTTGACTGTTCTTAGAGATGATTAGTGAGGATCTGTTAAATGTATGTTCCCTGGCATGTGAACATCCCTCCCTCATTAACTGATAGCATTTGTAAGCATTCTATTTCTAATCATCTCCCTGCTTTAAACATTTTATCTTTAAAGAAGTGCTGATAAGTTAATTTGCTTTTAAATTGAATATATGGGCCCACAATGTGGGAGCCTAGATACCTTGTGGAGATATTGAGGAAAGCAATGCCTGGGAGAAATGAATGAGACTATATCAAATTTAGTATTTAAGTAAAGTTTTAAAGAATGAAAATCTAAATTCTTAATGCTTCACGTGAAAAGGACTTCTCAAGTTTTCTCATTTTATCCAGAGGGATAAGATGTCCCCCCGAAAGTCATGCTGCCTATTCCTCCAAAAGGCTGCTGAGGCCTGACCTTCTCGAAGGGCGGGGAGTCCATGCGGGAGACAGTGCATCTCCCCTTTGTGTTCTTATTATCGTGGTGGCCTCATTAAGTGTGATTACTTTATCTTATAGATGTTGTGATAAATCGTTGAGTCCTTGAGTCATAAAGCTGGAAAGAGCCAGAGGAGGTCACTGAGGCGAGTCTGGTGGGACGGTTTCTGGGGAAGCAGAACAGTAGAGCGGCCCGAGCATGGATCAGAAACAGAACATCTGGCTTCAAATCATGGCCCTGCACTCAAGCACTAGCTGTGTGACCTCAGGCAAATTATTTACCTTCTCTAAGCCTCAACTTTTTCATCTTAAAAGAGACTGTATAAAATTGTACATTGGGCAAGACATAGAGGTGTTTCTCACGTGCTTGGAAATCAGTGAATTTTAGTGTTTACTATCTCCTCCATTTTATAAACCACTAAACCAGTGGTTTGGACATTTTGGGTTTTGTTTGTCTTGTAGCTTTGGAGACCGTTCTTCTGGAAAAGCATATGTAAAAGTGATGGGTAAAACACATAAGTAAGAGTGATTCTTATTGAAAGGAGGTGGCTGGCCAAGAGCCCCAGGCCTCAGTCTCCACTGTCCCCAACTGCAGCCCTTGAAGGGAATTCCAAGGGTTACTTCAGCATAACTTGAGGAAGGGAGTTTAGGGGAGCGGGAACCAACTCTGTTCTAAACTCTCTAGTTTTTTTTGTTTACAGATAGGGAAGGTAGAGTTCAGAGAGTTAAAGTGACTTGACCAAGTGCACACATATAATTAGCGTAAAAGCCAGGACCAGAGCCTGCTAATGTCAAACGGAGAACGTTCTGTTTCTCAGAAAGAAAGAATGTCTGCATTCGGAGACTTAGGATTACCACTGGGGCAATTATACCCAAGAGACAAGAATGAGAGGGGAGACTGTCTGCCCAAGGAATGGTGACAACCAACAGTTGAGTAATTGACGAGTAAATTATGGTATGTTCAAGTGCGATGGGCTCTTATGCAGACATTAAGGAAACTTTTCAGATGATTTTTCTGTTAAATACAGGGTTAAGCAATCTTATTTTTAAAGGCAAGATACCAAATTCTGTGAGTAGATTGATCTTAATTCTACTGACAGTATTTAACTGCATACAAAAAGGCTACCTATGCACCTCATTGGTAACAGAGACACTATATTTGAGTGGAGGATCATGAGTGGTTTTTCATTTTTATATTTTCCGAATTTTCTGTAGTGAGCATACTTATGTAATCAGAGAAGAATTTTATGGGGGGTGGATGAGGGGAATACAATATCCAAAGAGTAGATAATAAATAAATATTTTTTATAACATAGCATTTTGAGATAATATAAAAAAAGCTATGGCAAAATAAAAATTACAGTTTATGTTTAGAGAAATCACATATTTAAAATCTGGAAGCACGTTAAATATTTAAATTTGTTCTAATGTTCTTCAGACCCTAAGACATTTTCTAACAAGCACTGTGTGAACCTACTAGGCACTTGATAAACTTGGTAACCTCCTACCTCTAGACGTTCTTAGTTATGTAATTTTTTCATCCCTCATATGGAAGCAAAACATCAATTAAAAATAGTTAATAGTGTATTTAGGATTGTTTAAAAATAGTTTCATATTTTACAAAGTTACATATCAGAAAGATGTTGTTTTTTTATGGTTTTGTAATAAATTGGTATGTTCACTTTTTCAAACTAGGTCAGTAATTTTATCATATTGCTTTTTCCTTGCAGCCCTGCCAAGCCCAAACATGTGGAACTAAATTTTAAAAACCCCAAGAATCTTGACAGTTTGGGAAATGAGCATAACCCATTCAGCCAGCCCGTTCACAAAGGAAACACTGCCACCAAAATCTCCTTATTCGAAAACAAACGGGCAAACAGTAGCCCAAGACACGCTGATATTCGAGGCACAAGGAGCACCCTTGCCTCTAACAAGACATTTGTCGGGAGGGCGAAGCTCAATTTAGCCAAAAAAGGCAGGGAAATGGACCAACCTGAAAAAAAAGTAATGCCAAATCGTCACCAGAATGGTGTCGTGGGGAAGGAAACCTCTGCAGAAACCAAAGTTATTCTCCCTGAAGAGGAGATGCTCCCAGCGACCGGCAGCCCCAGGAGAAGAGGCATGGAAGGTGGGCCTACTCAAGGTCCAGCTGCTCGTTCCGAGCTTAAACGGGGTGACCAGGCAGATGTTCACATAGATGCTGGCTGCCCTTCTGAACCAGAGGCTACTGCTCTGATTCCTGTGCAGGACCACAAACTCTTACAAGAGGGCGACTCAAAGGCTGCTGACAGCAAAAGACTTGTCCTTGAAAATATGACTGAAACAGCACAAGACATTCCTGCCATTCTTGATGCCAGAGATTCACCAACAGCTGCACCAAGGCCACAGGATACGCTTTCTGACTCACAGCCCCCAGCTGAGTCATGTAATCAGCCTTGCTCACTGCCTGTGCCCGTTCCTGTGGCTATTCCCAAAGACACATGCACTGAAGCTCCTATCAGCAACTTTCCATGCACTGATCTAAAAGTGTCAGAGAACCATAGTGGAGGTATTTTGCCTGAGTCTCATCCAGATCATGAGAAAATGCCCCCCTTCACACTTGGAGGAGAGGGAGAAGCAAGCCCTCCTTTGTCCGCAGAGCACAGCCAAGAAGTTGTGGGAATTGAGAGTCCGTCCAAGGTCCTCGTCCAGGTCAGGTCCTTTGTTCTTCCCGTGGAGAGCACCCAGGATGTGAGCTCCCACATCATCTCAGATAGCACTGAAGTTAGAGAAGTGCAGTTGCCAAGTTGTCACAATAATGAACTTGAAGTGGTTTCCGTTGCAAGCTGTGCTCCCCAGAAAGAGGAAGTCCTGGGCAATAAGAGCACACCACCCAAGCACATTCATTGCGAAGAGGAACATGGAGCAAAATCTGGCCCACCAGTCATGCCGCTGGAATCAGAGAAAACTCTGTCCATCCAGGCTCCAAGTCAGGAGAACAGAACATTCCTGGTGGTTGGTTCCAGTCCTACTCACTCCCCTGCCAGTGGAAATCATTTAGAGACTCCTCAAAGGCCAGATCAAAATGTTGTGAATGGCCAGGGCAGCCCTGCCTGTGTCTTGAACGTTTCTGCTGGTAGTGATGATAGTGTATTTGATTCTTCTTCGGATATGGAAAAATTCACTGAAATTATCAAAAACATGGACAGCACAGTTTGTGTGCCTCAGAGAAAAAAGAAAGCCAGAGTACCAAACTCTCCTACCCCCCACTTTTTCATGCCTCCTATTCATGAGGACAATTTGGAAAAGGTGTTTGATCCCAACGTGTTTACCTTTGGTTTGGGGAAGAAAAAGGGTAGCCAGCCAGAAATGTCACCAGCCTTGCAGCTGATGCAAAATCTAGACACAAAGTCCACACTGAGGCCCAAACGTACATCTGCCGAGCAGAGCATCCTCTTCAAGTCCTCGCAGGCTCACACTAATGGGAAAGATGCCCCTTTGGTGGCTCCAGAAATAAGTGACAAAGAGAACAGGGATGTCACAAATGGTGGAGTGAAGAGATCCAGGCTAGAAAAAAGTGCACTTTTCTCAAGCATGCTGTCTTCTTTACCGCAAGACAAAATCTTTTCTCCCTCGGTAACATCAGTCAGTACCATGACCACAACTTTCAGCTCTTCTCAGAACACTTCTCTTTCTCGGTCTCCTGCGTCACAGCCCACGGCCGGGGGTGCCCCACCCTGCGCTGCAGATAGAGAACAGCCACACCTTCCGCCCAACAGCTTCTTAAAGGTCTTCAATTTCGACTCATCAAATGCATCTCATTCAGGCTTGAAAAGTCCAAGCTACATGGAAAAATACCTGCAGAAAGAGGAAACCCAAAAAGACCTGGATTCACGAAGCAACCTACACTTGCCAGAAACTAAATTTTCTGAATTTTCAAAACTGAAGAACAGTGAAGATCCGGAAAAGGCGAATCACGTTGAAAGCGCTCTTACGTCGAGCTTGCTGAACTATGGGAACAGTGACACCGACTTCATGGGTCTTTTCAAGTCCAGACGGTTTGACTCAAACCTTTCTTTCCCTGGAATGTCATTATCAGATCCAACAGTAAGTAGCAACATGTGATCATTTCTTTGAGGTGTTTATACAGTGAGAGGAGAGAGGGGTGATGAGCAATGAATGTTATTCTTTTAGAAATGGTTGTTATGTTTTTATTCATTGATCACACACTTGGAAACCTATGTACAAGGGACTGCTAAGGTCCAAGAAAAAGTTACTGAGATTCTGTTCTCAAGGTATTCATAGTCCAGCAGGGAAAATGACTTACCAATATTTTAAGGTACTTGTGAATTTATATGCCTTATTACAAAAGGTATAAAGTACCTTGAGAGTTCAGAGACAGACAAGATGTTTTTTTCTTACCTAGTTTTGCATAAAAATGCTAAGTATTATAGATACAATTCTGAAGATTTGTGAAGCAGCTTCCTCTATTTGAAAAAGTCCCACTTATTCCTAATACCTTTTCTTGTGCTGTGAGGTTCACTCTTCCTTTCCATAAATAGCAAGAAATGTATATGTTATGCATTGGAGGAAGAATTTTCTCTTTATTTGGAATTAGTTTTCATCAGGGAAGTGTTTTTTCCTGCAAAGCCTGGGAGGTGTAAGAAATTTTGGTTCACATCAGATCTTTCATTTAAAATTGTACACAGGGCAGCCAGATATGATTTTGAACAATGATGATTTCTGCATTTTTTTCTATCTGACCACTGATGTGGTCTCCTTTATTCAGTTTTTGATGTGAATTTGTGCCTTTCTGTTACCAAGCTCGACTCTCAAGTTGAGAGAGGGCAATAAGAGAGGAAAACAGACTACAAGGTTTACAGGCCAGTGCCGTGAGCCCAGACACGTGGCAGACCTCTCTACTCCTGTTGCCCACCCTGTGAACCAGGCCGTCTGCCATGTGCAGACCAGCATCCAAAAGAGTTTACCCAAGCGGAAGACACCTTGCCCCCTTCCTCCTATGCACATGGCACTATGACATGTTTCAGTTTGTCATATTAGCTTTGCTACTGGCCTACCATAGAAGATACTTCCGGAAGTTCTTTCAAAAAACATAGTTGGTTTTCCAGTAGAGGTTCAGATCCTTCTTTTCAAAAGTTTTCAAATTTTTGATCTCAGGATGATTTTGTGTTTAAAAATTATTGAAGACTCCAAAGGGCTTTTGTTCACGTAGGTTATGCCACCAGAATTTATTGTATTAGAAATGAACACTAACAAAAATATAAAACTCAAGAACACACAAGTGTACATTTCATTAGCCATCATAGCAATGATGTCATGGACCCTCTGGAAAATTCCACTGTATACTGTGAGGTAACGAGAGTGAAAAAAGTAAATACCTTCCTCTTCTTATGAAAATAGTTTTGAAAGTACACTGGGAACCCTCTGTGGGTCCCTGGACCACACTTTGGGAACCACTACTATATGTGACCACTTACATGATCAGTCTGTAGCTCTCAGAAATCATAAAGCTTTTGAGTATTTCTCTCAAGCACAAAATTTCCACTGGTCCACTTCCCATTCATCATGGCCTCACTCTCTCTTTCCGATTATCCTTGGATCACTTCTGCTATTTGACAAGAGTCTGGTGAGTGTGACAACAGTATACAGTTTCCCTGGGGAGTCCCTTGAAAAACCAAGCCAAAGGGGTAAAGAGGAGGAACAAAGTGCTCTCCACCTCCTTTGTTTTGCTTTAGGTTTTGGGCTTTGTTGATTATATTAACTATTCTATCTTCCATGTATCACCTTAATTTTGTTTTAAATTTAGGCTTTTGCTTCAGCTTCTGTACTTCTAATGTGTAGATATAAATAAGTAAATGCCACTGTGACTCCTAATAATGCTCTACTGAGGCCTTCCTCTGGTCTTGCGGGCATACTCCACTCTGCACGTCAGATCAAAGGCAGTCCTTAAAATAGGCATCCTGGTCAGCATTGAAAGTAGTCAGTGTTTTATAATATTTTTACGTGTATAATTACTGTTTTTATAGTGTTACGCATTTCTGGTTTTACTGGTCTTGTCACATGGTCTTGAAAATGATAAGTTTTGTAGCTATATAAAAACATATTTCATCTATCAAAAAGGGAGTGATTAAATATACTGTGTGCAATGTACATTGTGAAATAATCCATAAACAGGCTTTTATTTAGACTAGTAGTTATGTAATGGTAGATGTTACTATGAAAAAACGTGTATAGGTTTGAATAAGGTGTGTGTATATGAATACATAAAATTAATTCAGCTCATTCTAGATAAGTGATTAATTCTGATTAATACATTGTAGTTTTTCTCTCTTTGAGATGATACCAAGATTATTTGAGTTATAATCTGCTGAGGTCTTACTCTGTAAATTCAGGTAAAACACAGGGCTGACTCCTAAGTACTACATTTTCTAGATTGGTGAAACTGGCCCAGGCATTTAAATGTGGAGAAATTGGAATGGCAAATTCACTTGGGTGGGGGAAGCTCTTAATAGTATAGACTCAAAGAGAGTTTTACTACAATTTTGGCATAAAGGTAGACTTGATTCAAAATTGATAAATTGTGAGGCGAATATGATCTTACTCAAAGGGTCACAGGAGGAGAAAAGAGGGCTGTTATGCAAAGTTTAATTACTTGTTGCGTTTTTGTTCATCTGATTACAGACGCTTAGAGGAAGTGCCCAAAATAAAATCAATCCCCGACCTGGAAAGGTAAGATTTTTTTCTGTTTCTAGTCTAGATTTGATTTTGGTTTGATGAGGCACGGTAAGAAATGCCCCCCTCCCTCCCCGCAGGTGGTGATCTACAGCCAGCCAGATGTCTCCGAGGAGTGTATCGAGGTCTTCGGTGACACCGAGGACTGCAGCTCGTGGAGCCTCTCGCCCGTGGTCCTCCTGAAAGTCGTCAGAGGATGGTGAGGGTGGCGCTTTCACCTCCCGACTCACGGGGCCTATGTTTTACATTTTTAATTACCTTTTTGGTTCTTAATCCTTATTTAAAATTATGCCCTTTTTACTCTAAAGGGCAGAAAATACTAGTCACAATGAGTAATAAAAAGAAATCATAACAGAGAAATAAAATATGGTTTTTAGTCATGTTTCTGATTATAGGGGTGATATGTGTTCTTTGCTAGAAAAGTCAGAAAAGTGGAGCAGTGTGAGTTTCTTCTCCCATATAACCCACATGACATTGGTCTGCACTAGTGAACACTGGAGTCCATAATACACTTTTGGTTTCTGAATTTTCAATGAGGCTGATAAGAATTGTACTAGTTACACTGGTAGAATTTTTTAAATTCCGTAAGAGAAAAGACATTTTGCTAACTTTTAAAATAAAGGTTTAGTGAAAGACTAAGTTAAAAGTTACTTTCCAACTTTTTGATAACAGCTAGTAAAGAAATTGGTAAAAAAAATAAATCATTTTTTACCAGCTTAATTGATTCTAGAACATACATAGGTAGTAGAATTAAGAAAAGCAGTAAAAAAAATTACATATGTGGCATGAATACTTCTCTTTGGTACCTATTTATAAACTTGTTTGAAATAAAGAAATAAGGCCCTAGGTATTTGTGTTTTAAAAAATTAGTAAGCTTTTTTTCGATCTCCATTTGATTAAATATGCAGCATCTTCTTATAAGGCTTTAGGTATTTTACTGGATTTTCCTATATAGTCAACATATTCATTAGGAAAATTCAGTTAGCTTTTGTTCTTAAATTTGAGGACTGAAAATAACACTAAGTTTTTGTTTAAAAATTTTGTTTTTAATGAAATAGTGATTCTTTTTTTTTCAATTTTTGTTGTCTTTTCTGTTTTCTTGGAAGTGTAAGCATTTATGAACAGCACTGTTATATACAGGGTTTGACAAAGCAGACTTACAGTTGTGAGTATGCAAAACAGTTGATTCTTATATTATTATTTATTATTTTTTCATACAAACAAATGTAAACCTACTTTTGCCCATGCCTGTGCTGACATGAAGTTTTTCTTCAATGTTTGGATATTATTGTGAAGGATATTATAAAAATGCTTTCTATTAACATGCAGGACTAGAAATAGAAAGTTTAAATCTTTCTAATAGAAGTGCTTTCTACACATATACAGAGAAGGAATTACAGTAAAAGTCCATTCAGCTGATGTATTACTATTTACATGTCTCCACTGACTGGCAATTCTACTGACATTAGTATCTCTATAACATTAATATTGATAGTGAAAAGTTCTCTAAGATTCTGACATAATTTTGGAATTATAAGAGTCAAAATTTTAGTGAATTTTAGTTTTATGGAGAGATTATACACTTTCGTTGTTAGAGAGTTGGCCATAATATATGGTGTATATATATATATATATATGTACATATAGTGGCTATTAGCCAGAATAGTTGAGTAAGCTAAACCTTTCTCACCAGAACTGGCTAACAATTGTGCTGTGTTTTATGCTTAGCTGGATTTTGTACGAGAAGCCAAATTTTGAGGGGCACTCCATCCCCTTAGAAGAAGGAGAATTGGAACTTACTGCTCTCTGGGGGACAGAAGATATTTTGGAAAGAAAAGAGGAGGAAGAGTCTGCTAAGCCTGTGGTGATTGGTTCATTGAGACATGTGGTCAAGGTAGGTCATGGGAAAATCAGGGTCCATCCATCTACCCACCCAATATATTTAGTTATTGAATGCCAGGAGAGAAAAGTTCATTTTATGAAATAAGTGATTGGGGAAAGAAATTGATTGATGTTTATGGATTTACTTTCTACAATTTAAGTAGTTGTATACTTTAAATGAATTAGAAAAGAAACATTTCATTAGTTATTTTTTCTGCAATAAATCTTGAAGGTCAATTTCTCACTCCTGGTCCCCACTCCCATCCAATTCTCCAAATGTATTTCATGTAATAACCTGGTTTTGATGAGTTCTGAATGAACAGATCCTTTTCTTTTTTTCTTTTAATTTAGTTTTTTTGGTTGAGTTCTGATTGCCGCAAGTGGCTTATAGGAGTTCTATTTTGGAAAAATAAATAATCCAAAAATAATTCAGTTGATAATTCAATCTGGAGTTTTATGTGGGTTTTAAAAACTAGGTATTGGAAGCAACTTTAAGGATTGAGTAAAATTTCCTTGGTTCCTTTACATATCAGAGTCTTTCTTTGTGGCTGTTGGGGTTTGACAATTCTTAACCTTTTAAAAATATAGCGAAGGGTGTTTTCCAAGTGGAAAATGAAAGCGCTTTTGTGTAATAGGGGTGGATATTGGGATGCAGTAGGGAGAAAGGGGACATTCTAAACGGAGAAAGACTAAAGGTGAGTAGGAGTCTTTAAGTAAGTGCATGATGTGAGAACCCTAAGAAAGACACGAGAAAGCTCCTTTTAAAATGTCAGAGTTAGTGGAATAATTTGCCTGCAGCTTCTATTTATTCCTCAAATAATATTGGTAATGCAGCCGTGTTTTAAAATATCATCCAAATCCCGCCATCATGACATTTTCTAAATTCTGTATTTTAGTCATACTCTAATCTGTATTTTTGTCTAGTTGTAATCTAAGTACAGGCACAATGCTGTTTTACTTTTATTCCACTTAGCACTGTAGTTTTCAGTCCGTTCCCTCTTTCCATGCCATTTTTCTGAAGATCACACTGCCAGTGGTAACATCCCTCATTGATTTGCAACTGGGGGAGGTATCAGAATAGGTGTATTCAGAAAGGTGGGGAAGGGAAAGGAAATGGACTGATAACGAGGCTTCCGTTTTGCCTGAGAATAGCAGGCAAATGAATGCTTTTCATGATACTACATCCTTTGGGCTTTTCATTGCAATGAAGTACCATTATTTATCTTTCTTTCTACTTTCTGTGGGACTTAAGGTTGCTTCTAGTTTTTTACTCTTTCAAACAACACTGCATAAACATTTTTGTGCAGAGAATAATTTATACATTTCTGATTTTTTTCCTTGAGGTGATTTTTCTCTGAAGGGTGTCATGTTAAAAGATAGGAACACTTTTATGGCTCCTGATATATCATAAATTATTGTTACCATTTTTACACATTTTGTTTATGTTTTTTTTGAAACACAAACATAAGTTGCCACGTATATCCAAGAAGTTCATTGAATTTGCTTCTTTTACTAATGTTTGAGAGAGCCTCCCCTGAACTAATATTCAAGTGCTATTGTTTCTTCTGTACATTAGTTCGCCTAACTCAGCAATCAAATATTAGAAAAGATTTTATTAGCACCTAGGCCCTCAGCCAGGAGAGGCCTTTGAAGAATGTTTGATAGACTGTGGTGGACATGCAGGGCACGGAACAGCGATCACAGTGCAGAGATCTATAATCACCCTAACTGTGCTTTTGCATTAACTCAGACCGAACCAACATCACAGAGGTTCAGTCATGGTCGGGGGAGTTTCCACAGGGGACTTTCGGGCACAGAACCACAGCCCAGGACGACTCCTGACACAGCCACCCTGCAGACCAGATTCTTGGGGCTAGGTGGACCCATCAGAGCAAGTAACTGAAACTCCTGTCACCAAGCAAAGGCAAGCAGTCGTTCAGTGAGGATGAGAGAAATAAATACGTTCCAGAACTCTAACAAAATACATTTTTGGTGATCTTTGCTTGAAAGTAAAACTCAGATACACGATGAAAACAGCGTGTCTGCCTCAAAAGAGCACATACCATTCCGTCGTGGGTGAAAACAGGAAAGGGACGAAACGACAGGTGCTCTGTGTGTAGGTAAAGCTTACGTTAGTTGTTTGAAAAGCTGAGCTCATGGTAGAGTTACACAAATGGTGTGATTACTATTATGTGTGTATATTTGTATTTTTCAGGATTACAGAGTGAGTCATATTGACTTATTTACGGAGCCAGAAGGGCTAGGAGTCCTGAATTCCTACTTCGATGACACCGAAGAAATGCAGGGGTTCGGGATCATGCAGAAGACATCTTCCATGAAAGTGCACTGGGGCACGTGAGTGCTTGTTTTACTTCAGACACAATTTTAATGAAGCTTTTTTGGGCGAGGGTTGCACTGGAAAGAGGACTTAAAATGTTCTGTCTCTGATCTGTTTGTTCTTAAGAAATTATTGAGTAGAAGGTTGGTGTTTTTCCTTTTCATGAGGCACATAACATGCTGATTCTTTTGTACAGCTCTGACCAACAGTAACAGTGTCTTGGAGGAAGTGCAGGGGGAAAGTGCATGTTTAATGTAGGGATTTCCTTATCACGGAGGAGCCTGACTCATTCAAAGCTGAGTAATTCAATGGGTAATTTTTAGCATGTGCCCCTGGTGTTTCAGGCGGGAGAGAGGCCAATACATGTGGTACTTCCTTTAATGTTTGCACACAATGCTGTCCAAAGCCCCTAGGATGCTGACTTCACAAAGCACAGGAAACTGCAGGAGTATTCTGAAGGAAATGGGACTGTGTCAGGTGGGGAGAAATGCGGACAGAGAGTGCAGGCTGCCACATGGAAGATCGGCGACTCTAGCGTGGAGTGCGCAGCTCAGGGCGTGTGAAAGGCGTCCGTGGAGATGCAGGGGAAAAGAAACCCAGACGCTAATGGTCCTTTATATTTTATTTAAAATCGCCTCCTTTTAAGATTTTTGCATGTTTTCTAATAAATTCATAATATATTTGGTGTTAATGTATAATTTATAAATACTCATGTATTCAGAGAATGCACATAAATATTTACTAATGGGATATGCATAGGACGATGCGTATGTAATGTGTCAGAAGGTAAATGCTACAAGAAACTGTAAAGAGGGACAGTGGCAGCGCTGTTTTACACAGGGCGGTCAGGGAAAGGTCTAACATGGCGTAGCACCTGGAGGAATGCCCTGGGGATGTTTGAGGGAGGCGGGGCAGGGGTGGCCCAGGCAGGGAGCACAGCGTTTGCAGAGCCCTACTGGGTGTGTGTGTGTGTGTGTGTGTGTGTGCGTGCGTGTGCGTGCTCGAGTGCGTGCGTGCGGGGAGCTGGTAGGAGGTGCAATGGCTGGAGTAGAATGAGCTGAGAGGAAGCTGAGGGGTGAGAGGCCTCTGGTCCTATCAGGCCTTCTAGGCTTTCGGAAGGATTTTGGATTTCTCAAAGTGGCATGGGTAATCATAAAGGAGTGTGATCTAACTTGTGTTTCAAAGAGGTCACTCTAACTGCTATGTAGAAAATAAACTGATGAGGCGAGGGTGGAAGCAAAGAAACAAGTTAGGAGGTGGTTGTAGTTACATAGGCAAGAGGGTTTGGTGGCTCAGACAGCACGATGGTGCTGGTGAGAAACAATCAGATTCCAGTACGTTCTGAAGGTGGAACTGACACCACCTGTGACAGACTGTATGTGAGGTGTGAGCAGCTGAGAAGCGTCTAGGGTTTGGGCCTCCGGCCTTTGTTGGAATCTTGAAACACGAACATAAGTCACATGTTTATTCAAGGGGGTTGCGTTTTTAGTTCATTAAATTTGTTCTTTTGGTTGATGTTTGAAAGAGCCCCCCGCAGCTAACCCAAGTGTTGCTGTCTCTTCTGTATGTCCATAACTCCGCAGTCAAATATCAATAGAGATTTAAGAAGACTTGGAGGAGCAGGTTAGGAGGAAGAGGGCAATTCCAGAGGTCGGTCTTAGAGAAGTGAGGTGTCTGTGCCAGCTGGACACTGAAGTCAGAGGTCGAGGAGGAGACTGGGTACCTGGGATGGGAGTTCCGGAGGGAGGCTGGAGGTATAAATTTAGGAGTCGTCAGCGTGGAGAAGGCTCTAAATTGTGAGCCGGGTGAGATGTCAAAGGGAGTGAGTATAAAGAGCAGAGTCATGGGCAGTTTTATATTTAGTGGTTGGAAAGAAAAGGAGGAATCTAAACAAAAGAAAAAAATGTCTTCATCTCTTACTGCCTTTAATTTTTTGCCATCAGTGAGATTTAAAGTATGAGTGTTGAGAAATATGACTTTCCTTAGAAAAGAATGAACCAGGTGTCTGCCATAATGTTTTAATCTCAATATGCAGAAGGTTTCCTGACTCAGGCTTGGGCTGTGTGGAGCCTAATGAGCTTCACTTAACATTTCTTACCTTGAGGGTGAGTTTAACTTGTCTCGGGGGTGGTGGTCACACACTTGTCATAGCTTTCGTGTGTGATGGGCTTGCATAGCACGGGCCTCTTCTTCCTGGCTGTTTGCTGCTGTTGCCTCTAGGAGAAGAGAGAGCTGTCTTGGATGTCAATTCAAAGTCTGGGCACAATGAACTTGCTTGGTCAGCAGTGGGACCAGGTCATTAGTGCTTTTACAGATCTCGAAGGGGAGTCCTGATGGGTCGTGAGAAGTCACTGATAATAAGTACCTGAGCTCGTTTTGCCTCTATCCGAGCACCAGTCCCCTGACCTGGCGTCAGAGAGCTCTTTGCTGTGGGAGGCATTTTCAGCAATTCCATTAGGAGATTTATGCAAAACAAGGGTGTGACTTGTCAGATTTTTACTTAGGGAAATGAATAATTTCAAGATGCATTTTTCTTTCCTATTCTATTGAGCATAGGAAAGATGTACAGAGGCAAGGGGACATCTTTTGGGGGGTATATTTCTCATCAGCAACAAAGAATTTTAAAACTTCAAAGGAAGCATAAAGAACATCTGTTTAACCAAGGAAGACAGGCTTTGGTCATTTCCTCAACGTTAGGATTAGTCGTTAGCAGAACAGTTACTAGAATACAGGTATTCTGAGGTCAAGGGGCATTTTTTTTTAGTAGCCAAATATGTTTTATCTATTTTATTATGAAGTAACTGACCATATAGAAGAACGGACGCGTGTACATGAATTATGGGGCCCAGTGATGAAACAGACCCTGTATGCCCACCACCCAACTCGGGCCCTCACCGTGGCCCACGTGGCCGCAGCGCCCTGTGCAGCCCACCTCGGTCCCATCCTCCGGACCCCTCTCCATGTATGTAACTGCCCTCTGGAATTTTGTGTTTTGGGTTTTTTTTAAAGAATTTTTTTTTTTTTAGATTTGATTTATTTATTTTTAGAGAGGGGAAGGGAGGGAGAAAGAGAGAGAGAGAAACATCAATGTGTGCTTGCTCCTCATGTGGCGCCCACTGGGGACCTGGACTGCAACCCAGGCATGTGCCCTGACTGGGAATCGAACCTGCAATGCTTTGGTTCACAGCCCACACTTAATTCATTGAGCTATGCCAGTCAGGAAATTCTGTGTTCTTCTTAAGCCTTTATTTTACAGAGTAGCCCTATAGCGTCTGTCCCTATAATATTTTAGTTGTGCTTGCTTTTGAATTTTATAAAAATATTTTCAAAGCTCCGTCACTTGTTCCTTTTTCTCTGCATTGTTTCCAAGATTACCCATATCGATGAGTATATTTGTCTTTTATCTTTTGTTACTATATAATATTCACTGTTTATATTTCCTTGTGGAGTGTGCCATATGAGAGCCCAGCTTCTTACTATGAAAGTTTTCAGACATAACAAAAGTAGAAATAGTTCAGTGAATATCCATATACCCTCCACTTAGATGTAATAATTAATGTTTTGTGCCCTGACTGGTGTGGCTCCGTTGGTTGGAGCGTCGTCTCATAACCGCAAGGCTGTGGGTGTGACTCTCTGTCAGGGCACATGCCTAGGTTGTAGGTGTGACCCCCCAGTCTGGGTGTGTGTGGGAGGCAACCAGTGATGTTTCACTCTCTCTCTTTTCCTCTCTCTCTAAAAGTAATGAAAAGATGTCCTGGGGTGGGGACTTAAAAAATGAATCATCTGCCATAGTTGCAGATGCCATGACCCTTCATTCCCATGCACGTCACCCTGCATCTCTTTGTGACGACATTCTCCTGTGTAACTATCTTCATCACATCGAATAAGATGAGCGATGCGTTGGTGATGATATTTCACCAACTTGGGGAATCTGTAGCCCAAACCAAATTTTCCCAATTGTCGCAGGAAAGTCTCTTATGGATATTATTTAGTAATCAAGAACCAGTCAGAGTTCATATAAACGTACTCTGTTGTCTGTCTCTTTAAGTCTCTCACTCTCCGAAGGACCCCCTTTTTTGTTTCCCATGACGCTGATGTTGCGAGGCATTCGGGTCAGCTGTCTTAGAGAATGTGCCACAGTCCGGGTTCATCCCTATTTCCTCATGATATCATTTAACTTGTGTGGGGGGGCTCCGCCCGCAGGGCCCCCCCACCCCCCACCCCCAGCTGCCATGGATGAGAAAAAGTCTACCAAGATATGATCTGCTTGGGGAGGAAAGGTAACCAATCTCTCAAAGGAGAAGGGCCAAGAGCCTGTTCCTCATGGGCTTTTATTGGGTTCATTTACACAAGAATTCAGGTAAAGCTCATTACTCATTGCTGGGAAGTAAGGATCAAACAATAGATAAAAAAGAACTCTGAGGGACTATTTTAAGTCAGGGTCAGATAGCTAAAGAGCTGTAAAACTTTGAGGAACAAACTTACTTCTTGTTTGGACCCTTATCATAATTGAGAGCATTCTAAAGAAAGTAGGTTTCACAGGATTTTACATATTCTTTCTTAGGCCTGATCTCCTGGGGAACCTGCCCTTTCCAGCACAAGGCTGCACCACCCTCTGTCATTGTTTCAGGCTTAGGTGGAACAAGGGAAGTAAGGCAGCCAAGAGATTAGGAGATTCCTCGCAGACAATGAGGACTCAGGCTTTGTCAAGGCCAAGGGACAAGGGTCCATCACCCCCTTTTGCTGTAGCCCCTAAAGTCCTTCCTTGGGGTCCTCCCATGTGATCATGCCTGTCTTAGGTTGCTCCCCCCTTGGGGAATCTTACCCGTCATTGGCTAACTGACCAAGCATTGGGGGCCAGTTATGGATGAAGTAAAAGGAGCAGAAGCAGTGCTCTTGCCAGGGAGATAAGCTTTTGTCTCCTTGTGGCTTACGGTCCAAGGTAATTCCCTCAGTCTTAGCCTTGGCAGGGGTTACAGCTTCTGAAACCACGTAGGGCGGTTCCCAACAAACTTGTTCCTCTATTGCCTGAATTTTCTATGTTTGAGGGGTTGGGTCTAAACATATGATCAGATGCAGGGTGAATGGTTTTGGAAAGGATACTTCATGAAGCTATGGCCACATACCACTTTTTGCCATGTATATATAATACACACCTGCATTTTTGTGCACATTATACATGGGATTATCATACCCAGTAATATACCCGTGGTATGTAATCATTATACCCATGTATAATGCACACCCCTATTTTTCCCTCAAATATCTGGGCAAAAGTGCACATTATACATGACAAAATATGGTGTTCGTGTTGTATCACAAAGGTGGCACATGCTACCCAGCTCCCTACCCACAAGTTGTAAAGTACATTTTTCCCTTTGAGCTTCATAGGTCACCCTCTTTTGAACAACCTCAAAGTTGGCTCATTTGTATGTAAACTTTCGAGTCCCCTGTTGGTTTCTGTAAATAGCCAACATTCACTGTAGCTGTGTCTGGAGAATAACACTTGGGATCCAGCTGGAAATTCTGTTTTTGGTTTAAGAGCAAGTGAACAAGATAAGACAAGTTTTTCTCCTGTGACTGAAAGGGCATTTCTAAAGCAGTAACTTCATATGTTTATTTAAAAAAAAATAGGTGAAGGGGAAGGGTTGTCAAGGAACATGTACAACGGACCCAGGGACCAGGCCAAAGGGAGGTAGGATTGAGGGTGGGAGGTGGGGTGGGTGGGTGGGGGAAAGTGGTGGAAGGAACATGGAGACAACTGTCCTTGAACAAGAATAGAAAAAATAAAAGTATAGATGGACATTGTTAGTACTTTAACAATATTTATTTGCATGCATACATTTGTTAGGGTTTTTTTAAGAAGCCCATACTTTATAGTTGTACTGCATATTCATAATATAGGCAAAAACTCATCACCTCAGTACACAGGACAGTAAAAGGGCACCTTTAGTAACTGAGTAACACTGCCCAGAGATAGTTTCCCCACTCCTGAGGGCCTCATGAATAATGCATCTTGTTGGAAGAGAATTTAGGAAAATGAGTCACTATCTTGTTGGAGTAGAATTTAGGAAAAATGAATCACACTCTGTAAATGAGTTTTCAAATTCCAGAGTCCACCCGACATTCAGGAGTGCGGTCCCGGGAGGCCCTCGGTGCTCGCTCTCCGAGGCGCGGTCTCAGGAGGGCAGCCTTTCTGAACGGATCAGTTCGTGTTGTCTGGCAGCACCTCCCCCATCGCCCAAAGTGGTTTGCTCCTGTCGGTGTTAGGTGACTGAGTTGCATGCTTCCAGGGCACTGAAGCGATCAGCGTCAGGGGAATAACATAACTCAGACTATAAAAGGAAAGACTTAATGAGCTGGTACTTCGGTCAGCATCATTTCAAAGCCTCAGAGTCACTTGTGTATGAGCCATCCATTGTGGTTATGAAAAACGGAGCCCATTCACTTGTGAGGAGTCAGACTTCGAGGCCCTGGGCTTGTTCGCCTCCTAGCACCACTGATGATGATGATGATCTGCTGCTGTTGACCTCGGGCGTGAAGTGTGTGGAGAGCCTGCAAGAGCACTGGGTTCTGAAATACGTCTAATGCACCCTTCACTGTCATGCTTAAACGTCAAGGAGGGTTACAGGACCCCACTTCTTTAGCTGCTGTTTTTGTGTGGTTCAGGGGTATGGCAGTGGTGGTATAAGATAAGCCTCTTTTTTCCCTTGGCTTGATTTTTTAATTGAAGTGTCTATAACGTTTTAAATGTATAAACTGAGTGAATTGTCAAAGTGTGACCATCACCCAGATCAAGAAAGAGAACATAACCAGGACCCCAGAGCCCCCTCACATGCCTCCTTCTGGTTGTCCTCTCGTTGCCACTGTAACGGTCACCCCGACTTCTGACAATGGAAGTGTTTTGATCCCCCACACGTACACCACGCCCAGCCTCTCAAGTTTGTGTGTGTGTGTGTGTGTGTGAGAAGTAGTTTTCAGTAGGATTTTGATTGTAAATCCCTGTGTAATTAGTAAATCTAAAGAACTTACTGATTTATCCTGGGGGAATTCTTAACAAAAACTATCACCCCCCAAAAATGGGCCTTTGGGCCAAAATTGGGAGCAAGAGAAAAGCAAAGAGTGGGGAAGAATCAGACCCATTTGCTGGTGAGTGACCTCATTTCCAGCACCCCCTTTTGGCCTAGTGTTCCGGGAACATGGTAGAGGGCCCCACCAGGACACTGGCAAGACCCATGAAGAACTGGAGAATGGGAGTGATCACGGAGAATTCTGAGTTCGTTTATGAAGAGGGGTGTAATAGCCCTCATTATAAAAATCACTTCTCCAGCTACCTTACCTTTCCAGAACCCTCCCAGGAAGCAGAAAACTGATTAAGACTTTGTCCTGTCTTTACAAACAGTTCAAACAGACGTGATTTCCTGGTTTCTTGGTTTTCTGGTTTCCTGGTTTCTAGCACATTGCGGGAGGGGAGGGCTGCTGGTTCCCTGACACAGAAGTTACAGCTGACACGCCTAATAAAAGAGTGATATTGAAAAGCTATGAAAATCCAAGAGCTCACAAAGCTTTGCATTCTGGGAGTAAGTAGCCTCACAGACCTTCAGAGCCCGAGAGGACAGCACTGTGCATTGTCATGCTCACAGTGGCGATCCTGAGTCATCGGGAGGTTACTCAGTGAGCAGGGGAGATTACATGCACTCCCTGGAATGAGAAAAACTGCCATCCGAAAGTGATTAGGAGCCCCGGGTCTGGAGTCAGCGGGATCAGCCCTGCCTCTGGAGTTTACAGCTGCGTGGCCCTGGGCAGTTTACTTGACCTCCTCTGTAAAATGGGGACAACAGTGTTCCATCCTCATTGCATTGTGGTGAAGGCTAGAAGGAATTCTCTGCGGCATTCCTTATCCAGCTCTAGGTGGATGTTAGCTGTTATTAATTTTTGACAATGTGACAAAGGAGTAAATGTGGCATCTGTTCTTTGGTTACCAAAATGAGATGTTGCCTTTTAAAACACAGCCTGAGATTTCCCAGCCAGGGCTTCTCCACAGACACACAGCAAAGAGGTAACTGCGGTTGCTCCAGGGTCAGCTGCGCTTTTATCACTTGGGAGTAACAGAGGTGTTTACACTTTGAAGCAGTTCATGATATACATTAAAATAAGTGGACAAAGGCAGTCACAGAGACAAGCGGAGACTCTTAAGAACAGGCACATGTAAGGGTTTATTCCACCGCATGTCTAACATTGCTCTGAGTGTAACCGCACACCGTCCAGCTCCGTCCACATCCTCTCCTATCCTCTTCCTTGCTCATCAGGGGGTCCTGTGTACCACCGAAATAATGACGAATTGTCTCTGTTTCTTTCCTCCTTGGTGCTTAGGTGGCTGGTTTATGAAGAACCTGGATTTCAGGGTGTCCCCTTTATCCTGGAACCTGGCGAATACCCTGACTTGTCTTTCTGGAACACAGACGTTGCATTCATTGGATCCATGCGGCCGCTGAAAATGGTAAATGTGAAATGAAACTGTTCTCAGAGTCAGTGATTGTTCTTGCCAGCCTGACATCAAAAAGTCACAGGATGTGACTCAGAAGCAATAAAGTACACTTTTAAAAACAAATATGTGTTAGATAGAACTTACTGCTAGGCAGAAATAATAGAAAGGCTAACTTGCTAGATGTTACAGGTGGAAAAATGTGGAGAGGCCCATGTCCTTTGTCTTCCAGGCATTCTCGGCCTCGCAGGGCCCCAGATGCGGGCTCAGAGCTTACTTAAGCCCCCGACAGGTTTCGGGAGGACAGACAGTGAAGAGTTAAACCTTTATGGAAAAGGAGGAGAAAGGACAGATAAAGTCCCGCTTGTGGCAGATGTGACAGAGTAGGGGATACTTAAGAGCATAAATCAAGTTGGGTCTTAGATGAGTGATTTTATTTTATTTTTATCTTTTATATTTTTATCCTCACCTGAGATATGCTTGTTGATTTTAGAGAGAGGGAAAGGAAAAGAGGGAGGGAGAAGGAGGAGAGAGACAAAGACATGAACGTTAGAGAGAAACATCGACTGAAACGTCGATCCGTTTCCTCTCCTACGCCCCTGACCGGTGACCAAACCCACCACCGACCGAACCCACCACCGAGGCATGGAACCCACGACCTTTTGGTTCACAAGGCAATGCTCCAAACAACTGAGCCTCACCTGCCAGGGCTATTTTTTTTTAATTTATTTATCTTTTAATCACTTGGGATAAGTTTTTTGATTTTAGAGAGAGGAGGGAGAGAGGGAGAAAGAGAGAGAAACATCATTGTGAGAACGAAACATTGATTGGTTTCCCCTGCACAGGGATTGAACCTGCAACCCTTTGCTGTATGGGACAATGCTCCAACTAACTGAGCCACCCGGCCAGGGCCTTAGATGGGCGCCTTTAAATGGAGATGTCTGTCATAGAATTCACTGCATGTGCCAGGCGGGGCTGTGAACCAGCCCAGTTGTAGGGACAGGAGGCTGGGCTGGGGGGCAGCTCTGGGGGCACTGGGCTGGGCGTCTAAATGAATGTTGTCTTCCCAAGCACGTGCCTTGGAAAGGACCCCGTGCTTCCTCTGCCCTACTCCTCCCTGTGTTTACCTCGTTCTCTGTCTGGTTCTGGTGCGAGACTGAGCCTCGGGAGGATCCAGGCTGCAACCGGCTGGCCCCTGCGGAACACTGTGGGTGCTGCAGCGTGCTAGGCACTGCCCCAGCACGCAAGGCACGAGGGAGTTCTCCTTTCAAATGTTTCTGAAATTCCACTTTGTGGTTGTCTTCTGAGTCAGTTTGAATACATTAGAAATTCAGGAAGATAACTTTTTATCTTAATTTTACCCTTCCCTCAAAGCTTGTGGCTTACTCTCCTGCATGTTTGCTGGTCTTACTGCATGTGATTTTGGGCTTTTTCCTAAAACTACATCTACTTTCCAAGAACAACGTTTTGTTAGTTTTGTGACTGTGTCAGAGCTTCCCCCCTGGTTTAGAAGGAAGTTTTTAATGATAATTTACAAAACTGTGAAACTGATGGCATTCAAGTCAGATTACTTTTGAAAAGGGTATTTACTTGGTTGTAAAAGCTCTGGTTTGTTGACAAGATCAACCACATTCCTTTCCAATTACAGTTCATTTGAGCATCTTCTGCTGTGCTTTTTAAAAAGCTGCTAAATATATATTGGTGAAAAATATTATTCTGGCCTCTTACCCTGTTTAATATTTCTACATAATACCTTTTATATGTTTTATTTTTAGTGAGTTTTGAGGAATTGAAAGAAAATTTTTATTAGAAAAGTGTAACAAGCCCAGTAGGTGCATCCTTTGGTGGTTTCAAATTTTACCTAACAGTTTAATTATTTCAAGAGTCCTCTAGATCACATTGTGAGCTTGGGTGAACTCCAGCAGATTTGTAAGCCGTGGGTTGCAAAATCAAATGCCTCCGGGGCCAGGCCGCAGAGAGAGCCGGGCCGGGAGTTGAACTGCCAGAGGGTGGAGACAGGCAGCCCCGAGCTGTGTAGTCAGCTGAAGGATGAGCACAGGGGCAGTCAGTAAGTTTGGGAGGGGAAGGCTGCTGCAGCCTGAGAATTTGCATCCAGAGATGTCAGATCTTAGGACTACTTTTTAAGAGAAGTGAGACATAGTCATTTTTTTTTTTTTTGAGAAATTTGCTCAGTTTTAAAAAAATGTGATTTTTCACTCATATGTGGAACCTAATGAACAAACTGAACTACCAAGCAAAATAGAGACAGACCCATAGATGGAGAGCAGGATGACAGCTCGGGGAGGGGGTGGAGAGGGTTGGGGGATGGACGGATTGAGCAAAGGAAGGAAAAAAGAGAAAGAACTCATGGACAACAGTGTAGTAACTGCTGGGGGTAGGGCGTGGGTGGAGATGGAAGAGGGTATAGGGGGAATAAATAGTGAAGGAAAGAAAATAAAATAATAAAGTTAAATAAAAAACAACAACTAAAACTCATTGGGTCCGAAAACACGCTAACGTGCAGATGCAGCTTATAGGCCACTTCTATGAGACTCTGCTCTAGACTCTTTCTCACGTCTTCATCTGCCTTGTTGGCGATTTCAGAACTGTGTCAACGTGAGTTTAAACACACGGAATGTAATCTCACTGTGAGGGTCTGTGGCTTACCCCAAACTGCCGCCTGTAACATAAAAAGGTAATGTGTCAGTGATGAGCCGTTTTTCTTACTGTGTTATTTTCTTTTCAGGGTGGCCGTAAAGTTGAATTCCCCACAGATCCAAAGGTAAAATTATATATTTTTTAAATTTTATTCCCAGTCCATCGCCATGAAAAGAATGCTTATGTGGTTTTCATAGTGCAGCCTCCATGGCACAAAACTGCAGACAGAAGGAGTTGTCCCAACTTGCACGCACCGTCTTCCGGGCGGAAAATGATGCGCAGGGCACTGGTCCCCACCCAGAGCGCGCAGCCGCGGCTCTCGGGCTCACGGTTGGACCACGTCTGTAATTTGTAGCTGTGCTGGCTCAGGGCAGGGCGTGTCGCGGCTCGCCAGCCAGTGGGGAAAAAACTTCCAGGACCCGTGCTCCCTGCTCCACAAGTGCTCTTTCTGCTTCCCACATCCGAGGTAGAGTCCGATCTGTCGTTTTCCCATTTTTAGAACAACTTAGAATCTTCTGGTTCTGTAGTTTGGCCTAAGCAAAATTCTAAATATCAGTTTTAGACATTGAAACAAAACCAATTATTTATACACTGTCTTTTGCTCCTGAGCTTTGGGCTCTGCCATTCCAGGGAAAAGAATTCTGATTTTTAAAATTGTAAGACTGTTATTTAATTTTCAAAACCACGATGAGAACATTTTAATTCGTGTTCCAGGACTTCGTGCTGTTAAAATGACAGGTTTAACGCTTAGCTATGGTGATAGTTAGCTCCTTAGAAATTACTGGTATATCTCATTTCTATTACAGGTAGTTATTTATGAAAAGCCTTTCTTTGAGGGAAAATGTATGGAATTAGAAATGGAAATGTGTAGTTTTATCGTGGAAGGGAGTGCAACGGAAGAGGCTGCTGACGAGTGTGCGCCACTCGCGTCTGCGGGGTCCGTGAAGGTCCTCCGAGGCATGTGAGTACCGGACGGCCGGACTGGGCCTGTCGGGATTGCGTTCTCCCTCCGCGATCAAGGAACACAGTGTTCCCCTCCCCCGCCCCGCCCCAGGGACAATCCAGATTGCATGGCAGAGAATTTCAAACATATTTTTTTCTCAGCCAGTTGGGGCCTGGGTTTGTCAGCCGTGTGAGCAGCTGCTCTGGGGTCAGTTAGCTGAGCAAGGCTGATATGTTGGCCCATCCAGATTGATCAGATCTGCAATCTTGTGTACTGATACTTTGGTCCAAACAGTTAAACTGTTAGTTTGCTTTTTTTTTTTAATGATTGTATTTTGTACTTTATATATCTCATACATTTCCTTTGAAAGTGTACACTTCCAAGTGGCCTTGTAAATACCCAAAAGTACAGACTTTGATTACTGTTTGAAGAACATTTATCCAGTTTTATTTGCTGATGTCTTTTGGAGTCAGTTCTTATTAAACACACACTCACTCACTTACTCACTCACTCTCTCTCCCCTGGCCTTGTTTATAGAACATTCTGCTTCCTGGGGCCCCACTCTAGGCCTTGCGGCCCAGTCTCTTAACTTTTACAGAAAAAGTCCAATAGTCTTAATGCAGGAGTCCATTTCTAGCTTTGTAACTATTTGTATTTGTCAGTGACACTGATGTATGCACTGGGAACATTTTAACTCTCCGAGAACTACTACTCCTTCATGTCTTTTCTGCTGCAGCTGGGTTGCCTACGAAAAACCTGGATTCACCGGCCATCAGTATTTGCTTGAAGAAGGAGAGTACAAGGACTGGAAAGACTGGGGAGGTTACAGCGGGGACCTCCAGTCTTTACGACCTATATTAGGTGTAAGTTGAAGAGAAGCTAATGGCTAATATTTGGTGTTTTGGGAAAATAAGTGGCTAGCCTTTGAATTTTGATTTTTTCGCCCAATAGGATTTTTCCAATGCTCACATGATAATGTACAGTGAAAAGAACTTGGGATCCAAAGGTTCCAGCATTGACATACTAGGAATCGTTGCCAATTTGAAGGAGACTGGATACGGAGTGAAGACACAGTCTATTAACGTACTGAGTGGAGTGTAAGTGGAATAACCCATTCAGGATTTTAGAGATGAATTTTACCTTGGTTTGTGTCAAACTTTTACCTTCTCTGACATAGAGAGTTAAACTAAACATTAAATCAGTCATTTAATACCAATTGCCACAATATTTCCATAAACCGCTTTTTAAAATCTTTCTCATATAATCTTTTTTTCATGTGTAATGTAACATTGGAGTAGGCTTGGGGTTTTATGATGGAAATCTATACAGACCTACTTCCCTTTTCATTCTGTATGGAAAGGTGTCAAGTTTGTTATGATGGACATGAAATAATAATAGTGATTTAACATGAGAAGCCTGTGGTTGGGACCGAGTCCCGTCCCATTTTCCTCTGGCCCTACCTACACCTACCCCATTGTATTTCTTCACTATTCTTTTGACATAAAAATAGTTGTTTCAGTGTACCTGGAGTTAGCAATTGAATGCTTCATTAATGCTAAGCTTTTATTGAAACATGATTAGTCAAGACTCTTTGGGATGCGAGTGACAAAAACGGCATTTATTGGCCTACATAATTGAAATGTCCTGGAGAAGATTTTGCTTCAGTGGTGGCTGGGTCCTGGGGCTCAGACTCTGTCATCAGAACGTGGCCTCTCTCTGTGTTCTCTGCCCCTCGCCTGGGCTTTTTCTGCGTTGGCCTCATGTCAGGCAGGCCCTTCCCATCTGGTGGCCGGTGGTGCGTCGTCTGGCCTCAGTTCTTCCACCTCACTGCTTCCAGTGAGAAGAGCTTCTCATCCCCACAAGAGTTCCAGGTGTGACTCTGATTCTGTGGGCTTGAGTCGGGGGCACCTGCCCGAATCAGTCAGGACAGCCAGGGAGCTGGCCATGGCTGTGATACATGGCCATCGCTGCAGCTGAGATACAGGTTCAGTCCTGAAGGCACCTGTGTATGGCTGGGGTGAGCAGTTCTCAAAGAACATCAGAAAGAGTGGGCATGGATACTGGGTAGCCACACTCACAAAAGTAAGTCCATAAATGTCTACTGAAAGGAGTTCTACAAGTATTCTTATGATCCAGGATGATGTCAGTTACAATATATTAAGAACAGTATTATATGAAATCCTTTGACCTTGATTCTGTTGAAAGTGCCTGATGTTAGTTAGGTTTTTTATGTCAGGAGTATTGACGCAGGCCGTTTGAGTCATTCTAACCTCAATGATTTGTATTTCACGGGGCCTTCCACGCGCGCCCTGGAAGTTCGAGATGTGTCTACAACGTGGTGTGCCTGACTTGTGAGTCACGTTCACCCAATTCTTGTGTGGCTGTTGCTTGTGGCCCCACCTTGGCAGCATGAACCAGGGACTTCTGGGCCTTCCAGTGTTGGCAGGAAATGCTTTCTGCGGGGTCCTCTTCTGGAGCCCTGACATTTGAGAGTCTGCCATAGATGAAAGGACTGGGATGGCAGGAGTCACCTGTGAATTTCAGATCACCTTTAAAGATAATTATTTACAAGGAAAATACCCTGACTAGGCCTGTGTGGGCAAACGCTTGTATGTTGTGATGCTCCCAGGTGTGTTGGTTCAGTTAGTCAGGGCCCCGCCCCGCCCCCTGGAGGAGGAAGCGCAGAGCGGGAGCGGCGTTGCCCTGGGGCGTCTATGTAGACTGTGCGGTCTGAGTGGGAGTATTGCGGTACAGGGAGCCCATCTTTCTTTTTTACCCAGCCCTTCTTTATTTGAATGCCTTGCCTTTAAATAATGTTGCTTTTGCATGTTTCTTCTATTTTTACTCATTTCTAGTAGCATTTCCTGGCGTTGGCTTTTTTCTGGTTGTAGCAGTGGAGTTTGGGTTTGGGGGATGTTGGAGGGAGTGTGCATACACACACCACTTCCTTTTCAACTTTGTGGTTGTGGAAGGCTTGTCTGTGTGTGCCAGGGCCGACTGCTTCCTCACATTTCATTGGTCATTTGACAAGTATTTATTGAGGTGTAGTATGTGCACAGCATTATATTATGTCCTCAAAGAAGTTACAGTATTTATATAAAACATAATTATTGCTACAAAAGACATGGAAATTAAGTGCTTTGGGAATCCACGGCAGGGAGACTGATTGCCAGTGTGAACTCAGGGAAGACTTGGGAGCCAGCCCTGAGCCTGTGGGACAGGAAGGTGGAGCCGTGCCAAGACCGAGGGAGAAATGCACACCTGTTCCTTTTTAATAGTGTCAAAGAAAAATTATTTTAATGACTTTATTCTTCCTAGTAACAAAGCATTTTAGTTTGGTTCGTTCTTTCTTAGTATGGAGCTCAAAGTCAGAAAAAAAAACCTTTTTTCAGAGTCTTATTCTGTGGGTTTTTGTTTAAGTCAAGCCCTTTAGATACTCAAATCATGTGTTCTAATTATGAAGTGTGTGGACTGTTTGAAGTATAGCTTGAAAGGAAACTTTCTAGGGCAAGTAGCCATTCATGAAGACGCCACTCTGTGAGTAGCCATTCACAGGTCACGAAGCGAAGAGAACCTGGTGAGCCTAGGAGACTCCGTGCTGGGCTCCATCATCCCTGGCCACTAAGTGACCGTGTCACCTCGCACAGGTCACTTCCCAGGCAGCACAAACACCAACAGATAGTTCCACGTGATGCTTGTTACTCAACTGTAAGGTTCTGAGGGCAAGGATTTTGTCTTTTTCTTCTTTGCACATCTGGTGCCAGTTTAGTCCCTAGCACATGGTAAATGGCCAGTCATTGTTTATTGAATGGATAAATGAATTACCTTTTCTGTGTCTTTATGTTCTCCCTTTTGTAAAATGGAAAAACCAGTACATCCCTAGAGCCCATCATTAATGCGATAATAGATGTGGAAGCATCTGGAAAGTTCTTAGTATGTGTACTAGCATATAGGTATTATTCCCCTAAGCGGTGAATTGCCTGAAGAGGAGACACTTGAATGTAACAGAACTGAAAAGCTTTCTTCCTCTGGAAGACTTTATCTCTGGTAGGAAATAGCATCCAGTAAGTTGGCTTTGTTGCTTTCACTCTCTGAGTGCAGACCACTTAAAAGACAAAGGACAACATTCCAAAGGTAGTTGGATTTAGTGTTTCTGAGCATTTGTTCAATTTGGTTATTACATAGCTGTGTCATGTTGGAAATCCTGTTTAAAACAAAACTTTAGTTACTAAGCTGTAGTTTTATTTTTAAATATTTGTCAACTTCTTTTTCCCAGTGTGGTTTGTTGGGCAACAGAGACATAGCTTCCTGCAATACAGGGCGGGGCAAAAGTAGGTTTGCAGTTGTTCATATGGAAAGTGTTACAGTAATTAATAAATAATAACACGAGAAGAAACTCTGGGTTTCATGCACTCACAGCTGTAAGCCCACTTTTGCCACGCCCTGTACATTTCTGGGGGGAAAAAATTTTAATGTTGATAACAAAAAGAAATCTCATTTGCCTATTAAAAGAACTTTGACTGCTACTTCTTGTCCAAATTGTCTCCTTTTTAATAGAATTAGAAAGAAATATAGATGTATCCCCATTGGAGCTTCCTCAAGGTACAAGGTTGGATAAGTGAGAACACCAAAAGGTCCATATAGTCAAGTCTTCCAGACACATCTCTCGGCCCCTAAAAGATTAATGGAGAATCAGGAAAATTATTAAGGGTGCTGATTAGTAAAACAAATGAAGGTTTCTGTATGACACATAGTTACTCAAAGCTGTGTGATAGCTTTACTGTATATGTAAACTAGGCACCATAACAAATCAGAGTTTTTGTTTTCTTTGGCTTCCTTAGGTGGGTAGCCTACGAAAACCCTGACTTCACAGGAGAGCAGTACGTACTAGATAAAGGCATTTACACCAGTTTCGAGGACTGGGGAGGAAAAAATTGTAAGATCTCTTCTGTTCAGCCCATATGTTTGGTAAGGAGTTATTATATTTTTGTATGAAAATGTTTAACCGAATTCTGGATTTCCTTAATGTGTGCTTCTGGTTCATGTAATACCTAACACTACAGAAGCTATACTGATACTATTTTTAACAGTAATTGCTGGTCTGGGAGAGAAATGTTTCTTAAGCTGTCTGCTCTACTTATTTTCTTTTCTCTTCCCTTCAAAACTTCTTAGGATGCTTTCACGGGCCCAAGGAGACGAAACCAGGTAACTTAAAAAAATCCTATTTTTTTATAATTAGGGGCCATCCATTGAAAAGCTGAAGTTTCATGTAAAACTTCAGACATTTGGGACATTTTGTTATTGCACCCATTTTTATGCCTGAAAGCATAACTGTATTTTTAAATTCGATTTAAATTTCTTAATGCTTGATAGCATTGACCCTTATCTAAATACTTCTTATAAAATGCTGTCATTATGTAATGTTGAATTGTATCTCGTTATATTGAATCAGAGTTTACATGAATACACTCAAATTAATATTTCAAACACCACAAAGTTATCGTGATGCACAATAAAATGGATTTTCATATTTGCTGTATCTGCATTAGACGAGTATTTTCTCTGGTCTCTCCCTCAAGCCTTTGAACGCTGACCGTCTCCGTCAGCTGAAGTGTTGCATTTGTTACTTGGGCTCCTTAATGGAGGTGTTCAGACAGCCATCATCACAGGCACAAACCCCAGTGTAGCCTCCTTTTACTGGCAGACACAAGATTCTAATGCGTCAGCAAGTATCTTTCATTGAGAGGGAGGGGACTGTACTGCTTCCCAAATACAGTTTCTTGTCAGTGTTAGAACTGACTAGCCATTAAGCTGGCCACAGTGAAGCTTTGAAATGCCTCAGGCGAGTTAGGGCAGGCTGCTCCATAGAACGCGGCCCCTACTGTTGGGTTGTCCTTTGATGTCTGTGAGTGGTACAGCCGAAATAATGATCAGTATTTCTAACTGATCATTAATGGAAAAATAAAAAATGAAAGGATTTATAAAGTTCATATCAGTTTACTGTTATAAGAGTTAACTGGTCATGTTTGGGTCATCGTTTCAAATGCTGATTGCATTGATGTGTTTGCAAACTCATTTTATGTATTTCTTTATACTTTTTCAAAGATTCACTTGTTTTCAGAACCACAGTTTCAAGGTCAGAGTCAAAGTTTTGAAGAAACAACAAGTCAGATTGATGATTCATTTACTACCAGGTCTTGCAGAGTTTTAGGAGGCAGGTAAGCAAAACAGTGGACTGGCAGAGACTAATCACTGTGGAGGAGGGGGATGGAATTCACACATCAGCAAGCATTTAGCAGTACCTTCAGGCGCTTCGTCCTACATGAAACCACCAAGGAATATGAGACCCTGGAAGTACTACAATGTACTTTGCAGCAGCTGAGTGCTGGACATCACACAAGGCGATCAGTGTGGGTTAGAGAAGTTAAAGATCATCTCGTGGGATTGGGACCAGGTTCTCTACTCGCTAGGCCTATCTCATCATCCATGAACGGACTCTGAATAATCACCAAGGCATGTCCCAAGGTAGATTTTTTTCAGGTAGAGAGTAAGATAGACTTTCTGCACGATAGGCAAGCAAGTGGCTGCAGGGGAGTTGGTGTGTGTGCTGATCAGGGAACATTCCACCCTCTCTAGCTGGGAGAGGGGAGCAAGTTTCGGAGGGTGGGGTCCGGTCATGAAGGCACCCTTGAGCACATGAGTTCAGATGGATGCCACAGGAAGCACACAGGAAAGGCAGCTAGCCCCAAGTGCCGTCCTGAAAACAGTGGTTCTATAAAGGCTGGAGAGAGGGGGGAGAGCCCAAAGTCAGGGAGAACTTGGTCAGGAAACCCTTGGAGCCGCTCGTGCCAGAGGCGATGAGGATTTCAGTCCAATGATAATAGCAGTAATAGTGCCATTATTCATGTAGTTCCTCATGGTCTACACTGCACCACCTTGTCACTTAGCATGACGAAGTGCAGAGCATGGGCCTTGCATTCAAACGCAGATTTGCGGTAAAGCTTCACCGTGTGTAAGTGCACACCTCCACCTCGGTCCGTGCTCCTCTTTGTCACCTCCCCTGCCTCATCCACTGCCATCAGACACAGATTTTTTGTTCATTTATTGTCTGTCTCAGCTCACTTAGAGTGTAAACTTCACGATGGCAGGGACTTTGTTTTGGCCCCTGTTCTATCCCCACCAATGGAAAAATATTTGACACACTGTCAGTCCTTCATAAACATTTTTTGGAGTTTTTAAAAAGCCCAACTCTTCTGGGCTAGCATGGTAAATCAACATTTTATTAATAGTGCTGAAGCCCTGAGGGGCTAAGTTACTTAGGTCACGAAGGTATTTGACCTCTGACTCAGTGCAGAGATGCAGGCAATGAGGATAAAGGAATGTGAGGGCAGTTTGGGCAGAAATCCAGACCCAGGAGCCTGACTAGCTGGGAGGGCTGAAGGAGTATTCAGAGAGGCTCCAGGGCCTGACAACACTGCACTGGCTGGGTGGACGTGGTGCCCATGAGTGGAGCGAGGAAGGCCAGAAGGTGGGGAGGTAAACGCATAAATCATTTCATGGAGAGGGGTTTTATTTTCCAAAAGCAAAGCTAACAACTGACTTATGAGTAACTGTTTGCCACATGATTGAATGCAGAAAATGTGTCCAGATATATTTGAAGAAAAAATACTGTTAGCCACAAGCATTGTTGTGTTATAGAAGGGCACCTCCAACAATCAGACTTCTTGAATAGAAGTACTCAAATTGCATACTGTACACATGTATGTGGTTTTTCCTACTGTAGCTGGGTTGCGTATGATGGAGAAAATTTCTCTGGTAACCAGTATGTGCTGGAAGAAGGCCACTATCCATGTCTCTCTGCAATGGGATGTTTGCCTGGAACAACTGTGAAGTGTCTTCGTTTTATAGATGTTGTAAGTATGTCCGTGTGAATATAGCATCACGGAGATGCATGGCTCAGAGCCGATGGTAGGAGAAAGAAACCAGCAGGTGGACCTACTCAAGCTTAAAGTCAGAGGCAGAAAAAATAATTGCAGTAGAACTTTCTTTTTTTTAAAGTATATTGATTATACTATTATAGTTTTCCCAGTTTTCCCCCCTCTATCCCCCCTTTGCCCTGCACCCCCCGACCCTCCAGCATATCCCCCTCTTAGTCATGTCCGTGGGTTGTACGTCTAAGTTCTTTTACTTCTCCATTTCCTATACTATTCCCAACCTCTCCGTCTATTTTGTACCTACCAATTATGCTTCTTATTCCCTTTACCTTCCCCCATCCTTCCCCTCCCCGTCCCCACTGATAACCCTCCATGTGATCTCCATTTCTATGATTCTGTTCCTGTTCTAGTTGTTTGTTTAGTTGTTTTCATATTTTTTTAGGCTCAGTTGTTGATAGTTGTGAGTTTGTTGTCATTTTACTTTTGATCTTTTTCTTAGGTAAGTCCCTTTAACATTTCATATAATAGGGCTTGGTAATGATGAACTCCTTTAACTTGACCTTATCTGGGAATCAGGTCTTTGCCTTTCATGACTTTGAATACTTCTTTCCAGCCCATTCTTGCCTGCAAGGTTTCTTTTGAGAAATCAGCTGATAGCCTTATGGGCACTCCTTTGTAGGTTCTTGCTGCTTTTAAGATTCTCTCTTTATCTTTAATCTCAGGCAACTTAATTTTGATGTTCCTTGGTGTGTTCCTCTTTGGGTCCAATTCCTTTGGGACTCTCTGGTCTTCCTGGACTTCCTGGAAGTCTATTTCTTTGCCAGATTGGGGAAGTTTTCACTATTTGTTCAAATAAGTTTTCAACTTCTTGCTCTTCCCCTTCTGGCACCCCTATAATTTTAATGTTAGAGTGTTTCAAATTGTCCTAGAGTTCCCTAAGCCTCTTCTCATTGTTTTGAATTCATGTTTCTTCATTCTGTTCTGGTTGGATGTTTATTTCTTCCTTTTGTTCCAAATCATTGATTTGAGTCCCAGTTTCCTTCCCTTCCCTGTTGGTTCCCTGTATATTTTCCTTTATTTCACTTTGGGTCACCTTCATTTATTCCTTCATTTTGTGACTAAGCTCAATCAGTTCTGTGAGCATCCTGATTACCAGGGTTTTGAACTCTGCATCAGACAGGTTGTCTATTTCCTTATTACTTAGCTCTTTTTCTGGAGTTTTGATCTGTTCTTTCATTTGGGTAATATTTCTTTGTCTTGATGCAGCTGTTAGGTTGTAAGGGGATGGGGCCTTAGGTATTCACCAAGACAGGGCAACCCTCCTTGCTGTGTTGTGGCACTGTGGGGGAGGGGCCAGAGAGGGAACAACACGGCTCACTTGCTCTGCTCTAGCCCCACTTTCCAACGAACACTCCTGTGTGAGACTGGGGGTTTCTCCCACCACGGCAGCCCTTGCAGTCATTTACAGCTAGCTTTAGGTTTTAATTTTCCCATTCAGCCAGCCCTGCCTCGCCCACACAGTCCGCTGCCTTTCCAGGCGTCCTCTCCACTCAGATGCCCATCTTCGCCCCTCCTGCCCTCCTACCAGTCTAGGTGAATGTTTCTTTAACACTTGGTTGTCGGAGTTCCATGCAGTTTGATTTTCTGGCACTTTGGTTGTTCATTGATTTTAGATTGGTTGGTATCCTTCTTTTGCTTGTGCAAGGAAACAAAGTGTTTCTACCTACTCCTCCATCTTGGCCGGAACTCAGAACTTTCTATCCTATAACTTTTTGGTCCCTTTTACCTCTTCAACATATAAATTGTTTTTGTTTTCTTAGGCTTTGGGTGCAGTTTTAAATAATATGCACCCAAGGATATTTTAACTGATTCTAGAGAAAGGGAGACATCAATTGCCTCCCATATGCACCCGCACTGGGGATGGAACCCACAACCTAAGTATATGCCCTGACCAGGAATCAAACCTGCAACTTTTCAGTGCATGGGATGATGCTCCAACCAACTGAGCCACTCCGGCTAGGGCTTCAGGTGCAGTTTTGACTCAGTCATGGCACACAGCCATCATGGTGTCAGTCCAAGGCCCCTCTCCTGTTTTTTTCCGTTTCATACCGATCCCTATTTCCATTCCTCTCCCCTTTACAGACACCAATTCTAATGTGTGGGATACAGCTTGGATATCCTTATAAAATGTATGTTTTTAACAAATCTGTATATAGGCTTTTAATTTATGTACAGTATTATGCTGTCATTCTCATTACATTATAAACATAAATTCATACTTATATTAAAATTTTTAAGAGCTGTCCATTGTGCTGTATGTACGTCTAGTTTTTTATTCTAACTGGTGCAAGTATTCCACCACATTTAATTTACTTCATTCTCTTCTGTGTGTCCCTGCAGGCCTGTGCGGGGGTCTCTTGGGCACACAGAGTAATGGGTGGATTTGCTGGGATGTGGGCATGAATGTGCAGCTTCACCGAGTGCTGCCAAACTCTGCCACTTCAGATTCCTGCTGGCAGTGCATGCCGGTTGGTTTCCGGCCTCATCGCCATTACTGAGTATTCCGGCTTTCTAACTTTTGAAGGAATCAGGTAGAGAGGATTATTTCGTTGTTAATTTGTGTTTCACTGTTAGAGAGGTTGGTACCTCATGTACTTATTAGTCATTCAGGTTTTCTGTTCAGTGACTTGCTTGTTGATGCCCTTTGCTCAGCTCTTTATTTTCTAGTTTCTTGTATCTTTTGTTGTTATTGATTTGCAAAAATTCCTTGTAGTTTTAAAATCTAATACTCTGTTTTAGAGATTTGCCATCAAAGACTTCTCCCGGTTTGCCACGCATGTGCTGATGCAGACACAGTGCCCCTTCCGGGACAGAAATCTTTGACTTGGATGCGGCCACAGCAACAGGCGCTAGAACAGAACTGCGAGACAGTGTTCGGATGTTCATCTGGGTGGGCAGTTTTGGAAATAGTTTTCGGTGGCTGATCTCTCATAAAACGCTTTAAACCTATGTAGTTGATTGTAGGGTTCATTGTTGTTGATTTCAGTTTTAAAGGCAGAAGTAATATGTATGAGTTGGCTTTATCACATCCTTTCCTGGCTGTTCAAATAATCACAACGTTGGCTTTTCTGGAGATGTGAAAGTAGCAGCCGTGAAACGTGGAACGAAGTGGTCAGATTCAGCAGCTTACGGATACCACACAAACCACCTCTACACACCAATCTGCTCTGTTTACTGGTCAACAGAATCCACATGTCAGGGCACAATAACACAAATGAAGCAGTAAGTCCCACACCCATGCCACAAAACTTTAAGCAGGTAGGGAATTTTTGATGTATCATTCATGATTTCAGGATTGTTATCATTAGCGCTTACTCTAGGGTCATAAGGGTCCGTGATTTGAAAATAAATGACAGATTGAACATCTTGTATTTTTCTCTCCTCCTAACAATACTCCTCCAGGAAGGTTTGGGAGCATGAGTGTGCAGAACCACTGCCCACTGATGATTAAACACTCGGCCCCAAAGCCTGCAGTAGCCCTCGGACCCTTGCCACATGTGTCCATAGCTCTCCGGTCCCAGCCCCTCCTTATCCCAACAGAAAATGGCAGGATTGACAAGAAATCCATTAGACGTGTCAATATTCCAGGCATAGGTACCCACCCTTTGTGCCCGGGATATCCCCCACCCTTCATAACACTGTCTACACTCACCTGCCTATCTGTGCAGTAGGGAGACCTCCGGCCCCTCCTGCCTTCCTCCTCCTGGCTTTGGACTGAACCAACCCCCAGACTTCCTGGGAGGAGAGCTGATGGCTGGCTGGGCCTGTGTGGCCAGGTCTCGTACTCTGTCCTCCTAACACGATGATTTTTGCCTAAGTTCAAACTGCAGTACTATCAAAGATGAGTAACAGGACATTATTTTTGTTCCTAAACAGGAATTGTCTGAGCCAACCATTATTCTTTTCGAAAGAGAAGACTTCAAAGGAAAAAAGATGGAACTTAGTGCAGAAACAGTTAACCTCCGATCCCTAGGATTCAACACACAGATCCGCTCCATTCAGGTGCTAGGTGGCATGTAAGTGAGTTTCCTACTTGTCTATTCACTGAAAGAGTTGACCTTAAGAATTAAGTTAGATCATCTTTCTTTCTCTCCTACATTACCTCAAACAAAGTGGCATACAACCCCCGTTGTCTGTAAGGGTTAATGATTAGGCACCTTCACAGTGCGCTGTCCTCACTGGGGAAGGCCCTGTATGAGGCGCCCTCCCGCCTCTCCCTCCAGACTCTTCCTTCGTCAGGGCAAGGACTGTGTCTCTGACGCCTCTCAAAGTGCCGAGGGGGCTGATCGGCACAGTGGTGCTCTGCAAATTTATCGAGCACCTTTTTAGCAAGTAAGAGAGAGCTTCTTTTTCTTTTCCCTTTGAAAGACTAAAGCCCTTTGATTCTGGAGTAAGGGCTGGGACTCTCCTTCAACCAGGAGTGACCGGCAGACACTGAGCACAGTGATGAAAGGTCAGTGCAGGGAGATTCCGCTCAACCTGGAGTGACTGTGAAATTAAGTCAGATGGGAACACGAGTAAGGACTGCAATGTAATGAGTGTTTTTAAGAAAGTATTTTTCTTTCACTTAAAAACAATACGTGTAGTCTAGCTATATACAGCAAATGTTGAGTGGACCATAGCTGTTTAGAAAACGATTATTTAGGTCCTAGAACTATTGGTGATTTTTTTCCAAGCAGGTTTTAATTTTAGACTTCCAGGATTAAAAGTCAAGAACATTGTCCCCTGACATAACACGTCAGCCAGAGGGAGGCTGTTGGCTGCTTGCAGGCGTGGGGTCCATACTTCCTCCCGTGTGGGCGGTGGCATCTCTGGGAGACCCGAAGTGCCTGTAGCAGTTTTCTGGATTGAGGGAGGTCATTCTCATTTTAAACAAAAATCTGGGTTGTTTTTATTTAGCTAACCCTCACGATAGTACTTTCCACATGCCACACACTAAGAACTTTACAACCAGGAGCTACTAAATACAAGGTCCGCCCTGACAACTGGAAACGCTGTGTGGACGCTCGCGGGAAAACCAGGCCGCCCACTCACACACCACCCCCATGTCACTGCCTTAGTGCAGGAAAAACTGACCTGTTTCTCTTCAAGAACGGCTCTTCTTGGCATAAATATGTACCGAGAATGTGCTACTTGTCAAGAAACGGGCACCTTAAGTGTTTTAGAAAAACAGGCAGGCCCCCCCCACACCCCATGTGTATTTAAAGTGTAAAGCTCAGTCTAGAAATTGGAATCTTTCTACAAGTATAATTGGGGCTCGTTGTCAAGTGGATAGTGCCGCTTACTTGGGGTTATCTGCCTCCTTTTACAGATGGGTGACTTACGAGTACGCCAGCTACAGGGGCCGGCAGTTCCTGCTGTCACCAGCAGAAGTACCGAACTGGTACGAGTTCAGTGGCTGTCGCCAAATAGGTTCTCTACGACCTTTTAATCAGGTATTCCTTTTCTTCTCCGTGCCTCGAACAGATCCTCGTCTGAATTTTTCTTAAATGTAATTCAACATTTCAATTTCAAGTTTAAGTCTGAAATTTGTCTCTCCCTTCACCACCCTCCATTTCTGAGTTTGGGCTGCTTCTGGAGAGTGCTAGGAGGTCGTGACCACTTCCAGAATGCTATCTCGCCTAACACCAAAACGTGGCGCATCCCAAGACCGGGTTGTCCACGGGCAGGCTCCCTGCCCCAGGCACTTGTTTGACATTTCATCAGAATCTCCCTAAGGCCTGTGGGACTCGAGGACATAGTCATTACCACTCACCAACCCTCACCCTGGACCTGCCCTGCTACGGATGCTTGTTCAGTGCTCCCAACGGCACAGCGTACACGTGGTCATTGCTGGGGTTTTTGTCTTCTAGAAACGAGTTTACTTCCGACTTCGAAACAAAGCAACAGGGTTATTCATGTCAACCAATGGAAACTTAGAGGATCTGAAGCTTCTCAGAATACAGGTCATGGAGGACGTGGGTGCTGATGATCAGATCTGGATTTATCAAGAAGGATGCATCAAATGCAGGGTGAGCTTTTAGGGTTAGACAAAGGTCTGTGACAGCATCTGTCAAGTTCATGCTGCTTCATGATGCCTGGAGCACTTTCAGAAATAAATTAGGTTTTTCATAAAAATACCTCTTAGCTCTTACAGAACCAGTCTATTAACATAAAATGACAGGTAAATCTAACACTGATCCAAGACAGAATATTTATATCTATACTTGATTATTATAGAGTAATAGAAACTTACTTAGTAGTTTCTACTAGGTGTGGAAATTTACTATAAGCCCCGACATTGTCAACACGTATGGCCCTGGGTTTGCTCGCACTCTGGAGGACCTCGGACTAGAATGAAGGGGGAGGAGGTGCCACCCTGTGTGAGCCACAGTCCATTGTGAAATGGACTGTCACCTTGTGAAATGGAAAATGCCCCCTCTCCCTCTCTCATTGCTCCAGCGGGAGCACACATTTAAGAGCTGAATGCAGTAAGATTTTATGAGAGGACCTCCCGCTTCTGTTGTAGATATTCGTTTTAACTTCTTGATTTTATGGGCTTGACTGCTTGCTCTGGGCTCTTCCCTACACTTGGTGCCCCGTGAGTCAGCAGCAGGCTGGGAGCCTAGGAGAGGTCTGCTGTGCCTGAGGGCGCAGCGCCCTGCCGGGAAGCCGAGGTGCTGTTCAGACTTGCACGGAGAGAACAGCAAGGGCTGTGAGAGAGAAGCATACAAAAGCCCATTTCTGCCTCTCCATGATCTTAAACAATTCAAGAAAATGGAGCCTTTCGTCGATTATTTCTAACAAATATTTCAGTGATGTTTTTAACAACTTTGAATTCAATAGGCCAGTGCGAAAGAGGAGAGTGTCCTGGGCTATCCTGGCCCTTTTATCTCAGTGTGGAACAGCACACGCACACGGGTACTTGCTTCAGCCACGTGCGAGGTCCCGTGCACACGTGCCTGCCGCACCTCGTTTGCATGTAATGGCAGGTTCACTTCAGAGGGCCCATAAAATTTTTGCGTGCAAACACACTTTACTGCATCTGTATGTCCTTTATTGTTGGATGGCATGCCTTTTTAGAAAACTTGACATTTGTCATGAAGGAAAGAGAAATGAATAAATGGATTATCAAGCTTTAAAATGACAAAATGTCCATTCAGCCATGTCAGTGCTGCAGCAGTCTTCAAAATTAGAGACGCAGCTGCATTCCGGAAGGCTCAGGCCGAGCAGAGGTTGTCAGGTCAGGGAGAGTTAGCGACAGACCCGGCCTGACAGACAGTCATTTCTGGGAGGGAAAAGTATCCTGAATAGGCAGTTTGGATGTTCTCCGGCTTCTCTTACTAGTAAGACGGAGGCTCACAAAAGGCAGAAGTCTCTTACAGTGGACAAGGATAGGGAACTCCCCATCACTCGTGTCATCGGAACTGAAGGGCATAAATATCTGCTGTCTGGTCCCGTCACCCTGGCTAAAAGCCAAAATGCCTCATGCTGTGCACAGGAAGCTGGGCTCTGTCTGGGATGACCTTAAAAATTAGTTTAACAGGGAACGGACCGCAGTGGTACTTGAATGCCGTGTCTTTCGCACCCACAGATAGCGGAAGACTGCTGCCTGACCATCGTGGGGAGCCTCGTCACCGCGGGCTCCAAGCTGGGCCTGGCGCTTGACCAGAACGCCGACAGTCAGTTCTGGAGCATGAAGTCAGATGGCAGGATCTACAGCAAGTTGAAGCCAAATTTAGTTTTAGATGTCAAAGGTAAGGATCCTCTCCTTTATTTTCTTTCTTTAACTAAAAACCTCGTCTTTACTTCTGAAAATGTGAGCCTACTATCGTGAGTAGTAAGATCCCTTGCTGTGTGTTGGCCGCTGTGCTCCACACTCTGCGTTTTCACGTGATCCTCACAGCAGCCGTGAGAGGCCTGTTACCCCTCCCTTCCCCCACTTCCTGTCCCATTTTGCAGCCCCCAAAATGAGGCTCACAGGGTTAATGAGGCTCACAGGGCCGTAAGCCAAGGGAGGTCTTCAAACCTTTTATTTTATTGTACCAGTGTGAGCCTAAAAACCACAAGTGAAAAGGCTGCGATCTCACTTAGGATAGTCAGTGATTCTCATGTCTGTGCCTGTGACCTTTTACTGAAAAGACCCAAGATCTAAGAGGAATTAAACAACACGACCAAGAGGAATCCAACTGATCACGTGCTCACTGAAAATCCACTGCAAACTGATGGTGCTCGAGAAGAACAAATAATTTTAGGACAGTATTTCCCAAACTTTTATCTGCAGAATCACCTAGAGGACTTATGGAAATACAGACAGCTAGGCCGCACCCTCAGAGTTTCTGACACGGTACATTCTAGGGTGGGGCCTGAGAATCTGCATTTCTAACCAGTTCCCCTTACTGCTAGGAGTCCCACTGATAATTTAAAGCCAACGTAAAACAAAGCAAAACTTTCTAATATAGACATGGGAATACACTTAACTGTTGTTGCTACTGACAGACAAGCAAATGAAGACGTGTTTTATTCATGTCATGTGGGGTAATTTTGTTTTAAATTATTAATGGAGACTTTCTGTTTCCTACGAGGAAAGCCAACATGATTATGTTTATAAATTTAGTGAAATGGTTATGATATAGCCTTACTATTTCACATACTTCATTTTTAAAAGCTGCTAGAAAGTTGGCTTAATTTTACTTTAATCAGGGCTTCTGGCTAAAGCTGTCATTAAACATTGATGTAGGGTAAAGAAACAGCTGCTACTTGGTTTTAAAATATCTTTTCTGCATATCGGAGAGTAAGCGGGAGCATTTCAATCAGGGGCTTTGGTGACTGCCTGGGGAGCCAGAGGGGCCGTCACTGTGGGTGACCTCCAGCTGGATCGAGTGGCCCACCCATGTAAGGATGGGATAAGAATTCACAAAGAACCTGAGAAGCTGGAGAGGGGCTCAGAGGTGAACTCTGTATGAGGCAAAGGGAGAGTACTTCACTTAGGGAGCACAAGCTACGCAGTATGTACTAGGCAAGATGAAATGCCAAGATATAGGAACATAAATAAAAATTTGGAAAATGAGTATAATATACCTCCTTCACATTACATCAGGTCCAAGATCTGCCACTTGTAGAGCCTGCAGATGATCAACCTGAGGTTCAAACTAGTCAAGAATCTCCGCACCAGACCTTTCTTTATTCTTGTTCTCATCAAAGTGTGAATTGGAGCTTCTCTGTCTATAGAAGAGTTGTATAGACAAAACTTCCAGAGAAGCCAAAGAAATGTGACCACATTGGAAATGTGGATGTTTTTTCTTACAAATGTGGTCAGCTTCTGCTATCTGGGGTTAAAGTCATAGCAATCCCTATGAGCTAATTTCTTAGAACAGTTCTTTCGCTCTTCCAGCATGTATGTATCGGGCACCCCCTATGTGGAAGGCTCAAAGTGGGGGAAAAAAGGATACTACCTTGGCTTCAGAGAGCGTACCATCTAGAGTGCCAGGCCTGCTGGACTTCTTCCCACTTGCTACATTAACAGCTGGCCAGGAGTACGGATACCTGGCTTCTGGTCTTGACTCTAGCGAGTACTATGGAATTCTAGGAGGTTCCTCCTTAGGGCTTAAAGTCCCAAAGTCCCTCCTAAGATGTGCTGAAATTAGTCAAATGCCTCTTGAGTAAAGATAACAGCTGTATGTTTGTGAACTCTCAGTGTATCTAGTATGGTAGCTGATGTAGTGGCTTGTTAAACTGGATGTAAATTTGTCTCAGGATGCGGGAGAATGGTGCCACCTTGTGGACAGGAGCGAGTAGGGCCACATACCCCACCCACTTGCGGAGGAAATACAACCGCACCCCTCCCTCCCTGTGGTGCACTGGATAGGAAGCCACGCGTGCTCACTTTAAAAACATCAGATGTCTGGGATGATTTTAATTCTCCCCAAGGGCAGAAGAATAAATCAGATTATTTCTCAATAACTTTTAGTTTTCATGATGTTAGAATTAAGCTGTAATATACACAATAAGTAAATTAAAATATGTACTATAATCTTGAAGAACGAAAAAGACATTGTGACCCTAAGATAAATAACATTTCCTGAAACCTCAGTGGAGTGTGTGTGTCTCGATGGACACAGCGGGGTTTCCAGGCGGCGGTAACTTTCCCTTTGCCGCTGCAAACTTAAACAAGGCCCAGGGAACACTGCCCCTGCGTTCCGTCCTACACCCAGCTGTGGGGACTCCAGATTATCGATGACTGTAAGCCAAACTCCTACTAGAGGACTACTGGATAAGCGATGATTTCCTTCCCCACCTACCAAGATCTGTGGTCTAAGTTATCAGATCTTCTGGATACTTTAAAAAGAGAATGACATTTAATTCTTACCTTGAGGCTGCAGTATGATTTCAATACCAGTCACACTGACCCTGAAACCAGATGGAGTCTTTGGTGCAGAGGCTAATGCTAGAAAAGGATAAGGTATTTGCCCTGGCCGGGTGGCTCGGTTGGAGCATTGTACGGTACACCAAAAGTTTGCGGGTTGGTTGGTTTGATTCCCAGTCAAGGCACATACCTAGGTTGTAGGTTCCATCCCCAGCTGGAGTGTGTATGGGAGGGTAGCCAATCGTGTGTGTGTGTGTGTGTGTGTGTGTGTCTTATTGATAAACATATCCTGGGCGGAGGGGGGTCGATTAAAATTAAAAAAGAATAAAGTATCCCTCTGAAAGGATGTTTGTTCCACACTGGCAAAAATACTCAGATGACCCTTTTGTTAATGCTTCTCCACTGAAAGCAAGCCGTGAGGCTGTTTTTAACGCTGAAGTATCTGACCCATCTATTAGGCACCCTTGGAAACTACCCTTACAAACATTCCGGTGAGAGGGAGTTTACGGAGACCATACCAGCGGGACCCAGCGTCCGAAATGCTACAGATCTTGATACACCAAAGCCTTTACTTTGGGGTGTGGTTCAGACCTCCCCTCTTACCTAGTGGAGCCATTTTCATTGTTGGTGCAAACCTGTTCCACCTGACAGCCATTCCACTACCACCAGGTCTGCCTGTTCTTTTCCTCACTGGTATCTTGGATCCACGATCTCACCCCGGAATATGTTCCAGTCTCTTTGCTCCTTTTCCATCCTTTGCATTCTCCCCTGCCCCCCACAATTTCAGACATCTTAGGGCTGGGGACTAGGTAGTAAGACTTGAGTAGGAAAAGAAGCCCCAGCAAATAGGAAATCCCTTGTGGAGTTGCTGGTGCCCTTATCACGGGATCTTTGCACATTTGCCCACTGCGACTGACCCTCTCGGACCCGGGTGCATTTCGGGGTCCCCCCGCCTTGTCTCCTTGAGGCACATTACACCTTGGTTACTTTCACTTCAGTTGTACTGGCGTTGGAATAAACTCCGTCTGCTGCAGCCCCTTCACTGTGGGCACGTTTCCTTTTATCATCTTCCTTTTCCTTTTCAGGGGGTGCACAGTATGATCAAAATCACATTATCCTCAACACCACCAGCAAAGAGAAGTTAACACAAGTGTGGGAGGCCATGGTCCTGTGAACCCGAGTAAGGATGCAGGAGGAACGTTCCTGGAGGACGTGCAGCTCTGGAAGAACCGAGAGGAAGTGGCACGCCCCCTCAGTAACTCTATACTCTGAATCACACAACAGCTGGACAGTCCGTCCGGGGCAGTCGTCTCGCCTCACCAGAAGGCTCTAGCAGTTCTAAGCCGATGGCCTGACCTGTTCTTCCTTCATGTCTTGCCTTTCATTTCCTTTCAGCAGCTGCTTAAACAGGTTGCCTCATTAGCAGCTTTTGGGTGTTTTGAAAAAAATATCTCAAGACTTTAAGACTACATACACTTTAAATTATTTCCAAAGATAGTGGGAGAGAACAGGAACAAATTTTCTGACTTTGTGGACCTACGAATCCCTTACACTTTACAGGGAAGTATAAAAGCTTAAGTTTGTAAGGTAGATACTGTTTAGCACCTGAGAAGAAATTATATATTAGGCCTGTAGTTTTGGTCCTTGACCATCTGTTTTCTGAATCATTAATGATGCTGTATAGCACAGTGGGGGATTATATTCAGGCATATTTCATAGAACTGAATAAGTATAAACAAAAAACTTCTGTTAATATTATTAGTAAATTTAAAATTTCATGTCCATGTCTGCTTACATTTATTAGCAGGATCTGAATTATTTTAACTCACCCATGGGGTGCCCCAGAATGTCCCAAGGGAGTGTTTCATGCTTTTCTTGCAAATGCTACTGGAACAGCATCATCATGACCTAATTTATTAGCCCATCCTCACTCATCTGTAACTAGTTCTGAAGCAGTCTTATGCAATCCTTTGCTAAACTCAGGTCTTTCAGCCCAATTCCCTGTGCTCCTATGCCTGGGGCTCCGTTGCCTGGAAGATTCCACAGCCACGCTCCGGGGACAGCCCCGGGGCTTAGCGTCTCGAGGCCTCAGTGGTCACTCCCTCTGGGCAGCTGAGACCAGAGGGGGGAAGGCTCAGGAGGAGGAGCGACAATGCTCTTCTGAAAGTGAAGGGAGGGAGGCCGTGAGTGATGCTTGTTGGTCAAATCTTAGAACTCTGAAAACCCTACAACCCAGCAAGCATTTCAATGAAAACAAAACGTTCAACTGCTGACAGCACACTGCCCAGATCATTCGGTGCTGTTCAAACAGTGCGCACTCTTTTTTGGGCAAAACTGCTACAACAGTCCTGGAAAACACTCTTCCTCTTTCAGTCCTGATCTGTTGTCCTTGTCACTGACTGCTGGTGCTCTTGTCCCATGAAGAACAAACCTGGTTTCCTTTTTATCCGTTCCAGTGTTTCCAGTCCTAAAACGCTGATCCTCTCTCGAGGCTGTGGTGAGCAGTGTGGTTGCCAGAGTAGTGTCTTCAGTTTTAAAATAATGTCTGTACGTGTCCAACAGCAGCCAATGTGTCTGTCTTGTTCTTGGACGTGCAGCTTGTCACAGTGTGGTGGGGCGACCATTCGACGGTGCCCTCTGTTGAATGAAGCCCTTGAATAAACTTGTCTCTGGTTAACTGTAGTGACAACACCCTTTCAGTAGCCCTCGTAACGCTCCAAGGAGAGTCAGCCGGCAGACTGGAAGCAGATGTCTGACTGCTTAGGGCAAGGCACGTTTCAGGGGTGCTGGAATAACGGCAGGGAGAGGTCCACTGACGCCCCTCTTTCCAGACTCAGCAGTGCAAATGCGCACACTGGGGCGAGTGAGGCCTGGTTTGGTTCTGCCCCACACTACCCTCCCCCCCCCCCCGGAAGGGAGCCCATGAGGGAAAGGAGCAGAGACTGTTTGGGTGGGAGTCAAAGTGTCTGTTTACAACCAAAGAAACAGTCTTTCTTTTGGGATAAATTTGTAGTGGTGAGAACAACAATTCCAGAGAAAAGCCCTCATCCAACACGACTAAATGCGTGTCTAACAGGAACAGCCCAAGTAGAAAGACACTCAGAAGCTGAACCAAGTGTCTGAGGTGCGGTGTCGATGAGCACAATAGGAGACAGACACTCCCCGGCAACGAGTGAAGGGCAGACAAGGGGTTCAAAAGCCACAGCAGGCCCTGGCTGGTGTGGCTCGGTGGGCTGGCATTGCCCTGCACACCAAAGGCTACCAGTCTGACTCCTGGTCAGGGCACACGCCTGGGTGTAGGCCAGGTCCCCGGTTTGGGGGTGTAGAAGGCAACCAATCCATATTTCTCTCCCTCTTCTCCCTCCCTTCCGCTCTTGCTAAACATACACAAATACAATCTTTAAAAAACCCTCAGCAGGCTTAGGGATGAAACACCTAAATGCAGACAGACATTAAGGTCAGAAAGTGGAGAACTCTGGACCCCAGTGGAATGGTGGAAATGTCCATGGAAAAGTCCTCAGCGAAGCATGTTTCACTGGTTGAAGGAACCCTTATAAAAAATGTAAGGGTTTTAAAAAGCCAGAAACTTTAGCATCACTGTCCAATTTCTAAGAGAGCAAACAACCAAACCACCAGCCAGATTTTTGTATTTGACCCTGAGAGATACAGAACCCTGAGGGCTACTATAGCCCCAGCTGAGTAGAGGAACAAAAACCCCGGGAAGCCTGGGCCAGATACGAGCGTGCTCACCGACGGCTCTGAGGAGGAACTGGCTTCAGTGAGCTCTTCATGCCACCACCCACCCGTGCCCCCAAAAGTCTCAGTACCTCACTAACACTGTAACAAGGAAATCAGTTTTAGCCATTAGGACAGAGGTGTCATGACAATTTGCAAATCTGGTGTGAAAGAACAGCTTGAAAAAAACAATATACAGTTTTCACTGACTTTACAGGCAAGTCCAAGTGTGGCTAGTTCCCCATCACGTCTTCCCTGTGTGTCCCCTGTGCCTGGCACACTGCGCAGATCTCTCGGCAACGGAGCGCAGGGCTGTGTAGTCAGGAAGTGCTGTGGGCGGGGCAGAGGGTGGGGCTCTGGCTGTGAAACCGACCTGTGTGCTCAGTTTAGAAGACAGGAAATTACTGGCAAAAAGTTTTTTGGCACTCACCAAATAAAAGCCAATAATCACCAAACTGAATGTTTATTTAAATGACATTAATTACAGTCTTTCCTCGTGCGTGTCCTCCTTCCACCTTCAGAAAGGCTTCTGGAACTTTAGAAAAAGGGAAGGTTTTTTCAATAACTGGCTGAATCTGTAAAACACAAGGAGAGGTTGGCTGGTAGATAAGAAAACCTACATCTAAGCAAGGCAGGTAACTCTAGTCAGCAGCTTCTTCACTCCGACAGCACCCACCTCTCTGGGGTCCGGCCGGGCACCCAAGTCGGGAGCTCACCCCCAGGCCAGGACTCCGTGACTGCGCCCGGCCCCAGCCCGCCTCTCCTCTCTGTGAGGCAGCCCCACTGCACCCCCACTCCAGCCAACGCCTGCTCTACGCTGCTCGCGCCACTCTCCCACTCAGAACCCTTCGCGGGCTCCCAAACCCGCATTCCAAGGCCGCCACCAGCCCAACCTCAGCCTCACGAGGACTGCACGCTTCACCAAAAGTCTGCTTGTCAGTATGTGAAGGTGGTGTGTTTGCACCTCTCCTCCGTGAATTCTACCACCCTTCCTGCCCAGGTCTCCCGCTACCCTTCCTGACCTCCCGGGTTGCAGTGTTCTCTCTCTGAACTGCTGTGGTGTTCTCTCTCCGAACTGCTGCCAGACCCGCGTGGCCCTCATCACAGACTGCCTGTTACAGCTGAGTACACGTCTCAGCCCCTCTGCTGTGTACGGTAAACACCAAAGTGGGCATACCTGGTTCTTACTGCATGCGGCCCGGTGGCCCCCTCACAGGCAGTGCACAGAATGAGGACAAGTTTTTTCTGTTTAAATTTGTTAAATGTTTGGATACCTATTCAGCCAGAGCTTAGAGTGTCTGTGGTATAGGCCACCTCTTTTGTATCCTCAACAACACCCAGAACAATGCTAGGCGTGTGGTGGGAGTATAGAGTATAAATATCCCTTATACTCTATGACAAAGGAGGAAAGAACATACAATGGGGTAAAGACAGTTTCTTCAATAAATGGTGTTGGAAAAACTGGACAGATACATGCCCCCCAGAATGAAACTAGACCACTTTCTTGTACCATATAGAATAATAAACCTGAAATGGAGTAGAGATTTAAACATAAGGCCAAAAATCATAAAACCCCTGGGAAAAAACATCGCTCGTAGCAGTATTTTTTTGGATGTATCTCCTTGAGCAAAAGAAACAGAAGGAAAAATAAACAAGCAGTACTGCGCCAAACTAGAAAGATTTTGCACAGCAATGGAAACTATCAACAAAAGAAAAAGACAACCCACTGAATATGAGAAGATATTCACCAATGATACATCTGATAAGGGGTTAATATCCAAAATATATAAGGAACTCATACAACTCAACACCCCAAAACCCAAACAATTCTGATTAAAAAATGGGCAGAGGACTCAGATATTTCCCCAAAGAGGACAGCAGATGGCCAATAGACAGATGAAAAGATACTGGATGTCACTGACCACCACACAAGTTTGAGTTAAAGCCACAGATGTCACCTCACACCTGTCAGAGTGACCATCGCCAGGAAAGCAGCACCGACAAGTGCTTGTGAGGACTCGGGGGAAGGGGCCCTCGTGCGCTGCTGATGGGGACTGTACATCGGTGCAGCCACTGTGGAAGACGGGGTGGAGGTTCCTAAAAATTAAAAACTGAACTATCATATAACCCAGCAACTCCACTTCTGGGTATTTACCTGAAGACGACCAAAACACTAATTCGAAAAGGTATGTTCACTCCTACGTTCACAGCATTATTTACAACAGCCACGAAATGGAAGCAGCCGAAGTGTCCCTCAGTGGACAACTGGCTAAAGCTGAAGTGCATACGTGCAATGGAGGACGACTCAGCCATAAAACAGAATGAAGTCCTGCCCTTGTGACAGCGTGGATGGAACTAGAGGGTGTTATGAAAGACAGATACCATACGATGTCACTTATGTGTGGAATCTAAAAACAAATGAATACACAAAAGAGAAACAAACTCAACGACACAGAGAACAAAACTGATGGTCACCAGGTGGGATGGGGTTGGGAGGCAGGTGAAAAGCGGAAGAGATTAATGTGTACAAATTGGCAGTCGCTAGAAAGAAAGGTACTGCACAGGAAATACAGTCAATAACACTGGAGTGCTATGCATGGTGTCAGATGGGTACTGGGAATATTGGGGTGGTCACTTCAGAAGTTATATATGTTTAATCACTATGTTGTACACTTGAAACAAATATAGTATTGTATGCCAACTGGAACTGAAAAATGAAAAAAATACTTTAAAAAAGAATACAGAAACATAAAAGAAATGGTTAATAAAAAAACTTTTTTTAATGTCACTTATGTGATAACCAGTAAGATAACTGGGAAGCAAGTTGCACGTGGGCTGTGTGGGCTGGAGGGGCACCCACCCAGGCTGGAGGATCACCCACCCAGGAAGCAGGCGCCCTGGGAGACTGCCGAACAGCGGAGCGGTTGGTCAGAGTTTACAGAAAGCCGACTTGGCCAGTTCACAGATGCGTGATGCCATTCTTACCGTATTATTCATTAGTGCTTGCCAAACGCCTCTTTCCACACCTAGGTCCCAGTGGGCACCCTCTCCCCATGCCGCACTCCGCCTTTTCAAAGCTTCGAGCAAAATCAATGTCCACAGTGGAGGAGCCCCACAGCCCCAAGGGCAGGGAGAAGTGTCAGAGGCACGAGCCAACCAATGCACGTTTTCTGAGCCTTTTCCTTTGACGAGGAAGGGGAAGAGGTGTTCCTGTGGCGTTCTGACCCTGGTGCACCTTTCTCTCGTGTGAATTTCAGCTCAGCCACCAGAAGAGCACCTCAGACTCCAAGAGGTCCCTTCTCCAAAGAGCTGAGAATTCCTTTGTACCCACAAATCACAATAAGCATGTAATAAAATAACAGCTGGTATGTGTTGTCCTCACTGTGACACGCACTCTTCTGAGGAAGCATATATAGTCTGCCTCCTTCAATCCCCACCACCAGCTTATGAGGTAGGTACTATTCCCGTTTCACGGATGAAGAAATTAAAGCACGGAGTTAAGTAAGTTGCCCATCACATAACTGCCAAATGATAAGGCAGATTCAATTGAGTACCAAGTCTGCACTCCCACTACTGCTTACTGAGCCTTTCATGTATCACCAGCTGCTTTCCACATCTACCCCTAAAACCTCAAGGCGGGAGGAAAAGCAGCCCAGGGTTGTAATGACCTGTCACAGCCTGTATCTTGGCCGGCCTCATGCTAAGGGACCATGCTAGCTGAGGATGTGGTCTGTTAGCCCTGTGTCCAGGCAACTGAGGTGGCAGGTGCTACAGATGCCACCCCACCCACCTATGGAGGTGACCCTGATGAGTAATCATGGTCCTCCCTAGCAAGCTGAGGATGACCTCAGAATCTTCCTCAATGCTGCAGCCACTGTGGACAGATCTGAGCTGGCTTGTGAGACAAAGCCTATTTGCCTTCTTTGCTTAAAGAATGGGATGCATGCAGGTTGTGTCCTGCATGTCCCTGCATGAAACCTCCTGAACCCACCATTCTCTTTAAAGCTCCTGGGACATTGTTTTCTGGATACTGACCACCTGAAAAGGAATCACCCGAATGCATGCTTAAAATACGGAATGCCTGGCCTCTGGTTATATCTAAATCAGAACCTCTAGGGATGAGGTGGAGGCGGTACATTTACTAAGCTTCCCAGGTGAGTTTTCTGCACACTAGCGTGGGAATCACTGTAGCCTCCTGCCCTATTCTTAGGGTCCCTGACTCATATCACACACACATTTATTGGTTCCACAAAGACTGACCGTGTTCCAAGTGCTAGGCACTAATCCAAAGCAGGTACACAAACCAAACACCTGAGACAAGTCAAGGGAAGAAAGGAGGCAATAACGTCAACTTGTCATTGAGCACTGGACAGCAGTGTCACAAAACCAACAGCAGTGTCACCAGAGGCCACAAAGGACCCCTGGATCACCTGCTCGACTGCAGAGTGAACTGCCCGGCTCATCTAGCTGTGTTCGCTTCGGAACTCTGACGGGAGCCCCGGGTCCAGAACTGATGACACAGGCAGCCCGCAGTGACTGTGCCCTTTAATCTGGCTGGCTAAGCCTATTGTGGCAAAGAACCCCAGAAGGCTGACTGTGGCATAATGAGTCATTCAGCTCTTCCCATAAGGGACAATGAAAAAAGGGCTTTCTATTACCAGGCAGGCAAATGCCAGTGTTGGCTGAACCTGTGACAGCAAATGGAGATTAACTGGATAATGAGGCAGTGTCTGTGCGCAGCCTCACATCAGACCCACAACGCTTGTTTGTTATGGACAAAGGATCGGGAAAAACCCAGAGAGGGGAAAGAAAGGTGACTCCCAGTGAGGCGGCGACATCTGTGTGTGGACACTGACCCTGTGCAGGGAGCCCTGTTATAAATCGGGTGGGCTCCACACCACACTTCCTGCTGCTCACGGGGCCCAAGGCTGACCAGGAGACAGATGCTGGTGGCAGCGGTGCTCATTCTAGCCTTGGACCCAAATTCGGGGCCTCCTGACTGTGCCTCACCTTCCTGAACAGAGGCTGTGGAAAGCCAGGCCCCAGGGTTTGGCACTTGTTGCCTGACATCCCTTCTAAGAAGACAGGGACGGTGGGAACCTCAGCCTCTCTTGTGGCCTGGGAATGCTGATGCCTCTGGGCAAGCCTCTTTGCTTCTGAGGCAAAACTCGCTCTGCCCCTTGAGGGCAGAGGAAAGAAAAACCCTCTCACACAGAGCACAGCAAAGCTGGTGGGGCAAGGACAGCATCCAGACAGGCGGGCAGAAGGTAGAGAGGCTTCCCCCTCAATTCCCATTTTTCAAGAGAGAATTATAGAACAGTACAATGTAAAAAGCATCTAAATACCAAGTGAGCCTATTAGATAGATTGGGAAAACGAGCTGCAAGTGGTTAAGTGCTAAGTGCAAGGTCAGAGCCACCAGCAGAGGAGCCAGTTAGGGTCTAGGACTCCCAACTGCACAACTGCATGGCCAGTGTGTGTGGGGAGGGAAGCTCAGTCCCAGGCTGCCCACCTCCTCCCCAGACCCTCCAGCCTCCATGTCTACCTCCACCAGACTCAGAAACCACAGATCTCAGAGACTGGGGTGTGTGAGGAGAGTCAGACGAATGACAGACACCAACAGTGACCTGAGGGCTCCTTGCACGTGTCCAAGCCCACACACCTGTGGACAGACACTGGGGACCCAGGGCAGGGGCAACAGGACCAGAGTTCCAGCACTGCCTCTTGAATAGGAGGGCCCTGACCTCTGAAATAGGTTCACTATTTCCAGGATTGGAATAAAGGGGATTTAAACTAAGAAGCTCTAAATAAGACAAAAGAAAGAGGCAAATTTGTTTGGATTTGTTATTTCTGGAACTTCCTGCCCCGGACAGGAAACAAACCTGGAAGATAGGTGGTGCGATACGGGCGTGAGGGCAAGGTACTCTCCAAGGAAGTACATGTGCCCATTTGGGAAAGCATCCAGGACTTGTCCCTGGGTTCCCCTGAAGAAAGGCACTCCTTCCTGCCAGCAGCTAGGAAAAGAAACTCCACCTACATCTCCCCATAGAAACAACTTTAGTAGCATCGGAAAAACATCTGTGGCATCAAGCCTTGAGACCCATGAGGTACCAGCCTTATCTGGCAAGATAACCCTCTTCCAGTGGTCCCAAGATTCGATCCCTAATCACTACTTTCTTTCTATGGAGGAGAAAATCCAGTTGCAGATAAGGAGTCTACAGTTTTATAAAGTAATTCACTGCTTCAACTAGGGCCTGGCCGTCTCAACAGGGGTCTGGGAAACCACCTGACTCAGAACTTAGTATTTTTCTTTAAAGCTATACTGTCTAATATGGCAACATCTAGCCACTACTAATTAATTTGACTTTACGTTAATCAAAAGTATTGATAAATGAAAGGAAAATTCAGTCCCTCAGTTGCACCGGCCGCATTTCCAGTTTCCACAGCCACAAGGCACAGGGCGGAACGCCACCGCTCGCCGCCGCACATGCTAGTGCGCAGTGCCGCTTGGGAGGCAGCTCAGCCTCGTCACCACAGCTCTCCACAACCTCTGGGCAGACAGAGTGCTAGTGGCCCTCAGTACATGTTTTGAATTAGATTCAAATTAGTACACAGAAACAATTCTGATGTTGGCTAAAATAAAGAAATAAACAGAGATATCTATGTCATCGCTCAACCAAGAAGCTTGGCTGGTCACCTGGGGTCTCCAGCAGACCTGTGGACATTAACTACATCGCATCAAAGGTCTTTAAGAATGACACGAGGACCGTGTGTGAAGAAACATACTCAGAAAGATGGAAGGGAACAAAGTCACGTCTCCCTCCCACACTCGATCCCCAGCCGTCTACTTCCCCTCCTCCAAGGTAACCAATACTTCAAACTTCTTTCAGATCTTTTGAGGCATTTCATGCTTGTGGTAGCCAGAGTAGCAGCCCCCAGAGATGCCCACAGCCTAATCCCCACAAGCTGGGAATATGATAACTTATTTTGCATTAGGGTCTCTGCAGATCAGATCAGGTTCAGTGTCTAGAGACGGAAGAACTAGCTGGAGGCCACAACGTAATCATGGGGGTCATTATACGGGAGAAGCAGGAGGATCAGTCAGAGAGAGGGAGCTGTGATCATGGAAGCAGAGGTCCGAGTGATGCAAGGCCATGAGCCACGGAAAGCAGGCAGCCTCCGTCTAGAGGGTGGAGAAGGAAACGCACCCCCACCCCAGCCTGTCTCCAGAGGAATGCAGTCCTGCCGACCCAGTGTGGACTTCCGACCTCCACAGCTGTCAGACAGTAAGTGCATGTTTTAAGCCACAACACTTACGGTAATTTGTAACAGCAGCAACAGGAAACTAATACATGCATATAAAGGTAAATGTGTGTAAATATTTTCCCTCAAAGCAGTCATTTTCATTAGTGGTTGATTAGTAGTCTAAAGACTCTGTCTCACCACCTTCTCTCAGTCTGAAAGATCCTGAGAAATTCAAGATTTTGTGGACAGAATTCACACTGCACCTAGCTAGTGTCTGGATGACTAAGCAAGCAGAAAACAGTGAAGATTCAATGAGAGATTTACTTTTTAACTGTTACTGTCCCAATCTTAAAGGCAGCAAAGGGTGGTAGAAGGAACTGTCCCAGAGATCATGAGACCTGGTCCCTGCCTAGCTCTGTGACCTTGAACATGGGATTTAATCCCTTAGGGCCTCGATCTCTCCCAATGTGACACAGTAGCAGGATGGGGAGTGGAGGGAGGTGAGGACGGTAAACTAGGTATGTGCTAGCTTTTCCCATTTTTAATCTCTGACTATACTAACCAATGACATATGTTTGGCCCAAATATACTATTTGCTATGGCCCTCCCACTCCCGACAATTGCTAAATAGTATAAAAACAGGAAATGTTTACGGCGTTAGCAAAACATGGCAATAAACTGCAGGTACAAGGCACGATTTCAGCGGCAGCCCGTCACACTCAGCGTGCTCACAACCGACCACTCTGTCCCAGCCTGCAGACTCACAGGACGCCTTGGGAGCACCCAGGAAACTGGTAACACTGGCTGTTTCTGACAGAGAGAGCCTCGTTGACTGAGGGACAGCAATCAGAGGAAGATTTCTTGACATTATTTTCCTACCTTTTAAATGCTGAACTTTGTAAATGTGTATCTATTTAAAAACTTAAAGTATTTTAAAAGAGTAGGCTCCTTTGGTTCATGGCTTCCAGTTTCAAAAAACAACTACGGCTCCTGTATCAGATACCTGCTAATGAGAGTTCTCATCACTCAGCCGAAGCATGGAAGAATGCCGATGCCTCGTCCACGTTCACAGTCTTTACGAACCACACGACCTGTAAGTAGACCTGTCACTCGATCCTTTCCAGTTTCCAGGTGCAGGCAGGCAATGCCCTGTTGCTCCGCAAAGCAGGAGGATGCACCACAGGAAGATGACCTCATCGTGACATCCGACGTCACGTGTCAACTTCCACAGTCCCAGAGCCCTTCCCTGCCAGAAGTTACTCCCAAGCCCAAACAGTCCTCGTCAGGAGAAGGCCGAAAGAACATTTCCTCACTCCCCCTTGTTCGAGCATACTTCAAGGGCATCTTTATTCTACTGTGTCCTTTTTTAGCCATCTACCAGTTATCGGCCAATTTCAATAGGTACATATACACAAGTTGCCTCTCTTCTCTGTTTCCTAAATAACAGTTTCCAGGTAGAGAGAAAGAGACAGTATTTTGAAAACAAAACAGCAGTGGTAAGCACATCAGCAGCCTGTGGCCGGTATCAGGACAAGCAGGATTGTGTGGGGGTTTCCACAGGACAGGGACCTCCCTAATAATGGGGCTGTGTAGATCTGTGGGCCAAGTGATGTGACGATAGTTTGTTCCATTCCTCCTAGAAATAAAGTAAGCATCCCATGTGGGGACGTGGGAAGAATACTACAAAGAGGCACCTACACAGTCATAAGGCTGAGCCCCTGTCTACCCAGTACACACCAAGACTCAGAAGTCCAAGGAAAGGCATGCAAATTTGGAACCAACAAATCTGGAAATGGGTAATAGGTCTTTACTATCATATAGTTAGTTGCTTGGCTATAATAGAATTAAAAAAGCAACAACAACTAAATGCACATAAAGCAGTAGTTCCTAAAAAACGTTCCATTCAAAAACTGAAATGGAAAGATGAAATGGGCCAGCAAGGGGCAGGTGCCAGCGGAAGCAAGCCCATCTCAAAACGTTCTTTGTGAGTGACTTAGCAGGGATCAGGCAGTGGTAATGCCGGCCCTGCTCCATCCCTGTCGCTGCTCATTGTAACATGATGAGGAACACACAACTTAAGGTGAAGTCCAAGATGAATCTTAAGCACTAAGTATGCAGCTGGAGAAGCAGCAGCACAGGACCAGGACTCAGGGAGTTCAGTTCTGGTCCCAGCCTGCACAGAGCGTGTCCTGTTATCTCTTTGAGCCTGTTTTCTCTCTGGGAAATGAGCACGATTTATCTACGACCTTACGCAACCCTCTAGGGTGGACAGGGTTCTCCACCCTGTAATTCCATATCATCTCTCAATAAAGTCATAAGTATCAGCACAAAAATATGAGCTCTCCTTCTGGGTTATCCTCCAGAGACGGAATAGCAGGGCCATTAAGAGCATGTAAGAACCCAAATAAATGGGGAGTAGCTGAGGAGCCTTTCAACCCTCAACAGCCCTGACAGGCCTTTCCACACAGGATACGATACGACCGGACTATAAGCTGCCATCCTCCCCACCACGCCCACTGCAGGCCAGACAGGAGTCCGAAAACCAACCAGCTGTTCCCACAAAGTCTCCATCCATCCTCACCCGCGTCCTGCCCTTTGACCCTCTCAGGCAGACCACTTATTGGCCCTTGATTTTATCAGGGACCAGAGGACCCGGGGCCCTGACTTCTGGTCAGGTTCTGGTGGGGTTTAGATTCCACAATGTTTGGTCTCCTTGCCCACTTGGAAATCTGCTCACCTCCAGAGCAGTGTCGTCTGTGGACTGAAGAAGCGCCAGGGGCAGTCTTATTGTAAACTCACAAGCATGCCCCCACCTCTGTGCAGGCTGCCTTCAAGGGGCCTTCTTTCCAGAACCATCACCAAAATATGAGCAACCCAGCCCTAGATCCCAGCTCTGCTAACCACCAGCGAACTGCCCATGGGAAAAATCACATGACCTCTCTGGGCCTGCCTCGTCATCTACAAACCAACAGGGTTACATGGACAGTGTAAGCTCTTTTCAGATACAGCAGTCTACGTCTATGATTCCCAAGGAGACAGAAACAAAAGCGAAGCACTTAAACTTGGCTGTGTGCGGCAGCATGTATGTTGCTCAAGCCTACCTCTGCAGAATCCCCACTGACCAGGCTTGCTGGGCAGGTCACCGAGATGACAAGGAACCCTCTAGCAATACAATGGGCTGCACATACCTTTCCCTCGTCCACCAGTTGTGCGATGTCATCTAGGTATACACCACTGGCCATGAAAAAGGCCCAGCGATAATGGACTCCTTGCCAGAAATGCTACAAAGAAAAAGAAGAAAAGGCATGTCACATATAGGAAAGGAAAACACCTGACTAAATGCCAATTCAGAGAGAAGTAGTTTCCGGGTGACCAGGACAGACAAACTGATTCCCCACCGCTGCTGCCACGACGGGTTGCGGGCCCGGCACCACGGCACAGTGGCTGGCAGAGAGTGGGTGTTCCACAAATGTTTAGTGAGTGAGTGAACCAAGAAACACCCACATGAACTCAGGCTTCTTCACCAACTTGTGACTGACAAGCAAGCAGGCACCGGACGCTCTCCTTAAAATGACAGTCTGGATATTCGTACCCTCTCAACTTCACTGTGAGGGGTCAGGGCTGAGGCCTCCAGGCCTTCTCCACGAAAGTTTGAGGAAAGCCCAGGGGCACCAGAAAACAGCTTTTTACCTAATTCAAGAATTCTTTGGGGGGCAATAAGGCACCAAAATATGACATTAGATAAGTCCAATCACAATTTTTTCTGGCTCTGAGAGTAGTAAGTTTTAGAAAAGTATAGAATTTTTTATGCATCAAGGCTGGGTCTTTCCCTATCGTTACAGCAAGTCTGAAGCCACCTAACTTATTAGGGGACAAAATGTCCCCGAGGAAAGTAAGCGAAAATCTTAGAACGAGGTGGTTCATGACCATTCTACTGCCATACCTACTTTGAATTCTTATTATTCATTATTACTAGTTTCTCCACAATACCTTGACAGCCTGACCAAACACATTTCATCAGGTGTGAGCTTTCCAGAGGCAGCCAGGACCATGCTGCCTTCCTCCCCACACCTGCCGGGACAGCTCAGCCTTCTGCTCCCTGAGCTCCCCTGCCCACCCTCAGCATGACATCAGCTACTGCGATGGCTCGAAGCCAGCAGGTGCAAGGGAACTCCCCCGCAGCTCGAGCTCAGGCCCTCTAGAGCCGTGTCATTTAGGTCACGCTGCTTCTTTCGGCCTGTTTCCTGGCCTGCAGGATGGTGGTACCACAGCTAGCGCACAGGGTTGCTGGAAGGATTACATGAGAAGGTATGTAAAGCACCTGACACATAAAAAGTACACATAAATATTTATCTGGCACTAACTGTAATGCTTACTGAAGAAGGGCTGGGACAACATCAAATCAGTGTTTAAGACTAGAATAAAAGACTAAACCAAGCTATTGTCTAGGCAGAGCTTTACAATGGCCTGCCAAGAATCACTTACTGGTTCGGCTGAGTGACCCTGTAGTTTATTGTCTGACCTGGAACAATTGTGAAAGTTAAAGGGGTCACCATCAGTAATTATCCCAAGGCCACAGGTGCAAACAGAACCAAGCTTACTCTAGAATAGGCATGTTGAGACCTGGACTCCCATCAGCCCTTGGGGTAGCAAGGCAAAGCCTGGTTGGCAGGTAGTTTGCTCTTGACCCAGAGCACCTTCAATAATACCATCGTTTTCTATGTGTGCCAGAGCATGAAAGAGGTTGGAAAACACTGGCCCGAGTAACTAAAAAAAGAAAAGAAAAAAAAAAAAAAAGAAAACAACCAACAATACAGTTTGAAGCACTGAAACTGTCCCAAGCTTAGAGGGGGCCCAGTTAATTACAATTGCAGACCTATTCATGTACTTCCCGCTAAAGTTTGGCCCTTATAAACTGCAATTAGGACAGTCTCGTAATTGTTTAGGGTTTTAAAGACGGAACAATAATAATCACAACCACCACATCTATATTTCTTTACAGCAGTTGCTCTGTAAAGTGAAACTTTTGGTCTGCAATAACAGAATTTTTATATTTTTCTCTAAGGGATCTGTGTATTTTTTCCAGGCCATTACAGGAGAGAGAGAAAACCAAAGCAGGCAGGAGAGCCTGGAGCATTACAATAAGGCTTTAACTGTGCACATTCTCAGAAAGACATCAGAAACTACTTAAAAGGTTTTCACATGAGATTACCACTATCATCTTTCAAGTGGGGGGAGGGAAAATGAAGAGAGCTGTGCCTGTTACACTCTCCGAGGACGGCTCCGACAGTTACACTGTAAGTGGTCTCACTGGGGTACAAACTGTAAAATCGTACAGAAGACTTAAACTTATATTTTAAAGCTCTTGGAAAGCCTGGATTTTGTGAAAAGGGAAAGAAGAGACAAAGGACAGTTAAGGTTCCTTTCTCTACCACAGAGCACCCTGTGGACCCTGCTCCTGGCTGCCGTGTGGATCACGAAAATAAGGAAGCCGAGAGCACAGTGCTGTGTGTTCGCCTCTACTGCCCGCATGGCCCTGAGAACTGAGTAGTGGCCTCCTCTAACCTAACTCTTCTTCACTACCGCTAAGTATTTAGTTTGTACACAATTTGAGAGACCAAAGTCCTAAATTTTACACCCCAAAAGGTCCCTGATTAATTCCTAGAATAAAAAAAAGATAAGATAATTATCAAGCTAGTTGTCTCACAAATATAGGTCAGTGGTGGCAGGCTCAACACATTGACCCACAACCTCTCACTGTAAAGAGCTTTCTACTGACTTTTCCCGGGGTCTAAAGCATTTTGTCTAGTTAATTGAATAGAGTTTACTTTCACTTTTTGTGTCACTTACTTCATTTTATCACTAATTCAGATCTTAAGCCAATGATCTGTAATTACCAACAGTGTACACTATGAAATTATATGAGCCTCTGCCTGCTTTATCAGTCCTGTAACGAAGGCTAGCCCCGATCTATGCCAGTCTCCAAGGTCCACCACACACTGATGTGTTCAGCTGGGTGTCAGAGCGCCTCACGGTTCTGGCAAGGTTGGCCCTGGCCATAGTCAGGCTGGCTAAGGAGTCTCAGGAACTCCCAGAACGCCATCGATAGCTAGAGTTTCCAATGCACTTATCCAATGGATAAGCAGTATAAGGACAGGTCAACACAATTCCAGAAAAAGCATAAGGGTACTACTAGTCTCTGTAGTCTCACTCAAGTAAGGATACAATTTCCTTCAAGTTTCTGAAATTCAAAAATTACCCATGGAATTCGACAAGTCTGAAGGCCCCGGTCTGGGAAGCACTGGCATATTCCAACCCTAACAACACAGAAACACTCAGCTGCGCATTGTCTTCAAGTTTTCACCTTCCTGTATGAGACTGTATGTGTTACCACTGGTGAAGACAGAAGGCCATCGGGTACAGGCAAGAAAAATGCAGATGTATCAGACAGTAATGAGAAAGGCTAATGTTTAATAGGGGCTTGTTATGTGCTCCACATTGTGCCAAGTTCTTCGCATGGATTTCCTCATTTAATCCTTACAACATGAAGTGAGGTGGATATCCTATCAGCCCCATTTACAGGAGAAGACATTGGGGTTTAGTGACTTTGACCTGTAAGGGATTACACAGCTACCAAATGAGGCCAGAATTTGAACCCTTGGGTGACTCCAGAGCCCATGCTGGTAGTGCACGCTTGCAGCCCCCAAGCTGAAAGAAACTGGCGAGGTGGAAACCAATTTCCAAAAGTGTGAGGCACTTGCTTGCTCTCACCAACCAAGACTCTAGTCCCTACCTTTAATGTCTTAGAGCCCACGGTGACGCCCGTCTGCAGCATGCCGTCCGCGATGCCCAGCCGGTCCATGTTCAGGAGAAAAGGAGTCACTAAAGTCACATATGTGGCTCCAGACCATTTCTTGAGTAAATTCAGGGCCCATGTTTCAGTGGCTCCACCAACATTATCAAGGATAAAATCAAACCTGGAGAGGAAGAATCAAATCAAAATATCCTTGTCGATCTCCACCCAGGGCTCCAACCCCCTTCACTCCCATCACCAGTCAGCCGCAGGGTCTCTTTCAGGGGCCGCTCACCTACTAAGCTGTGCGGGGCCATCCAGCAGGGGGCGGCCGCCTTGACAAAGGAGAAGGGGGCACACCCGCTCACCGGGCTCTGACTTTTCTCCAAGATACTCAAATGTGACTGACTTTTTGGTCGTAAAATTGTATTTTCTAATATTTAAAGATGGCTTAAACAAGTGGTTTTTGACAGGATGACTTTAGCCCCCGGGGGACATATCAGGTGATGCCTAGAGACACGTTCAGTCGTCACGACTGTGGAAGGCAGTGAGGAGAGGCACTAGCACGCAGAGGCCAGGGATGATGACAAACATCCACCCCACAGTGCACGGAACCGCGTCTCACAGCAAAGAACAACCCAGCCCCAAAAGCCAGCAGTTGAGAAACTAAGGTTGCCAAGGTTGAGAAACCCTGACTCAAGCTTTATGGGAAACTGCAAAGCTATCCACTCAATATAAGTCAAAATATTCTTTAGTGCACACAAATACTGGACTGACAAGTATATAAGGTTTTCATCCACAAGAATTATTTTCTTTTAATCCCTCTAACAGTTCAGAACTGCTTATAGAAGCATCCTCTTCACCGAGAAAGTTCTAGTTTTTGTTTGTTTGTTTCATGCACAGCATCGGGACAACATATAAAGAGAAATCAGTAGCCTGCTCTCAGTCTTCAATCCTGCTCTAGCTGCCAAGAAAACCCAGTCATAGCGGAATCCACAGGAACTGCCAGGAATTCAACTCCTTCAACTTACTCTAAAACTCTTATAATCCCTACATTCTCCCTGAAGGGGGAAAAATTCAATGAAGCTTTTAAAATGCTTTTTAAAACAAAAGCAAAGATCTATTTAGAAAACACATGCTTATAAATTAAACAAATTGATAGATAAACTCCTTTTTGGTAAATCTACTTTCTCTTCTAAATTCACCTGGATTAAGTCAACCATCAAAGCTTCTGAAACCAGCTTTGACCACCTTTGTGGACACTGAGTCTTTCATGAGACTAAACAGAAGAAGGGCAAATAAAAATGGAAGGATATGTGTGCAGGAGAACAGCCTTACTACAAGACTATTCTTTCCATTAGAAAAAATAAAAAATTCGTTTTATGAGTTTAAGTTCCTAAAGTTTCTGCTTTTAATTTTCCACCCCGTTCCCAGATTTTAAGGGCAACCTGGTGCAACAGAACAGGCACCGCCTGGAAGAGAGGTCCGGAGACCAGGCTGTGGACACAGCTCTCCCACCAAGGGTTCAATGGTATGACCTTGAGCACGCAAAAGCTATAAACCCTCTACCCCTGACTTTCTCAGCTGTAACAAGACACAGTAGAATTTAAGAATTTCAAAGCCCTTTCCTGCTGTAAGATTCTAAGATTCAAATCCAAAAAACTGTGATTTAGGAGGAACAAATTTATTTTAGGTGGATTTGGAGGCCAAACTCTAGGTAGAAGTTACAAAGATCAATTTTAACTAAAGTTGTCAAAAAAAAAAAGTAATGGCCTGCATCTGTGAGCTAGCGAGGTCCCCCCACTGAAACAAAGCACGCCGAAGGAGCAAAGAAGCGAGGCCGCTCGCCAGAGGAGCGAAGGCGCAAACTGCAGTGCAGCTGTGCAAGGCTAGTCTAAGTGCTGCAGCCTTCCCTTTGTCAGCTTCTCTGTTCCCTGGCGCCCTGCTCCAAACGTGGGTAAAACTTAGGGCAGGCACAGCGGCATGGGTTGGCCTTGACCTCAATCTCTACTGCTATTCCTGGAGGCAGCCGAAGGTATGAGATCGACCAAAACTACCAGTATCTAGAAGCCATGAAAATATACTCCTACAGAAAGCGGGTAAGAACAAATGACTGAAATGTAATCAAAACCATAAAAGCCTTTGAAAAAGCAGTAACAGCTTTCCAAATACTCCCAGATCAGCAATTTTCAGCTGGTGTGCCACGGCAGGCACACTGGTGTGCCGAGAGAATTTTAAAACACGCAGTACCTGACTATTGAGTCAGGGGCACTGACTCTTTTCCCTTAGATTGTCAAATAAAAAAATGACAACACCCAACACAACAACAGCCATCTGCTGTGAATGAATCAAAATTACACCTATTTTTTGTCAGATCAGCAAAAAAACATAATACATTTTTTGGTGTGCCGCAGAATTTTAGTGTTTAGTTTATGTGGGCCATGAGATGAAAAAGGGTCAAAATCCTAGATTTTGTTCCTTTGTTGTCCTAGATCATGCTCTCAGCTTCAGCTTTGTTCTGGCCCAGTGAAGACCAGATCAGTGAGCACTGCCCTCTCTTTCTGTCGCGGCCACAGTCAGGTCCACGGGGCCTGAGAGAACGCCCAAACCTGCTCCTGTTGGTACATCAAGCAAAACCACAGCTGGGTGCTGAGACACACCAGAACCTTCCCAAGGCTCCCACTACCAATATTTATGCTGCCTTTGCTTCTGTGAAACCCTCATTAAGCCAAAACACTAAAAGAGTGTTTAGTGCTAATCATAAATTTTCATGTGCCGCTCTAAGTTCTTCCTGTGGTGACAGATGCCACCAAAAGGAAGACACTTCCAATTTTGCCTTCAGACCTGTTACAAACCAGCAATAGAAGTTAACTTAAAAATTGGCAAAAGACCACATAAGCAAAATATCTTCATCAGCACCCATCTCATTGTGTTACTGTGCAGTACTGACATCTGAAATTAAAACCAACCTAAACGACTTCAAATGAAACAGCATGTTTTCCTAGATCCCGGCATGACCACAGCAGTGCCAAACCACCCCAGGCTTGCATCAGCAATGTCCCACCCCCACCTTCCTCATGTGACACTGTTCTGATACATACGGTTTTAAAGATTTTAACTGCTCTTCCACATTTCCCGACTTGTAATCAATTACGTCATCCGCCCCAAGCTTCTTTACAAGTTCACTGGCATCCTGAGAGCAAACTGCTGTCACATGAGCATCCCATGCTTTCATTACCTGTCAAAAAAGAGGGGAGGGGAAAGTAGAACACGGACTGAATTTTTTAAAATAGCTGGCACCACATGTACACATATCAGCCTGATCTCTAGAGAACTCTGCGTGCTTTGTCTTCAAAGAACTACAGGAAGCCATCTGTCAGAGATTAGTAAAAACGACTCGACTTTGGCTCACTTAAAAAATTCCAAGAAATAGAACTCACTTTCCCTGGACAAGACAGCCAGCCGTGTCGTCACGAAGCTATAACCACTCCCATTAGAGAAGAGTTCGATGCCTAGCCGGTATTAGAAAGTACAGGAGCTGGGAGCCTCAAGGCTAGTGCTTTTAATGATGCCAAAGGTAAGTGCCCCTACCCAATCACATGTCCTCAGAAAACGACCATTTCAAACACATTCAGAACATAAAAATGCAACATTGCTTCATTTGCATCTCCAATAAGTTAGTATAGTCTTCAGTCAGACAGGTATATTAAAGCAATCAGCTCTCAGTAATAAGTAATAAATGAAAAGGTGCTTTTAAAAGGAAATGAAGAAAATGTAGCCATTTATTTTCAAAAATGAATTACCTTTGAAGTAAAAAACCCAACTATATAATTTCCAAGATATAAAATGAGAATGTCTTATATTTTTTAAATAAGAAGGAGTAATTAGACTTAAATTTAAGAAGTAAATTATTCAGGATTAAGGATCCAGAAAGCATCCTGCTCCAAAATTGCCATGATTCTTTTCTATGACAATTTCACAGATTTAAAATGGGCCATTATCAGCCTAATTTGAGAACAGTTACTTGAAGTTCACCAAAAACTTTTTGTGCTGACAGTTACAGGTCATAGAGACCAGCTGTCTTCTCCACACTGCCCAGAGTGTCGGTTTCCTGAGCTTCCTTAATGTAAGCTGCAAAGGCTCACGGGAACAGAACAGACCTGTGTTTTGTAATAACCACTATCAGGACTTTCATAAGTCCTTCTTTTTTAAGTCCTGCTATCTGGGTAGGCATCTTTAAACACTAATGTTCAGTTTCACCTATTTCTGAATGCATGTGGTTGTATTCTTTTGTATCTGACTTCTCTCACTAACATTCTGCTTATGAGATTCATCTACTTCAGTGTGAGGGACTACACTTTGTTTTCATGACTGTGCCACATTCCAATGTAAACTGTATCACAATTTACTTATCTATTTTACTGTTGGTGGACACTGAGTTGTTTCTAGTTAGGGATAATAGATATATATATTAACTCTGATAACATCTTTTGGTGAATATGCATGTATATTTATATCTACAGAGTGTATCTTTAAGAGTGGAATTGTGGGTTGCCATAAGGGAATTATTTTTCCTTTTCATTGAATTTACTGGGTGACACTGGTTAACAAAATCACACAGGTTCCAGGCACACAATCCCACAACACATCCTCTGTGCACTGTGCTGTGTGATCAGTACCCCAGGCCAGGTCTCCAGCCATCACCATTTATCCTCCCTCCTCCCCTTCTCCCGCTCCCCTCCCCTGGCAATCACCACTCTGTAGTCCATGTCTATGAGCTTTTTCTCTTTTTATTCTTTTTTGCTCAATCCTTCCAGGACCCCCAAACCAAACCCCCTCTCTCTCCCACCACTGACAGCTGTCAGCTTGCTCTCTATGAGTTTGTCTTTATATTGTTTATTAGTTCATTTTAAAAAAATGGGCAAAGGACTTGACTGGACACTTCTCCATAGAGGACATGCAGATGGCCCAGACACATGAAAAGATGCTCAGCATTACTAATCATCAGAGGAATGCAAATTAAAACCACAGTGAGATATCATCTCACACCTGCCAGAATGGCCATCATCAATAAATCCACAAATGGCCAGTGTGGCAAGGATGTGGAGTAAAGGGAACCCTTATGCACCGCTGGTGGAAAGCAGTATGGAGTTACCTCAAAAAATTAAATATGTACCTGCCTTTGGACCCAGCAATCCACTTCTGGGAATTTATCTAAAGAAACCCAAAACACTAATTCAAAAGAATATATTCACCCCTATGTTCACTGCAGCATTATTTACAATCACCAAGACTCGGAAGCAGTGCAAGTGTCCATCAGTGGACGAGCGGCTAAAAAAACTGTGGTTCCTTGAACAATGGAATGCTACTGTGCAGTGAAAAAGAAGGAACTCTTACCCTTTGCAACACCATCGATGGACCTGGAGAGCATTATGCTTAATGATATAAGCCAGTCAGAGAAAGACAAATACTATATGATTTCACTCATATGTGAAATCTAATGAGCAAAATGAACTAACAAGTCATAAGGCAACTTATATTCAGATTTAGTTGATGAATATAATGATTTTCCTACATGGGTGTACCAATTTAAACTCTATCCAACAGGGTTTTTGACATTTCCCTTTTCCTCCCACCCACCCCTCCCTCTTTTTCTTTCTTCCATTTACTTCTTCATTAACCCACATTTACTAACAATCTCTGGACTAGGCACTGGGCACCTGTCTTCACCTGTTCAGGCTTCTATAAAAACATTCCACAGACGAGGTGGCTTATAAACAACAGAAGTATATTTCTCGTAATTCTGGAGGCTCGACATCTGAGATCAAGGCATCAGCAAGGGTGCTTTCTGCAGAGTCTTCTTCCTGGTTCATGGGCAGCACTTGCTCTGTGTTCTCACCTAGTAGAGGTGCTAGGGGGCTCTGCTGGGCCCTTTTACATATAAGGGTGTTCATCTCATTCATGAAGGCTCTGCCTGCATGACCTAATCACCTCCCAAAAGTCCCGCTTCCTAAAGCCATCACATTGGCATTAAAACTTCAACATATGAATTTTGGAGGGACACAAATATTCAGACCAGAGCAGTTTCTAATGGTGAATAAAAAAGAAGTCAAAGTGTGCATCTCCTAGGAGCGCTCCCCCTGTCCCCAATTCAGGGAGCAGATGGACAGGAAACTCCAGCACTATTTGGGTCCTCAAAAGGTCTGAAGCGGGGTATGAGGAGGAGCACAGGACCCCAATTTTCCCCCCTGGAAAGCAATGTGGCAGAGCCTCTGAGTGTGCCCAGTAGCCCATATTGGGGAAGGGGCCTCCCACCTCATACTAAGTAAGGGAGACTCCCTCAAGCCCCCGCCCCCAGGAGCAAGCCAGTGAACAGCTGCCCATGACGGTAAGGGCCATTAGGTGCCATCCTATTCCTGGGGGCTCAGGGCACTGTTTGATTTTTCTGTTTTGAGGTATAATTCACACAACACAAAATTCATCATTTTAACAATTTTAAAGTGTACAATCAGTGGCTTTTTGCACACTGACAATGCTGTGGCAACCAGCAACACTGCCTATTTCCAGAACATCTTCCTCACCCGCAAAATAAACCCATGCCTATCAAGTAGTCACTCCCCATTCCCTCCTCCCCAGGCCCTGGCAACCACTGATCTGCTTCCTGTCTCTACAGATTTGTCCCTTCTGGATATGATATAAATGGAATCATACAAAATGTGACCTTTTGTGTCTCGATTCTTTCACTTGGCGAACGTTTTGAAGGTTTATCCGTGTTGTATCACGCATCAGATTTTTATGGCTGAATGATATGCTACGGTGCACATACATTGTGTGCATACATTCATCAGACGACAGACACTGGAGCTGCTTCCGCTTTTTGGCCATTATGAATGTTGATGCTGCTATGAACACCTGTGTGCAAGTTTTTGTCTGAATATGTATTTTCATTTCTTTTAGGTATATACTTAGGAATGGAATTTCCAGGTCATACATTAATTTTATGTTTAACATTTTTAAAAACTGCCAAACTGTTTTCCATAGCAGCTGCACCATTTGACATTACCACTAGCAATATACAAATTTCAATTTCTCTACATCCTTGTCAACCTTATTTTCCATTTTTTTAAGAGCCACTCTAGTACGTGTGAAGTGATACCTCACTGCAGCTCTCATCTGCACTCCCCTAACAACCAGTGATGCTGAACATCTTTCCATGGGCTTACTGGCCATTTGCATTCTTTTAAGGAAATGTCTATTCACGTCCTTTCTAATTTTTTAACTGGGCTGTGTTTTTGTTGTTGAGTTGTAAGAGGTCTGCACATATTTTGGATACTATACCCTATTTAGAGAAACGATTTGCAAATATTTGCTTCTGTTTTGTGTGTTGTCTTTCTACTTTCTTGATAATGTCCTTTGATGTACAAAAATTAATTCTAATGAAGTTCAATTATCTATTTTTTTTATTCTGCTGCTTGTGCTTCTGGTATCATATTTAAGAATCTGTTTCCATATCTATGATGATTTATTCCTATGTTTTATAGTTTGGGCTCTTACAATTAGATCTTTGATCCAGTTCATTAGTTTTCATATATAATGTGAGGAAGGGGTCCAATCATTCTTTTGCACGTGGTTATCCCACACCATTCATTGAAAAGACTACTCTTTGCCCCATTTAATGGCCTTGCCACCTCAGTAAAAAATCAATTAACCACACAGGTACTGATTTATTTCTGGATGTTCAAGTCTATTCCACTGATCTGTATGTCTATCCTTATGCCAGTACTACACTGTTTTTATTAGAGTACTTCTGTAGCCAGTTTTAAAATCGAGATGTGTGTCTTCCATTTTGTCCTTTTTCAAGATTGGAGATTTTGGGGTCCCTTGCAATTTCATATGCATTTCAGGATCAGTTTATCCATTTATGCAAAATAAACAGCTGTCATTTTGATAGGATTATACTGAATTTGTAGATCACTTTAGGAGAGTATTGTCAACTTTACAGTGTTTGGCTATGACTCTCTATATACATTTTAGAATCAACTTATCAATTTCTATCAAACGCAAACTCCCACCCATCTGCACTGCTCATGATCTTCCTCCCCAAAGCCTTCCACACCCATGGAGAAACTCATGTTGACCACTGGAAAGATGAACACTTCCTTCTACGTTAGAAAGTTTCTTCTTAGAAGAGGAAGCTGAAATTACAGTGAACTTACTGAACCTACCTTTGCCTCAGCTTTTAAGAAAAAATAATTTATGTTAATTTACAAATTCATGAATATAATAATCTTTCTATTAACAAGATAAAAAACTCTTACTTTTTTTTAAAGAAACTGAAGATGGTACAGATAAATGGAGAGATAGTCCGTCTTGTGGATTAGAATTAACATTGTTAAAGTTCCATATTCTCTAAGGCAATCTACTGTTCCATGCAATCCCTTTCAAAATCCCAGTGGCATTTTCTACAGAAATAGAACAAAAAAATCCTACCACTTGTGTGGAACCACAACAGACCCCTAAAAGCCAAAGCAATCCTGAGGAAAAGAAAAAATCTGGAGGTATCAGCCTCCCCAATTGCAAACTATACAACAAAGCTATAGTAATAATAATATTAATAAAAAAAAAAAAACAGTAAGGCACCAGCAGAAAAACAAACACACAGACCAATGGAACAGAGCTGAGAGCCCCAAAATCAACCCACACATGTGTGGACAACTAATGTACGACAAAGGAGCCAAAAATATGCTTGTAAAATGGAGAAAGAAAAGCCTCTTCAATAAATGGTGCTGAGAAAACTGGACAGCCCCATGCAAAATAATATAATTAGACCACTATTTCACACCACACACAAAAATTAGCTCAAAGTGGAGTAAAGACTTAAATATAAAGTCCTGAAACCATAAAATATGTAGAAGAAAACACAGGTGTTAAGCTTCTGGGCACTGATCTTAGCGATATTTTCATGGATTTGACAAGGGAAACAAAAACAAAAATAAGCAAATGGGACTACATCAAATAACAAAGCTTCCGCACAGCAATAAAAACTATCAACAAAACAAACACACACAAAAAACAAGTAACTGAAAGGGAGAAATATTTGCAAATTATATTTCTGGTAAGTTAATATCCACCCTGGCCAGTGGCTCAGGTGGTTGGAGCACCATCCCATACACCTAAAAAGGCTGTGGGTTCAATTTCCGGTCAGGGCACAATCCTATGTTGTGGCTTCAGTTCCCGGTCAGGGAGCGTTACAGGAGGCAACCAATCAATGTTTCTCTCTCCTGTCACTGTTTCTCTGTCTCTCTCTCTCCCCTCCTCTTTCTCTGCTCCCCAAATCAATAAACATATCCTCAGGTGAGGATTAAAAATAAAGTTAATATCCAAACTATATAAAGAACTCATACAACTCAGTAACAAAAAGAAACAACCAAATAAAAATATACATTGAATTCGCATATATGTACCATGCAATACTACTCAGCCATAAAAAATGACAAAATACTGCCATTTTGTAACAACATGGATGGATCTTGAAGGTATTTTGCTAAGTGAAACAAGTCAGACAAAAACTGTATTGTTTCACTCACATGTGAAATATCAAACGAAAAAGAACCAAACAAAAGCAAACTCACAGATGGGGACAACAGAAAGGTGATGACCAGAAGGGAAGGGGCAGGAGGGTGAAATGGGTCAACAGGGCCAGATACGTGGTGATGATGGAAACTAGACTTCCGGTGGTGAGCACACTACAGTGCACATAGGTACTGAATTATAATGTTGCACACCTGAAACTTAGTGTGTTATTAACCAATGTTATCTCAAAAAAATTAGCAGGGTTAAATAGCTAATGTTTGTAAAGTGCCGGCATACAACATGTGGCTCAAAATAAGTCTTAAGCTATCATCATCACCACCACCACCACCACCACCACCACCAGTCTTATTATTTTTACTGTTTATGTAATTACTTCTGCTACCACAAGAAGCCCTGGAACAGCATGGATAAATCACTTTGCGAAATTAAAAGAAAAAAATTGTTTACCTGTATGGCAAAAGTACCAACGCCACCTGAAGCACCCAAGATCAAAACACTGCAATGAAAAAGAAACAAGTAATGAAAATATTAAGCTAGTATAGCTTAAGCCAACATAAACTAGATGCTTTCTACATACAACTGGCTCAAAGATAAACAATCCCAAAAGCAAGTAAAATCATTCAGCTTCCCAAGTTCTATTACACAAGGATTTTTATTTTAAATTCACCAATAAGCTGTAAGTGCTTAAAGTTAAGACATTCTACAAACTCTACTAAGAATACCAAATACCAAAAATACCAACTCTGTATTTTTCAAAGAAGCTCAGATAGTTCTTGATAACACCTGCCTTACATTTTTTCTCCGTAATAGTGCACTCTGGGATCCTTTTTAACGTGTTAAAGTAGGTTTAGTTGCTCTCTAAGAAAAATCACATTCCTGACCACATTCCTGCCACAGCGCAATAAACATCTTTTGTTCATACTTGCCCCATCAAGCTCATCACCTTTCATAAATGGAAATCAATCTCAGCCTCACGTTGGTGCCCGTTAAACCAGATGACTCTGTTTTAACCTCATGAACATCCTTGCTGTGCTCCAGGTTTTTACCATGTTTCACTACTGCAGCCCTCCCGCAACTCCAGCCCAAGGGTGCACGTCAGGAAGTGTATGGAGGTGTGAGGGTGGGAGGTGTGAGGGGTGAAACCTGTGACACCATGAACAGACTGAAACAACACACAAAATTTGGTGTGATTATGTGTGTGTACACTGGGTAGGAGAGGGACCCAGACCTATTACCAATTTCCCAAAGGCACGTGTGACCCAAAACAGAATCTCAGGAATCACTGCTTTACATGTTCTCACTAAATTTTATTCTTGACTTACGCCAGAGCGCCAGTGAGTTGCCTGCCTTAGAGGGCCCAGTCTCAGGTCCCCAGACCACTGCTTATACAGAACTACACTTGGTGTTATGCTACCAATATAGGCTGAGGGACATTATAGTGACCTTTTGCTACTGGATACACTAGCTAAGAAAGATTGTTGAGAGAGCTAAGAAAGATTGTTGAGAGAACTCTTCATGATAATTCTCTTTATTATGAGCACATACAGAAAAACATTTTTTTTTCTGAGACAAATAGAAGCCTGGCTACTCCTATTGGTCACTACAGATTGTATAACTGCTGGTTGTGGGTTCCTCTTTCGACTTGGCTGCTACAAAGCACAGAGAACTTTGCCACCTGTCTCTAGCAAGTATACCAGAGCTTTGAACAGGTATTCTGCCTCCAGTCTTAACCATAGTTTCATTTCATTTTTTTCTCTCTTACCCCAATCATGAAAGGCTGGTTGTCACTCTTTAGATCTTAACAATTGCTAGTAAAATTTCTGAGCCAACTGTTCCCTTTGAAATTAATATCATTAAACGTAATTTTAAAAGTCTCCCTGCAAAGTTTTCCTTCTAGAAGAGTTACATTTAATTTCACAAAATTATAGTGTAAACAGGAGAAACTTTAAAGATCAACTCCTCCAAAATCCTTCAATTCACACACTTAATCGCTTAGTACTTCCTAAGTGAAGGGAAAAAGCATTAAACTGCCTCATATACACCCAAAGATGAATTCATCCGTATTTATCCTCTTACTGTGGCCCATTCTTACAGAAAGGTAACCAAACTCTCATTGGAGATCTTCACAATCTAATCTTTATCTCAACTCGGACCTTTTCACTATTTCCTCAACAGACCCTCAGGCCCTTCTCACCCCCAAGTCCCACATACCCTGGCCCACTCCTCAGCTCTTATGCCTTCACACTGTGGTCTCCCTTCCCCTGAAGGCTCAAGTCCCAGTCTTCCTGCACAATAAATGCCCTTGCGACAGCCCTGCACCTGACATCCATGCCCCTGCATTTGGGATTTGTTACATTGTTCATTTTCACTCATTCGAGTCTCCTAAGTTATTCTGCAAGGCTTTGAGGACACAGACTCCCATAATGCCCATCACTGGGCATTCCACCCTGGGTATGGATGTGCAGATAACTCATCAAAGTTTCTTGACTGTAACCATCAGCCAAATCAGCATTATATCCTACAGGAAAGGCAACAATTACTATTACCACAAATGAGGAAATCACCTGACTTTTTGAAAGACTGCATTCAAGTTTTTTCCAGAAAAGCAAAGGGCTTTAAATTAACTTTTAATTCTCCTTCTCAGAATGCTGGATTTAAGAGGATGACAAACGTAATGGCTGCTTAAGGATCCAACTGCCAGACATGTCTTCGACCTCACTGCTGTCATTTCATCGCTTCCCTGTAACTCTTGATCCAAAGCAGCCTCATTCCTCCAAACAAAAAGGCAAAAATGTTTCTCAGCAGTGCATGGCAGAAGAGGGAGTACTGCAACAGCAGCTTCAGTTCCCGGTGTTGCCGCTTGATGGAGCCCTACTACAAAACAGGCAAGGAGCAAGCCCGCTGAAGTTGCCACACATCATTACTCAAAGCTCCTAAAAAAAACCCTGGGGACACACCATTCTCTAGCCCTGCAAATTCCATGTTTTGTGCAGGTTCAACCAGGGCCTGTACTTTGCTTCCAACAAAGAAAGTCCCACAAAGGGACAGCGGGCAAAATAAATTTCCAAGCCGGCACTAAGTCAGTTGGTTCTCTCCGGTTTGAAGTCCTGTGGCTGAACTAACTATTCTTGTTTTGTACTCTTCAAAGCACTTTCACTACAAAGGGAAAACACTGCTGTGCTCACCCCCAGTGGCCCTTCACTTACGTGCTGTACAGCAGGAATACTTTCTACCCAGTTGCTATAACGGTAACAACATACTCAAACCTCATTAAGTAGAAGTCTATTAGTTTAAAGAAAGCTGTGCTCTATTGCTTATTGGTTTACATAAAGCAAATGCACAGGAAATAATTTATTTGCAAAAAGCACTATAATTCAAAATTACCAGGATTCTTTATCACATTTCTGTCTTACTTCCTAAATCCACAAATCAAGCTTCTTTTGAAGTCAGTGGGAATTATTACACTGTGGCTATATAGAGCATGGGTGAAAAGTATGAATAAATTATTACACTGCTTATGTACTCTTAAACTTTAAAATTTAATTTTATGTCATTCCTGCCCAATCTATGAATTCTCCCTAAAATATGTTAAGGTACTAAAGCAATGTTGGCTTTTTTTTTCTGACTGAATCACTTATTTAGCATTTGGGCACCTATGTCCTCTACCATCACATTTTTCAGTATTATGATCTTATGAGGCAAGGGTCTTAACACCCTAATTGCCTTACGAATAAAAAATATTTAAAATATATTACAAAATAGCAAGAGATCCAGAAGCAGGGAATCATCTTTCTAATTTCTATATTCTGGCTTAGCCAGGCTTATGTTTAGTTTCTCCACCTTTCCAACCAAAAAGTAAAACGACCTGCAATTTAATTCCCCTTGGACCACACGCGTGTCAGGGGAAAGCAGCCACATCGTAAGAGTAGAGTGCTCTTTGTTAAGTCCTAATGGCTCGGAAAAGAAGATGATTTAAACAGAGCTAGCGCTTCCATCAGGAGAAACAACTGGTCTTTAAAAAATGAGGATGATGGTGAAAACGTATAATCTCAGTTTTCAGTTTCCAACACTACTTCTGAATGGGGGGGAGGGCGGAAAATGAGTGAACAGCAACAATGGATATCGTACATACTAAGTCCACCCCTGAGGTGAGTGACAAACTCCATCTGCATAAGTGGAACATGGCTACAAACAAATCGACCAAACACGACCAAGAACAGCCAGACTTGTGTGTCCTTCTTTTACGCCTCAGGAATTCATGTCGACATTCCTCAATTTATAGAACAGTTCTTGTGTGGATTGGCTGTTCAGAACTTTAAACACATTTTCCCATGAAAACAAAGCTATTTATACATCTTGGCAAAGAGCCCAGGGTAGCTGTTTGAAAAGGTTCAGTTAACCTGTACTGGACCAGGACCCTCAGGCACAGTGTAACAATGTGCTGTGGGAATGCATGCAGAACTTCAGCCCAGGGTACTGGGAACACTTCTGCCCAGATGAGACAGGCAGTGGGGACCGGTCCTTCGGTCAGGTGCAGGGCAGACAGAAGGCAGAGAGACGGAAGGAAGGATCATTTAGGATGGCAGCGACAGGGCGGATGAGAGGTGGAAGGAGTGTGGTCAGAGAAGGACTAACCACAGAGCCGATGGGGTTTAGGACATGGGACCTCAGAATACGGCACCCTGGCACACTGACTATTTTCGGCTGAAGGAAACTTTTCCCAGGTATACATGCTAATAAACTTCTATTTGGTTTTCTCCTGTTCATCTTTTACTTCAGGGCTCTCAGCAGAAAACTCAGAAGGGCAGAGTGAAAATTATTTTTCTCCTCCACCAACCACAATCTGTCGAGTGTTGTCTCTTTCCACTCCTAGACTCCACTATACTCCCCTCTTCTCAGGTGACACTAGATTTACTAGCTGAAGGGAAGTTGATTTCAGAGTGCATCTGCTTTGTGTCGGTGGGAAACACTGATGTGTTCACTGTACTTTCTGAGTAGAATTATTATAGGCTGCCCTGGTACAAGGATGCGGAAAAGGTTCAGAACAGGCTTTCCTAAGATGTGACCCTTTGGCCTGTGGATTATTTTGAGCTAAAAGCAACCAAAACACTGTGGGCTTAAGGGAAATGTTTATCTCCCCCTTAAAGAACTTAAATTAGAGATCTTGCCCAAAATAGTATCACCAGAAATAACTTTGTATGACCTGTGAGGCAGGGTAAACTTCTAACTACTAAACATCTGAATGACCTCCCTCCCTTCTGAGCCCCCAGGCACCTCACCTCATCCCTAGCTCAGAGTACCACATAGATCTCCTTTTAACTTCTTCTCCCTGACCCTCTCGTGCATGTGGTGTGCCCATACATACACATATAATTAAATTTGCTTATTTGCTCTTGTTAACCTGTCTCATGTCAATTTGATTACTGTATCAGCCAGAAGAACCCAGAATGGTAAAGTCTCTACCTCCCCCCCGAAGGCTTCCAGGAATATTCCTGCTTCCCACTAATACGTCACACAAATATATTGCTGGGGCTCCCCTTTTCCCACTCTTCTTCAAAGTTCTTGGACTAGGCCCCTATAACAAAGGACAACACAATAAGGCACCATGAAGTGTTACTGTGACAAGGTTGAGTATCACTGCATCTAGCACTGGATTATGAGAGTGATGGAGAAGAAACGCGGTTCAAGTCTGAGGTGTACAGAACCAGAAGCTATTCTGAAGAAAATTCTCCCAATTAAAAGGCATATAAAAACCCACAATACACCACTGATCAAGTTAATTCATACACCAGGACTCACAAAATGGTGCCGCCCCAGTGGCCCAGCCCACGTCAAAACTCTAAACCTAAGTCAGCCTGCATTTATGGGAAATGCCTCACTGTCCAATCACAATGCTCCAACTCAGCTTTCACTAGCTTACCTTACCCTAGAAAGTAGGACCCCTTAGCCTCATAAGAAAATCACTGACCTCCTAGCCAATCATGCCCTGTTTCCACATTGCCTTTTCTAACATTCTATAAAACCTGCTCTTGTCCAAAACCCCTTGGGAAGAGTGCTCCAATGCTTGTGACTCATTGCACTCCCCAATTCACAGACTGTTTTCCCTTCAGCAAAGAACATCACACTGGTTACTAAATTATGTGACTTTTGTCATTTGACACCACTATAAGAAAGAGATCAACAACAAAGGAGTTAATGAGGGTTGTCAATTAAAATGCAAAGGTATTTAGGCTTATTCACTGTAGGAGAAAACTTCAAATGCCTTGCAATCTACAGCTGTATAGTAAGGAAACTTTGAAGACATGTTTCCAAATTTGACAACGATCCTAAACTATACATGACATGAACAATAAGGAGTTGTACAGTGGAATGAGAAGGAGCGGGCTGGGGGAACAATTACCAGATTTGGGCTTAAGCTAAATCATAGTTAACTGACATGAGGAATCTACGTAAGAGTCAGGGTGGAAAGTCAGTCTTGTTTTGCACAAGTGGAGTTTCAGATGCAAAGGGGATATGAGTAGAGAGGCTGGGGGTCAGAAACATAAATCTGCCAGTTACTAAAATATACAGAAGCTGGGAGAAGATGAGATGACCCTGGATAATAGAGAGGAGTGATGGAGAGGGGCACTGGGAAGAGTAACAGGAAGAAGAGGGTCACTAGAAATAACGAGAACTGGTAAAAAGGTAAGAGGAAAACTAAAGGAGTCTGGTGTCCCTGAAACCATGGGAAAGTGAGTGTTAAGGGTGTGGTCACCAGTGCCAGATACTTCAGAGAGTTCAAATTTAAAGAACTGAAAAATCATTGGGGGGGGCAACTTAGTCAGCCATGATCCCGTGACAACAGCTGCAGCTGAGTGGCAGGGCTGGGAGCTAATTTCAGTGCATTGAAGAGTAAAGGACTTCTAAGCTTCAGAAGACAGTTACCCTGTCACCTAGAAAACTAACCTGTAAAACACTAACTGCCAGGAAAGAGGGTTCCACTCATTTCCTTAACTGAATCTTCTAGGAGCTCCTAGGAAAACAGATCCAGATGAGGCCACATTCATTTGTATCACACTAGACAAGCCAGAGCCTCCATCCTCTTCCCAACCCACAGTTCTTCAAGCAAGTAAAATGCAGTGGTTTCTTTCTCCTCCGCATTACCCCTCTAACCAAACAACCTAGTCAAGTGCAAATGAAAACCCAGAGTCTACAGGGGTAGTGGCGGTGGAGGAGGCATAGGTGGGTGGGTGGTCGGGTGAAGAACAGGCAGGCGAAGGCATCTGAAAAAAGGAAGCTGTTATAATTGCTGAAATAAGCAAATTGGGGAACGACAGAGTAATGCCAATGTTTTTAAGTCTGAGCTTTTCTAATTGTATAAACGGAATTAATCAGTTATATAATTTACCGTTATTTGACAAAAGTTGACTGTCATAAAGCCTGATCTCAAAAATGAAACAATGAAAAGCATTCCTAAATTGACTGCACTGAGTTTCAAGTATACACAATTTAAAAGTAAAATTTATTTTAAGCTTCAGTTTCTAACATTTTCCAATACGTCTGTCTAACAGAGTCAAGTACAACTTCCCCAGCGAGAGATGAATTTCAAGCAGAGTATGAAATATTCAAGGTGGACCGTAACACAGCTAATAAATATAACCATCAGATCAACTGCTTTAAAAAATGTATCTGGTGTAACCACTTTTAAATAAACTTCTATTCACTTTGAGACCCCCAAATTATCTGTGTGTTCCTGCTGAATAAATCATGAAGAAACTATGGATGGACAGGGAAGAAGGAAACAATTTGATCTGACATTTTCTAGTGATACCAAAGTGTGGGCAAAATGACATTTTATATAATACAATATTAAATTATTCTCTTGGCTCACTGATGCTCAATTTATTGCAAAGATTAATTATGTAATAAAAAGGAAAAGGTAAAACACCACTGAACTCTTAGAAGCTTTGTCTTAATTTCAAAACACTTTTGTTATTAAAAAAAATCCTGTAAAATCTTCTAAGGTGCTGATGGGTGTTTTTATCATTGCTCGTTTTTTAAAAATTAACTAGTTAGAAAAACAGAATTTAAGTCCTTATTAACAAACACTAACCTGCTTTGTAGACTAAAGAGTGCCTTAATGCCAGTCACTAACAGAAGAGAATAATTATTGATTAGAGAAGCCAAAATATGCTCCACCAATCACATTAAATAGTCAAACTGAAAAAAGCCACTTTGGACACTGGAACCTCTGAGTTTATGTATAATAAAATCTCACTATACTAGTAATTTGTTCATGTAAAACTATTTTGCATAGTATTTTAAGATATTCACCTCTCTCATTTGATTCGCACAAGTAAGCAGCTGGAAAGGTAGGCCATCATTACCACCTACATGGAGTAGTTCCAGTAAACTGAAATTTCTTAGAGCACCAAGGGCCAAGGTCTGCCTCAGTGCCACTCGGAACAGAGGCGTCCCAAGGCCACCATGTGCATGGGACTGCAGCAGGCATCTGTGATGTGAGCTAGTGAGGCTCTTCACAATGAAGTCACTGCAGTTTGGTTAGCATGTGGCCACATCAATGAACAGACCAACTCAATATAATATATAATCACTTTACAAGGTATGAGATTTTCCATTCCTCAAAGCTCTTCTGACAACTAACACTACCCTACACTCAGTACCTTGGAGGAAACTACAAAGGGACTATAAACAGTGTGCATGTGGTCACCTGATGAGTTAGTAGCAGAGTGGGGACTAGAACACAAGTTCCCCAGTTCCAAACCATTACTGCTTAAATAAAAGATAACACAGTGCCTAAAAATCACCCAAAAAACCAACAATAAAACGGGGCACACATCTGTGTATCTGAGAAGAAACAACTAGATAGACTTGCTGCTAAATTGTTTTCTTCAGGGTACTAAAAAAAAAAGAGAGAGCAAGCGAGTAAGCGAGAATGGCTGAAGAGCCCTGAACTGGCAAAAGGAGTGACAGACCTCTAACTACACACAGTCAGTCATGCAGGCAAAGTCTAATGTTTCTAAAAAAAAACAAAACAATGAAGCATCAATGTGAATGCAGAGCCTACAATAATAATAAAGTTCTGAAAAGTCTTGAATCAGGTTTTTGAGTCATTAGAAAAATCGGTGTGGTTGAACTAATTTAATTTAAACAAAGTGTTTGACCAAAGTGGCAACTTCAAGAAAGATAAGCCTCAAAGCTTAAAAAATAAACAGTGTTGACCTTTAGAATAAATATTTGCTTTGAAATCTACGATAAAGGGTAGCACCTCATTAGATGAATAGCCTTCACACTGCTTTCAGAAACACAGCTATTAAGCTTTCATTAAATGCACTGCTCTATAACTCAACACATTAAATGTAAGGTACGATGTTTCATAACAACAGGAGTATAAAATGACACAGACTTTAGTTATTTTACCTGCATAATCCTTAGCAATCAAAAAACCAAGTTATTGTAATTTATTAAAATTTGACCTATAGCTCTCTCCCTCATCACAATCATTAAACAGTTCTTAGCACCTGGTTTTCTCACCAAAAAAAAAAATCATCAGTTTTCCCTATGACACCAACTTTCTAAAATACAAGAAATACAACCTCACAGCTAATAATAGGAGCCACCATTTATTGAGTGCCTCCCATGTGCCACAATCCATGCCACTAGTTTTGCTTGTACTATCTCACTGAAGACAAAACTCACAGAAGGGAAGCAACTAAATGGGCCAGCCACCTAGAAAACAGTAGAATCTGAATATGAATTCAAGTCCATTAAGACATTTCTTCTCACTGTGTCATTGCTAACTCAAAAAAGCATATATTCAAGGTCTTGAAGCACCAGAACTAACGTAAAGAATACCAAGCATGGAGCCTAAGAGACCTCAAGATCATTCAGCAATGACCTGCAGTCCCTTTACATTTGGTTTTCAGAGAAATCTGCAAGGATGAGAGCAACGCCTAGGAGAGGTAGGAAAAAAATGCCCGCACCTTGACATCATCCAAACTTGACATCATTCAAACTTGGCATCATTCATTAGAATGATGTAGTGGGATTCTTAAACATTAAAAAGATTCTTAATCTTTTTAGGAATCTGATAAAAGCTAGGAGCTTCTTCCCAGAGTCACACAAAATTTTGCATCATTTTGGAAGGTTCAAACTCCTGAAGTCCATCTACACATTTCAATTTTTAAATTTGCATTTGATTGGACTAAGAATCCATAGAATGAGGTTAAGAAAGTACAAAATGATACAAATGAGTTCTTTGGAAATTGCTTTAAATGTCAGCACAACTCTGATCATGTAAATGATCCTAGTTTTACTGCTTCTGGTAATCTATGGCAAAGACCTTACAGAAGAAAGAGACAGAAGGTGTAGATACCACCATTGATACTCACCGTTTTCCTGCACAGTTGTTGTCATTCAGGCCGCCAACCTTGTTTATGGCAGACCAGGCTGTGAGGGCCACATATGGCAAAGAGGCAGCTTGCGTATGAGTGAGTGATCTGGGCTTGTGAGAGACCTAGATTTGAAGACAACAGTCAAAAATAAGCAATGACTTATAAAACCTATGAACACAATTAAGTACATCTACCTTCATAGGAGTCCAGCCATTTTCATAGATAAGTCTATAACATTCTGCCAGTTCAGTACTGATTGTATGCCCTACTTTAAGATTATCCCTTAGGGATATTCTCCAAGTGACCCAACCTGGCCTCCCGGGGTCAGAGGTTCAGTAATGTTTTACAGGCTACATGAATCAGGTACAGCTACCTACCTCATAAAGACCACATTCAATAATCGCATTAGTTCTGACTACACCCCGAAACAAACCCAAACACTCCTTGAGCTCTCACAGACACACTCTAGTTTCATGTTTAGATCAGCTGTTTCCTTTACTCCCACGTACTATAAGGGGATCTTTCCAGACTTTCTCTAATCTCAGTAAAACCCCTTCTTCCTTTCCCATCCTCCCTTCTGTAGACAAATTCCTCAATGTTAACTCCTTTCCCTCTATTCAAATTGTCAGACGTCTTGACTGTATTTAATTAGACTCCTGTTTCTAAAGTGATTTGAAACAGCTGATACTTCCACACTTCTGGTTATAATTAATCGGTACATTCCATTTGGAATATTTGGTTTCCACTATTTACACTGGGCAAAACCAAGAGACAAGGAGCATTTCTAGATCTCACTCCCAATCTCTGCTCCACAAAACAAGGATACCACTTTGGCAGGCAGTGTTATTAAATGACATCAAATTATTTTTCTAAGCTTTCAAAAATTTCTACTCTCTTAGCTCTTTCAAACTTACCCATTAAACATGAACCTGATCTGAGAAAAAAACACAATTATTTCAGAGATATTTGTCATCTTTGTTTATACTTTCTAATGGCATTTCAACACAGAATTGGTGAGTTACCTCATTCCCACTGACAACAACAAACTCTGAGAGAGTGCCCTGTTTCCAGGGAGGAACTGCAGCCCAAACCTGAAACACACACGCACACACACAACTTCATTAGAAACAGATCTTTTTTAACCAAAGCTAAGCATGAGAGAATTCCCAACACATTCCCCACCCTGTGAAAAAAGAACAAGTCAGCAATACACCAACCGAAAGTTACTGTCACATGATATAAATGTACTACTGAGTACGATTCTGGATTTATGAAGTCGAGCCGCACTGGAAGCAGATGCCAGGAAATCCTGCTGACTACGTACTTAGAATAGCAGTGAGAGCACAGTGTCTGGGGTTTGAATCCTGGCTCTACCACTTACTAGCTCTGGGACCTCTGTATAGTTTGCCTTCCCCATCTGGAAACTGGGCCTAACTGTACTTACTTCATAGAGATAAAGAGTTATTTCATGAAAATCAACCATAACAGTGTTAGCTATTATTACAAACTCATATTATTTTCTTGGTGAAAAAAATCAAAGTGACAAGTGACAGGTGATTATTCCAAACCAGCTATTTTAAAACTATCTAGCCCATAAGGTAGAAATTGTCAGTTAAAGACTCTTTCAGGAAAGATACTCCCAATCTTTCACACACACTTTAAAGTCTTGCAATTCTTAAGCACTAGACTTAGAACACTTGAGTATAGTCAAGCTATTCTAACAGAACCAAGAACAGAACCAAGAAAATGAGAGTTCCAGCCGAAGCGCAGTACATTTGTTAGAAAGAGAAGGTCAATGATAAGGAATGTACTTCCAAAAGCAGAAGAATGAAATCTGCATATTTAGAAAAGGAATATTGGCATTTCGTAACTCACCTCATCTCCGGGCTTGAAGTACCTCACGTCGAGTCCACACTCCATCACCACACCGGAGACGTCCCTACCCAGGGTCAGGGGAAATTCGTCTCCTCTGGTTTTAATATGCAAAGGGTCACGTTTCATATTTAAAGCTGTAGCTCCATAACCACCTATAAAATACAGTTTTATCTGTTTCCTCCAAAAGAATGGAATGATTTAACAACTATTACAGGGCCCTGACCAGGGCAGCTCAGTTGGTTGGGCATCATCCTGCAAAGCAAAGGTTTGCTGGTTCGATTCCCCATTAGGGCATGTGCCTGAGTTGGGGATCAGTCCTCAGTTGGGATGCATATGAGGCAACTGATGGATGTTTCTCTCCTCTTTCTCCCTCTCCCTCTTTCTAAAAATAAAATAAATTTTAAAAATTATTTTAAGATTTTATTTACTTATTTCAGAGAGAGGGGAAGGGAGGAAGAGGGGTAAAGAAACATCAATGTGTGAAACATGGATCAGCTGCCTCCTGCACATGCCCCAACTGGGGACCAGGCCTGCGCGCAACCCAGGCATGAGCCCTAAGTGGGAATCAAACCCATGACCCTTTGTCTTGTGGAGCAGTGCCCAACCAACTAAGCCATGCCTGCTAGGGCATAAACAAGATTTTTTTAAATAAATAAATGAATAAAATAAAAACTACTACAGGATTATGGGACAGGTACAATTCTAGATCCTCAATATATAAATTATAAAGTAACCAACCTTACAACATTTTTTGTACCATCACACAGGAAAGCATAAAAACAATGAATGCTGTTCCTTTCAAAGAAAATTACTTGGAAAATTATAATCACTTATTAAACTAAAGCTACCATTGCTCAAAATGTTTAAATTCCAATTTTGAAACTGTCCTCAGAACATTCAGTATTTTCTTTTACAGTTTTACTTTGTTCTTTGAAGATAGTTTAAGTTATTCATTCATAAACCTTTCAAATAACAATGTCATTTGGTGCCCAGTCTGGTGGAGAGGTGTTAAAGGTGTTTGAAGTTAACAAACCAGTAAATGAGGCAGAGTTATATTTGACACGGACACAGTCTGTAAGCAACAGTCCCCACCTCCCAAAAAAGGTTTCTAGGATGTCTTTGAATGAAGTGCATAGATTGATTCTGCCGTGATAAAGAATCACTTGACTGCACCTGTTTTGATATGTTAACTCAAGTTAATTGCTTAATTATACATATCCTATTTTAAGAATATTTACATAAATATCAGCTAAGTAGAGCTGAAAACATTCTTCTGATATTTTTGGCTCAAACAAATTGGCTACTCTATGTGCAACAACCCAGAATAGTTTATTACACAACTTCAAAATATAAAATGGCTTTTCCAAGACACAAAATTATCTGTAATTGTCTCTTCTGTTTGACATCTTTCTGAGAACATTTCTGCTACGTGAGCTTCTCCAAGATTAGCACCCCGCTTACCTTTCTAGTGTCCTGTACCACAATTTATGTTCCCAAACCACTGAACCGGTCTGTAAGTCCCATTTCCCCCACCCACTCTCAGGGGCATTAGATCTTAAGAATGAGGAGAAACCAGCAAAGAAGCCTGAGAAGGCTTAGCCAGTGAAGAGGCAGGTGCTCAGCAAGTCAAATGAAGAGGGTTAAAGGAGTCAAACGCTGCTGAGGGGCAAGACATTTTTACAAATAAAGTCAAAAGCTGCCAATGAGCCATTAAAAAATAAAAACAAACAAACAAAAAACCACCAAAACAAAAGACTGGGTCCAACAACCAAGATCTTTGGTGACCTTGATGGCAGTTGCTGTGGCATGGACTGACAGAGAACGGGAAGTGAGCGGTGGGAGACAGTGAGAACATTCAACTCTTTCAAACAGTCTTGCGATAAAGGCGAGCAGAGAAGCAGAGGGAGGCAACTGAGATGGAGAGAGGATTTTTTAGTGTTTTCCCCTCTTTAAGACGGAAGAGATCACAGCTGGTCTGTATGCCAATGAAAATGACCCACAGAGAGGAAAAGACTGAAGACGCAGAGGAGAAGCGCTAAACAATGCTCCCCAGTAGGCGAGAGGAGACGGAGTCTGGAGCTTAAGTGGAAAGAACAGTGGAGACAGAACAGTGCCAGTCCACATGGCAGGAGGGAATACAGAAGACACACTGAGATGCTGACGGGTGGGTACTCACAGAAGTTCTTTTTTTTTTTTCTTAGAAGTTGTCTTTCTAATTTAAAAAATCAAGATACAGGGGAGAATGTGTTTGGAAGTTGGGATAGTCCCCAAAAATCTAAGCTGATGGTCACCATGCCAGTATTACACATTTGCCACCTAGCTGGTTAGGGATACACTTATCAGGGCAAGAAAAAATTTTTTCACATGTAATACAAAAGTCATGTTTTACTTTTCCTGTCTTACATTCCAGTTCCACAATTAAAACACAATTAAACAATTATTCCCTGAAATTGCTATGTGGTTTGAGCACGAGAAGTGGGCAGTTATCCATATCAAATTTTAGTTGCTGTTTCAGAGCTGCAAAAAGGCTTCCGTCCTCTCTGAGGTACAGACCTGTGGGGCTAGGCTGTTTACAAAGTTTCCTTGGTCATTCTGATATGCTAATGTTATCAATTGATTAGCCCTGGCTCACTGGTTCAAGCTAAACTGGCCCCAAATACAGAATGCAGCTGGTAGTTAGTAACTGAGAACCTGCTTGATGACGCAGATGCATGGGGGCCCTTGGGAACTTTATCCCATTGTTTGAGTTGGCCAGTTTGACTGAGTCAGACTTGGAATGACTTGGAAAGTCAAAAATCTGGCGTCAATTTCAAAGACTGTAATCCCATCAAAAGAAACTGAACAGTTGGTATATCTTCGTCAGCTGTATTTTTTTAATTTTAAAATTATTCTATGTTCATTGCACATTACTAGTAATAGCCAAGATATGGAAACAACCATATACATACTTATACATACACATACATATATACACACACATAATGAAATATTATTCAACAATAAAAAAGAATGAAATCTTGCCATTTGTGACAATATGAGTGGACCTAGAGGGCATTATGCTAAGTCAGACAGAGAAAGACAGATACTGTACAATTTCACTTACATGTGGAATTGAACAAAACAAATGAATAAACAAAACAGAAACAGACCCAGACATATAGAGAACAAGTTGATGGTTGCCAAAAGGATGGGGGATGAGAATAAAACTTTTTAATAAAATAATTTCTTTAGCCATTTATATAACGTATGATTTTCTGTCTAACAATAGTGGCCATTGCAACAAACACAGCCTACTTTACCTTTCAAAATAAAGTAGCCATGCCCTTGCTTTCTCATCAAGGGAAATTACTTCCTACAGTTTACAATCTTCTTTTCTACTCATTATTTATTTCCCCAAGCTACCATTTCAGGTACCTTTTGCAATAACAATCACAAGTTCTCAAAAGAGAATCCACGAGCAGGGAGTAAAGAGGGTAACTTGCAAATAACATTACCCAGTCATATCAAAAGAATCTAAGATGTTTTAAGAATACTATATGAAAGTTAAGTGTGTTACAGTATTTTACTATTAAATAGCAGCAGAGAAAGTCCAGATCCACCATTCTACTAAAATTGAAATGTACAGAATTCCAATTATGCATGTGCAATGAAAGAAATGAAAGTTAACAGATCTAAATGAAGACAAACGTAAAAACTACTCATGTATAAAATATGGCTAATTTTAGTTTGTAATCTTAAATTAGAATGAAAATATAAAATGCCATAAAATAATGAGTGCATGACAACTACACATGTGAAGTACTGAAACAAGTAGTAGTTGACAAAGCACACGTTCTACCTTCGGAGTTTATACTCACTGATTACTGGGTATAAACACTGATCACTGGATATAAAGCAACCACTTAAACAGACACATCCTATAAAAACTAAATTATCTTCCTGCCCAATGTAAATAGAACAAAACAACAAACTAAGCAGCAATTACTATGTCAAAGCAAACAAAAAGAATATAGTAAGTCCTCACTTAAAATAGCGAATATATTCTGCAACTTTAAGCAAAACCATGTATAATAAAACCAATTTTCCCATAGGCTAATTGATATAAACAAGGGCTAAGTTTCTAGTACATCTCATCAACTTTATAATGAAACAGTGTTAACCTAAACTATGGTATTTGAGAACATGCTATAGAAATGTTGATTTCATGAGTCATTCATAGCAAACCATTTCATTTCCTTCTTAATTGAGCGCTCTAGTTACAAACACACTAGGAGTCCAATTTCCCCCAAAACCTTTCTCCTCAGTTACTCCTCACATTGTCTAGACCAGCACTGTCCAAAAGAAATATAATGCAAGCCACATATGTAATTTAAAATTTTCTAGTGGCCACTAAAAAGTAAAAAGAAACAAGTGTGATTCATTTTTAATATTTTATTTAATATATCCAAAATATAATCTGATCACTATATAATAAATATAAAATTGTTAAGGAGACATTTTACATTCTTTTTTCTCACTGTCTTGTAAATTCAGTGTGTATTTTATACTAACTGCACACTGCAATTCAACTAGACATATTTCAATCGCTCAATAGCCACATGTGTCTACTCTATTGGACAGCTAGTGGCTACTAGATATATTCAGTAAGATAAAAATAGCAGCATTAAAAATTGGAGTGAAAAAAACTAAAGACAGTGAAATTGGAAAAGTCCCTAATTCAGCTGTTCTTCATGTTCTATGGTCCCAAATCTTTTTGAGGAGTCTTTAAAAGGTACTCTTTTCTAACTACCTACATGAGGCTGGTTTTCCTCACTTCAAATAACACTGCAACAGACTGAATACAGAAATACACATGAAGATCCAGCTATCTTATTAAACTAGAAAGAAAAGAAATATGTACAAGTATAAAACAACATGACTCAACACTAAATTTTTTGGTTAATTTGAAAAATACAATCATTTATCACTGTAAGCACTTTGAGGGTAGATCCTACTCATGCTCTGTCCACTACAATCTGTTTTGAGTGCTTCACATATGTAGTTGTCTCTCAGTCATTATTTTTGCATTTTATATTTTAACTTGATTTAATTTTGCAATGTTAACACAAAAGGATTTTACTAGTTTTAAATGAATTAATAAGCAGTCTATAATTTCTATTCTAGTTTCTAACAAGGTGAATATATTCATAGCTATAACTCACATAAACAAAAGCCCAATAACTATTAAGCATATAAAAGATCTTATTTATTTATTTATTTATTTATTTATTTTAGAGAGGGAAGGGAGGGAGAAAGAGAGAAAGAGAGAACCATCAATGTGCGGTTGCTGGGGGCCGTGGCCTGCAACCCAGGAATGTGCCCTGACTGGGAATTGAACCTGCGATGCTTTGGTTCGCAGCCCGCGCTCAATCCACTGAGCTACGCAGCATATAAAAGATCTTAAGACCAAAAAATTTGAGAGTTGCTATTCTAATCTATCACACAACTCCTGGAAAACAAAGGAGGAGGAAATAAAAAGTCAAAGTCTCAACACTTTCTTTACTATTTCTCTATAAACTCCACTATAATGACTCACTCTATCATTAGCCTTAATTTTGTTATTTAGTATATAAATAAACAAATTTAGTTCATCACAGTTCACACACAGGGTGGGGTAAAAGTAGGTTTACCATTGTTCATATGGAATACAATGGTTAACAAATAACATAAGAACGAACTCTGTGTTTCAGGTACTCACAACTGTGAACCTACTTTTGCCCCACCCTGTACAACTGTGAGCTAATCCGATGAGAACTGTCGATGTACACAGAGGCCTTCAAATCACTGACACATGATTAAATTAAAACTCACATGGAAGCTTACTTAGAACACTTAGGTTAACTGACCAATCAACCCAAATGTTTTTGACTTTTTCAGAAGACATAAATGAGTTCCCATAAGCAATATTTTTCTCATTTTCCAAAGTGAAAGTCATTCACAGATAGTAATCAATTTTTTCAGCACTAGTAACTGTATAGTATATATTAAGGAATCACAGTGCTCTTCAATCTTTTTCACTATATCCCAGAAGAAAATAAGATAGCCTTATTCCCACTTCGGGTTACAGAAAAAGTGTATTTTAACTGCTGTGACAGAATGCAACAGCAGAAAGGAGGAAAGTACTTTGTCCATATTTGGGCATCCTGTTCTGATTTGTCCACTGGACCAATAAAGAAAGCTGTGAACAGTGAGAGAACAGAGGATTATTATAAAAATGCAAATTTTGCCCTGGCTGGTGTGGCTCAATGGATTGAGCACTGGTGTGCAAACCAAGAGGTTGCTGGTTCGATTCCCAGTCATGGCACATGCCTGGGTTGTGGACCAGGTGCCCAGTTGGAGGTGTACAGAAGCAACAGATCAAGATATGTTTGGGCATATTGATGTGTGTCTCACACACCTGTTTCTGTCCCTCTCTTTCCCCCTCCCCTCCCCTCTCTCTAAAAATAAAAAATAAAATCTTTTAAAAACAATTTTAAAAATGCAAATTCTAAACTTTTGTGAAAACATAACCATACCTCTAAAACCTGTGATGGACCTCAGAATACCACAAATTCACCTCAGGTCCCAATTAACATTTTAAGGAAGCATAATAGCAATTCAATCTTATATTTTGTAAATGATTAAAGTATACCCTGGGCATTGTAATTTCAACACTTTTGGAAATATCTGCTGAGATACTGTCAAAAACCTAAACAATTCCTTTGTGTTAACCAAAGAAGTGTAGTCAAATAACAATTTATCTTTGAAAACTACTGATCCCAGATGAAATTCTCTGGAGAAAAAAATATATAACGAGGGATTTCTTTCCAACTTACTTCTCATATTAACATCTATAGGATTTACACTTGCAGCGTGAACTTTGATAATGACTTCATTTGGATAGTGTATGATAGGTAACATCATGTCCCGAGTAAATCGAAGCACTTCATTCTTCCCATATTTATCTATCACCCAAGCAGGCATGACAGTGTTCCTTGGAGAACTAGTACTAATCCTTCTAACTGAAGGCTTTTGTATAGCTTGGTTTCTCCAGAAGCAAACCGTAGTACATGCTTTTCTTCTAAGTACACAATTCAGAAATTCCATCGTAAACACGTGGTTGAGTTGCATGCCCAAGTAAATTGCACTTGGACTGGATTAAACTGTCACCCCTGAAATCGGTCAGATTCTGCCAAACACAGTGGCCGATTTCAAAATTGAGAATTCAGAAATGAAGGTAGCCTAATGGAACAAATAATTTAGAAGAATATGGAATTAAGTGGCTCCTCACATCTGAAATGCTCCAATTAACGTTCCAATCAGTATTCTGTCCATTCTCCTCCCCGCTTACACCCCCTTCCCTTGAAAACGAAACCAAAATCAAAACCCCTAAAATTGTGCTCTGTCCCAGGAGCACCCGGAGGGACCAATTGGCTGCGCTCAGGATCCCGACGCCACAGACAACCGGACGGCTGCAGCTCCCCGCCGCGACCCAAGCCTGGAATCTCCTTGCCACCAGCTCTCCGTCGCCGCGGATCTCGTCTTGCAGCACCAGCCAATCGCATGCAAAGATCATTTCCTCGGGCTGCAATCCGACCAATGGAAGTACTCCGTGCTGAAAGGTTCAGTGACGAGCAAAGATGGCTGCTCCCATGTAATACCGGTAGCCGTTTGACCTTCCTTTTTACTTCTCGTCACCTGACCCAGGTAGTGGCAGGCTGGACACCAGGACCATGTTGGGTCGGACCCTCCGAGAAGTGAGTGGAATTAGTTGCGGAGGGCCCAGGGAAGTCGAAAAGATTCGCGGAGTCGGTGGACATGGGGTCCCCGGGCCTGACCACTTAACTCGGTCAGCCTGGTCGCCTCCTTCCCTGGAACTGTTTGGGGTCTGACCTGTGGTTCTTTAGGTTGTGTTGCTCAGACCGGTTCTGGAGTTATAACCTCAGCAGGGTAGATTTCTGTACCGCCGAGTTGTGGGGTGGAAGTGTACACCGACTTCTGAATTACGTTTGCTCAGGCTGGTTCAGGTGCCGATGCTCTTAGAGGGGGTCTGCGTATAAGAGGAATTTTGCTGATTCCCTTCCGTCTTCTATTCTCGACACTCATTTAATGCAGTTGTAAAGAGCCCAGCAACTCTGTCCCTTGCAAAAACCAAATTAATGGTTTTGGCTCCGCCCCTCCCGCTTGAAATACTCATTTTCTAGGCTTCATCTATCACTAAGATACCAATGAATCTTTTACACTCGTCTCACTTTCCTGACTTCATTTTGTAATTCTAGGCTGTGTTTGTGCATTTCTTCTGGACAGCTCTTCCAAATGTCCCATAAGCACTAAATTCAATTTAACCAAAGTTGACTTCATCATTTTAACAGGACCACCTCTTACCCACTAACCGTCGTCTTAAAACAAAACAAAACCTGACTTCTCAATTCCTAATGGTTTCTTGTTAATGGGACATCTGTTATCCTACTTGCTCTTAGATTATTCTTCAACTATAATATCCAATAAGTCACTAACCCCTGTTAACTGTCTTGAAATTATGTCTGGAATCTGTTCTCTCACTTTAGCGCTGCTGTTAGGGTTTTTAACTCACGTCTCTGTGCTTCCTGGCCTCGATGTCTCAACCTTTGTAACTGTCTGCAGGCCCACTGCTCTCAGAATCACCTCTGGCCCTTGTTAAACTAAGCTGTGTCCCACTGAGGCAGATCTGTGTGGGAGGGCCCAGAGTATATGGTTTAACCAAGGCTCCAGGTGGTTCTGCTGTTAAGTAGAGGTTGAGGACCTACCCTGTCTTCTGTATTCCCCTAGAGAGTCTTTTCCCCCACCTGGCAACCTTTTAGAAAGCTATTAATTTTGAGAACTTTTGAAGTCCACTAGCTTTAAATAATAAACAGTTCTTCCCCCAGATAATTGTCGTTTCACCATTTTAATTGCATCTGGCCTTTACTGTCAGTAAGGAATTCTATTTGTTCTTTTTTAAAAGAACTGAAGACTTGTCTTAAAATGAAATACAACTGAAAAAACATGGTATTTTTTTTCTATTCTTTTTCCCTTCAGCTCTGCCTTTTTTTTGTGCCACCCCTTCCTCGTGTTATTGAGTGAGCCATCATAAGAAACAACTTTCAAGGGAACTGACCCACGGGTAGTCAGGAGGTTGCCTTTGCGTGATTGCTTTCACTTAATCACTCTAACAATTATTTATTTGTTGATATATGCAAAACATTATTTTGTGGTTATTTTCCGAACCCAAAATATATCTTATGTCCATACTGTATTTTCTCCACATCATTGTATCATTGCCCCAAATTCTACCAATTAGAGAATAATTTGGTACACATTCTATTTTAAATATGTAAAGATGCCTGGAAGGCTGAAAGATTTATTCATCCATTGTTGTAAATTACAATAGTTCAGTCAGATTTCTGTCTTTCATCACACTCTAGTTGAGATAATCAATTGAAGAAAGGGGAGATTTGCTGGAGAGGAAATCAAGGAGAAGGGCTAGAAATTGAGTTTTTGAGGCAATTTGGGAAACCTAAGTGGAGGAAGCCTTGGAAGGAAGAACTAAAAAGAGTTACAGTGACAAATAGGAGGTAAATCTCCTATTTGTGAATTTCACCCACGTGCATTGAGGAAGGGGAGGAGTCTACTTCTACGTTCCTTTTTTTGATACGACCACACCGTTTCTAGGAACCAGACACCAGGCCAATGTTATTAATCCAGTGCGCTTCTTGGGGTGGGGGGGATAGGGATCTAGCCCAGCATTTCATTATTGTTCTGTTGGAAAATTGATTCCAGATTTTAAATAACTCAGTTATTCATTCATTCAGCTAGTATTTGTTGAACACCTCTGTGTTGCAGACCCTGAGGATTAGCGTTGAAGACAAACAGAAGCCCCTGCCCTCATGATACCTACACTATCATGGGGTTTCAGGCATTATATAAGCTTTTTAAAGTAAATAATACAGTTTCATGTAGTATTAAGTAGTATGAAGAGAGATTAAGCAGACTATAGTGTGAGAACTAATTGAGGGAGCTGATGTTTTAGCCAGGAGTTGGGGGAGTGGTCAGGGAAGGTTTCTCTGACTGAGTGGGTGATTTAAGAGAGCCCCAAAGGATATGAAGTGTGAGCCCTGGGAAGATCTGGGAGAACAGTGTTTCAGGCAGAGAAAACAATAAGTGCAAATACTCTGAAGCAAGAGCAGGATTGACATGTTCAAGGAATAGCAAGAAATCCAACATACCCGGAAAGAAGTGAATGAGGAGAGGGGTGGAGATGAGGTTAGAGAGATTAGCAGGAGCCAGATCATGGAGAACCTTTTAGGCCACATTAGGACGTGTACATTTCACTCTGAAAAGCTATGAGTTTGTGGACATGATCTGGTTTAAAATGTAAAAAGCTCCTCAGGCTACTGTTAAAGATTATGGCCTATAGGAAAGCAAGTGAGGAAGAATGAAGACCAATTAGAAGGCTCTTGCAATGGCAGATGAGTGCAGCATGAGTATGGTGGTGGGAGTAGAAGTAATGTGAAGTGGGTATTGCTTTTTAACTTGGGGCTTACTGACAGAGTGGGTTACAGAGTTTGAGGGGAGGAGAAGAACTAAGGAAGATGCTTCAGTTTTGAGCCTGGGCAATTGGGAAAATGGTAACATTTATCAAGATTGGAAAGACTCTAATGGGAGCATGTTTGAGATTAGACGGTTATCAAAATTTCTCTTCTGGACATGGTAATTTTGAGATGCTTTCTAGATAATCCAAGTGAAGATGTCAGTTAAGCAAGTGGATGTAGGAGTACAGAGATCAAGAAAGAGGCTAGGTATGAGGCTATAAATTGGCCAGTGTATAGAAGATAATTAAAGATACATGACTAGATGAGATCACCTGGGAAGTTGAGTAGAAGGTCTAAAACCTTCCAACATTTAGAGGTCAGCATTAGGGAGCAGAACCAGCAAAAGACACTTTGGGGAATGTCCAGTAAGGCAAGAGGAAAACCAAGAGGGCTTGGTGTCCTGAAATATAAGTGAAGAAGTGCTTCAAGGAGAGAGTAATCTCTCGTGTAGATTATTGCTGGACTGAGCAGTAACTACTGGATTTAGGAAGGTGCAGGGTGCTGCTGGTGACCTTGGCATGCTGCTTTTTGGAACAGTGGAGACAGGAGCATGAATGTTAAATGAGCCTGTTAAAGACAGTGCCAGTCAACTGCACACTCAGCTTTCAAGGGCTCTTCTATACTTTGAGCATTTATCAAGACATCTTTTTAAAGATTTTATTTATTTATTTTTAGAGAGAGAGGGAGAGAAACATTGATATGAGAGAGAAACACCAATTGGTTGCCTCTCTTACGTGCCCACCCAGGACCAAACCTGCAATCCAGGCATGTAGCCCAACCAGGAATTGAACTGGAGGCCTTTCGGTTTGTGGGATGTCATTCAACCAACTGAGCCACACTGGTCAGGGCAAAATATTTATTTATTTATTTATTTATTTATTTATTTATTTATTTATTACAAATGTTTGAGACCAAGCATCTCTGTCTTGCTATGAAATTGTGCTAGACAGAGATAGTTATGCATCAATTGTTTTAAGCAGGGGGAACAACAATAAAACACTTCAGTTGTATTGTAACAGTACCTGCATGCAAAACCTTTTTCTAAAGACAGTTCTCCAATGTGCTCTTTGTAAAGTTAATAAAATGTTCTCTACTTTGTTACGGGGGAGTAAATGCCATCACCCCTGCGTAGAGAATTGTGGAGTATAACGGTCCAAAGCATGGGCTCTGGAAACAAGATCAGGCTTTGGTTGAATCCCAGCTCTGCTGTTTTCTAGCTATGTGATTTTAAGCTGAAACTTTATTAGTTTATCTCGAAAATAGAAATAATAATATCAGCCCCTTAGTGTAGATGTAAAGAGTAAATGAAATAGACAGCATTTAGGATAATACTTAGGACTAAGTGCTATTATTAACACCAATTTTGTTACAGGGACAAAGTTACTAGGTTAGATGTATTTATAATTTTCTTTGCCCTTGGTTTCTAAGAAGAGTGGTTTCCTGAGGAAGATTTCTTAATTTTTCCAAGAAAGTATGTTACTACTTTTTATTGCTGCATAATTTGTATCCAGGGGTGTCCAACCTTTTGGCATCTCTGGACCACACTGGAGGAAGAGTTGTCTTGGATCACACATTAAATACATTGCAACATGTAGTCACAAATACAATCTCATAATGTTTTAAGTAAATTTACAATTTTGTGTTGGGTTGCATAGCCATCCTGAGATGCACACAGCCCATGAGCCACAGGGTGGACACCCCCAGTACTATAAACTTTTCAGCTAAAATTAACACAATCTTACACACACATACACACACAATCTTAACATCTCAGTTTTGTGGGTCAGGAGTCCAGGAAGGAAGTAGCTGGGGTCTCTGCTTAGAGTCTCCCAAGACTGAAACCAAAGTGTCAGCCAGAACTGTGTTACATCTTAAGTCTCAGGGTCCTCACTGGCTGTTGGCAGAATCTGTTTCCTTGCCGTTTTAGAACCGAGGTTTCCATTTTCTTGCTAACTATGGGGGCAGTAGAGTAAATGAGCTTAAGGGACAGGAAGTATGGAATAACCAGAACTGAGGTTCGGAGGTAAGATAGATACCGGTAATGATGTAGTCGGCTGTGACCATGTGAGTTGGTCACAGGTGAGGTGAAGGAAAAGTTTATGTGAAGTGAGGTCAAGAACTGGAAGGCCAGGTATCAGTACACATGACTTGAGTTTGAATTAGTCAAAAATAGCAACAGGAGCTATAGTAAAGATTACAGTGAGCTAGCTGCTGAAATCTTCAGTGAGTGAGAAGGAGTAGCAGGGAGACTTGGTGTAGTGCTGTACTACACCAATGAGGGGACTGTTATCACCTCCAAGGCCTGTGCTTCAGGTGAGCTGGGGTGTTGACAATAGAATGAAGAGAAAGGCATTGGGACGTAGGAGGATGGCTGCCTGCACGTTCTTTGCTCCTCCGGACTCTGGTACGTGGTAGGTAGGAACTGAAATGGCCAGCCCTTGAGAAAGTTGCAGGAGAAGCAGTGGCCTCAAGGAAAAGCCTAGTTTCCTTTAGAGGAAAGAAGTACCAGAGAGAATTTGTTTTTTAACAAAGTTTTGTATTGGGTTGTCCAAAAAGTCCATTACATTTTTTCTGTACAATAGCCCTACTAGTGCTTAGTTGTTTTCAACTTCATTCCAAACAATTTTGTTAGATTGTATTGTGACAGCTGCATTTTATGCATGTATCAGCATGCATTTTTTTAAAAAAACTAATGAAAATTGGCAAATTTTTGTGCAGTCATTTTATTAAAGATGGAAGAAAACATGCAACATTTTTGGCTATTTATACAGTATTATTTCAATTAAGGTAAAAACACAACTGAAACTCAAAAAAGATTTGTGCAGTGTATGGAGAAGGTGCTGTGACTGATTGAACGTGTCAAAAGTGGTTTGTGAAGTTTCTTGGTACTACTGACATTTTGGCCAAATGATTCTTTGCTGAGGGGCTGCCTTGTGCACTGGAAGATGTTTAGCAGCACCCCTGGCTTCTACCCACTAGAAGCCAATAGTGGGAGATAGCCGAAATCTCAAAATATCCAAATCAACAGTCATTGGTGAAAATGAAAAATGTCTTTTATTTTATGGAAAAAATATAATGGATTTTTGGCCAACCCAATATTTGATTTCATCCTGTATTCAGATATGATATCTTTAGTTTTGTCTTAGGAGAGCTGTACTATTAATATCTCGTATTCCTTATGCTCAGTCCATTCTAGCTCATTAGCATCTTTGTTTTCATTTCTCTTCTCCAGTTCCCTTACTGATTTTCTCAAATCTGGGTTTCCTAAAAATGGCCCTAACGAAGATTAGCACCATGTCAAGTGAGTGCTTCCAGGCGATCTCACTTCCTTCAGCTGTCTTTCCTTACCTCTTATTCTCATGCTAGCTGACTAGTCAGATAGTGGCTTAGGGATAGTGGGCATTAGGGTAGTTGGGGCAAAGAAGGAGAGGAAGTGGCAGGCGTAATTTCCCTAATTTTTACAACTTTGCCATGGGATAGGCCTGCCTATATAGCTCTCTGTCTCTAGCTTTGAGTGTTTGCTACTTCTGACTCTCGTACCCATCCTACCACTTTCTCCCTTCTTCTCATGCCATGTTTATAGTACCAGAATACACTGCTATCTTTTTATTTCTCTCCAGCTCTTTTCTTAGAGTCCACATTTCCTACAAACCATTGAACAGAAATATCTCTTGTTGTCACTAGCTTACCTCCTTTAAGTCAAGCCCTGCTACTGCTTTCCATCCCCGTGTCACTCCCCCGACCTCCACATGGCAGTCCCTTCCTCCTCTTGTCCATCAGCATTAGTTCCTCTCAGTGGCCTATTCCCATAGCCTGTCTCATTTAAAACCCTCAGCCCTAAGTACACTACTGCTTTGATGATTTATTCAACAGCTGAGAGCAGATCACTTGCAGATTTTCCTCCAAATGCAGACTCCTGTTGCTTGCTGGATTTAGGACGTGTGAACATAGAGCCATCTTAAAGGACAGATTAAGCTTCCACTAGTGCAGACAGAAATGGTGAAGGAGCTTATCTTAAAAAATTATCTCTGCCCTTTACTATTTGTGTGACTTTGGACAGATCCCTTAACCTCTCTGATTTTCAGTTTTTTCATCTCTAAAATGAAGTTAACAATACGTAACTTCTGTGGTGTTTTAAGGGTTAAGTGAAATAATAATGCATGTAAAGCCGACAACAGTGCCCGGCTCTTGATAAATACTCAATAAAGATTCTTCCCCATCCCCCTCATCTCTGAGCGCCCATCTTATCCAACTGGTTTTTCATATCATCTCCAAAGATTTGGTATCGACTCTTTGCCATTCCTTTATCTTACCTGATAAGTATGCATAGGGACTACTACTATAGGAAGTATTAAATAATTATCACCTCACCTCAGGCTTCACTCACTATCATTATACAGGTTCTGGTCACTTGAGCACGGTTTATTTTAATGCTTTACCAGTCTTCGTAATACAGCAAAGACAGGGTTTCAGAAAAGTTCGTTTGCCTTTGAATCCATATTTTCTAAGCATTTCTCTCAATGTGTAATGGCTTTTGCTTGAATTCTATAACAGACATAAAGATCTATTTAATAAAGATCATTTATTCAGAGCCATAAAGTCCTGCATTGCCTTGTCTAGTTCATTTCTTGTTTTTACTCTACTGACTGCCTGCGTTGCAGCCAAGCTGCACCTTTCCGTCCCCTGGCCAGGGTGGTCTACCTAAACCACTGCTCTCGTGTACTCAAGCCTGGCTCAGAAACAAAGTTGCTTAGCTTGGCCTATGACTGCGTGTCCTCCAACCCATCTTCAAGCTGATGGAGTCGTTACCCTGGTTCACTGCACTAAGTGTAGAGTCAATAGGTTCTCTTGGTTTCGAATCCAAGCCTTACTTCAAAATTTTATTCTTAACCACTCTGTTTGCCTGCCTCAGTGTAATATTTGAAACCAGTGCTGACTCAGCAAAGGGTTTTTTGAATTGTATATATTACAGGTTTCTGCGGCACTGAAACGAGGCCAAATTACTCCAACCGAACTCTGTCGAAAATGTCTTGCCCTTATCAAGAAGACCAAGTTTCTAAATGCATACATTACTGTATCAGAGGAGGTGGCCTTAAAGCAAGCTGAAGAGTCAGAGGAAAGGTATAAGAAAGGTAAATTACTTGGAATTATACTTAATTGTTATATCCTTAGAGAAAGAGGTTAATTGGATGTAGCAGTCTCCATTTAGCAAGTAAATCTTTTCACATAAAACATTCCCTTATTTAAAGAACTTGCCATGAGGTATAATGAAAATGAGGCAATTTGATGTATGATGCTTTATGGTGTCTAAGTGCAATAATGTTCAACGTGAATCTTATTTCTGAAGTATCTTACCAAGAACCACTAGTTATTATAACAACTAGTATTAATGTGTTATTATGTCTTGAACTAAATACATCTTCTGTTCTTTTGACCTTTTAACACAGGTCACTCACTGGGGGAGTTAGATGGGATTCCTGTCGCAGTAAAAGACAACTTCAGTACATCTGGCATTGAGACCACCTGTGCATCAAACATGCTGAAAGGTAAATTTTAACTGCTCGCAGCATTAATAGTCTTATAAAAATAAGAATTCTTTCAGTTTCAATTAAAGATAAGATACTAAAGCACCAAGATATTCTCAGACTAATTATATCTGCAGAGGAGAGGCTTAGAGTGGAACATTACCTTCTCACTGTTTGCTCTTTCAGAATGCAAGATTATCCTCTAGAGGTAAGCCAGCGTAGTGTGTGGGTCTTATGTGGGAAGCTTTAGACTCAGCAGATTGCCACCAACACACTAAGTCCCTCTCACGCCCACTCACTGATGACAAGGGAATAAGGATGAGATGACTGTCGTCACCCCTCTCTGGGGGACGGAGTGAGGGTTTTTTAGCATCTACTGTCCTGCTTTTCATTTTCTGACTCTGCTACCTCTTGTGTCATTATACTTGTCTGAGTTGAGTATTGTATGGCTTGGTTTTATTCTTTACAGTTTAGTCAACCAAAAAGGAATCATGTTTATCAAGATGTTTGGATCCCAGGAAGAAAATGAGACAGGAAAGGGTTATTCGGAATACTGCAGACTAAAAGCAGTGTTCTGAGGTGTGTGCCTCAGGCTTCTCAGATAGGGGCACTGTTTTTTATTGTTTTGGAATATATACTAGATAGAGAAAATTTATTAAGTATAAGTCAATAAAAGTGTATTTCTGACTGGAAATGGATGGAGATTACTGTGCTATAGTGTCATCTGAGAAGAAAATTCAAGTACAGTGAGCAGAAACAGGATTTGTGATTAGTTTCAAATGAACTGGGTACCTCTCTGACTGTAATACAGTATTTTGCAATATTAACTGTTAAAATCAATGCTTTTAGATTATAAAATAGTGAATATATAGCCTGTCTTTGGAAAACATAGCAGTTATCAGTACAAAAGATTAACTTTTGGAATAAAGTACAACCTACCAGTCAAATTAGGAATAATTAGCACGTGTTAATACAAATTGCTTAATTGAAAAGTAAAATATTATTTCTTTAATATGATTTACCTGTTCACTGTTTTCTTTCCTATAATAAAAATAACTGAATTTTTCTTTAGGTTATATACCACCTTACAATGCCACAGTAGTTCAGAGGTTGTTAGACCAGGGAGCTCTGCTAATGGGGAAAACAAACTTAGATGAGTTTGCCATGGGGTGAGTAAACTGGAATTCTCTTCCCTTGTGTTTTCATCTGTGTCTCTAATTTCATTCTGTAGAAAAGTAGTGGGATGAGTTTTTGAAGATTCTAATGCTAGTTTCTCAGTCCCTCTGTGAGATTATATGGTCACATCTTGTTTTGGTTTTAGTTTATATTTACCTGATAGCTAATAATGTTAAACATCATGTATTTTGTCACCTGTGTGTCTAAAGAACCTATTCAAATCTTTTGCCCTCCACCCCTTTTTTTAATTGGGTGGTTTGTCTTATTGAGTTTAAGAGTTCTTTTATATATCCTGAGTACAAGTCCATTACCATACAGGTGATTTGCAAATATTCTCTCCAAATCTCTGGCCTGTCTTTTAATTGCCATAGCCCTTAGTAAATACACGTTGAATGCATTAATGCATGGACGTAAACTCAAACATAGGTTATGTGGACATTGCCTTGAATAGCTGATCAAAATGAGTGTCATCAATGAGGGTGAAGTGAACATCGTGTACCTCCAGGTGGGGTCCCGGAGAGGAACACACCATTGTCTGTGCGACTTTCAGCGGAGGCTGTATAACCTAAAGTAATAACAAGGAGACAAGAGACAAATCTGGAAGGAGAACGCTTGTGTTAAATGTCAATATGAAGAAACAAAGAAAGGCTGTGAAAATGTTCCAGATTAAAAGAGGCGAAAAAACATAAAACCTAAAATTTACAGAAGAAAACATAGGAGAAAATCTTTGTGACCTTAAGTTAGGTAAAAATTTCTTGGGACATATAAAGTACAGTATGTAAAATGAAAAATTGATAGATTGTACTTTCTTAAAATTAGTAACTTCTATATTTTGAAATACACTGTTTAATAATAAAATAACAAGCTACAGACTGAGAAAAAATATTTGCAACACATGTATCTGAGAAAGAACTGGTACCCAGTGTATGCAGAACCTTTCCCAACTTAGTAATAAGAAGACAACTCATTTTTTTTAACCTCACCCAGGGATATATTTATTGATTTTAGAGAGAGAGGAAGGGGGTAGAGAGAAAGTGAGAGATAGAAACATCACTCTTTATGAGAGAGAACCATTGATTGGTTGCCTCCCATATGCTCCCCAACCAGGGATCGAACCCACAACCCTTGGTGCATGGGATGACACTCCAAACAACTGAGCCACCCGGCCAGGAGACAGTTCAGTTTTTTTTTTAAATGGGTGAAATATGTAAGCAGACGTTTCATTAAAGAAGCTATACAGTTGGCAAATAAACACATAAAAAATGTTTGACATTAGTCATTAGGGAAATGCAAATTAAAAGCACAATGAGATGCACCTATTAGAATGGCTTAAAAGATGACAATATCAAGTGCCGAGAAGGATGCAGAGCAATTGGATTTCTTATACCTCGCTGGTAGGGAATTCAAAATGGAACAGCTGCTTCGGAAAATGGTTCGGCGGTGTCTTCTAAAGTTAAACAGCACCTACCATGTGACCCAGCAGTCTCAGTCCCGGGTATTTGCCCGAGAGATGAAGACGCATGTTTATACAACAGCACTGGCTCGGGCCTTTCAGTGCGATACTTACTGAGGTTTTATTCAAATTGCTGAAAACCGGAAATAACTCAATGTTCATTGGCTGGTGAATGATTTAAAAAGTGAAAAAAAAAAAGAGGCTTAAGAGGCAATGGTAACTAAATGCAGTACTTGACTCTAGACCTGAGAGGGCATAAAGTGCTATAAAGGACATTATTGGATCAGCTGACAAGATTGAGTTACGTGCATTAAATTAGGTAAATGTTTTCTATTTATGTTAAATTCACTAAGATTGATAACTGTACTTGGACTGTATAAGAGATTACCCTTAACCTTAGGAAATACATACTGAACACATACTGGAGTGTTGAGGAGTAAAGGGCCATGGCAGTATAATTTACCCATAAATGGTTCAGGAGAAAAATTAAACAGTGTGTGAGCACACAAATGGTACAACAGATGAGGTAGGATGTTAACAATAGGCAAATCTGGGTAAAGGGTGCAAGGTGCTTTGTATACTATTTTTATTTTTGTAATTTTTCTATAAGATTGAAATTATTTCAAAGTTTTAATATGTTATTAGCGTTCTACTTACCAAAAGTTTCTTAAAATTTTGATTAAAAGAGAGATTCCTTCAAAAGACTTTTTACTATTAACTATTTAAATGTTTGTGACACTCTTCAACTAGAAGTCCTTAATTTACAAAGATAATCATTTTAAGCTGAATTAGGTGATCAGTTGGGATAAAAACCTTCGTTTCTTAGCAGACTAGTTTTCTCTAGTTTCTATCATAAATGCTCTTACTTTCCACCTTCCACCTCCTCACCCATCTAATTAAAGAAAGCTACATACATCTAAGCAGACTTCCTACATATTCCCGTTCAATTTACAGTGGATTATACAGTGTCGGAAGCAAATAATGAGGAGATGAAATTTTCACATAAAATGAAAGCTTCATTAAGTATATTGTTTCACTTCTTCATCTCAGGTCTGGGAGCACAGATGGTATATTCGGACCAGTGAAAAACCCGTGGAGTTATTCAAAACAGTACAGAGAAAAGAGAAAGCAGACGCCCCAGGGGGAGACTGACGATTCAAATTGGCTCATAACGGGAGGAAGCTCAGGAGGGAGTGCAGCAGCGGTATCAGCGTTCACATGCTTTGCGTAAGACGTTTTATCCATCTGTGCTTTGAAACCCAACCTAATACAAATGGTCATAAACTATAGGCAAAATCCAAAAATAGAGAAGTTCATACCTTGGTATTTTTGTTCTTTTTAGTGAATCATTTGTGTTCATTGGTATATCAAGATTTTATCTTATGAACACACTCAACTATACACTTATGTGCATTTTACAGATTCAGCCTTAAGATAACATTTAAAGTCTTCCTGTATAATACTTGGTTCTCTTAAAAACAAGATTTCTGGGTCTGCAGAATAAACCAGTCAGCATAAGTGGATTTCATTGAATTTCATTTTTTAAATAATTTATTTGGGTGTCTGCTTACTGATTGTACAAATATTTAGAGACTAACAGTACCATGGCTATAGCTGAATGCTACTGAGTTAAATTGTTAGCTATGGTTTACCCTTCAGCTAATTCTGACTTTAGTCAAAAAGTAAAAGAAAAAAGAAAAAGTGCTCCTAATATGTATCAATAAAATATTTAAAATAGTGTTTTCACAATCCGCAACTAAAAATGTGTTCTCCGCAACTCAAGTTTGTGGAGAGCTGATTTGTAAACTGTCATACTTCATATTTTGAAAAGCATCAATCATACTTCATGTTTTCAGTCCCATTTGTAAAGCATTTCTTAACCACCTCCAGAAGAGTAAATAAATACTGCTGTTATTACATTTACCTCTCCTTAATTATCCACTGAAACTAAACTCTTTTAGTGGCATTGCAGGCAATAAATCATTTATATTTTTTAAAGCTATGGAGGTTTAGACTCTACAGATTTTTTTTTGTTTCCCTGAAATCTTGTTAACAAGTAAAACCATTTCATCTCTGTGAGGTTTTATAGCACTACATTAATATTAATGAGAGTTCTGGTAAGTTAGGACTGCCGGATTAGGTGCTCCTTCCTATCCGCATCACCCCACATGGTGCTCATCTTTCTGAATGGGCTTTGAGAAGATGGCATTTTGACACGTAATTCCTATGGAAATGTAAGTTTTACTTGTACATAGCCATCAGTGAGTTCTAATAAGAAAATGTATCCCTTTAGAAATTGTGAAAGCAACGGTCTGATTTTGTGGCTCAGATGGACTTGGTAAGAAAGGCAATCTGATTTGCATTTCCTGTACAACACAAGGGCCACGTGACTGGTAGGAGCCTTGTCCAGGCTGGAGCTTCCCTCGGGGTGCAGTCAGGAGCAGCACAGGCCCAGAGCAACTCCAGATTGAATGGGTCCCAGACCGTCAAGTGCTCTGCTCTGTTCCCCGCTGCCAGCCTTTTCAGTCCTTCTACAACAGTTTTAAAACTGGGAAGAGTCTTGGAATACTCTGCGCCACTAAAAACAATGAGCTGGAGCACTAGTGGCGTGGAAAATGTCCCAGACACACTGTGAAGTGGAAAACAAGTTGCAAAATAGTATGTGTAGTATTCCCTTTTATTTTTATTTAGGGTGGGGAAAAATAAGTTTAAAGTTGTGAGTGCACAAAACATTTTATTGTTTTATTATTTATTAATTATTATATTATTTTCCATATGAACAACTGTAAACCTACTTTTGTCCCACCCTGTATGTTAGTTGCATCAAAATATCTGGATGAGCCCTGGCTGGTATAGCTCAGTGGATTGAGCGCGGGCTGCGAACCAGGTATCGCAGGTTCGATTCCCAGTCAGGGCACATGCCTAGGTTGCAGGCCATGTCTCCCAGCAACCGCACATTGATCTCTCTCTCTCTCTCTCTCTCTCTCTCTCTCTCTCTCCCCCCCCTCCCTCTCTCCCTTCCCTCTCTAAAAATAAATAAATAAAATCTTTAAAAAAAAAAAATATCTGGATGAATATATATCAAAATTGATCACTAGATTTTTATGGGGGTAGTAATTATGAGAGAAATTTTACTTTATAAATATACAGTCATAGAATATTTTAACTTTTGCAGTAGGCATGTGCACCTTTCCAATCAGAAAAACCTTTTTTTTTAAACAGTTTTTAAATGTTTTTAATTTTTAATTGTAAAATATACATAACATAATTTACCTTCTTAACCATTTTAAAAATATATATGTTTATTGATTTGAGACAGAGAGAGGGAGAAGAGAGAAGCATCAATTGGTTGCCTCCCATGTGCGCCGTAACCAGTAATCGAACCCCCAGCCTTTTGGTGTTCCAGACAATGCTCCAACCAACTGAGCCACATTGGCAGCCATACCAGCCAGGGCTATCTTAACTATTTTTTTAAATTAAATATCTTTTTTTAATATTGATTTTTATTTATTGATTGATTTGACAGAGAGGGGAAAGGAGGGAGCAAGGAAGGGAGAGAACTATGGATGTGAGAGAGAACCATCGATTGGTTGCCTCTTGTAAGCACCCAGACCAGGGGACAGAACCACAACCCAGGCAGACGCCCTGACTGGGATTCAAGCCAGCCACCTTTTGCTTTGTGGGACAATGCCCAACCGAGTTACTCTGGCCAAGGCCATCTTAACCATTTCTAAGTATACAGTTCAGTAGTATTAAATACATTCACACTGTCGTACAGCCGATCTCCAGAACTTTTTCATTGGCAAAACTGAAACTGTGCTTATTAAACAACAGCTTCCCATTTGCCTGCCCCCCACCGGCCCTCCAAAAGCTCCTGGCAATCACTCTTCTACTTTCTGTCTTTATAAATTTCACTGATCTAAGTATCCAGTGTAAGTGAAATTAAGCAGCTTTTGTGATTGACTTATTTCACTTAGCATCATGTCCTCAAGGTTAGTTTTGGTGGTGGTTTTTGTTTGTTTTGTTTTGTTAAAGAAAAATATATACTCAGTGGGTAAGTGGACAAAACGATAAACAGATACTTCATAGTGAGTAATGCAAATGCAAATACAAATTAATGTGAAAATTATTTTAAAATACACACTAACAGAGCTTTTTAGTTATCACTTTAACCATATTTAAGAACTGCTAATACTCAGTGAAACATAATGAAACATTAAACACAATCTGATTGACTTTAGTTGGGAATATAAATTGACATAACCTTTTTGATGACTAATTTGACAGTGTATATTAAGAACTTATAATAACAGGCAGATTCTTTGGCCATTAACTCTGCTGCTTGGAAGCTAGCCTAAAAAATAAGCAAACCTATAGACAATGATTTATGTTTAAAGGTGTTCATTACAAAGTAATTTATTATGCAATATTATCCTAGTTGGCAATAACATAATGTTTAAGTAAATTAAAATACATTTCTATCCATGATTCAAAATGGGATAGCAGAAGGGCCGTATCTGAATTTCTGGGAAGGGTGTGCTTAGTTGGTAAAAGCATAATGTAAAATTGCCATTTAAGGAAGGTATAAGATTTGTATGTATATTGATAAGAGAATGTACTTTAAAATATTTGATAGAGTATGATGCACATTTCAAATTTTCAGTAATTTTAATGACATAATAAAAGGCTCATGATAAACAAAAAAGAAATTGAAACGTGTGATTATACAATGACCTGAACTATGAAAGAAATGCATTTTAAAAAAGACTGGATGTTAAATGCCAGATGTTAACAGTGTTTGCCTCAGCATGGTGGAATATTTTGTTACCTCTTACCCTTTTCTATATCTTCAGAATTCTCTGAGATGAGTATGTTTTACTTTCGCATAATCGGGAAAATACATTTTAAAGATACTCATTTAAAAAGGTAGATTCCAAATGTAATTAGAGATGATGTCATTCTTTTAAAGAAAATTCCATTTAAATTTCAGGGCTTTGGGATCAGACACAGGAGGGTCGACCAGAAACCCAGCTGCCCACTGTGGGGTGGTTGGGTTAAAACCGAGCTACGGCCTAGTCTCTCGTCATGGCCTCATTCCCCTGGTGAATTCAATGGATGTGCCTGGAATCTTAACCAGATGCGTGGATGATGCCGCAGTTGTGTTGGGTATTTATATGATTCCATGCAGTTTTAAAATATTACAGTTTCGCTGTAAAACAATATGTCTGTCACTCACAAGTATTTTTCTTTACAGGTGTACTGGCTGGGCATGACTGCAGAGACTCGACCACTGTACAAGATCCTGTTAAACCACTTATGCTGCCCAACCTGACAGATGTGAGCAAACTCTGCATAGGAATTCCAAAGGTAACTCTTCTCTTTCACTACTTTACGAAAAATACTGTCAAGTCAAATACAGCGCATCGATTTGGGAAACAGACTGGTTGGGTTTGAATCCCTGCTCTGCCACTTTTATTAGCTGTGTGACCTGAGCACATGGTTTAATCTCTCTAAGCTCAATTTCCAGTCTGTAAAATGGGGATAATAACAGTGTTGATTTCAGAGAGTGCTGAGGTTTGAATTAGATATCATCATGGGCGTGTAGCATGTGATATACAGCATGGTGACTAGTTAATAATACTGTCCCACATATTTGAAAGTAGCTAAGAGAGTAGATCTTAAAAGTTCTCATCACAAGAAAAAAAAAACCTAGTATGACAGATGTTAACTAGACTTACTGTGTTCATCATTTCTTCATACATACAAATATTGAATCATGTTGTACACCTGGAACTAGCGTAATAACATTGTGTGGTATGTTAGTTACAACTCAGTAAAAATAACTAGATAGTCATGCTAAGCAAGGGTCTGTAAGAGTTTTCTGTAAAGGTTCAATGACTAAATATTTTAGTCATTGAACCATTGTGGGCCATGTAGTCTTTGTCATAACTACTTAACTCTGCCACAGCATTGTGAAACAGCCATAGACCGTATGTAAACAAGAGTGTGGTTGTGTTCTAATAAAACTTTATTTTCAAAAATAGCTGGCAAGTCACATCTGACTGATGGGCCATAGTTCATTAATCCCTGCTGTAAAAGGCATAGCCCTGAGATATATTTTGCATAGTAAAGGATCAATAAATGTCACCGATATTACTATTATGATTAGTATTATTATCTTTATTACAGCAGCAAATGAGTAATTCATACATGAAAGTAAATATATTAAATTACTGACCTTTACTTTTGTTTTTAATTTTAAGCTTGGCAATAATTTTTTGGGTAATTTTTTGTTATGGGAGACTGTCCTATACATTGTCAGATGTTCAGCAGCATCACCGCCTCTACCCCCGGAGGTACCACCCCCACCACACCTCGCCCCCACCGCACCCCGCTCCCACAACCAGAAATGTCTGCACACACGATCAGCGTCCCGGTCTTCCTGGTTAAGGGGAAGAGCATATAATTGCCCTCAATTGAGACCATTGCTTTAGAGAAATACTACTTTCTTTAAAATCTTCTATTAAGGTAATAGCTGTGTCTTTTTTTAAGGCTTTAGAGAGAGCACAGGTTGTAGAAACAGACCACAGACCTACTTTCGAATCCTAGATCCTCTGCTTCCCTGCTGTGTAATATTAATAAAGTTACTTTACTTCTCTACTTTCAATACTTTGCATTAATAAATGAAAGATAATGCCTACATCATAGGATTGTTAAAAGCATTAAAGTAGAAAACCTTCGAAAAAGCATCCAGGAGAGCACCTGGTATATAAAGAACATTTAACAAATACAGGGTCCGGCAGAAGCAAGGCCTGCTTGAGTGTGGTTGTAGGGTAATAATATGGGTATAATAATTTATAGTTTTAATTTGAACATTTCACCTAAAATGTCATGTGGTATGCTTGAGTGTGGTATTGTTGTTACAGAATTGCATTCTTATGATGTTGTAATAAAAAGGGGGCGTTATTTGTGCCAGACACTGTATAATTTCCTGAACCAAGTCTGTAATACTGTTACGTCCGGCCCATACCTAATACAGTGCTTGTCATGCCACGGACACTCTGAAATTGGTTCAGTCTTCCTGGCGACCTCCTGGAAGCTTAATCATATTTGCTAATGTATTGCCGAAGGTCCTAGAGTACAAATTTTTGTAAGTTATCTGTACAGATATTCTAATTCCTGTTTTTTAACTTTTTCCAATAAGGAATATCTTGTACCAGAATTATCAAGTGAAGTACAATCTCTTTGGTCCAAAGCTGCTAAACTCTTTGAGTCCGAGGGGGCCAAGGTAATCGAAGTGTCCCTGCCCCACACCAGGTATTCGATTGTCTGCTACCACGTGTTGTGTACGTCAGAAGTGGCGTCGAACATGGCAAGATTTGACGGGCTACAATATGGTAAGATGGCTGTGTTTTGGATTTTTAAGATAGTTGTCTCAACATTTAAAGATTCCCTTATTAGTGGGGAAAAAAATGATTACCCAAGATAGTAATGATGATTTAAAGAAGTAAATCAGTGAATCTTTTGTTATTTTAGCATTATACTTACACTATTCATCACTGATAGCTCTGTTCGGTTCACCTTTCTAGACCAAATATCTTGAAGGGACAGTAGTTTATCTTTGTATTCTGTGTCTAATACAGTGCTTAGCACATGGTAAATGCTCAGTAAACATTTCAGTGAATGAACAAATGAATGCACAAATGAAGAAATGAACAAATGATGTGTCCCTCGTGGTTGTTTTCTTCTCTCTCCTTGATTCCTAACTGGTCAGCCTGTCACAAGGAAAATAAAGAATTAAAGGCAGTCTCCCACACTTTGAGCACTGGTCAGAAATGTGAATCTAAGTGTGCTTTTCAGCCAAACTTCCTTTTCAAGTAACATTTATCTATTTTTTGTTTTCAGGTCACAGGTGTGACATTAACGTGTCTACTGAAGCCATGTATGCCGCAACCAGACGAGAAGGCTTTAATGATGTGGTGAGAGGAAGAATTCTCTCAGGAAACTTTTTCTTATTAAAAGAGTAAGATAACTAGTTTAGGAATTTTCCCCTTTCTTAAAAACTCAATGATAAAGTAGTAGCAGGTCCTGTGACCTGCTAAACTTTAGATATTTTCTAAAGAAGCAAAATCCTATGACTTGAATTAGAAATCCTTATTTAAGATCTATTTATGGTACTTTTGGTTTCTGGTTATTTAGAAACAAACAAAAAATAATTGATGTTCTATTTAAGTGATTAATAAAGACTAAGTAGGAAGCCCTGAAGGACTTTGGCCTCATTAAGTGTCCTCTATTATTGCTACATTGGCTTATTGCTGTGAGAGCCTTAAGTAGGAGCTTACATTGAAAAATTTCGTAAATCGACTTAGTTTTCCCTTCTATTTTATTTGTGTGTGTGTGTGTCTGTGTGTGTCTGTTTGCTCCCAGAAAGAGTTCTAACTGGCAAACTATGGTTGCCAGGGCTGGGGGAAAGGGGGAGATATTGGTCGAAGGTACAGATTTCCAGTGATAAGACACGTAAGTTCTGGGATCTAATGTACAGCATAGTTACTACAGTTAACAATACTGTACTGTATACTTGAAAGATGCTGAGGGAATAGATCTCAAATGTTCTCACCACACTCAAGCAAACCCTCGAGGTCTGTGTGCTGCTTTCTCCCATCCACTACTCTGCACTGGCAAATTGTGGCCGTGAACTTCTGATCTAGTTCTCTTTAACTGAGGACCCCCTCCCCCCACCCCTAAACTCTGTTTAGTTTCCTCCTCTCAAGGCTGAGGCCTGAAAACTGCCTCCAGGCGTTGGTCTGCCGCAGTCAAAGGGCTTCACTCACTTGCTTCCCTTTGCTCAGAACTCCCTCTCCCGAAAGCCTGTTGTCTAAGGCCTGAAAGTAGTGGTGTCGTTTTGTCTTGTTTTCTAGGTGTTTAATATGGCAGGGTAAGTCCCATTCCTATTACTGCATCATTGATGGAGGCACAAGTACTGCTTTTGAACCATGTTTAAAGGAGGAAGAAATTTAATAGAAAACAGAAGTATTTGGCCCTGGTTGGTGTGGCTCAGTGGATTGAGTCCCAGCCTGGGAACCAAAGGGTGGCCAGTTCTGTTCCCAGTCAGGGCACACGCCTAGGTTACAGTCCAGGTCCCCGGTAAGGTGTGCGTGAGAGGTAACCACACACTGATGTTTCTCTCCCTCTCTTTCTCCCTACTTTCCCCTCTCTCTATAAATAAATAAATAAAATATTTTTTAAGAAAAGAAAGAAAAATAGAAGTATTTGTTCTTTTATAAAATTCAGGTTTGGGAAATGCTGTTAATATATTATTTAAGCCATCAACTTTTATTATTGTTTAAATTACAGGTGATGCCTGCATTCATCTCTATATTTAGAGTCTGTGGTCAAATGATAGCAAGGACATCTCTTATTTCTATAGCATTCTTTTAGGGTAAAAAAGATTCCACATTTTTAATTTATTATATTTGGTCCACAGTAAGACTGGAGTTGTGACACTCATTTTTACAGATGAGGAAATTGAAGTTAGAATAGATAGTACTTTTGCTAGCCTTCATTAGTAGTTCAGGAAGATTTAAAGAGCATTTTCTTTTACTCTTTCTTTGCATGACTGACTTATAGTAACAACTACATCTGACTAATTCATTAATCTTTTCAGTAAAGTATCTTTTCTTGCATTGCCTATTTCCATCTTGGGCCATGCCTGTTCATAAACACAGGGTTACAAAAACAGTTTACTTCCCCAACTTTCTTATTTTATCTTTTTCTTTTTAAATCTTTATTGTACTTTTTTCCATTACCATTTAGTTTCCTTATACACCTCTCCCCCCAGTAATCACCACGTTGTTGTCCATGTCCATGAGTCCTTTTTCCTTTTTGCTCAATCCCTCCACCCACTCACCTCTCCCCATCTGATAGCTGTCATCCTGCTCTCTATCTATGAGTCTGTCTCTATTTTCCTTGTTAGTTCAGTTTATTCATTAGAGTCCCCATATGAATGAAATCATTTAGTGTTTTTCTTTCTCTGACTGGCTTGTTTCACTTAGCATAATGTGCTTCAGGCCCATCCATACTGTCACAGAGGGTAAAATTTTCTTCTTTTTTATGGCAGAGTAGCATTCCATTGTGTAAATGTCCCATAGTTATTTTATCCACTCATTTACTAATGGGCACTTGGACTGCTTCCGTATCTTGGCAATTGTAAATAACGCTGCAGTGAACATAGGGGTGGTTATGTTCTTTCAAATGAGTGTTCTGGATCCCTTCAGATATAGTCCCAGAAGTGCGATCGCTGGGTTGAAAGGCAGATCCATTTTTAGTTTTTTGAGGTGTCTCCATACTGCTTCCCACAGTGGCTGCACCAGTCTGCATTCCCACCAACAGTGCAAAGGGCTCCCCTTTCTCCGCATCCTCAACAGCACTTGCTGCTTGTTGTTTCCAGAGCCTGTTTCCTAATGTCTAATTCTGATGGCATGTTAGAATTTTGCAAAACTTCAGAATCCTTATAATAACTAGTTATAATTATAGTATAGATGAAATAAAACATTATAATAGAAAGAGGATTGGAATGAGCCTCCAGGGGCCCAGTTCCAGTCCTTCCTCTATCCACTGCCAGTCTCTGTAACCTTTGCAAAACCATTTACTTACTATACTTGGCATTCCTCACCTGAAAATGAATGTTCTGGTTTAATGGTGTCCCTGGAAGTGTTAATATTTTGTGATTATATATTCAGAATTGCATCACGTAGTGAGTTCTGATTGATTAAATTCCAGATCTATAAATTTTGAATAACATCACAGTTGAAGAAATGTCATTTTTATTTGTCATGAGGTGTCTACATGGTGCCTGCTCATGAAGGCTGAGAACCCAGTGAGTCTTTAACAAGCCTTATGTATGAGAATCGTTCAAATAAATAATAAAAAGCCCTCAAAATAGCACCTGTTTTTTTTCCACAGAAACTATGAGAATTACTTCGTCAAAGCACAGAAAGTGAGACGACTCATTGCTAATGATTTTGTGAACGTTTTTAACTCTGGAGTGGATGTCTTGCTCACCCCCACCACTCTGAGTGAGGCGGTGCCATACGTGGAGTTCATCAAAGAGGACAACAGAACCCGAAGTGCCCAGGATGACATTTTCACACAGGCTGTAAACATGGCAGGTGAGGATTCCTCGAGACCATTCCAGTTTTCTTCACATTCTTAGGTAGGCACCCTGGTCTTCAACTTAGGTTCTAGCTAGATTGTTTCCTAAAGGCAATTGCTGATCCTTCTGGAATGCTTACAAAAGTGTGTGCACATGTGTCAATGTGTGTGGTGAGCATCTGCATAGGCCCCCACATACTTGTATTCACCACACACATGTATTCAGAATCAGTCCACTTAGCAGCATATTTTTTAACTTTTATTTAAAATTTTTTCAAGCCTACAGAAAAGTTGAAAAGTAGTGTAATGAGTTCCCATATGCCCTTTGCCTGCATTCATCCCTTTTAACATTTTGTCTCATTTGCTATTTCCTGTATTCCTTTCTTCCTCTCTCCATCTTTCTCTGCACATACACACATATATGCACACATGTGCACACACATGCACACCCACACTCACTGTTTTTTAGCTGAAAATTTGAAAGTTTCAACCTCATGACACTTCACCTTTATCTTGAACCTTTTAAGAATACATTCTCATACATAACGACAGTTCCACGATCACACCTCAGAAAACTAATATAAATACAGCAATTTGACAAATATAGTCCACATTTAAATGTTCCCATTTTTAATTTAAATAATTAAGTTTTCTGAATTTAAATTCTCAATTGTACCAAAAATGTCTTTTATAAGTTGTTTTTCCCTAATATATATTTTTTGTTCATAATGTCTTTTTGAATCCCCCCAGTTCTCTGTTTTTTTAGAACTGCATCAGACTGTATTATAATTTTTATTCCAATCGTCAAACTTAATGTAGACCACCCAAGAGGAAATGGAGGGTCTATTGTACTCACCTCTACTTTTGCTTGCTGTGTTTCTCTCTTCCTGATGCATCAGGATTCTTTTTTTTATCATATCCTTTCTGTTCAAAGGAATTCCCTTAGCCATTCCTTCATGGTAGGTCTGCTGGCAACTAATTCTCTTTGCTTGCTTGCTTTTCTTCTTTTTTTTTTAATTCTTTATTTTATTGATTATGCTATTACAGTTGGCCCGTTTTCCCCCTTCACTCCTCTCCACCCTGCCCATCCCCTCCCACCCACATTCCCCCCTTTAGTTCATGTCCATGTGTCATAAGTTCTTTAGTGTCTCCATGTCCCATACTATTCTTACCCTCCCCCTGTCTATTTTCTACCTACCATCTATGCTACTTATTCTCTATATCTTTTCCCCCTCCCTCCTCCTCCTACTTCCCTGTTACTAACCCTCCATTTGATGACTTTTTTTTACTGTTCATATTTTTAATCTTCTTTTTCTTAGGTAAGTCCCTTTAACATTTCATATAATAAGGGCTTGGTGATGATGAACTCCTTTAACTTGGCCTTGTCTGAGAAGCACTTTATCTGCCCTTCCATTCTAAATGAAAGCTTTGCTGGATAGAGCAATCTGGGATGTAGGT